>VDFB02281492.1:486709329-487211241 GCA_007258455.2 Sequoia sempervirens
GACTTTGAGGCTATTCACCTTTGTGAGCTAGTAGTTGTTGTTCAGGCTTCAATTGTTTCCACTCTTAATAATTATATTTCATCTTTAACCAATGATGTGGTGACATTTTCCTTGGCGATACCATACGTGGAAGTTGTCCCAAAAGTGAATTCCACTAAAGAAGAGAAACCTAAAGCAAAAAGTCCTAAATCTCCCCCATCTACTTCTTCTAAATCAAATGTATTTCTTGATGATGATTGGGGATCCTTAGAGTTCTCTAAATTCTTCATTGGAGAATACAAAGTGAATCCCATCCACCTCGATCTTCCAATAATTTGAAATAACTCTACTAGGAAAGTTGATCAGCCTCTTAATGATAAGGAAAGTTGTGATTCTATTCAAGATCCTGGCTCTTTCCTCAATAATGAGGATGATTAAAATTCTACTGGGTAGTTTAATGTTTGTGATTTTGATAAGAAGGATGGTTGTGCTCTCATATACATGTTTGACACTCATTGGTGGAATGATGCTCTCTATATGGAACCACCTCCTTTCGAGACTTTGCAAACATGTTATGGCCTGACTACAAGTTCATTTCCAAGTATGGTTATGGGCATAAAGTTCTTGGGCGTATTGAACAAGGAATTCAAGTCCCTATCTAATTTAAGCCTCACAAGTGTCATTTGGGTTTGGGGTGATTTTTTGAACAATCTAGACAAAAACCATGGTGGAGTGTTAACATGATTTTGGTTGAACCTCTCAACTTAGTTCACCTTAAACTGATAGAGGATAAGGTAGAACCTGATGAAGTTCCTCTATATGTCTTTTCGTTGGAAGAAGCACTAGAAGAATTCTTAGGTGCTTACTCTCACCTTCCTTCCTTTCACCATAAATGATGATTCTCATATCACTTGAACAAGCAAGCATACTTTAGAGAATCTATTTTGAATATGGATGAGGAAGCCCCTCTATCTAATATTGGTGATGGTTTCTTGATACCTCATCCTAAAGACCATAGTCCCAGCCTCAAGGGGGATACTATTGAAGTTTTAATGGATCCTAAATCTCCCGAAAAGGTTATTAAGATTGAGAAGTTATCATCTTTTGAAGAAGCTAAGGGGCACTATGACCTTTTACATTCTCATTTGGATATCTTTGCTTGGTCATATGAGGAAATGCTCAATATTTATGAGTTTATAGTGGTTTATAAAATTGTCTTATGTCCCAATGCTAAGCTTGTTAAGTGAAAAATTAGAAAGATCAATCCCAAGGTTGCCTTGTTGGTGAAGATTGAGATAGAGAAGCTATTAAAAGTAGGATTTATTCATCCAATCAACTAATTTCCTTAGATTTCAAGTATTGTATCCATTAGTAAACCTTATGGTCATATCCATATATGTATTGACTTTCGTGATCTCAATAAGGATTCTCTTAAGGATTATTTTTCATTGGCTAATATTGATATGATTGTAGACTTGACTATAGGCCATGCCTTGTTGTCCTTCATGGATGGCTTCTCGAGCTACAACCAAATTTGTATTAAGCTAGAAGATTAGTATAAGACAACCTTCACTACCTCTTTTAACACCTTTTGTTATGTGGTCATGCCATTTGGGCTAAAGAATGTAGGTGCAACTTACCAACAACAAATGACCTTAATATTTCATGATTTCATTCATAAAATCCTAGAAGACTACGTTGATGATATCTTGGAAAAGTCCATAACCTGTCAAGATCACGCGGGTAAGATTTGTCTTATTTTTGAAAGGCTTCGACTCTATAAGATGAGGCTCAATCCTTTTAAGTGTGTCTTCGTTGTGGATGTAGGAATTTTTTTGGGATTCATAGTTTCTCATTGTGGAATCAAAGCCAACACAAATAGGATTGACACACTTATTAACATGCCTCCACCTAGGAACATTTCAGAGTTACAAAGTTTACAAGGGAAGAATCAAGCAATTCATAGATTTATATGTCAATTGGTTGACCATACCCTTCCTTTCACTCATTTATTGAGAAAGGATGTTCACTTTATATGGGATGAGGAGTCCTAGAAAGCTTTTGATTTAATTAATGTCGGTTATGCAAGATAGACCCTTTTTTCTTTATCTTGCTATATCACCATATGCTTTGGAATCTTTTCTTGCTCAGTATGATGATGTTGAGAAATAAATAATAGTCAACTACATTAGTTGTGTCCTTGTTTATTATGAAACCCATTATTCTTCCATGGAGAAAAAATTTCTTTCTTTTGTCTTTGCAATGCAAAAGTTGAGACACTATCTTCTTCATGCTGAAACACATGTTATTATGAAAAGTGATCTTCTGAAGCATTTATTTTCTAGTTCTAGCCTTGCTAGGAGGTTAGCGAAGTGGGTAATGTTTCTTTTTTAGTTCAACATAAAGTTTCTAACTAAGAAGTTGATAAAAGGTCAAGTGGTTGCTGATCATATAGTAGATACTCCTTCACCTCATTCTTTCCCTGGTCTTGACTTATTCCCTGATGAAGATATTTCCATAATCAATCATGATCTTATATGGGAGATGTACTTCAATGGATCGAGATGCTAGGTTGTCTCTAGAGTGGGTGTAGTTATAATTTGACCTCAAGGTAAGCTAGTCCCTCTCTCCTTTTAGTAGGAATTCACCTGCACCAACAACATCACTGACTACGAAGACCTTATTGCTAACTTGTGTGCCACGATTGCATTACACATAAAACATCTCCATATACATAGTGAATCTAACCTTATTGTGAATCATATTACGAGAACTTATCAAGCTAAGAAAAGTAAGTTGTCTTAATATTGAGACCTTTCTTTGCCCTTACTTGATCGATTCTCCTCTTTCATAATAGATAGTGTCCCTAGGAGAGAAAATTGACATGCAGATGTGAAACATAGAAAAATAGGGTTTATCAAAATGAATGAACAAGATGATAAACCACTATGTTTTTCTATGGATTTTTCACTCACCGCAAACCCACCCCGAACCAAGCACTTTGGCGCGTTCCAAACGTTCCCCGCCGCAAGCGCCTCAGCCCACCGGAAATGGAGCGGAGTTTTTCATGGCTGGCGCTTTTAACACTTTGCTTTTAATGGAGGAGTTTTGAAGGAAGATGGCGGAAACGAGCGGAGATCCCAGCCTGAAAGGAAGATGGATCGATGAGATGGATGGATGGAGTGGATGTTCTCGATCTCAACCCGCGACTTCCGCGTTAATAATCGTTATGACAAAACCCCTATCGATTGTTAGCGATAAGTGGAACAGGGCTTTACGTCCCTCCCCATTTGCAGGCAATTAAACCCGCGATGGCACAATGAAATAATGAAACATGAAACATGAAACAATGATACCTTGGATGATTTTTTGGAATGTAAATCAATCTAAAATGAAGTGGCCATGAAGAATGTAGATCTTTATTTTGAATTAAATATGAAACAATGCTTGTAAATGGATCTTCGATACTACATCAACACACATTAGCTCAACCACATGCTTGAACATTATGCCTTTAACATGATGAAATGATTCTGAATTGCTACAATTAAACCTTAATAATCTACCCTTGAATGCCTTTGAAATGATCTATAATTATCTAATGCTTGAATGCAAGTGGATACTTGTAAATTTGCTAGATCACTTAGGATGAAACTATGTGAATTAGCCTTATATTTGTACTAAATTTAAGGATTAACCCTAAAATTCAAATAATCCAAGCTGACATCAGATCTAGGATTCAAAATCACTAAAATCCCACCACAAATATATTCAAAAATGGGTGTCCTAGGTAAGGAGGACCCATTCTCCCAAAGTGGCGAATGGGTCCTAACATAATTTTCTAGGACAAAGCTTTGAGGAGGTGAAATAGAATTAAAAACCTACCTCAAATATGTTAAAAAAGGGATGTCCTAGGTTAGGAGGACCCATTCACCCAAAGTGGTGACTTGGTCCTAGCATAGTTTTCTAGGACTCCAACTTTTCCAATTAAATGTTATGCAATATCATTAATAGGTGTCGGGATAGATCCTTCAAAATATGTAATTAATAAGGCTTAGATTTGAATTAAAGGGGGCAATTATGATCAATTAAGCACAATTAATTAATAAATCTCTAGATTAGAGTGAAAGTGTAATAAAAAAACTTTAAAATACCCTAAATAAGGCATAATTAAGTTAATTTTATCATTAATTATTAATTCCCAAACTAAGCATGAAAAAGGGTTAAACTTTTTTCAATGCTACATTTTTCCCCCACTTTAGTGAGAGTTTTCCCCCATGACAAACTCACACTAAAGTAGACATTCAAGACACTTAAGCATCCAACAATAACAAAGATACATAGTCATACCCTATAAAAGACCAAGAAAAATAAAGAAAAACAAAAGATCAAGCACAACCATTCCAACACAATGTGGAACATGGTTCTTTTTCCAAGAAAAAGGATCAAGGTTCAACAATTTTTCCAACACTATGTGGACCAAGTCTAGGTTGTTTTTCCATAGAATGTGTGCTCACTTTGGGGTAGTGAAACCTTAGACCATTCACTAGGTGAGTCATCCCAACAAGGTGGAAAAAGAGAGAATCATATTAGCCTCCCATACCATACCAAAAATTTCCTCATGACAACTTTGATGAGGCAACACAATGAAATGCTTTTATGAATGTTTTTGAATGTTATGTCTATAAGTTTTGGTTAAAGGGTATTTTTATTTGTTCATGTAAGGTCTTATTCTTAGGGAACATTGTGCCTAATGTCTCCAAGAGAGGACAAGTCAAAGAGTATTAGATCACCACTTGTGGGATGCCTTGTTCGCATCATGCCACCAAGGGAGATCATATACTTAAAAATATCACACTCTTGGAGGACACCAAACACAATGACACCACCAAGAAAAGGACACGTCACAAGAAAAAATAAAATCATGCCATGAAATATTTTGAAAGATGTCATCAATGTATGCCTCCACTTTAAAGTGATTGCTAACACCATTACTATGAGCAACTGCTTTAAAGTAGCCAATGTTTTCTCCTAATACATGAGATCTTTCCTCCAAAAACCCTATTCCAAGTCATATGTTTCTGAAATAAAGCTATGCCATGAACAAGGAGGGAAGGGATTGCCCCCAAAAATACAATGCTAAACCTAGAAAGAAAAGTGTGCCACATTCAATCCAACTTAAGGCATTTCTTCCACATCCCAAGCTTTCTCTTATATTTACATGGAAGGTGGTCAACTAACCAAAAGAGACAACGATAAGTAGCATATGAGGACAAGGCTACCTAACCCCCTTACCCCCACTAAGTGAAAGACAAGGCTAAGCTGAGGATGGATGATGGGAAATGAGAAAATCAGTATCAATTAGAGGAACTAGGTGCTTCAACACAAGGAAGAGCACCACAATCCTTAAGATGTTGAATTTTATTACCTAAAGCCTTACATTCATTATTAGAATGACCATGAATTCTATGATATTCACAAAATGAATTCTTCAAGTAATTTTTTTTTTTGTGCTCTTGGAGGGAGAGATATCGACAATCTTGGAGGAGTCTCGACAAGATACCCACTTGATTAATAGTAGATGTATTTTATTTTGCAACAAAGATATCTCTTGCTTAGTACAAGATGTCATACTTACAATAGACTCTTTAGATTATGAGATTTTGTTCTCTCCTTGAAAGGAGGGTGTAAAATCTAATGAATTTCAATCGTTAGTGTTTTTTGTGATGAAATTGATGTTAAGCAAATATTTCTTTGTTTCTTTCATTTCTTTTGAAGGACAATAACCAAGACCACTAGTTGTTTCTTGCATGTTAGATTCTATAGGTACATGGATACCTTGTTCTCTAGCACCACATCCTTCTCCACTATACCCAAGTTGTTTCATAAGTTCATAAACTCTTCCATAAATCTTTTTCAATTCTTTCATATTTGGTGGTTGTTCATAATCAAGTTTATCAAAATTTACATTGTGTAATTTTCTTCTCTTTCTAAAGTGGTTTAGGTGAATTCCTTTGAAGGTTCGTCTGAATTTTTTCTTGATATTACTAGTTTTTCTTTTCCCTTTTCAAAATTTTTGTTTATGATATTGTATTCACCCATGAATGTAGGTTGTGAAATTCAATGATCTCAAATCATCTATTGATAACATTGTGAAGGTTTTGGGACACTTATCTTTTTCTTCTTTGCACATCATTTGTATAGTTGGTGTCAGTTTTCTTAAAGAATTTTCCTTTTCTTTTTCAAGTTGTAAGGCACTATAAGGCTTAGGATCAACTTCGAGTGTGTACACTTTGTTGCTGTATTCATACTTCCTTTTATGATGAAGAGTAGAAGGAACTACATTCATCTCATGAATCCATGGTCTTTCTAAGAGGAGATTGTATGAGAGATCATGAGGCATAACATGGACCAGAGTTTACAATGTAACCTTTCCAAATTTAATAGGAAATGTAATCACACCAAGCAATTTTTTTCCTATGTTATCAAACCCACGAATAAACAAAGGATCGGGGGCAAGGTCACTCTTATTCATATCAATCTTCTTCAAGAGGCTCACACTACACACATTAAGAGCTAAAACATTGTCAACAAGGGTTCTCTTTATCTTGATCCTATTAATATGAGGTGCTATCATGAAAGCTTCATTTTTTTTCTCTTCTAATGAAGGTAACTCATCTTGACAGAAAGTAATTTCTAAGTTGATTGGAGTTATAGCTTGAATTTGGGCTGCCACATCATTTGATTGCACATTGGGGGGGTAGGAACTTGTTGTAAGGCACTTTGAAACATGTTATGATAATGAGCAGAGGCTTGAATAAGATCCCATAATGATATCTTAGTAGGAGTATTCTTTAGTTGTTCAACAAGATTATACTCCTTTTCATTATGTAGAGGAAAACAAGGATGACCAAGAAAGATAGGGTTAGGCAACGAGAGAGATTTTTGAGTTGTTTTTCTTGGTTGTGGATTGTTCCTAGTGTTATGTTTATGAGCAATGGTATTGAAACTTGATTGCTATGAAACATTATCATTATCAAGTTTCCTTTTAGGTGGTTCTATGATAAGCATGTGATTGTTTTGAACTTGTGGTTTTTGTGAGGGTGGATAAATGATAAGTTTAGGCTCAAGAGAGTATTTCAAGGGATATCTAATGTGTATAACCTTGAAAGAATTATCCTTATTTTCATGATTTCTTAGTGAAGGGGAGTCTAATGTCACCTCATCATCTTCATCTAGGGAATTACTATTGTCAATGTTCTCATTTTCTTCCACCATGACATCTTCTCTAGTAAGAGATTTTTTAGGAGAGCTACAAACTGGATGTTCATGACATTCATTGTTTGGTTCTTCTAGAATAACTTCATCACAAGTAGGGAAATCATCAATGGTTGGATTGTCTTGTTTATCTTGTATCACATCATTCTCACAAATAGGAGCAATAGGAAAAGTAGTATTAGAGGATGTGTCAATGGTCTCATCCTTGTATCTATCAATGTCTTCCCAAGTTGGAGAGGTGGGGGAAGAGAGACAAATTGGATTCTTGTAACTCTCATTAGTTTGATCTTCGAACACCAAAATATATTCATCACAAATAGGAGAGATATTGGGGGAAGACCAAATTTGATTGTCATGATTATCCACAATTGCATTCTCTTTCACTAAAGAATTCTCATAAGTGGGAGAGTTGAAATTTTTCTTTGCATGCTTAGAAAGCTTAGATAATAACATTTTTTGAACAAAAATGAAAATTACTTCTAACCATCTTATGAAATGCTTCAAAAATATAAATAATATATATCCAAATACAAAAGTACTTTTATCTAATTTATGAAAAACTTAAAAAATGCAAATAATATGTATCCAAAAATGAAAATCACTTTTAACAAATTTATACAAAACTTCATGAATGTAAACATTGTGTATGCAAAAGTGAAAAGTACTTTTATCCATATTATGCAAAGTTTCAAAAATGTAAACATTTTCAGATTTGATGGTTTTTGCTATTGAAATGATTTTTGAGTGACTACACTAAATGGATGATTTTGATCTAGATACATAAAACAAAAGTTTCTAAAACTTTCCAAACTGATACTATATGTTACCAAAAAGCCTAGGAAGTACAAAAAATCACGAAAAAGCTTAAAAAAAGTGGTTTTTGTAGGCCTCTATAGGCTCATTCGCCCAAGGTGGCGAATGGGTCTTGGTATGCTTTTCCAGGAAAGTCTAAATCTGGAAATGAAGCTTATAAATTGTGAAAAGTTGCTGCCTATGTAACCCTATCAAGAACTCATTTTCCACCTTGGGTTAATGGGTCCTAGATTAGGGTTTTTGAACTGGTTTTTATTAATTTTTAAGTTGTTTTCAATGAGTTTTAGTTTTAGTTCTGGAATAGTAATTTTTGGAAATGTACTATGAAATGCAAGTTGAAAAGGTAATGAAATGATGAATGCAAAGACCTAGTTTGAAATTAAATTTTGTTTTGATTTTCAATTGCAAATTTATGAGATAAATGATATGCAAGACCACTTATTTGTTTTTATAATTTTCAGATTTAAAGAATGAAAAACAATGCAATTCTCAAAACTTTAGATGAGAGGCAGGATTGAATGCAAAGTAGGACACCCTAATGAGATATAATTCAATGCAAATGCATGTAAATGAATGCAATATCTAATATAGGATGCAAAGAAATACTCCAAAATTAGAAAATTGCAATGTTCAATAAGTCAGGTTCACCAAAATGAAACATAGAAAAATACGGTTTATAAAAATGAATAAACAAGATGTTAAAGCACTATGTTTTTCTAGGGTTGTTTCACTCAATTGTGAGGGCTAAAATACATAAATAACAATAAGAAATCAATCCTAATTGTTATGAAAACAATAAGGGATATTTTAAGAGGCTAAAACAATGTGTACCTTATTGAAAAAGTGTTATTTTGGGGCCCACGAAGGACTCATTCGCCCAAGGTGGCGAATGGGTCCCTATTAGGGTTTCTGGAAAGTTCCTTCTAGGTTTTATTTCTCTTAGTCTGCAACTATAGATTCTAGATGTCCATTGCTTTAGGCCTCACTAAGGACTCATTCACCTTTAGTGGTGAATGGGTCCTTGCTAGAATTTTATAAAACAATTTAGTATGGGTTATAGTCTTCAATGTCTGCACTCCCAGATCTGAGGTTTTTAGTTCTCCAAAGTCAGAAAAAAATCATATAGAATATTTTTTGTGATCTTGCAATGTAGATGATAACTTCTGCAACTTTTCAACTTTGATAATTTCGCTTCAATCTTGTTCTCCACTAGATCTTCAACCTATGAATTTGCAAACACACACCAAAGAGGAAAAATTCTTGCTGATTGTTAGGGAATAAGGGTCTGCCTTGGTCAAACCCCATTTAGGTAATTAAACCTTATGATGAAATAATGAAACATGAACATGAATCATGAAACATGAAGCAATAGTACCTTGGATGATGTATTGGAATATAAATCAACAATCTAACATGAAGTGGCCATGAAAAATGTAGACCATGATTTTGAATTAGATATGAAAAAGTTCTTGCAAATGTATCTTCAATACTACATCAATACGCATTAGCTTTGGTGAAACCTTTAAAATTTCCATGTTGCACTAGTCTAAAACACCTTTACCTAAGTGGCTTCTTGATTTGATATGATTAGGGTTGAGGGTTTTATGTTGAGGAGTTGGTTTACTTTGTATATTTCTTCCTTATTTAAACCCTTGTCTTTTGATCTAGTCTTCTGTCAACTTTCTATAGTTTGTCTCCAGTCATTTTAAAATAAATTAATTCTTTGAGTTCATCTAGTTGATTGACCCCTTTCAGTTAAAGTTCCCCATTTACCCGTCACCTAATATTTCCCTTGTTACTTTCATCCTAGGATTCAAATATTTTATGAGGTTGATAATTTAGCCTTGTTTGGCCTTTACATACTTTGCATAAAATTTTCTTAAGTTTGTATGTATTTTTACTATGTTCTTCCTTGAAATCCAAATGGCATTTTGACATAGACATAAGTGCCTCATGGAGTTGTGAAGGTTGTTTTGTATTGTTCAGATTCTTTAACCACCACTTGATTATACCATGAGAACCCATCCATCATAGATAATATCTCACATCTAGTTACCTTTTGTAACATGGCTTCCATGTTGGGAAAAGGATAATTATCCTTTAATGATGACACATTCAAATTGATAAAGTCAACACAAATCCTAATGTCACCATTTTTCTTTCTCATTAGAACAAGATTTGAAACCCAAGTAGAATGCCTAATAGGATTAATGATCTCAACACCCTTCAATTTCACAACTTCTTCTTGCATCTTAGGTTGCAAAGTGGTATTTATTGGCCTCTTCTTTTTTCTAAAGGACTTAGCATCTAGTTTCATGGTGCAGGGGCACTTAGGTCTTCATGCCCCAAAAGGGGGTAAAAAGTTGATATTTTTCTTTATTTGGGTTGTTTGTGTGTAATAAGGTCTTCTAAGACCATTTCATATGTGTTAGGTTCAATTTTGAGTCATTAGGGGTGATTTAGGGTCTAGATTCAAGATGTTGTCAAGTTGCACAAATGTTGTCGAAGCAACTTTTACACTTTTTATCATAAGAGGGTTTAATGATGTTTAGTTGAGTTTGTAATTTGAAAATTAGTTGAGGACCATTTGGGAATGGTTGGAAAATATTTAAAATGTCTTGTGTCATCAAAGGAAGGTTTGGTTGATGATATTTTGGAAGATTGAATCAATAAAAGCTCTGTTGTCTACATTTTTTGAATGTAATTTTCTGCTACAGTCAATTGTACAAATCTGTACGATCCCTCCATGGCTTGAGTTTGATTGGGATTGATAGATTAGTGAATATACTTTCTATTACACTTTGTTTCATTCATTTTAATCAAGATTTTTTCAAGTTAGATCCAATTCTTATCAGACTGGTTGAAACCCTAGTTAGGGTAACCAATGAGAAGTTAAAATTAAATAAACTCCATTGGGTATATTCAGGATCATGATGGGCCAAAAAGTAGCAATATGATGGGTATTTGTAGGGTATGTGGTTGACGACTTTTTTTTAACCCAAAATTGATGAAACAAAAATGGTTTTTAAAGGAGATTCTTAGCTTTATACCAATATAAATTATGCTTTACTTTGAATTTAATAAATATTTATTATTCATTTTCTATTTGAATTGACTAAAGTCTTGATTGATAGGCTGATTAAAAAACATATATATCTTTCAAACGATATCACATTTTTTGAATCCAAAACATGTGTCACATTCTATGCTTTGCATGCTATAAGATTAAAAAATAATAATTAAATTTCATGAATTTTTGACCAAGTTAAGGTCGTCAGACATACAAGTTTTTACATTTTTCAAAAGTTGCAATAAAAAAATCATAATTAATTATTTACTTGGAAATAAATTACAAAAAAATATGCATCACATTGGGAAATGATTCATCTACTTATATATAAAATATTATAATTTTTTTTTATCATTTTATTGTGGTTAGGGTGCTCAGACAGACACCTACTTCTTATTTTTTCCCTGAAATTTAAGTACCATTGCATTAAAATTTCAAATTTTTACCAATTTTTTTTTTTTTTTAAAACCTAGTAGTTTAAAAACTACATTCAATTTGCTATAGATTCTATTGTTACATATTTTTGAAATAATATAGGTAGCTTATTCAGATTTTTACGTCAAGTTGCCTAACTTTGATTTTTCTAATTTTTTTGCCACTTAAGGGGCTTGCTTTTTCCATGATGATCCTGCACATACCCCATTCCACCTGGTGAAAACTCTTGAAACTTGTTGGAATGGAATAATTAGATGTTTTATTTGATTTCACAAACTTGCAGATGTAGAGGATGGTGTTTGGTACACATGGAGTTGCTGCTATGGCTTGATATCTTCAAGTATCAAGCCAAGGAACTCTAGAGGCTTAGGATATTTCTTAAAAATCCTTGGAGGATTGATATACTAGATATAAGAAGATTAGTTACACCCTACATGATATGTTTGGAACACTTAAGTTAGAGTGGAACCCCTGGAATGCAAATACCCTACTGCTACCAAGTCAAACTGTCAATTAGGCCTAGTTACAACAAGAGGACGGTCAAATTTTGATGCCTTTTGTACAAAGTAACCTATCATAGTTTTGATATATGTTAAATAAAATCCAAATGGGTATTTGGAAATCTGTTCACATTTTGAAGGCCATGTCTAACCTAAAAGTTATATCTGAAAAACCCTGTTTGGAAGGCTACTAGGAGCAATGAAGGCTTGTGAAGAAAACCCACCATTAGATGTTTGAGATATTGAAAAATTGGTTGATTAAGGTTTTTTTGAAGTTCTCCACCCCTTCTCTACATCAAATTGGTATCAGAGCATAGGTTTGATTTGAAGAGGAAAATTTGAAGAGAAAGAATAAGATGTCTCTAAAAGGGAATATCATCATTGCTAGAGAGGTGAGTAAGTTGAAGGAAAAACATGTCAGAGAGATGAGAGAATTGAAAGAGAGGCTTGTTTCCCTAGAAACAATTCAAAGGAGAGAAGTGGTCACAAGAGACTTGAGTGACCAAGGAGAAGATGAAAGTTCCTAAGAAGGGTCCAAGGAAGAGATGGATCCTGATGACTTGAGGATGGAAAAGTTGTTGAAAGTAGTCAAGGGAGAAAGTCTTGTTGATGGTGTTTTCTGCACAACAACTCAAACAAAATATGAGAATCCTATCTCTCTTGAAAGGTAAATCTCTATCAACAAGCCTCAAGAGATAACCCCAAGGTCTCTAATGTCAGGTCTTGACAATGCATAAACAACTCAGTGATAAATGTGAAAATGTTGGTAATCACAAGGGGCCTTACAAATGAACAATACTGGAAGTGTACTTTCATTATATGCAACAATATGTTGGTGCTTTTAATCCCAAAACTAACCCAGATTCAAAATAAATAGCAAAAAAGATAAGGGTTAAGAGAGATTCAACTCTAAACTAACTCCTAAGATTAATCACAATAATGATGAATTCTACAAATGGACAAATCTCCAAAAAATGAATCTCTGCTTGATCAAGGACAAGCCCACAACTCTGTAGAAATGGTGCAATCTTCTAAGGAAACTGGAGATTTTCAGACTATGAATATTCATCCACATACCCAATAACTAGCGCAATGTAAACAAGCATCCATAGTTGAACTTAGCACAAAATAAGGCCCAGACTAACTTTACACAACAACTTACAATCAACAAATCGCTAAAAGTATGGACTGGAGATCGATCAACATCATTAACATTTTACCATCATTGCAAAAGAACTGATATCTAACATCTAACATTAAGAATTGAGAACAAGAAACCATAAACTGCCAAAGTGTAACACAAATCTTGCCAAATCAACAATCCAATTGCATTAACTTCTCCAGCATTACATAATAATTTCCAGTCTCTCTCCTCTCCTACCACTACTATCTTGCATAATCTAACTCCTAACTTAGCCAATTTTGGCTTCTAATCAGCTCTTCTAACCTACTCCCCCCCTTTACAAATGAGAAGTCACTAGCCTTTTATAGAAAATTATATTTTGAATCAATGGCCAAGATTTAATTCAATCCAATGGCACAAATTACACCTCTAGAAGCATCCAACAGTTACATTTAATTTGGGAGCTTATGGTACATCATCATCCAATTGCATAAAAGTAGTTACATCATGGAACAATGAGAAAACAATATTATGTTAGCTTGTCATTAATGAAAATTCTGATTGGATGATGAAATCAGCTTCACATATCTTCTAGAAACTCCTAGCTGTAAACAGTTCGGGCACAGATTCTCATGCAAGCCCCACTTTTAAAATTTGAATTGAACTCTTCCATATTTCCCTTTTGGCACGAATCCATATGCAAGTTCCCCTTTTTTTATCCATCTTAGGAATTTCATTTTTGTGAACATTTTAAAATTTCAATGAAAAAGTTTCTATTTTTGGAAAAAAAATGCATTTCAAGAAAAATTTCCATTTTGGGAAAAAATCCATTTTTGGAAGAAAAAAATTCCATTTTGGAAAATTTTGGGTTTTGAGGGGTTTCAAGATTTTGAGGGGGTCATGGAATTTTGGGAAAATCCTTCAGGGGTGGAATTTCCCAGATTCCCTGTAGGGTCGAAATCCCCTAAACCTCATAACTTTTTTTCTAGAAGGAATTTTCAAAAAGTTCAAAAAGCAACCCTACCTAATTTTCCATCCTCTATCCACGGGTGCAAAAATATTTATATATAACATTGAAATTTCACCTCAAAATTCCCATTTTCAAATTCCAACACTTGCAAATTTCCCCTAGAGCCTCAAAATATTATCCTCATCAAACCCAGTATGGACTTAATCCCAAAATAACCTCCCAAGAAGAGAAAAACCAAAATTTGACCAAGCCAAGAGGTAGAGATGCAAAAGAAAAAAGAGGGTCCCCGCCTTCGATGGGGCGTGTGTTCAAAAATTGCACAATAGGTCCTAACATCAAGATTGATTTACCCATTTATGGAGGAAGGTTGGATAGTGAAGAACTCTTATATTGGATAGGAGCATTGGATAACTACATTGACTATGAAGATGTGCTAGAAGATCAAAGGGTGAAGTTGGCCAAGACAAAGTTGAAGGGCCATGCCTTGATTTGGTGGGATTATGTACAAGATGAAAGGAGAAAGAAGGGGAAGTCTAAAATCACCTTTTGGGATAGGATGGTTTCTAAACTCAAAGGAAAATTCCTTCCCAGTGATTACACCATTCAGTTGTTCAAGAGGCTTCAAAATCTCAAGAAAAAAGATATGGATGTGCAAACCTATACAGAGGAGTTCTACAAGTTGAACATAAGGGAAAACCATGTAGAAGATTATGTGGAGAAAGTGGCAAGATATATCAATGGGTTGAGATACAACCTTCAAGATGAATTAAGTCTCACCAATCCAAGAATTTTGGAAGAGTGTTACCAATTGACCATCAAGGCTGAAAATAAATTGAGGAGAAGGAAAGAAAAGAAAAGCAGGGGTAGAGGCAAAAATTCTAGAGGAAGAGGTACATTTTCTAGTAGGAGGCAGTCTCAAAGATCACAAGGAGAATCAAGAAACAATGAAGAGAAAATTTTAGACTCAAGGGTCAACTCTAGAGGAAGAAGACCCAACAATAGGGGTAGATTTTGAATCCAAAGAGGAGGATCAAGTGGGTTTACAGGTAAATGTTATAAGTGCAATAAATTTTCAAGCCATCAAGCATGGAAATGCATTGAAAATCAGTCCACTACTTCATTTGGAGGAGAAAGAAGAAATCAGTTTATGCAAGGAGAGGATAATGAGAGCCTTAATTATCCATCACATAATGTTGATCCATAATTTGGTGAGTCTCTCATTGTGAGGACTTTAATAAAAGTTCCAATGGAAAAGGAACCTCCACAAAGAAAGTTTTTTTTTCAAAATCACATTTAAGTGCTTAGGAAAATGTTGTAAAGTTGTAACTCATTCAGATAGCACTGATAATTTGGTCTTTGTAGAAATGGTAGAAAAAATTAAGTTGAAAAGAATCCCTCACACCACTCCATATACAATTTCTTGGCTCAACAAAGGGCAACAAGTAGTTGTAAATGAACAAATTTGGGTTGATTTCCACATAGGGGGATACAAAGATAAGGTTTTATGTGACATAATACCAATGGATGTATGTCATTTGATTTTGCGGAGGCCTTGGCAATATGATAAGAAGGTTATCCATGGTGGGAGAAAAAACATATATGCTATAGAAAAAGGATGGTGTTTCTTACACCCTTACACCATTGAAAGATGAAAGCCTATATTCTCAAGTAGGGCATAGTTTGATGTTGGTCAATGAGAAGTGTGTGTGTGTTGAATGTGTAGAGTGAGTTATTCTAATGTCAACACAAACCTTAATGAGATGGTTTACAATCAAAGTTTGAATAAAGTAAAAATAATATATTCGTAATACAATCAAACCTTTCAAATACATATCATTGTTCTCTATTTCTAGGGATTTATTAAACTGTTTTGCCCTCAGATTTCTATGGGCACAAGGGTTGTTAAAATGACTACCTAGAAAATGAGATTTGATGCTTAATATGAAAGCTAAGATGATTTATATGTACAAATGTGTGGTGGAAGGATTAGTGGTATGAAAATGTGTGTTGGAATGATTAGTGGTATGCTCCTAAATGAAAAAAGATGATGGAAAGGATAATGGATGCAACAATAAATGAAGGATGATGTTGATGATAGATGAACAAGTGGAGATGAGTGAGATGATATGCAATTATAGTGAGCTATCCATGATTATGCATATGCTCAAATGCAACAAAAAAGAAAACTAACCTAAAATGTAACTATGAAGCAATTAATTAATCTAAGATGAGAATGCAAAGTAACTATGTGAACCCCAAACCTAATACCTGCAAAACAAAGAGAACAAACAATTTAAGTTAGGGATTGCATGCATGAACAAGAATTCCCCTTGAAATCCATTTACAAAACTCAAATTAGGAAAGAAAAAAATGAAGAACACAATGAAACAAGAAAATATAGATTCAATCCTAATTAGAATAGCAAACATATGATCCCATGGGGGAATTGGTGCCAATTTGATGTGAAAATTGGCCCTTTCCCAATTCCTAAGATGCAAGCTTGATGTGTTGAAGAGATTTGATCCACTTTGTTGATGAAGAGTGAGAGCTCCAAGCCAAAAATCTGCAAAAACCTAGCTAAGAACTCAAGATTGATGGATGGAAATGGCTAAATATTTTAGCATAATAACTTTGCATAATTTGTGGATGATAAAATTAGGATATGAGATATTTGTTTATAGAATTCCAAAATGGATGAATGTCCAAATTTGAGCAATGTGGGACTAACATTCATCCAATGGCAAGATGCCACTTGTCAATCCATGAGTGGATGGAGGATGTGCAAGTTTTGAGGATTGTGCCAATAAATGCATATTTTTGAATTTCAAATTTGTTGAAATGACTTGCAAGAGGGAAGGGAAAATGCAATAAATGCCACTTGGCTCAAGGCAAAGGACATGTACTTGATGAAGTTATTTCCTTGTTGGATGTACATGTTGACTTGGAATTTTTGAATTCAAACTTGGAGAATATTCCAAAAGATTCCTTGTGAGGAAAATAGAGATTTAATAAATGAATTAAATCTATTTTCATGTGCAACTTGAAAAATCTAGAGGATGGGACATGATAAGAGATTAAATTAATCAAGGGTTAATTAATTTAATGAGAGATTAGATGATGTGACCTATTTGACTCAAATTTATGGATTTATTTAAATCAAATAAGAGAGGAATATGATAAAAGAATAATTAAATAAAGATTTTGATTTATTTAATTAAAAGAGATGGTGTTAGATCAAATTAAATGAGGTTTTAATTTATTTAATTTAATAGATAGACTTTAAAGATTTAATCAAATAAAATTGATTATTTAATTAAATAGGGATAATTAGATCAGATGAATTGATTTAATTAACAAAAGAGAGAGACTTAATTAAATAACTGGTTTATTTAATTAAGGGAGGAATATTGAGAATTTAATTAGATAAGGAGATTTGATTAAATGGTTAGACTGAGGGATGATTCAGGATGAAACGATGTTAGTAGGTCGGGATCAGATGCACAATGCCAATCGGTATATTTTACGTGTCTACATTTTACCCCTCTTTGAAGCAATGCACTTGTTACATTGATTCAAAGAATAAACAATCTCGATCAAAGCCAAAAAAAATTGTATTTAAAATCCTGCCCCACTATTTCCTGGTGAGAGAAAACATGCCATTATATTGCCCCCTTGAGAGATTGGACGAAAATTTTGATTTTTGGGTTATCTCGTAAAAAAAGAGGACAAGGTGCCTGATAGGTCCGAAAAGGCTCCAGGAGGACAAAAATGTGTCTAAATGCAATAAAATGATGTAAAACAGGCCTCAACTAGATAGAAACAAGTTCGAGGGTCCAAAACACTAGCAGGACAACCAATCAGGGTGAAAAGACCCTAATTTTCAAGTTTAAAAGGGGCCCAAGGGTCACTTTCAAGTCATTTTCATACACTTCCATTTGTAACCTCAAAATTTGAGCTCTGACCTCTTGACAATATGGTGTAACGACAGCTTCCCCTGCACATTTCTGATCGAGTTTGGACATACCAGCGGCTACCTAGCATCGGGGCACCGGTAAGTGACCCTTACTTGAGCTTCACTTTTCATTTTTAGCTTGTATTTAATGCTTTCAAAGCCGATATTTCTACAACAGCGCTATATAGCGCCGCTCACAAATCAAATTGCTTTGCTCAGTGTCAAATAGTGCTGCAACAGTGCAATTTGGAGTTTGAATAAGACTTCAAACTACGATGCTGAGCTCGGGGCTGGCTAGGTGGTTTGGAAAATGCGACACGACAGTGCTAGATTTGATCAAAGTGCACTACTGGAAGGAAAAGTTCACCGCGGTGGTTCATTTTTGATGTTTTATGCCCTAGCATCGAAGTTTGATTAGAAATCAAACTGCAACTCCTTCACAGATTGCACCGCTGGAAAGGTTTTTTGAACACTCAGCGAAGAATTTTTCAAAAAAATTAATATGGTGACCTTCCTTGATGCATGATGCAACAAGGGAGCTCTACTCCCCAGAGCATAGGTCACAGGACCTGTTCGGCTATTTGTAGGATTTGGGCGATAGGGATCAGGATCGACTCCGGATTGCGGGGTTATGGTATATTTCCTATGCAACATCCATTCACACTCACTTAGGGATGCTTTCAGTGCTGGCCAAGAGATGGCACAACAAAAACTCTTCATTTCATCTTCCCACTGACGAGGCCACCATCACCTTAAAGGACATTTGGCGTATTTTGAGATTGTCGATTCATGGTCAGTGAGTGATTTTTGATATGGATGAGGGGTGCAAGGCTTACCACAGAGTCCTCGCCACATAGGACATCATTTTTTCTGAGGGGCAAATAGAGCTTGAGCGACATAGGATCATGGTACCTCCCTTCCACCTAGTTGTTGCATCCATTATTTCGCGTCTCGTTGCCCCTAACAGATGAGGGTGATACTTCAGTCCCAGCTGGGGATATTGCTCGGAGCGGATGGTTCTAGACAGGGCGGTTCATTTTGCTTGGGTGCCGGTGCTTTTTGCATCTTTGTACAGGGATCTGCACAAGTACATGTACATGGATGATAGAGCGCTCAGAGCAGGCGTTACACTTCTTCACGTGTGGGTGTGGGAGCATATTGTTGTGCTACGTCCACGTGTTGTTTCAATTCTGATGGTGCTAGACGATCCCCTCATGTGGCGATACAAAGGCGGTGTGTCCTTCACACACACCAGTGAGCACGAGATCCCCTACTGGAAAAGGGTATTGGATGAGATGTAGGTTTTTACGTGGCGACCGTACCTTGGTTGGCTCGAATGGGCCGATAATGCTGATTAGTTGTTCTTTGCCCGCTAGGACCATTTTATGCAAGGGCGAGAGCATACCATGATTGAGAGGTACCTACTTAGGTGCATGCAACATCAGTTTGGTGAGCCCCAGGATTGCCCTAATGATGACTATGTAGCCATCTTCACCCACACCATGACACAAGTCTCATGGGGGCAGTACATTCTTGCTTCAGAGGCAGTGGACAGTTTCAGGAAGTTAGCAGCTCGGTCGTGGGTCTACGATCAGAGGCCTGGAGATCCAGGCACTACACAGGCCTACAAGGATTGGTTCTGACTTCCACTTTGATTGACCATTCTAGGCGTAGTCCTCAATCAGTGGAGAGTTAGAGGCAGAGGGGAAGGACGAGGATAGAGGGGTGATGCTCGATAGGAGTAGCCGGTTGTGCCACCAGTTCAGCCAGATCAGGAAGATGTGCACATGCAAGACCAACAACAGGTGCCAGTAGGTCCACCACAAGCTGGGGGTGAGGATCAGCCCCAGGTGCAGCCTCAGGTATAGCCAGGAGCACAGCCGACAGGATAGGTAGTTCCTTGGGATGCATTGATTGCGCAGTTATAGGCTCAGGTCTACGCTGTGACAGCCGAGATAAAGTAGCTCAGGGCTGAGAGGGATCAGGTCGTTTAGCAGAGATAGGCAACAAAGTTACAGGAATCCCTAGAGCTAAGCAGGAGACAACAGCTAGAGAGCATGGAAGCCTCCTCTTCCCAGGGTACAGTGTCCATTTGATCCTATAGGGATGCCATCTAAGAGGCTGAGTACTATCGGAGGCATTATCATGAGGCCGAACCCAAAGCAGGACAAGTCCCAGAGTATTCAGAGAGGACCAGCCACAGACCAATAGAGGGTCACGGTGATAGGGGCGAGGGTAGCATACACAGGGACAGAGCTTGATCGAGATGATACGATACTTTTTGTGCCTTATGGGATCCTTTTTGATAGCCCGATGGGCCTTTTGTACTAATTGACATACATGTATAGTGATCCAATTTATTATTTGTACTATGACAATTACATTATTGATGATATATATATGAGTCGATGATAATTTTGATGCGATGTGATGTGTACCATTTATTTATGCATGGATGGATGATTTATTTCTATATGTTGTGTAATGATGTTATATGATGCATTTATGATGCTATATGATGCTATATGATGTATTTATTTTTGACGATGTATACATTATGATTATGACTAACAGATCTATATTATGGTAACCTATGATATGCAGATGTATTTATGTGATGTGCAATGGTGTTGTCTTTATGATGATCTATTTATGTTGATACAAATGGTGATGTGATATGTGATATGCCATGCAAAATGATATGGTATATATGTGAAATATTATGTGAATTATGCTTATGTATGAACGAATTGTGGATGGATGTATACTTTGTATGTAATGAATTTTGTATGTTCCTATTTATGCTTATGACAATGTGTAATGATTTATGCAATGAATGATTTATGATGCTATTTATGAGATGACATGGATGATGTATTGCGATGGTCATGATATGATGCAAATGAGATGGCTTTATGATGCTTAAAGTAACAAATATTATTATCCTAAACATATTAAAGGATAATGTAATGTATGTGATGCATTTTAATGTAATGTAATTATATGTCTATGCAAAGTGGTATGATGATGCATAATGTAACATGAACGTTATGTGTGAAATGATGTTACAATGTTATGCAAGTATGTATGCAAATGAATTATTTATATTGCTTATATACCTATTGTGTATGATTATGCATTATGTGATAATGGTGAAATGATTATGAAATTCTTATGCAAATGAATGTTATGTGATGATTTATGTAATAAATGCAATGTTATGCAATGTAATGGATGAGATGCAATAAAATGGATGTGCTTATCTATAAAGATGCTTGCAATAAAATGCTTATATAATGATGGAAATGCAATGCATATGTTTCCTATATGATATGTTGATGCAATATGCTAATGATTTGTGGATGCAGGATAGATGACGATGGTGATGATGATGGTGATGGTCAACTTTCATAGTACTTTGTTAGTGCGGTGAGCAAGAAGAGAAGAAGTCATTTCAACAAGACACAATATGATGAAAATGCAAATGATGATGATGATGATTACTTGCCGAGGAATTGGGATTTTCAAAGGGCTGATTTCATTATGTTTGATAACACATGTGGTACGATGCATCAAGGTATAGAAAACCGGGATGGCATTGTACCCAGTGTGATGGAATTTGACTTGACAAGCAAATAGGAGTATCCTTGTTCACACCTGACATACAAAAACCTTGCTAGGATGCACTTTAGAAGTTTCAAACACCTTGGACCAAAACATGGAAAGGTAAACCTATATATGCAATAGAAAACAAGTTGTCTGAAACCTCCTCCATACATACCTAACAAAGCAAGTATTCACCAAGGTTATATTACAAGAACGTCCAACAAGCATAGCAGACAAAAAGATAATGATTGTTGCCCTATTCCTATTTCTCTAAATCCTCTTATTCGGATATCATCGAGAAGTCCTTGGAATGAGTGCAATAAGATAAGTCAAAAAGGATAAAGACAAAATAATTTAAATAAGCTGATGTTCTTCAATACCGCTAACCCAAAGGGGAATGTGTTTTAAAGGATAAGAGCCAAAACTATTGCCAAAAGATAATGCCCATTGTAGGAAGGATTCATCCTAGGACATGTTAGTGGATGGTGGTATGCCATTTTGTTTATCTTAAGCGTTCTTTCAAATGATTGATATGGGACCAATTTGGATGATTAGTTACTAATACAAAGAGATGACCAACTTTTTTATGCACTAACTTAGACCTAAGACTTGACGATTTTGAGTTTTCACTTTCAACCTGCTAGACTTGTTTCCGATTGTCTTACCAAAGATTGAGGATGATGATCGTTTATTGTGATTGATGTTATTGCAGGTGCAAGAGAGATGAGACAGATGGATTTTTTAAAATATTTGGATGTTTTTAAACTTTTTGAGATGTTTTGAGGCTGTTTTGGTATATTTGAGATTTTCAAATGTTTTAATTTTTTTATTTTTTTATTTTTTGGGGATTTTCCAAGATTTTGACCAAGAGACTAACCTAAAGACCTATCCTAGGGGCCTCGGGGGCTGATCAACAGATTAGCCTTTCCTACGTTTTACACGTAGAGACCACGTAGTTTGACTGACAAGTTCACCGATTTACAGATGATGATATACATGATGAGATGTCAGTTTATTATGACAGACTCCTATAGGACTGACCTAAATGTCTCGGGGGATGATCAAAGATCAACCTTGCCTACGTTCAAGGTCAGAGACGACGTAGTTCAAAAAGATGGCCTTGTTTTTGGCTTTTTGACTGACTTTTTGACATATTTTTGGGATTTTGATATGTTTTGAATGTTTTTGGATTTTTGGTGATTTTTTGATGTTTTTGGATTTTTGGATTTTCTGATTTTAAAGATATACACGAATCTGATCCGATGAGAACATGCCCCCAGCGTGATCCAATAGACTACTCTTATAAAGATAGGACAAACTGACCTTGAGGATGGGCCGAGTAGTACTAGGAGGGATCATGATACAAAAATAGGACCAAGCTATGGTGCGGATGTGGGTGGATGAGTGATGGATGCATATCCGAATGTGATGGATGATGGAAGTGCAATGGATGGATGATGCCAAACAAGCCATAAAGATCCTGGTGGATGGAAAGCGTTTATTTACACAAGGCACCTATTTGCCAGGTTTTCACTGAGGTACTTGCCCAAAGTGCCACTGAAGTGGTTTTCACTACAGGATGATTTTTTCTCTTTACTATTTTCAATCCTTTTTCTAATTTTTTGGATTTTTTTATTTTTTTATTTTTTTGTTGTCACCAAGATGCCTGTTTGCCAGGTTTTCACCAAGGTAACCATTTTTTCAGGACATTTTCTGATTTTGTTTGGATTTTTGGTTTTATGCCTTGAAATATTTAGGCATAGAACTTTTTGAGGTGAGAGCTATTCATGGGCTTTTGTAGAGGTTCCCCTTCGGGTGTTGATAACTGATATGCCCCTGACTTGTAACTTGTTGTGATAACAAATGGTACCAACCAATTAGGTTCAAACTTTCCTTTGCTACTTGGGTTTGGGACATTCATTTGATTCTCCTTTAATACCAGTTCTCTGACTTGGAACGTCCTGCTTTTGATTTTCTTATTGTAGCTCTATTTGAGTCTATTCTGGTAGACTTGCAAATGATTCAAAGCATATACTCATTGCTCATCCAATAGCTCCAGCTCATTCAATCTTGACACTCAGTAGTATTCATCAGTGATGAGGTTTTGTAGTGATATCCTAAGTGATGGGATCTGATCTCAATGGGGAGTACTGCTTCTGATCCATAGACCAGGGAGAAAGGGGTGGCACTAGTGGGTGTGCGGATGCTAGTTTGATAGGCCTAGAGGGTAGGATTAAGTTGTAGATGCCAGTCATGACCTGTGTCATTGACTATTTTCTTGAGGATTTTCAGAATGGTTTTGTTTGTAGCTTCTGCTTGGCCATTGCCTTGGGGATAGTATGGGGTGGAGAAGCAATGTTGGATTTTGAATTTTTTGCATAAGTCACGAACCTCCTGATTCTTAAATGGTGTCCCATTATCAGAGATAATGGCCTATGGAACACCATATCAGAAAATGAGATAGTTTAGGATGAACATTGAAATCTACTTCCCAGTTATATACGTCATGGGTATGGCTTCCACCCACTTAGTAAAGTACTCTGTGGTGGTTATGATGAATTTTTGGCTGTTAGATGAAGTGGGCGTGATTTTTCCAATGAGATCAAGTCCCCACTGTGAAAAGGGCCATGGTGTGATGATAGGATGAAGCTCTTGAGCTAGAGCATGGATGAGGTCCCCATGGTGCTGACATTGTAGACACCTTATGGCATGATCATGTGCTTCTCTTTCCATTGTGGGCCAATAATACCCCATCCTCAGCAGTTTCTTGGCTATGGTCATTCCACTCGAGTACAAACCACAAATACCATTATGTACTTCAGTTAGAGTGGTTAATGCCTCCTTAGCGTTTAAGCAGCGTAGTAGGGTTCCTTCTTGCTCCTACAATATAGGGTATCTCCTAGGATGAAAAATCTAGATGCCTTTTTTACAAAGGTTCATTTTAGGTTTGAGGGTAGGTCGGTGGGTATGGCTCCTATATGAAGGTATGTGTAAATGTCATGATACCAAGGATCGCTGAGACCAACAATTTCACACACATATTTTGATTCTGGTACCTCGAATGCAGGCATGAGAAGCTGCTCAATCAGGAATTCATATTTTGGAACATTGTGAGGGATGTCGAGCAAGGATCCAATTGTTGCCATGGCGTCTGCTGCTCTATTGTTGGTTCTAAGAATCTGCTCAAATATTATTTCAATGAAGGATTCTTTGAGAGTCTCCACCAATTTCTTATATGGAGTGAGCTTGTCATCCTTGGTCTGATATTCATCATTGACTTGATTTATTATCAATTGGGAGTCTTCATATACTTTGAGAGCTATAATTTTCCACTACACTGCTATTCTGAGACCTATGGTTAAAGCCTCATATTCTACAATGTTATTGGTGAAGGGAAATTCTAGTTTGTAGGACCTTGGTATGCAATCCCCTTGTGGGGTGATGAAGAAGACACCAGCTCCTGATCCATGTTGCGTATATCAGCCATCAAAGTACAGTTTCTAGTGGTCAGCTACATTGAGATTGAAAATAGATTCATTTGGAAACTTTGAGGTGAGAGGGTTTTTTGAATAGATTGGTTCTTCTACAAGTTGATCTACAATGACTTGGCCTTTGATTGCTTTCAGCTCCACATATTCGATGTCATATTTTGATAGTATCATCACCCATTTTTCCATTCTTCCTGTGAGCATTGCCTTTGATAGTAGATACTTGAGAGGGTCAATTTTGGTGATGAGTTTTATTTTATGTGCCAGCATGTAATGCCTGAATTTTTGTGATACAAACACTACTGCAAGGCATGCTTTCTTGATGAATGAATAGTTTAGCTCATGACCAACCATTGTTCTGCTGATGTAATAGATAGCCCTTTTTGTTCCATTTTCGTCATACTGAGCTAAGAGAGCTCCCAGGGCTACTGTTGTTGCTGACACATATAAAATCAATGGTTTTCTTGGGATTGGTGGCATTAAGACTGGCGGTGTTAGTAGATATTCTTTGATTTTGTTGAATGCCTCTTCACTCTTGGTATCCCATTTTTACGCTACTCCCTTGTGGAGTAGGTGAGAATATTGGTTTTGTTTGTCTGCCAATTGTGCTATGAATCTTTGAATGGATTGGAGTCTGCCTTGGAGACCTCTCAGTTGCCTTAATGTTTTTGGTGCCTCCATCTCAAGGATTTCTTGTACCTTTACTAGATCTACCTCAATACCTCACATTGACACTATATATCCTAGCAATTTTCCTGATTGTATGTCGAAGACGCACTTCTTTGGGTTTAATCTAACCTTGTACTCTTCCAGCTGTCAAAGATGGCACTTAGGCTTGCTATGTGATCTTTTCTCTTTCTGGACTTAGCTAGAATGTCGTCAACATAGTCTTCAACTATCTTGTGGATCATGTCATGGAATATCAATGTCATGGCCCTTTGATATGTTGCTCTTGCATTCTTTAAGCCGAATGGTATCATGTTCCAATAGTATGTCCCCCATGGACAAGTGAAAGTTGTTTTATTTTGGTCCTCTTTTGCTATCATGATCTAATTGTATCTTGAGAATCTATCCATTAGTGACAAAATTTCATGTCCAGTTTTCATGTCTACTATCATATCAATGTTTGGAAGCAGGAAGTCATCTTTTGGACATTCCTTATTCAAGTCCCTAAAATTTGTGCATATTTTGATGTTCCCATCAGGTTTTGAAATAGGTACCAAGTTTGACACCCATTCTAGATAATATATTGGTCGGATGAATCCTGCATCTAATAGATTTTTTAGCTCCATTTTGACTAATAAGGCGATTTGAGGGTGCATTTTTCGAAGCTTTTGTTTAATAGGTTTTGCTTCTGGATATATTGCTAAGTGGTGAACCACAATCTTTGGATCAAGCCCTGGCATGTCAGCATAACTCCATGCGAAATTTATTTTTCTTTCTCTTAGGAAGGCTACTAGGAGCTCTTACTCTTTTGATAGTAGTGATTCTGCATAGAATGTGATGTGCGGGGTTGCCTTTGTTCCTAGGTTGATTGGATTGCATTTTTCTGCCAAGACTGCTAACTTTTCCTAATGAATAGCTCTTCAAGGAAGATTGAATCCCCCATCCTTGGGTGCCTCGGAGAGGTTTTCATCATTGGATGCGTCCTTTCTTTTTACTTTTTTATAGTTGGAGAGTGCTACCGTGTGGTTTTCACTTAAGGACTTGGATATTATTCTTAATTTTTCACTTTTGCGACTGAGGGATTCAATTGTTTCCCCATAATAGGCATATGTATCTAGCTCTATTATGAAGCATACTTTATGATCCCCATCTGGAATATTGTTCCACAATCCCATGAATTCTGAGAGCGCCTCATCATTTTTGAATGTATCAAGAACTGGTGGTCCTCGTTGGTCGTAGTCAATGAGTTGGGGATATACTAGGCAGATCTCATGGTTTTGGTGGTCTAATTCAAAAGATAGGGTGCTAATCATGCAAAGAGTGATATCCTCAAATAGCCTAGGTAAGTTGGTCATGGTATCATCATCATCACTACTACTACAGACGTCGGTTATATCAAATGTAAAGTTATCTATGACTCTACCTGTAGACACTGGTAAGTGTAGTTCTGCTGGGGTTGGATGAGGAGGATTATTAACCATTCTAACTGGTGGACTTCAGCCTCGTATGGTTATACTCAGAGGGGTACATCCAAGGCCAAGATTTGTTATTGGTTGCGTCTCTGGCATGATAGGTATTATAAGCCCATTGTCATTTTGTCCAAGTCTTTGATTTATGTCATAGCCCATTGCGAGCATCATTTGTAGACCCATGCTTCTGTCATCCATTGGTAAATGAGCCATTGGTATTTCATCTTGATATAGCATATGAGATGGATCTTCCTCAATAACTTCTCGTCCAAGATCTCCCCAACTTGTAAAGATGGGATAGTTTTTAGGAGACGTTTGGGATGTGGAGGCTTCATTTATTTTTAGTTGTCCCTGTGATTTAGGAGATTGTGGTAACTCTCCTACCACAAAAGCATTATTAGGGAGCTTGTAGTTTCCACAACCACTATCTTGGATGATGACCTTAATGTCAGAGATGGTGGGGATGGCAGGAGTGGTGGGTGTCTCTATTGTAGAAGTGGATACGAGAGTGGTGGGATCGATGTATGGTGTGGATGGACCCTCATCATTTTTTGGTACTTGGGGGATTTTATAGTACTTTTCCTCAAGGATTTTGCAATAAGAGAAGGGTTCGGGATCTCCATGGATAGTAACTTCTTTTCCCTCATGTGTAAATTTCACACATTGGTGGAAAGTTGATGCTACTACTTTCATCGCATGAATCCATGGGCATCCTAGGAGGATGTTATATGACAAGTCAAGGTCCAAGACCTAACAAATGGTTTCCATGATGGCATGCCCTACTTGAATAGGGAGTTTTATTGTGCCCTGAGACACTCTTTCTTGATTGTCATATGCTCTTATTGTGATACCCTTCCCTTTGTCAATATAATCCTCTGATATTTTCCATTGCTTGATGAGACTGAGGGAACATATATTCAAGCCCGCACCTCCATCCACCAAGACCCTTTTGAATTTTCTCTTGTGTACGATGGCTTCCAAGTGGAGTGTATGGTTGTGATATGGTTGAGTGGGGAAAGCCTGGTAAGAGAATGTGAGGAGATTTGGCATAATGATATTTTTTACCATAGTTTGGAATTGCTTTGCATCAAGGTCTGCGGGGATAGTGGATGAAGCCAATGCTTCTTCAAGGATTTTCCTATGGGTAGATGATATTTTTGGCAACTCCATGATGGAGATTTGCATTGGCATTCTTTTGAGCTGATCTAGGACATTGTAGCCATTAGGAACAGATCTAGATGCAGGAACCTTGTTTGGCTGTGATGATCCTACGATGGTAACTTTTTCACCTCTTGTGGTGACTCCACAATCTTCAACATAGGCGCCCTTCGATGGTGATGACCATTTAGTTTTCATCTACTGAGGCGACGAATTTTTCATACACATGATTTACATTTGAGTGGGTTCCTTTCCCCTTATCTTTGTTATTATTATTCCCTTTGTTGCCATGATTAGGCATCAGATTCGTGTATATCTTAAGATCTTGGTTTCCTATTGGTTATTCCATGTTTATAATTCTTTTATCGATGAGATCTTGGATTATGTTCATTAATCTCATGCAACTGTTCATGGTATGTCCTTTGATTTTATGGAACTCACAGAGTTGATTCTCATTATACCGAGGTTTCACATCCAGTTCTTGGTAATTCTCAAATGCAGGAGCCTTGATGAGTTTTTCGTCTATCAGATTTTTCATTATACGCTCAAGTGGTTCCCCCAAAGTGGTGTATTTTCACTTGGGATAACTCTTGTTGTGTTGGGGTGGTCCCCTTTGATCATTGAGATTATTGATTGTCAGATTGTTGTGTGGTTGTTGTATTGCATGATGATTGTTTTAGTGTTGGATTTGGATTTGTGGCGCGGGTGTATTTTGGTGAGGGGCACTAATGACGACCTTGGCATTGATGACACCATAATTAGTAAATTTTTGTTCCTTTCCCACGTGTGAGGTTTATCGTTATTATTGGAGGGTGGGCGGTTGTTTTGTTGCTTGGGGTATGAAGTTTATCCCGCGAGTTGAGTCATAAGGGCTCATTCGATGCTAAGCACCTTGGAGATCAACTGATCATATATGGTGATGCCTTGAACCTTGAGATGAAATGCCAAGAGGCCCTCAAGGTTGGCTATGATGGTGCAAACTTGTTGTTCTTTGGGCATGGTCCACTTGCTCTTATTGGCCTTGGATCGCCATCGTTGTAAGAATGAAGTGAATGATTCACCCTTACCCTGTTTTAGAGTTGAGAGTTCTTCTAGACTAACATCCATTGCAATGTTGCATGTGTAGTTTTTTATGAATGCATCTATAATTTCTTGGAATGTCCTAATTCTTGAAGGTAGGTGAGAGAACCATTCCATAGCATGGCTAACCAAACTCCTAGGACATAGCCGCATCAGATAAGTATCAATGTATGTGACTTCCATGCAATGAACCTGGAATTCCCTGATGTGATCTTCAGGGTTTCCCAATATTTGTCAAACTTGGGGATCTCAAATCCCTTAGGGAATGGTTTCATCACTAGGCTCCTGTCAAAAGGATAGGGACACAAGCTGCTTGGTGTTTTTGTTGTTTGCCCTGATTGAAGATCAAGCAATTGTTGTGAGAGCAACCTGATTTGTGTCGTTACATCATTTTGCAGATCGGGGGGTGTGATGAAGGTGTTTTGGGGTGTTTTAATTATGGATTGGATGGGTGGGTTGTTTGATGTGTTGTTCAATGGTATCTGTATGTTCTTCCGAGCTAGGTAGGCTTCCACCTGCTATTGTATGAACAATGCTTGTTGTTGATCTTTCTATTTATGCACTAAGATTTGTGCTTGTTGTTGTTCCAACAACGCTTGATGTTGTGCTTTTTGCTGTTCCAAAAACACTTGTTGTTGGGCTGCCAATTGGGTTGCTTCTTGCTGCTCTTGATATTGCTTTATTACTTGCTAATATTCTTGCAATTGCACTACTTTTCTTTGTGCAAGAAGTTGTGCTTGTGCTTGTTCTTGTGCCACTTGATATTGGGCATTTTCCTGAGCTTGAGCTTGTGCTTGTGCTACTTGTGCTTGGTCATGTGCTTATGCCACTTTTTGTAATAGAATTTTTTCTTGAGCAGCCTCTAGTGCTTGCAATGTGGCTTGGGTTGTTTGAGTGGCTTGAGCGGCTTGTTGTTGTTGTTCTTGCAATAAAGCTTGGGCTTGTGCGGCCTGTTACACTTGTAATGTGGCTTGGGCAGCTTGAGCGGCTTGTTGAGTAGCTAGTTGTATGGATTTTTGTTTTTGCACTTGTTGGAATCCCCTTTGAAAAGCAGCTTGCAATGTCGCGTTGTATTGGCTTGATGTGGTGGAAGTTGGTGGTGGTGGGGGTGGTGGTGGATTCAGAATGGCATTTGTGGTGAGAGATGATGTCATGTTGGTGTTTTGAGTGATGGATGGTGGTATTGATGTGGTTGGTCCTTGGGAGACCATGCTTTGTGATGTTAGGGGGTGTTTGATGATGTTGCAATTTCTTGTGCATTTTTCATCTGTTGTTGCGATATCGACAACAAGTTTTGAGCATTTGGCATAATGCTTTGATTGATATTTGGGATGTTGGTTTGATTGATAGTTGGTAGAGGGGGAAGCCCTAAGCCAAGGAGTGATGTGGATGATGATGGCAATGGTGGAAGAGGTGGAAATGTGAGGAGTGTGAGTTCTTGCTTAAATGTTGTGGTGTCGAAGATGCCCCCTGGTCTAAACATGTCTTCTTCCTCTTGTGAATTTGTGAGGAGAGAAGTTTGAGGTGTTGCATGGAAAAATGATGATGATGGATCATGATGGAACATGAGAGGAAAATTCTTATGTAATGTGTTTTCAAGTATTTTTTGTTCCAAGATGGTATTTGAATCCAATTTTTGATTATTAACAAGGGGGTGTGCTTGAATAGCATTGAGAAATGCATTTCCTTTATTAACATTGGGTTGGGTTGGAGCAAAATATGTCGTGATTTGCAGAATGTTTTGTGTGATGCTTTGGGATGGGGGTGTAGATGAGATGGTAATGGTGGATGAGATTGGAGGAAAAAATGTCTCCACTAGATATGTGCAAGATCACCATGGAAAAAATAGGCCCTTAAGTGGCAAAAAAATTAGAAAAATCAGAGTTAGGAAACTTGACATTAAAATTTGAATAAGTTATCTATATTATTTCAAAAATATGTAAGAATATAATTTGTATAAAATTGAATGTAGTTTATAAACTACTAGGTTTGTTTAAAAAAATCAAAATCTATTTGGTGAAAATTTGAAATTTCAATGTAGTAGTACTTAAATTTCAGGGAAAAAATAAGAAGTAGGTGTCTGTCTGACCACCCTAACCACAATAAAATGATAATATTTTTTTATAAGATTGTAGATATAAGTAATGGACTCATGTCCTGATGTGATGCATATTTTTTTGTAATTTTTTTCCAAGTAAATAATTAATTATGATTTTTTTTTACAAATTTTAAAAATTATAAAAACTCGTATGTCTGACCACCTTAACTTGGTCAAAACTTCATGAAATTCATTTTTTCTTTTTTTAATCTTATAGTATGTGAAACATAGAATGTGATACATTTTTTAGATTCAAAAAATGTGATACCATTTGAAAGCTATAGATGTTTTTCAATTAGTCTATCAATCAAGACTTTAGTCATAATTTGAATAGAAAATGAACAATAATTACTTATTAAATTCAAAGTAAAGCATAATTTATATTGGTGGAAAGGTGAGAATCTCCTTTAAAAACCCTTTTCATTTCATCAATTTTGGGTAACAAAAAAGTCATCAGCCACATACCCATCATGTTGCCACTTTTTGGCCCATCATGATCTTGCACATACCCCACTATGGTACTCACATCGAAATATGAAGGTAACTTGGCCCCTTGTTTTACTCGTTCAAGCATGTATAATGAAGGGTTAAGCCTCATCATGATGTTGATGATTTTATGGTTTTCCGGATTTTGGAGCATTTCAGTTATTTCTTCATGAGACATCCCAAAGGTAAGATCCTCTCCTTTGTTTTCCTCTTGTGGATTTTGTGATGATGAGATGGTCAAAGGATTGCTTGATTCAGTGAGATTCATTTCTACGTTTGTTTGGCTTAGATCGCTTGAAGCAGGTGTTTCTCTGTTGGCTTCCATGCTCTTCTTGTATTGAGATCTAGTTTGAACCATAAAACAAGGATCAATTTTCAAGAATAGGAGAGATGAATCTCTTGGTTCTTTGGATTGATCTTTACTTTATGTCCAAAGTAGAAAATTTTAGGATATCTTGAGGATTGAAAGGTGATATGATGATGATGCAAGGGATGGATGATGTGGATGTTTTAGTCTTTTGATAAAATATTGAAGGAGATACTAAGCTTTTGGGACTTTCAGATATGTTTTGGATTTTGATTTTGATTTGATTTTCCCTTGGGATTGTCCTTAATTTTGATTGCTTTTGATTGCTTTTGATTTTGAACAAAAAATACCCTAAGATGTTGGGTGATTATCTAAAGGGTAGATTTTCTCAAGGCTAGATTTTCTCAAGGGATGATATTTTGAATACATGTAGGGAGAAGGATGCATCTACCCATACCTATTCAAATAAGATGATAGTCTAACTAAGCATATGAAGAAGGATGCATCTACATATGCCAAGCTAAAAAAGATGATTTTGATAACTTTGACTAAGAATATGCAAAAGGATGCATTCACACATACCTAGCCAAAGATAATTTTGATAAAGTTTTCAAGGATTTAGTCTCAAGGATTTGATGATTTTTTATTTTTCCAAAAAGCCTAGCATTAAGGATGATTTCAAGATTTTCCAAAAGGTGATGGTGAGATGATTTTTGTTTTGATGTTTGAAGGATGGGTGAAAAATATTTGTATTTCCTTTTGATCCTATGATGAACCTAAAAAAGACAATTTGTTTGCCTAGACCTAGGTATTGAAGAGAATGCAATGCTTCTATAGACCTTTGTAACCAAGAGGTTATTTCACTTGAACATTCATTTTCGGATTTTGAACCAATGACCTTTGCTTTGGGATTTGGGATTTTTGAGCATCGTGAGGCTTCAACACACATGAAATTTCATTTTTCTTAGCTTTGCTTAATGGGTTTATTTTACCACAAACACTTTCTTTGATTAAGTTTTCCAAACTAGATGTCCAATGTCTTGACTTCTTCGCATCCCACAAAGTATTTTATGTGGAGATTTGATGAGCTCAAGGCAAGGGTTTACCTATTGTTTACTTTACTAGACAAATCGAGATGTAATCCAATGTTTAGAAACCTCTAAGGATGTGAATCCCAAGGGAAAGCAATAGCATATGGATTGAGTCAATTATATTTGTCTCCAAAAGGGTTTGAAATTTTGATGAAGATGTTAAATGTTTTTTTTCAAGATGTTTTCGTACAAGCAAAGAATTTTGAAGCCATGAATAAGTACAACCCTATGGACGTGTAAGAAAATATTTGTTGGATTCCCACTTGGACAAGTCCAGCTATGCTTATCTTTAGCGAATGGTTAGATGCTTGACCCCACTGGCTCCCCTCCACGACACTCACTTATATGGGGCAGCCAAGCATCAACACCCATGAAACTCCCATGGCATGCTTTTTATTTCTACCAAAAGATCGTAAAAGTGTGGGGTGGCTTCAGAATGACCGTTCTTGCACCAACAAATAGATTTAAGGATTTTGGCAAATTCTAAAACATGGGTTTTAATAAGGACTTTCCATTCGTGGAGATTGACGAATACGGCAAGAGTCCACTTTCAGATCCATCTTGTCGGAATCAACTGCGTGATATTCAAATTTACTCCAATACCCACATTTATATCCCAGTTGGAAATACTCTTTGCTTTAGAATGTTATCGATTGAGTCATTCCCTTGGGTGAGTACTTTTTCCCCAAGGTAGGCCCTCTAGGATAAACAAAAGTGAGTAAAAACAATATTCATAACTCGATCAATCTTTGTTGGCAACAAAGAGAGAGAATGTACACAATAATGCCCTACTCACACTCGCACAAGATTTTTTTCAATTCTTAAACCCAAAATGAAGTGTGGAAGTGATTGCTTTATCTCAACCTAAAATCATGAAAAGGCCTTTTGATTCTCAAGATCTCTATAAAGCGTGAGAGAAGCGCATACATCCTTTTTCAATGAGGTTAGTTCAAGTAAGCCTTCACAAGACAAGATATCACATGTTCATTTTAGATCCCACAAAGCAATTATGAATTCTTTTTAAAGCACCAAAAGACAAATGATAGAATTTTTTTTCAATTGTTAACCAAAGAAACAAACTTTAGTATGTTGTGATCCTAATGTTCGTTTTAAACCCTTTGCAAAAATTGAAAAGATTCCTTTTAAACCCAAACAAAATTAGTGTCCTAAGAAAGAAGTGATAACAATTTCTTAAAAGTGTTAAGCAAACACTAAAGTGTTTAAAAACACTTTGATCTTGCGAAATATCATCCTCATGCTTCTCCTTCTTTCGTTTTCAATTCCAACTCCCTCCCAGCAGTGCAATCCATGACTGCGTCGGAGTTTGATTTCTCAGCGGTACTCTTATAGTGCCACTTACTAGTTAGCATTGCTCTGTGTCAGGGACAATGAGCTCAACTGCATCGTAGTTTGGTTTTTTTGAAAAATCTGCGGGTCAAATTGGTCAAGCGGCACAGTTAGAAATTCAAATTTTTGGGTGGGAAGACTCTAGCATCGCAGTTTGGGTTTCCAGCGGCGCTATATGGCAACGCTAAAGAGTCAGCGGTGCTAAAATAGCAACGTTGAGCTCTCAGCATGGGAATTTTTCTCTGTATAAGCAAAAACACATAAATTTGTGAGAAAAGTGATAAAGAATGGGATGTCCCCCTCCCTCTAGTGCCAAATGTGTGAACCCCAATCCTAATACCTGCAAAACAAAGAGAAAAAACAACTTAAGTTAGGGATTGGAGGCATGAACAAGGATTCTCCATGAAATCTATTTACAAAACTCAAATTAGGAAAGAAAACATTGAAGAACACAATGAAACAAGAAAATATAGATTCAACCCTAATTAGGATAGCAAACATATGATCCCATGGGGGAATTGGTGCCAATTTGATGTGAAAATTGGCCCTTTCCCAATTCCTAAGATGCAAGCTTGATGTGTTGAAGAGATTTGATCCACTTTGTTGATGAAGAATGAGAGCTCCAAGCCAAAAATCTGCAAAAACCTAGCTAAGAACTCAATATTGATGGATGGAAATGGCTAAATATTTTAGCATAATAACTTTGCATAATTTGTGGATGATAAAATTAGGATATGGGATCTTTATTTATAGAATTCCAAGATGGATGAGTGTCCAAATTTGAGCAATGTGGGACTAACATTCATCCAATGGAAAAATTCCACTTGTTAATCCATGAGTGGATGGAGGATGTGCAAGTTTTGAGGATTGTGCCAATAAATGAATATTTTTGAATTTCAAAATTGTTGAAATGACTTGCAAGAGGGAAGGGAAAATGCAATAAATGCCACTTGGCTCAAGGAAAAGGACATGTACTTGATGAAGTTATTTCCTTGTTGGATGTAAATGTTGACTTGGAATTTTTGAATTCAAACTTGGAGAATATTCCAAAAGATGCCTTGTGAAGAAAATAGAGATTTAATAAATGAATTAAATCTATTTTTATGTGCAACTTGCAAAATCTAGAGGATGGGACATGATAAGAGATTAAATTAATCAAGGGTTAATTAATTTAATAAGAGATTAGATGATGTGACCTATTTGACTCAAATTTATGGATTTATTTAAATCAAATAATAGAGGAATATGATAAGAGAATAATTAAATAAGGATTTTGATTTATTTAAATAAAAGAGATGGTGTTAGATCAAATTAAATGAGGTTTTAATTTATTTAATTTAATAGATAGACTTTAAATATTTAATCAAATAAAATTGTTTATTTAATTAAATTGGGATAATTAGATCAGATGAATTGATTTAATTAACAAAAGAAAGAAAGACTTAATTAAATAACTGGTTTATTTAATTAAGAGAGAAATATTGAAGAATTTAATCAGATAAGGATATTTGATTAAATGGTTAGACTGAGGGATGATTCAGGATGAAATGATGTTATTAGGTCAGGATCAGATGCATAATGTCAATCGGTATATTTTACGTGTCTAGAGTAACACATGATATGAAAGCTAAGTATAAGACTCCATGAAAGCTCCAAGCTCCTACAAAAAAACTTGCATGGTAACAATACTCAAAGTGTGGATGAAAAATGGCAATATAACACTATTCCAATTTGTATTTTAAAATAGCATTATAACATTACTCAAAAGGTGGATGATAATGCAAAGGATAAGGGGTGTATTTATAGAGTTTCTCAAGCATTTTGTGAGGTGGCACCTATCAATGGTTCAAATTCAAAGGAGACAAGATAGATGGTGGAGATTAAAGGAATCAAGATGTTGTCCCCTTGACCAAGGACAACATGCCATGTGTGTGAAGAGAATCCCTTGACCAATTGGAAGCATGCCAAATGTATGAGATTCCAAGTGTGTGAAACAAAGACCCATGTGCTGCAAATTTGTTGGAAGTGTGGGGGAATAAAGCCATGTGCTTTTTCTTATTGGTGGAAGTGTGTGAGGATAATTCTAATTAATAATTAGGCTTATTTATTTTCATGTGACCTTTATGAGGTGGCACATAAAAAAGTTGTAGAAATGTGCTCTAATTCTTAATCAGGATTAGGGAAGATTATTTAAATAAACACATTTAGGGTTTTTTGTTTATTTAATTTAGAAGAATGTGAATTAGGAGAATTAAAAGGAAAGTGAACAATATAAATAAAGTAAGACCTTATTTATATGTAGTTGAAGTATTAATCAAATAGGTTGTATTTAATTAATTGAATGCGATGACCATTTTTATGTGTACACAAGGAGTTCCTAAAGACCTTGGAAGAGGAGAATATGGGATTTTCTATCATAGTAAGGCCTAAATCTTTCATGGCAGCATAAGAGAAAGATAATTTTCCTTTAGAGGTGAAAGCATTGTTGAAGAAGTATGGGGAAATAGTGGTGGATGAGATTCTTAACACCTTACCACCTTTGAGGGACATAAGCCACCATATTGATTTCATTCCAGGGGTTAGTTTTTGCAACAAAGCTGCTTACAAGATGACTCCACACCAAAATGAGGAAATTAAGAGGCAAGTGCAAGAACTACTTGATAAGGGGTTGATTAGAGAAATTTTGAGTCCTTTTGCAATTCCCACAGTCCTAGCACCAAAGAAAGGTGGTGAGTGGAGGATGTGCATTGATTCTAGGGCCATCAAGAAGATTGCAATAAGGTATAGGTTTCCTATTCCAAGAATTCAAGATGTAATGGATTGTTTGGGTGGTGCATGCTACTTTTCCAAGATTGATCTCAAGAGTGGCTATCATCAAATCAAAATCAAACCTGGTGATGAGTGGAAAACAACCTTCAAGACAAATTAAGGATTGCATGAATGGATGGTAATTCCTTTTGGTTTGTCAGATGCACCTAGTATGTTCATGCACTTGATGAATGAGGTGCTTAAACATTTCATTGGAAAGTTTGTGGTTGTGTATCTTGATGATATTCTTTTTTTTAGAAAATCTAAAGAAGAGAATTTGCAACATTTAGATTTTTTTTGAGAAGGTTGCATGAAGAAAAGCTAATGATAAACTTGAAGAAATGTGAGTTCTTGAAAACAGAGTTGGTTTACCTTGGCTTTGTGGTCACTAATGGCACTTTGAAGATGGATCCAACCAAGGTTGAGGATATTCTAAGCTGGCCCACACCTAAATCAATGGCTGAGGTAAGGAGTTTCCATGGTTTGGCTAGTTTTTACAAAAAAATCATAAGGGGTTTTAGTCATGTGTGTGCTCCCATGATTGATAAAATAAAGGGTAATAAAAGAAAGAGGTTTGTTTGGTCTAAAGAAGTTGATAGGAGTTTTGAGTATTTGAAAAAGAAAGTTGTTGAGTATTCCATTTTAACTTTTCCAAGTTTTGATAAGGTTTTCACCATAGAATGTGATGCAAGTAGCCATGCTATAGGTGTTTTCCTAAGTCAAGAAAATAGACTTATTTCCTTTTTCAGTGAAAATTTGAATGAAGCTAAGAAAAATTATTCTCCATATGATCTTGAGTTGTATGCAATGGTGTAAGCATTAAAGAAATGGAGACACTATTTTCTTCCTAAAGAGTTTGTAGTGTACATTGACAATCATGCTCTCCAATTTTTGAATAGTCAAGATAAACTCAGTAATAGGCATGTGAAATGGGTTGAATATTTGCAAGGATTTACTTTCACCATTAAACATAAAAAGGGTCAATCTAACAAAGTTGCAGATGCATTGAGTAGAAGAGATCTCATGGTGTAGGGAATTCAATTGAAGAGCATAGGAGTGGATTCTTTGAAAGTTATGTACATTGATGATGTATATTTTAAAAACATTTATGCAAGTTCTAGACAGCCTTGTAGCAACAATAATGAAAAGTGGCTTGATTTTCTGATCCAAGATAATCTATTTTTCAAAGGGGCACAATTATGCATTCTTAAATGTTTAATGAGGGATAATTTAATCAAAGAAAATCATAGTGGGATCCTTGTAGGTCACTTTGGTTTGGATAAGACCTTGGAGCAATTGAAGAGGCACTACTATTGGACAAAAATGCAAACCATTGTGAGAAACTTTATGGATAAGTGTACAATTTTTCAAAGGGCTAAAGGATCTAGCACTAATGTAGGGTTATATCAACCTCTTCCAATCACCAATAGGCCTTGGGAATCAATAAGAATGTATTTTGTGATGGGGTTGCCTAGAACTCCAAGAGGTTTTGATTTAGTGTATGTTGAAAATTGTGGACATTTTTTCAAAGATGACACACTTTATACCTTGTAAGAGAACTAATGATTCTTCATACATTGCAAGAATCTTATTCAAATAGGTGGTAAGAATCCATGGTTTACCTCTTAGCATTGTATCTGATAGGGATAACAAATTTTCTCATCATTTTTGGAGGACCATGTGGAAGAAACTTGGCACAAATTTGAGTTTCAATTTTTCCTATCACCCTCAAAATGATGGGTAGACCGAAGTGGTGAATATAATCCTTGGAAACCTTCTAAGATGTTTGACAAAGGAGCATGCAACACAATGGGATCTAGTTTTTCCTCAAGCTGAGTTTGCATACAATGATTTGGTGAATAAAAGTGTTGGAAAAACTCCTTTTGAAATTGTCTATGGTATGCAGCCTAGGGGTGTGTTTGAGTTGAGATATGTTAGTGGGATGGAAAAGAGGAGAGTTGAAGGTGAAGAATTTTTTGTGGAAATGCAATAATTCCACTAACAGGTTAAGGAGAATCTTCAAAAGAATGTTGAGAAGTACAAGCACATTGTTGATCAAAGAGGGAGAGAGGTTCATTATAAGGTTGGAGACTTGGTTTTGGATCATTTGAGGAAGAAAATATTCCCTAAGGGGAAATACTCTAAGCTATAAATGAATAAGATAGGGCCATGCAAAGTGGTGCACAAGTTTGGAGAGAATGCATATGAAATTGAACTTCCTCCTAGAGTTGTCATTACTCCTATTTTTAATGTTTTTTTTCTTTACCCTTATACAGGGGATGTTGTTCCAGGTGATGATGTAGGTTCCTCAATGCTTCTAGATGAAGATTGGATCAGGTATCTTCCACCAAGACAACCCTTGGAGTTGGAATGCATTTTGGAAATGAAGGAGCTTAAGAAGACAAGGAGAAAGGTCTACTATCAATACTTGGTCAAATGGTGAGGTCTTACTATGGAGGATGCAACTTGGATGAATGAGGATGATATTTTCAAACATGGATGCACAATTGCAAGTCTACCATCAAGTGGAAGGGGAGTATGGTGCAGGGGCACCTAGGTCTTCATGCCCCAAAAGGGGGTCAAAAGTTGACCTTTTGCTTTGTTTGAATTTTTTGTGTGTAATAAGGTCTTCTAAAACCATTTCATATGTGTTAGAGTTGATTTTGAGTCATTAGGGGTGATTTAGGGTCTAGATGCAAAATGTTGTCAAAGAAACTTTTACACTTTTTTGTCATAATGGGATCTAATGATGTTTACTTGAGTTTGTAATTTGAAAATTAGTTGAGGACCATTTGGGAATGGTTGGAAAAATTTTAAAATGCCTTTTTTGGTCGAAGGAAGGTTTGGTTGATGACATTTTCAAAGATTGAATCAATAAAAGCTTTGTTTTCTACATTTTCTAAACATAATTTACTGCTTCACTCTTGATTATACGAATCTTTTCGATCCCTCCATGGATTGAATTTGATTGGGATTGATAGAGTAGTGAATCTACTTTTTTTTGTACTTGTTTTCATTCCTTTTTATCAAGATTTGTTCAAGTTAGAGCCAATTTTTCTTGGACTAGTTGAAACCCTAGTCAGGGTAACCAATGAGTAGTTAAAATAAAATAAACTCCATTCCACTCGGTGAAAATCCCTAAAACTTGGTGAATTGAAAAAATTAGATGTGTTATTTTATTTCACAAACTTACAGGTGTAGAGGATGGTGGTTGGCATGCGTGGAGTTGTTGTTATGGCTTGATATCTTCAAGTATCGAGCCTAGGAACCCTAGATGCTTAGGATATTTCTTGAAAAGCCTTGCAAGATTGATATACTAGATAGAAGAAGATTAGTTACACCTTTCATGACATGTTTGGAGCACTAAAATGAGAGTGGAACCCTTGGAATGCAAATACCATGTTGCTACCAAGTCAAACTGCCAATTAGGCCTTGTTACAATAAGAGGACTGCCAAATTTTGATTCCATCCGTACACAATACCCTATCCTAGTTTTGAGATATGTTGAATAAAATCCAAATGGGTATCTGAAAATGTGTTCACATTTTGAAGACCGTGTCTTTCCTGAAAGTTATATCTTAAAAACCCTATTTGAAAGGTTGTTAAGAGGAATGAAGGCTTGTGAAGAAAAACCCACCATTGGATGTTTGAGAGATTGAAAAATTGGTTGATTGGGGTTGTTTTTAAGTTGTCCACCCTTGATATACATCATTTGAAAGGTATTTCTTGTTGAAATAGCTCTTCCCTATATGCCTTTAGGTCATAATAGGACCATGCAAACACAAGGTCATAATAGGACCATGCAAACAGATGCCTATATTTTCTCAATAGGGTAATCAACATTATCTTAACTTGATGTTTCATCTTCTTCCCAATATATGCCTTCTTTGGAGCATTCACTATTCCAATATTAACTTCTTCCAAATCCTCTTTGTGAGTGGATTTTTTCCTGGCACTACTTCTATTAGGGCTAGTAAACACCCTTTCCAATGACACCAGTCATTTGGGAATCTTATTTGTTTTCAATTAGATAATCTCATTCCCAAATATAGTCTCTTTACCATCGAATTCTTCCACAAAGGATGTAAAATCAATTTCTTGATCCTCATACTCATCTATGCACTGTAAGAATCTCAAGATGTCATCATCGTTATTAAAAACTTGCCAATTCTTGATATTTTCCAAAACTAAGGGCCTAATCTGCACTTTAATGTTTGAAATTCCAGTAAACATAGTATCATTTGATAAGAGGGAAATGTTATCAAGTAATTTTTCTACTCTATTATTTCCCCTATTAAACTAATCAATTCCAAATGCATCAAATTGTTCAATAGAATCCTAGACAACATTTCTATACTACCTCAACCTAGTATTATTTGATGCATATTTTCCTCTAACTTGAGAAACAACAAGTTTTGAGTCTCCAATAACTCTTAACTTTCTAATACCATGTTTCTCAACTAACCTCAAACCTAGTAGAAAGGCTTCATACTTATCTACATTATTTGTGCATGCAAACAATAACTAAAATGAGAATTTGGAATTATTACCACTGGGAGAAATGAGTATGACCCCTGCACTAGCTCCTTCCTTTGAGAAAGCTCCATCAAACCTCATATTCCATAAGTCATCTATTTTTTCCTACTAAAATACTTCTTTCTCTAAAGGTGTAGGTTGTTTTTCTTCCTCTTCTTGTGACTTTTCAATCCTAAAGTTATCCATCCTAGTGTCTACAAAGTGGATTCTATCTGCCTCTTCCACAAACTCAATGATATGTGGAGCTCTTGGTTCCCTCACAAGTGTGATATACTTTCCCTGAATGAGAAAATTTTCAAAGGAAATATCACATTGCATACTGCCTCCCATGGAAGCACTCCACTTTGTTGATAATGACATGCCATAATTGGGTGAGATGTCCACCACAACTATGCTCATGAGAAACTCTTTATCTGGAAAGGTATCCAATCTATATGGAACCTCCTTGATGACACCGATAAATGGTATCTCTTGATTCCAAGGTATACCATTTTCCATATATGCATAATTTATTTTTAGACCCATTTCCTTCATTATCTCCACATTCTTAATGTTTGATGAAGCCCCTGAATTAATCATGCAATTCTTCAGTAGCTTACCATCAACAATTAGATTTACATAGAATGGATCAATATTATTTGGGAACATCATGATGGTGCTTCCAAAATAAATCTAAGGGATCTCACCAATATCTCCATCCATTATCTCTTTAGTGACTTGATTTCCACTCACTTGGGGTTAAGTAGACACCACTTTATCTTCACATGCCTTAGTGGCACCATTGATGAGGGCCACTGCCTTATGCTTGTGTTCATCAATCTCATCATTTCCATTAAAGTGAAAGCCACCTTAACTTGAGAGAGAAGCTGAAACATATCAATTGGATTATACTTGGAAATTCATAAGAAGTTACACTATGTTCCTCCACTTGAATCTTTTTTTGCTTAGACTTCTTCTTAGTCTCTTTCTTCTCTTGTTTCTTTTCTACATCTCCTAACTTCAGAGTTTTAACTTTAACAATTGAGACAACTACCTCTTCAAGTTTCTTAGTTGTAGTATTCTTTTTGGCCTAAATTATTGGTCCTTTAATCTCTTTAGCTTTGGCCCCTTCTTTCTTGAGCGTGGCCAATTGTTCTAATTTATTTCCTTTCTTCTTTACATTTTGTTCTTTCATGAACATACTGCCAGGCTTACCTTTATCATATTTAATAACTCTACTTCTCAAGTTGTGAGTATTCCTAGCTTGCAACACCAATGTAACTATCATTTGCTTGTACTCTTCATCAGAAGGTCTTCTCAAAGACACATCCATTTCATCTATTTTTGTGGCAAAATTTTTTCCTTCAACCTCTTAATCTTCATCAAGGAAAATTTACTAATGGTGGGAGTCTGATATTTTCCTTTGACAATCAACATCCACTTCCTGTGATTCTTCATCAGCAAAATCTGATCTTTGCATAAGTGCAAGAACTTATACATCATTCTCTTCCATTAGCTCATAGTCATCTGATTGAGCTTTTTCTTCCTAAAACTTCCTTTCCATTGAACATGTTTGAGAAGCATGAGGAAACTAACAAACAATGCACCAAGGTGTTTCATTAGCAAAATTGACTAAGTTTTTCTACAAAGGATATGGAGAAACTTTATTTTGAGCAGTCTTCTGATTCTTGGGAATGGGTTTCCCATTATTCCAATTAGTATTGTATATATAGTATTGCAATCAAGGAGGTCTTTCATTCCTGTGAAAACCGAGCTTCTCATTTGAAAGACCCTTTTCTTGCTTTGCAAGTCTATAGCTAACATCCTTCATGGAATTTGCAACATTGTCTATCTTGTCTTCAAGTGAAGCCCCTTTTGCTCTAGAGATTTTATCCTTTGTCTTTGGATTCTTAAGAATTTTAACATCATATCTTCTCCTGACCTTACCAGTTGCTCTACTGATATAATCAATATGAATTTCCATCTCGAAGGATTCTCTCAATGTTTGAGGATTCTTATCCAGTAACCGGTAGCTCATCTTTGTATCAAATACATTACAATAGTTCACCAGGAATACACTATAATTTAATTGTAAATGAGGAGGTAATCTATTCATAGCCTTCTAAAAACATACATTGAAATCAACTACAACCTCATTTGAGCCTTTAGAAATGTTGATAAATTGGTTGTGAAGGAAACTTTAGTCAGTCTTATCACTGTACTGTTCTCTAAACAACCTCTTGAACTCTTCCCATGAACCAGTACTCTCACCTAGTAGGACTCTATATCATTCTATGGAATCCTCTATAAGTGATTGCATGAAAAGCTTCATCATCACATCTTCAGCTTCTACTTCAAATTCATCCATGATATTAACAAATTCTTTGAGGTGGTCCTCACCACTTATGGCATTGTTACTAGATAATTTCTCCAAGGCAGGCCTAATATCTTTAGGAAATTGATTAGGATAGCTAGGGATTCCAGTAAAACAATTTTGTTGGTACCTATCCAATTGCATTAGTGTCCTAACAATTTGGTCTCTATGATTATTTCTAGGCTCATCATGTTCTTGATTACTAGACTAATTTTTATCCTTTCCACTTCCACCCCCACCATTTTCACCACCTCCACCTTTCTTTCCACCACCCCCATCTTTAGAATAGGTATCCTTATTTTTATTATTTCCTCCACCACCACCCTGATCTCCACCACCACTCCCTCCAGGAATGTGTCCATTAGATTTATCCTTATGTGGTTCAGAATTAGTGTGACTAGATCTTCAAGCCCCTGGATTAGGAATAAAAAATTTAATAAATGAAATATTCCTTGCTATCTCTACATTTGCAACCTCAATCTCCATTTTATCCAAATCTTGCATCAACTTCTCATTCTCTAGTTGCAATCTCAAGATCTTAGGGTTAGGGGGTGTATTTGATGGAATTGAACTATTTTTAACATTTTTTGTGGAAGCATGATTGAATGAACTATTTCTTCTTGTGTTGGTATTGGTATTAGGAATTGTTTTCTTATGTTGATCCATGGGTTTTTTCCCATCATCCAAAAGCTTGTTAATAGCAGAAAAGGGATCAATGACCTCAGTAGTTGTAACAAAGGTAGTATAATTACTAGCAACAGAGATCCCCATAGGGATGGTTACCTTAGGGGGATTAGGGGTGGTCTTAGCAGTAGGTTTAGGAGGAGTCTTAGGAACAGGTTGTTCCTTTAATGCCTCCATCTTTTTAAATCTTCTCATTCAAGCATCTCTTTCCATTACTCTTTCCTTGATCCTATCCTCTTTTTCCTTCAATTGTTTCTACTGCAACTCCCTTGCCTTCCTCTCTTCCAACTTCCTTGCTTTCCTTTCCTCTAGTTCCTTGAGTTTGAGCTTCTCTTCTTCTAAGGCTTTCATATCCTTAGCTATGTCATCTTCATCCTCCAAGACATCTTCAAACTCACTAGGTTTAGGAGTATAGAACATAAGGTTAGTGAATTCTCTTTTAGGGGAATGGTGTGAGGCTACATTAGGGGATTCACCCCTTGGCTTGAAGTTATCACCATTAAAGATAGATTTACCTCCCGGAGTTGAAGGATATGATAAATTCCTATCCTTCTCCCAAAATTTCCACCTCTCTTCTTCCCTTGACATTTCAAAGTTACTATCAAAAGCTTCTTTAGTGGGAAGGCATCCCTCACTAACATTAGGAATCTCAACTTCATGTACCTTTGCAATTACATTTTCATTATGCATATTACCATTTAAAGTAGGAGATGCATTAGCAGGAGTTTCAGTAAACTTGATTCAAAAAAGTTCACTATCCAGGTTGGTTGTTTGTCCTTTGAAGGCTCAGGCTCTAGCTTCTACTGAGGGTGATTCTTCATGTAACTTCTGGTTCTCCTCACGATGTCAAACTTTCTCTCATAATTCTCCCTCTCACTCTCTCTTTGAGAATTTAATTTTTCACTAGCACAAGAGACTTCAGAGTCGCCACCCACTATACTGGGAAATAGAAATTGATTATTTGGAGATGCACTTGAAAAATATCAAAGAAAACTTTGAACATAACTTGACATGAAATGGAGAAAGGAATGAGGACCTGACGCATAAAACTATACCTAAATTATGGATGATAATTTATGAAAATTATTGTCCAAATAGTGAAAAAAATTAAATACTTGACTCTAACTATACCAGATCTGATCTAGAGACTTTGGACTAGAAATGTCCCTAGTAGAGTCGCTAATCTGTTGGTTATTTTTTAAGAACCAAACTTAATCTTACTAATTTCCTATGAATTTTCCATAATTCAATGATCAATAGAGGTAAGGATTGGCCAACAAATAGGTAGAGGATTGCTAGGTTTCTACCTTTGCACTTCGGGCTCTATGAGATCCAAAAGGGTGATCCTTACAATGTTTAAATGATACTCTTGTGCCAAATTACAATGAAAATTGTGAATAATAGTTGATACATTCCTATAAACTACAAATTAAATGTAATCCTTCAAGGATTTGGCTAATCCTTTAATAAATCACTATTTAGAGCAAGGAATGGGTGGTACTTCATAAAAAATTACAACAATTAAAGGTGTGTAAGTGATCCTCATTAAGGTTTTTTTTCTTTGATGGGTATGGGCTGTATCATTGACATCTAGGATAACCAAATTAATAGACCAATGTTTTATCCATGGGTGACAGATTCAAATTTGCAACAAATTATAATACACCAGTAATTAAACTTATCATTTATAGACTTCTGTTATATTGCTTTGCAATACAAAACTTGAGATATCTAGAAATAGAAACTACTTAGTAATCCTCAAACTCCATTTCACAAACCTATGATTTCATTAAAGAATTTGATTATTTCTTTGAACTAAAGCAGAAATAAAACCATACATCTGTATCATAGAAAAAATAATTTCTTTCTTTACATGGGAATAGTTGATGATAAATTGGACTTAAGGAGGCCTTGATTTGGTGTTTTGTGGTGTTTTACACATCCACACTAGGTCTTGGACCCTTGCAAACTAAATAAAATACATTTAATGATGTCTTGTGAAGCTATTGTATAGTGTTGTAAAGGACTTTCACACCTCTCTAGACTTAATAAACCCATTTTTCCCTAATTAAAAATTATAAAATGAATTTAATTGCATCCTCACATAAATCTATAAGGCTTGTGAATTAAATTTAACTTTAATCTAGTATTGTAGTGTGTCATACACATTCACATTGGATATCGTGCCATTCTAGGCTATGTGGACATCATTTTAATGTTGTAAAGTGTATTTAGTCACACTTTCACATTTAATTTTGTGTCCCAAGCCCTAATTGACCTTCACATCATCATTAATAGGTCCCTATGACCCCATATTGTGCATCCCAAGGCAATATTTGATGAGATAACGGACAAAGTCACTACATAAACCTGATTTTCTTATTCCCCAACATTCCAACTATCAAATGGATCCCTCTGGGACTAATTCACCATTTATGGTGAATGAGTCCCTGTCGGGTGGGATTGATTCACCCAAGCTGGTGAATTAGTTCCATTTGGGTCATTTTTGACTTTTGAGTGGGAAAAAGTTGGATTTTAAGTTTTATTTTTCTCCATGTCAACCTTGGGGATCCAATTAATGGGAAAATAAGGTGAATTTCCTATAAATACAAGTATCTAAACCTAAATCATAACCAGTCTTCATTATTGATCAATCATTCTTCCATCTCAAGTCAAACAAGCTAGGGTTTTACCATTTCAAGTCATCATGATAGCTTCCAAAGACATACAAGGGTAAAATATTCGTCTATTGTTGTAGAAAATCAAGATCAATCATCATGGAAAGGTATTGACTCCATTGTTTCATGATTCATTACATTATTTTTCTATTTTGGTTTAATTACCTAAAAAGGGGTTTGACCAAGGTAAACCCCCATGCCCTAACATTCAACATTTATCTTTCTCTTCTTGTTTGTTTTGTAGATTTAGACATCTTGAAGGCTTGGAAATCATTAAAGATCAAGTTAAAAAGTTGGTGAATAGATCTCCTTGTTGAACAAGTCAAAATATCAACAAAAAGTCACTTTCAGGTTCAAAAATTAGACTTTCGAAGGCGGACACCCATCACGAACCAAAGTGAAAACTGGAGACTTCAATTTCCACTTTTGAATCTTCAAAAATTAAAAAGTGGATTGATTCACCATTCATGGTGAATGGGTCCCTCTACCAAGCCTGAATAGGGTTTTCTATAGTTTTGGGTACCCTTTTGTCTGAAATAGGCTCCAAAATAGTTTCTCAGAACTAGAACTAATTCGCCCAAAACGGAAAATGAGTCCCTGTAGACCAAATTTTTAGTATCATCAACATTTCAAATAGCATTTCCAGTTTCCATCAAGTTCTTAGGTGCACACTTCCAGTTTCATCAAATTTTGTTACAATTTTATTTTTAGTATAATGTGTTTTCCAACAAGTTGCATTTTAGTAGTTTTCACTTAATGATCAATAGTTTCTATCAGTTATTTTCATTTAATTTATCTCATTTAGGCACATTTCATTCATATTTCCATTATACTTGCATTATTTTAAATGAACCACCTAGGTTTTTGGTCTATCTCTCTCCTTTTAGGTGAAAAACCTAGGTGGTTCATTTAAACTAATGCAAGTATAATGGAAATATGAATGAAATGTGCTTAAATGAGATAAAATAAATTCAAATAATTGATAGAAACTATTGATAATTAAGTGAAAACTATTGAAATGCAACTTGTTGGAAAACACATTGTGATACACAAAAACACCTAGAAATGAAAGCAAACTGTAATAGAATTTGATAAAACTTGAAGTGTGCACCAAAAAACCCTAAGAGTGTAAGAGATCCATAGCACCCAAAAATATACGGTTTATTTTGGTGAACCTACTTTTCAAATACCTTCTTTTCCAATTTTGGATTCCTTCATCATAGATCTAGCTTGCACTAACCTTGCATTAGGGTTTGCATGGATTATTTTGCATGCTAGGTTTCACATTTTGCATTCATGAAAAGTGAACTTAGGTTGCATTTTTGGAATCTAAAATCATTAAAATTTTCTAAAATTATACATTTTCATCTTAGGTCTGCATCTTATAGCCCAACAAACACCAAAATCCATCAACAATATTTGAAACTTCTGAAAAAATTCCTCACCAGGACTCATTTTCCACCTTGGGTGAATTAGTCCCTTTTCACCCCTAATACCACCCTTTATAGAACTAAAAACCTTGTTTTAAAGCTTCTGTTTGGTGCCATTACCTAACTGTATCAGTTGGATTACTTTTTGTAACATGCATTTCATTAGATCTAGCCAAAATTAGGTCATTTCATGCATGGTTTAAATTTCAAGTTTTCATTCTCATATTGTTGCATAGCATAATCAGTTAATTGTCATCATTATAATCTATTCCTCTTTTTCATGATTACTTTAGTATAGTTACATTTCAAGTTTGTACAATAATCATCACATCATGTTTTCCTTACACAAATCTATAATTATCATATTTCATGTTCTATTTTTAGATCTTATTGTGTGTTGTAAGAGAGTTTTGTTAAGTAAATATGAATGAGTTCCTTTCCCCTCTCTTTTTGTTCATCATCGACCCCTCTCCTATTTTCCCTTCTATGGATGAGTTTAGTCTAGTGAAAGAAACCTTGGATAATTCTAAAAATCACATTTTTTCCTCTCCTATTATCTCTCACACTTGTGACATATATATTATAGTGCTAGAAGAACCAATTGCAGAGATTTTTGACAATCTGAGTTGTTTCTCTCCTCTTACCTCTCCTATTAGATATAACATTACTAAAGAAGAGGACATCACAATAAGTAATCATGACGATCACACAACACAACGAGATAATGAAATCATAGAAATATTTTTGGACATTCCCTTACCTAGTCTCCATAACCATGATAACCAAGCTTGTTCTTCTCATAATATTCCTCCTCGATGCAAAGAGGATAGGTTGGTGTTAGAATATATACCTATTAAATGTTATGAGAATATTATCCCTCCCTTCCTTAATGTTCCTATCCTATGGGAAGATCTATTTGGAAAACATGAGCACGATAGCGAGACTCCTTCTTGATTCCTCCCCTATTTGTGATGAAGCCACTTTACAAATTCCAAGCTCTCCTTCTACGGTGACTCATATGGAACAAGAAAATGAGACCTTAGAAACAATAGAAAATAAAATAGAGCCTTCTAATCTCCCCACTCTCAAAAATCCAACAAATTCAACCATTCATAACTCCCTTACTTGTGATGAAGTCCTTTTAGAAGAACCAACCCTCAAATGTCATGAACATGTGGTGTGTGGTTCTCCTACAAACTCTCCTTCTAGGGAGGATATCATGCTACAAGACAAGGCTAACATTGACAATAATAATATTATTCCCTTAGAAGACTTGATGAAAAGCCTCTGTTAGACTCTTATTCTCCAAGGGATATTAATATTATTCAACCACAACTCATCCTTTATCCACCTTCACACAAACAACAAACTCAAAACCAACCTGAACTTATCCTTTACCCACCATCACATGAACCTCCACCTCCACCTAAACCTGAGTTTACTATTTACCCAAATTAGAATAATGTGTCATAGCAACCGATTCCTCATACCATTTCTCATACATATAACACTCAAAACAATTTGTCACTACCACAACCAAACCCAACCTCTTTACCATTGCCAAATTGTATATTTCCTAGTGCCCCTCATTTAAGTGAGTATGATCTTGTTGAACAAATTAAGAGCACTCCTGCAAAGATATCTCTTTGGGACCTTCTTCAGACTTCAACTACCTATCACACTATGCTTCAAACGACCTTACAACAAGTTCCTATCCTTTCTAATGCATAACCAAATGACATAGCAGCCATAATTAAAGGATTGAATGCTTGCATTATTTTCCACCAAAGTGAACTCCCCCTTTGGACATGCAAAAGCGAAAATAATCTTCCCAAATAATATCTCAATACAAAATGACAGGGATAAAGTGAACCCTTATTGATAATGGCTCTACTCTTAATGTGTGTAGTGTAAACCTTTTTGATGGGGCTTTTGTGGATAGATCAAAAATTCACCATGATTCTTTATCTATTAAGGGCTTTGTCAATATAGCAAAACAACCACTTAGTGTGATCACTTTGCCTATTACAGTTGGAGTGGAAACATTGGATATGAAAATTCATGTTATGCCTCATGAACTTTCATATAATCTCCTTTTAGGTAGACCATGGATTCATGAAATGAATGTAGTGCCTTCCACTCTTCATCACAAAATGAAATACATTATCAACAACAAAGTGTACACACCTGAAGCTGACCCTGATCCCAATAGCCATTTGAACATTGAGACAACCAAAGCACATCATTTAAACACATTAACACCAACCACACAAGTGAAACCCGCAAAACAACAAGACAAACAACATCTTGAACAAGTAATGAAGCTATTAGAAGATGATTGGGTTTCCTTGTATTTCAAACACAAATTCATGGGTGAATACAAAATCATCAACAAAGATTAAAATAAGGGAAAAGAAACAACAATAATGTCAACACAAAATTTAGACAACATTTTGAAAGCATTGGCCTCAACCAGTTTATCCAACAAACCAAATTACACAAAAACCTTTGATGAACTTAATCACGAACAACCACCCAATAAAAAAGAAATGAAAAAGCTCCATGGATGTGGTTATGAGCTTATGAAACAACTTGGATATAGTGGAAAAGGATGTGGTGCTAATGAACAAGGTATCCACAACCCTATTGACCCTATCACACAACAATCAACTCATGGTATTGGTTAGTATCCTTTGATAGAAATAACCAAGCCTTCGTGCTCAACATCAATAATATCACAAACAATTCCTCTAAACCAACTTTAACTGTAGTACATCCTAAGCTCATTGACACTAGTGGTGTTGAAACTTCTCCTCTCTAAAACATCCAAAAAACAACTACACCTTCACTTAATGTCAATGTCATCTCGCAAAACACTAATGATTTGAATTCATTAGATTTTACACCCTCCTATACAAGAGAAAAAAATCTCTCAATCTATAGGGTCTTGCATAGCTATTACAACTAATACTAAGCAAGATGTATCTTTTTTTCCAACTACATGAGAACCTTCTATCATTGATCAAGAGGGTATCTTGTTGAGACTCCTCCAAGATCACTTGATCACCCTTCCTCCAAGAACCCACAATAAATTCTATTACAAAACTTCATTTTGTGCCTATCATAGAGTCCATGGTCATTCCACTAACAAATGCAAAGCTCTAAGTAGTAAAATCCAACATCTTAAGGAGTTTGGTGTTCTTCATTATGTGGGGACACCTAATCCCTCTAATTGATACTAATTTTCACTCACCCATGCGTTCCATCCATCATTTTGGCTCACCTTTGTCTTGCACTATGTGGGGGCAAGGGGTTAAGTATCCTTTTCCTCATATGTCACTTGTTGTTTCCTCCTTTGGCTAGCCATTAACCTTTCATGAACATATAAGAAGAAGCTTGGGACATGGACGATGTGCCTTAATTTGGATTGCATGTGACGTATGGCCTTTTTCATGATATAGCTTATTGGAAACATATGACTTGGCATAGGGCTTTCCACGTAAGCTCTCATGTCTCCTTCTTCTACTTTAAATTAATTGATCACAGTATTGGTTTTTGAAACCACTTTAAAGTGGGGGCATACATCACCACTCACATTTCATTGTGTGATTTTCTTTTTCTTGTGATCCCCTCTCTTGGACACATTTAGCACAATGTTCCCCAAGATGAGACCTTGCACTTTTCCTCTCTTGGAAACAAGATGAGACCAGTTGTAGTTATCCTCTCTTGGATACATTAAGCATGATGTTCTCTAAGATGAGACATTTCACAAACTAAGAAAAATTCCTTTGAACAAACCCTACACCAATTTCCATTAACAATGTCTATGAGTGTCAAGAATGAAAAGTTTTGCTTACCTCATAAAGCTCAAAAACCAATTTTCTTTGTGGCACCTTATTAAAGTTATCAGGACATATAACTTTGATATGGTTGAGCGGGAAGCCCACCCCGAGGCATGAATTTCCCCATATCCAATCGTGTGTGTGAGAACATATCAGCTACGTGTGTCTCACCTTTTAGGACTTCTCACCCAGTGGACAACCAAGAGTTTTGTTACCTCAGAGTGAGTATGCATATTTGGACAAAGAGGTTAGATCTGATCCACAACGTGTTGGAAAAATGGTCGAGGCTTGATCCACCTTTACATTTTTCTTCCTTCAAGTTATTGCCATTGCATGATCATGTATCTTGTTTTGTTTCAAATTAGTCACCTTGTGCATGTTCTTTTTCATAGTTTATGTTGGTTTAACTTAGGATCCTGGATCCTGGGAGCTTGCACAACCTGCTTTGGTCTTTTCTATCCTTTTTCATTTGCATTGGTACAATTGGACCTCTCTTGAATTTCTACTTTAGTGTGAGTTTTAAGGAAGTTTATCCTCTCACTAAAGTGGGGGCTAAATGTAACATAGAAAAAAGTATTTATTGCTTGACATGGGAATAGTTGATGATAAATTGGAATTAAGGAGGCCTTTATTTGGTGTTGTGAGGTGTTTTACACATCCACACTAGGTCTTGGACCCTTGCAAACTAAATAAAATACATTTAATGATGTCTTGTGAAGATGTTGGAAAGTGTTGTAAAGGACTTTCACACCTCTCTAGACTTAATAAACCCATTTCCCCCTAATTCAACATTATAAAATGAACTTAATTGCATCCTCACATCAATCTATAAGGCTTGTGAACTAAATTTAACTTTAATCTAGTGTTGTAATGTGTCTTACAAATTCACATTGGATGTTGTGCCTTTCTAGGCTATGTGGACCTCATTTTAATGTTGTAATGTGTATTTAGTCACACTTTCACATTGAATTTTGTGTCCCAAGCCCTAATTAACATTCACATCATCATTAATAGGCCCCTATGACCCCATATTGTACATCCCAAGGCAATATTTGATGAAATAACCAACAAAGTCACTACATAAACCTGATTTTCTTATTCCCCAACATTCCAACTGTCAAATGGACCCCTCTGGGACTAGTTCACCATATGTGGTGAATGAGTCCCTACCAAGGGGGCTGATTCACCCAAGGTGGCGAATTAGTCCCATTTCTGTCATTTTTGAGTTTTGAGTGGGAAAAAGTTGGATTTTAAGTTTTATTTTTCTCCACATTGGTCTTGGGGATCCAATTAATGGGAAAATAAGGTGAATTTCCTATAAATACAAGTCTCTAAACCTAAATCATAACCATTCTTCATTATTCATCAATCATTCTTCCATCTCAAGTCAAACAAGCTAGGGTTTTATCATTTCAAGTCATCAAGATAGCTTCCAAAGACATACAAGGGAAAACTATTCCTCTATTGCTACAGAAAATCAAGATCAATCATCATGGAAAGGTATTGACTCCATTGTTTCATGCTTCATTACATTCTTTCTCCATTTTTGTTTAATTACCTAAAAAGGGGTTTGACAAAGGCAAACCCCCATGCCCTAACATTCAACATTTCTCTTTATCTTATTATGTGTTTTGCAGATTTAGAAATATTGAAGGCTTGGAAATCATTAAAGATTAAGTTACAAAGTTTTTGAAGACATCTCCTTGTTGAAAAAGTCAAAATATCAACAAAAAGTCACTTTTAGGTTTGAAATCAGACTTTCAAAGGTGGACACCCATCAGGAATCGAAGTGTAGACTGGAGACTTTAGTTACCACTTCTAAATCTTTAGATGTTAAAAATTTAACTAATTCACCATTAATGGAAAATGGGTCCCATTGCCAGGCCTGAATAGGGTTTTCTGTAGTTTTGGATACCCTTTTGTCTGAAACGGTCTCTGAAATAATTACTTAGAACTAGGACTAATTCACCCAGAATGGTCAATGAGTCCCTATAGGCCAATTTTTTAGTATCAGTGGCATTCTATATTTCATTTTGTGTTTCCATCAACTTCTCAAGTGCACACTTCTAGTTTCATCAAATTCTATTACAGTTTGCTTTCATTTCAAGGTGCTTTTGCATATCACAATGTGTTTTTCAACAAGCTGCATTTCAATAGTTTTCACTTAATGATCAATAGTTTATATTATTTATTTTCATTTAATTTATCTCATTTAGGCACATTTCATTCATATTTCCATTATACTTGCATTAGTTTAAATGAACCACCTAGGTTTTTGGCCTATCTCTCTCCTTTTAGGTGAAAAACCTAGGCGGTTCATTTCAACTAATGCAAGTATAATGGAAATATGAATGAAATGTGCCTAAATGAGATAAATTAAATGAAAATAACTAATATAAACTATTAATCATTATGTGAAAACTATTGAAATGCAACTTGTTGGAAAACACATTGTGATATGCAAAAACACCTAGAAATGAAAGCAAACTGTAACATAATTTGATGAAACTAGAAGTGTGCACCAAAAAATCCTAAGAGTGTAAGAGATTCATAGCACCCAAAAATCTATAGTTCATTTTGGTGAACCTACTTTTCAAATACCATTTTTTTTCTTTTTTTTTCTTTCTGATTTTGGATTCCTTCATCATAGATCTAGCTTGCACTGACCTTGCATTAGGATTTGGATGGATTAATTTGCATGCTAGGTGTCACATTTTTCATTCATGAAAATTGCATCTAGGTTACATTTTTGGCATCTAAAATCACTATTTTTTTTGAAAGTTTGCATTTTCATCTTAGGTTTGCATCTTACAGCCTAGCAAACACCAAAATCCATCAACAACATTTGAAAATTTTAAAAAAATCCCTCATTGGGAATCAGTCGCCACCTTGGGTGAATCAGTCCCTTTTCACCCTTGAAGTTTCCCTTTACAGAACTGAAAACCCTATTTTAAAGCTTATGTTTGGTGCCATTACCTAACTGTATCAGTTGGCTGAGTTTCTGTAATGTGTATTTCATTAGATCTAGCCTAAATTAGGTCATTTCATGCATGGTTTAAATTTCAATTTTGCATTCTCATATTGTTACATAGCATAATCAGTTAATTTTCATTCTTAAAATCTATTCCTCTTTTGGGATATGTCCAGGATCATGATGGTCCAAAAAGTGGTGATATGATGGGTATGTGTGAGGTATGTGGCTGGAAATTTTTTTTTACCCAAAATTCCTGAAATTAAAATGTTTTCTAAAGGAGATTCTCAGCTTTCCACCAATATAAATTATGCTTTACTTGGAATTTAATAAATAATTATTATTCATTTTCTATTTGAATTATGACTAAAGTCCTGATTGATAGGTTGATTGAAAAACATCTATAGCTTTCAAATGGTATCACATTGTTCAAATCTGAAACATGTGTCACATTCTATGCTTCACATACTATAAGATTAAAAAAAAATGAATTTCATGAAGTTTTGACCAAGTTAAGGTGGTCAGACACACAAGTTTTTATATTTTTTAAAAGTTGTAATAAAAATTCATAATTAATTATTTAATTGGAATAAATTATAAAAAATAATTCATATCACATCAGTACATGAGTCCTCTACTTATATCTAAAATCTTATAAAAAAATATTATCATTTTACTATGGTAGGGTGGACAGATTGACACCTACTTCTTACTTTTTCCCTGAAATTTAAGTATAATTGCATTCAAATTTCAAATTTTCACCAATATATATATATATATATATATATATATATATTTAAATAAAACTAGTAGTTTAGAAACTACATTCAATTTGCTATAGATTCTATTTTTACATATTTTTGAAATAATAAAGATAACTTATTCAATTTTTTATGTCAAGTTGCTTAACTTTGATTTTTCTAAATTTTTTGCCACTTAAGGGCCTGTTTTTTCCATGATGATCCTACACATACCCTTTGCATGATTTCTATAGCATAGTTACATTTCAAGTTTGTACAATAATCATTACATCATGTTTTCCTTACATAAATCTATAATTATCATATTTCATGTTCTATTTTTAGATCTTATTGCATGTTGTAAGAGAGTTTTGTTAAGTGCATATGAATATGAGGTCCTTTCCCCTCTCTTTTTGTTTTTCAATGATCCCTCTCCTAGTTTCCCTTTTGTGGATGAGGTTAGTCTAGTGAAAAAAACCTTGGATAATTATAGCAATCACATTTTTTCTTCTCCTATTATCTCTCACACATGTGACATAGATATTATAGTGCTAGAAGAATCAATTGATGAGAGTTTTTACAATCTCCGTTGTTTCTCTCCTCTTACCTCTCCTATTAGAGATAACATTACTAAAGAAAAGGACATTACAATAAGCAATCATGATGATCACACAAAACAACAAGAATATGACATCATAGAAATATTCTTGGACATTACCTTACCTAGTCTCCATAACCATGATAATAAAACTTGTTCTCCTAATATCCCTCATTGATGTAAAGAGAATAGGTTGGTGTTAGAAGATATACCTATTAAATGTTATGAGAATATTATCCCTCCCTTCCTTAATGTTCCTATCCTATGGGAAGATTGGAAAAAATGAACACCATAGTGGTCCTTCTCTTGATGCCTCCCCTATTTGTGATGAAGCCACTTTACAAATTCCAAGCTCTCCTTCTAGGCTAAATCATATGGAACAAGAAAATGAGACCTTAGAAACAACCAAAAATCAAATAGAGTCTTCTTCTAATCTTCCCACTCTCAAAAATCAAAAAAAATCAACCATTCATAGCTTCCTTGTGATGAATTCCTCTTAGAAGAACCAACCCTCAAATGTCTTGAACATATGGTTTGTGGTTCTCCTACAAACTCTCCTTCTAGGGAGGATATCATGCTACAAGACAAGGCTAACATTGACAATAATAATATGATTCCCTTTGAAGAAGATGAAAAGCCTATGTTAGACTCTTATTTTCCAAGGGATGTTAATATTATTCAACCTCAGCTCATCCTTTATCCACCTTCACACAAACAACAAACTCAAACACAACCTAAACTTATCCTTTACCCACCATCACATGAACCTCCACCTCCACCTAAACCCGAGTTTACTCTTTACCCAACATAGAATAATGTGTCACAACAACCGAGTCCTCATATTGTTTCTCATACATATAACACTCAAAAAAATATGTCACTGCCACAACCAAACCTAGCCTCTTTACCTTTCCCAAACTCTATACTGCCTAGTGCCCCTTGTTTAAGGGAGTATGATCTTGTTGAAAAAATTAAGAGCACTCTCACAAAGATATATCTTTGGGACCTTCTTCAAACTTCACCTACCTATCACACTATGCTTCAAACAGCCTTACAACAAGTTCCTATCCCTTCTAATTCACAACCAAATGACATAGAAGCCATAATTCAAGGATTGAACACTGCCATTGTTTTCCACCAAAGTGAACTCCCCCCTTTGAATGTGCAGAAACAAAATGAATTTTTCCAAATAATATCTCAATACAAAATGATAGGGATAAAGTGACTCCTTGTTAACAATGGATCTGCTCTTACTGTGTGTAGTGTAAACCTTTTGGATAGGCTCAATATGGATAGATCAAAAATTCGCCATGATTCTTTATCTATTAAGGGCTTTGTCGATATAGCAAAACAACCACTTGGTGTGATCACTTTTCCTATGACAGTTGGAGAGGCCACATTGGATACATAAATTCATGTTATGCCTCATGAAATTTCATAAAATCTCCTTTTAGGTAGACCATGGATTCATGAAATGAATGCAGTGCCTTCCACTGTTCATCACAAAATGAAATACATTCACAACAACAAAGTGTACACACTTGAAGCTAACCCTGATCCCAATAGTCATTTGAACATTGAGACAAATAAATCACATCATTTAAACACATTTACACCAACCACACAAGTGGAACCTGCACAACAACAAGACAAACAATAACATCTTGAACAAGTAATGAATCTATTAGAAGATGATTAGGGTTCCTTGGATTTCAAACATGAATTCATGAGTGAACACAAAATCATCAACAAAGATTCAAATATGGGAAAAGAAACAACAATAATTTCAACACAAAATTCAAACGACCTTTTGAAAGCATCTGCCTCAACCAGTTTAGTCAACAAAGAAAATTACATAGAAAACTTTGATGAACTTAATCATGAACAACCACCCAAACCAAAAGTAATGAATAAGATTTTTGGACATGGTTATGAGCTTATGAAACAACTTGGATATATTGGAAAAGGATGTGGTGCTAATGAACAAGGTATCCACAACCTTATCGACCCTATCATGAAACAAAAAAGTCATGCTCTTGGTTATTATCCTTTGATAGAAATAACCAAGCCTTCACTCAACATCAATAATATCACAAACAATTCCTCTAAATCAACTTTAACTATAGTACATCCTGAACTCATCAACACTAGTGGTCTTAAAACTTCTCCTTTCCAAAACATCCAACAAACAACTACACCTTTGCTTAATGTTAATGTCATCTCACAAAACACTAATGATTTGAATTCATTAGATTTTACACCCTTCTGTATAGGAGAGAACAAAATTTCACAATCTATAGGGTCTTTCATAGCTATGACAACTAATACTAAGCAAGATGTATCTTTTTCACCAACTACAGGACCACCTTCTATCATTGATCAAGAGGGTATCTTGTCGAGACTCCTCCAAGATCACTTGATCACCCTTCCTTCAAGAACCCACAAGAAATTCTATTACAAAACTTCATTTTGTGCCTATCACAGAGTCCATGGTCATTCCACTAACAAATGCAAGGCTCTGAGTAGTAAAATCCAACATCTTAAGTAGTTTTGTGTTCTTCCTTATGTGGGGGCACCTAATCCCTCTAATTCATACTTATTTTCAGTCACCCATGCATTTCATCCATCATTTTGGCTCACCTTTGTCCTGCACTAAGTGGGGGCAAGGAGTTAAGTAGCCTTGTCCTCATATGTCACTTGTTGCCTCCTTTGGCTAGCTATTAACCTTTAATGAACATATAAGAGCAAGCTCGGGACATGGACGATGTGCCTTATGTTGGCTCGCATGTGACATATGGCCTTTTTCATGACATAGCTTATCAGAAACATATGACTTGGCATAGGGATTTCCGCATAAGCTCTCATGTATCCTTCTTCTACTTTAAAGCAATTGCTCACAATATTGGTGTTTGAAACCACTTTAAACTGGGGGCATAGATCACCACTCACATTTCATTATGTGATTTTCTTTTTCTTGCGATCCCCTCTGTTGGACACATTTAGCACAATGTTCCCCAAAATGAGACCTTGCACTTGTCCTCTCTTAGAAACAAGATGAGACCATTTGCACTTATCCTCTCTTGGAGACATTAAGCATGATGTTCCCTAAGACGATACATTGAATGAAATAAGAAAAATCCCTTTGATCAAACCCTACACCATTTTTCATTGAAAATGTCTATGAGTGTCAAGCATATGAAGCTTTGCTTACCTCATAGAGCTCGAAAACCATTTTTATTTGTGACACCTTATTAAAGTTATCAAGAGGTATAACTTTGGTATGGTTGAATGGGAAGCCCACTCTAAGGCATGAATTTCCCCATAGCCACTTGCATGTGTGTGAGCACATATCGGCTACATGTGTCTCACATTTTAGGAATTATCACTTGATAGATCGCCAAGAGTTTCATCACCTCAAAGTGAGTATGCATATTTCAAAAAACAGGTTAGATCTGATCCACAATTAGTCCCATTTGGGTCATTTTTGAGTTTTGAGTAGGAAAAATTTGGATTTTAAGTTTTATTTTCTCCATGTTTTCCATGGGGATCCAATTAATGAGAAAATAAGGTGAATTTCCTATAAATACAAGTCTATAAACCCTAAATCATAACCATGCTTCATTATTCATCCATCATTCTTCCATCTCAAGTCAAATAAGTTAGGGTTTTATCATTTCACGTCATCAAGAGAGCTTCAAAAGACATACAAGGGAAGAATCTTCCTCTATTGCTATAGAAAATCAAGATCAATCATCATGTCAAGGTATTGAATCCATTTTTCATGCTTCATTACATTCTTTCTCTATTTTGGTTTAATTACCTAAAAAGGAGTTTGAGCAAGGCAAACCCCCATGCACTAACATTCAACATTTATCTTTCTCTTCTTGTGTGTTTTACAGATTTAGACATCTTGAAGGCTTGTAAATCATTAAAGATCAAGTTCCAAAGTTGTTGAAGACATCTCATCATTGAACAAGTCAAAATATCAACAAAAAATTAGTTTTAACTTGAGAAATTGGACTTTCAGAGGCAAACACCTATTAGGAACCAAAGTGTAGACCTAAGAATTCAGCTTCCACTTTTGAATCTTTAGAAATTCAAAAGTGTACTGATTCTCCATTGATGGCGAATGGGTCCCATGCCAGGTCTAAATAGGGTTTTCTGAATTTTTGGATACCCTTTTATCTGAAACGAGCTCCAAAATAGTTCTCAAAACTAGGACTAATTCACCCAGAATGGAAAATGAGTGCCTGTAGGCAAAATTTTTTAGTATCAACAACATTCTAGATGTCATTTCCAGTTTCCATCAAGTTTTCAGGTGCACACTTCCAGTTTCATAAAATTATGTTATAGTTTGCTTTCATTTCTAGGTGTTTTTGCATATCACAATGTGTTTTTCAACAAGTTGCATTTGAATAATTTTCAATTAATGATCAATAGTTTCTATCAATTATTTTCATTTAATTTATCTCATTTAGGAACATTTCATTCATATTTTCATTATACTTGCATTAGTTTAAATGAACCACCTAGGTTTTTGGCTTATCTCTCTCCTTTTAGGTGAAAAACCCTAAGAGTATAAGAGAGCCATAGCACCCAAAAATCTATGGTTCAACATCCAACCAAAATTAATGAAGACAAATAAAACATCCTTGATCATTTTATTCATAATTTGAGAAACAAAGTACACAGGAGAGAAATCGTTCTAGAATATGCAATTCTCATTTATATGCTACTACTGTTGTAAAGCTAGTATTCCTATTACAAACTAGAATTCATACCTAAGACTCAAAACTATTATGTTCCTTTGTGCTTGATTTACAAAATTTCTATTACATGAGTTCCAACTTTCTCCAAGTAAAGACCCATGCAATTGTCCATGAATTCCAATTTATAGAAACAAAGGAGCAACAAGCTTCAGGCCAAAATACACCTATAGTGAAATTTTTCATTTGACATTCATTTGTATTTCAATTTCAAAACTTCCCCAAGTGGTTATATTTGCACCTTCAATGAGGGGAAAATCATATAAGACAAAAATTTCTTTTACTTGCTAAAGAAGATTTACCCAACTTCCAAAAGGCATCTTTCATTATTACATCATTACCAAACTATCTTCTCCACAAGCCAAAAATGTTATCCATGTCCACGTTCAGTCAACAAAAATTTAAAACAAGAAATCAATTGAAAAGAGAGAAGTAGACCCATCCATGTCAACACCTTTGTCATCAATCTTCATGTTGGGGAAAAAATATCTTATCCATACTTTAGAAAAAGCATAATTTGTAATGGTTCTAGGCTATTCATTGTATTTTTCCCATTCATTACTCACCATGTTTGTAGACGGAAGACCCAAAATTTTATTTTCCGATCGACATCACCACATTTATCATCAATTTTCATTATTGAGAGGATACAACATTTTTTAATACTTTAACATAGGCTTAATCTCTAAATTTTACAAGCCATGTGTTGTAATCCTCCTCGGTTGGCCATTGCATACCTAGCAACTTCTATACTTTTGTGTTATGCTAGTTGTACCTTGCATCAATTAGCACCCTAGACTTTTTGATATATGTGTCCATCCTCATTTCTATTCCTATCATATTATCTATGTTAGGATTCAACATAGAATAATCAACAACACTAAGCATCATCTTAAAATGAGGAAAAATATCTCCCAACTCTTCCTTCCATTTTGAAAACTCCTTGAATTCTCCTTGATCATTCAATATCTTGCACATACCATTCCCTTCCATTTCTTTGAACATTCTCAATTTATTTTGGAGTTGCATTCCTAGCTTTCCATGAATTTTTTTGATTTCATTTACTAAATCAACAACCTTCAATATATGAAGAATGTTGGTGGGGGCTTCATGGTCTTCCTACATTTGAGGCATCCTTTCTTTCAATGTTCCCACCCTAACACTCCACTTATTCCACTTAGTTTGGAATGCTTTCTGAACTTGCAAATATTTTATGTTTTCTTCATGAATCCTCTTGTAAACATCTCATACATTATCAGCTTTATCACTCTATGCTTCAACAAATCATCAAAATTTCATTAGCCAGGTGCTTGAATGTTTCCTCTTTGGCTCTCTTTGTGTTGTCTTTCTCTATTTTCAATTCTTGTTTTAAGCTCCAAATTATCAATGCCAAGGTTTCTCTATCCTGTGTTGACAAATCTAAAGTAGAAATTTTTGGAGAGGGAAAACCCTTAGATGTATTGGCAGCAGTGGCTAGTACCTTGTTGTGCTCATCCATCAGTTTATTGTATTTATCCAACATTTTTTTATAATTAGCCTATGTGATTTGGGCTATGTCTGCACTTAACATGGCAGTATGCATTGTCAATTGTGCAGCTGCAATAGCTATCATTTTAGTAGCCCTTTTAACAACCATGGCTCCAATCTCTTTCTCCATAGACTTTATCACTTTAGGCTTCCTAGTATTTGGTTCCATGTACCAAATAGCAAGTGCATGTAATTTAGGACTAAAGCCTAAAATAAACACTTTATTGTAAAAAAATTCCTTAGAAATGCAGGCATTTGGATCTTTTCTAATTGCATCTAATGCAATGGCTAATGATAGTTCCCATTAGGAAATAGTAGAACTCCACCTCCTCTAACCAGGAATATTGCATCTTGTCATGACATGACAAGAATTTCATGCATTATTTTTCCCTCCTCCTTCTGAGCTTCATCTTTCAAGGAGGGGTCAGCCTTCTCCTTTGCCTCTTCTATCCTTTTATACATTATATTAGAACTTTTCAAATGAATAAAAAAATATCTAAATTGTTTCATTTTAACAAAAGCATAATCACACATGAAATCATCGCAAGCCTTTATCATGACATCATCATCCTTGGCTTCATTATACTCCCATTTTATAATTCTACTGGGAGGAATAACAACATTCAAAGCATCATCTTTATCCTCAGAGAAACTATGATCCACCTCTTCATCCATAGGAATATGCTCTCCAGACTCCTCAGGAACATGAGTCTCACCTACTTGATCACTTGTTGAATAAGCCACCAATGGAGTGACTACAGGTTGTTTACCTATCTCCTTAGCTTACACATGGATAACTTGACTAGAGGATTGAGCTAGTTGGCTCCTCATTTGTGCATCATGGTTTTTTTTTGGCCACCTTGGCCATTATTTCAACCTTTTTTACCTTTTCAAAGAAGCTTTTATCTTGAAATCTCCAAGCATCAATTTTTCTTGCACAAATTTGTCTTTTATCATAAAATAAGGACTGACATAGAAAGGATTTTATTCTAACACATTTTCTTCAATTGCATAAATTTTCTTCAATTTATTTTTTCTCTCTACAAATTCATTAGAGGACATATTTCTAATCACATCCTCTTGATAGAGGAATTGGTGTTGTTTCCCTCACAATCCCCTGGCTCTTCTCTTAGCAATAATAACTCCCTCAGGGTCACAAAATCTTATAATATCTTGTTTCATTCTATAATTATTTAATAGAGAGCCAAGCCTCTCAATGCCTTCCTTTTAGGTGCAAGTGAAATAAGCAAAATGATAGTTAGGGTTTAATAGGGATGTCTTTCTTGATTTCTTGAAGTGTTCCTTATCCATGGCATCAAGCTGCCACATTATCTCCATGAAGGATTGTTAGTCTGACATATATATTGGAAACTTGTGAGGTGGCATTGGGGATCCATATATCTTGATTGTGGTATAATTGGAATGGAGGTACCAACCCCTCCAAATGAATTTTTGTGCAGTGTCCTCCTCATACTATAGAGGCCTCAACATTTCTTTCACACCTTATGAGATCCTCTAAATTAACTTTAAGCCCAACTGCTCCAACACCAAAAACTTGAAAACATTTCAAAATGTAGTATAATTGGATTCAAGATAGTGCACATCCCAAATATGGGTCCACATTTGCACATGCAACTCATTGTCCATGTTATCCCTTTCCATCAATTTCATGAAATTTCTAAACACCTTTCTACCTTTCCATAACAACATGTGTATTAGCAAAGAATAGTGCCTGCATGACAATGGAGGGGTTGCATTTTTCAACTTTATAAAATCCTCATGCAAGTGATCAACAATATAAAAAGCACAATCAAAAACATTGTTTTGATACTTATTCTGAATATCAATTGCTAACACCATTAAAACAACATCCATTTTTATGTCAAAATTATTGTGCATGACCTAACACAATGCATAGGTAGTATTTTTAAAATAGTCCTCAAAACCATCGCAATCAAATGGATCCAACTCCAAAGGACTGAAAGGTATCCATTCTTCTTCAGGTCACATCTCTTGTGCCTTGGAAAAAAATTCTTTCTATATCCAAACCTATTTTACTCATATTCATTGCACAATACACAGAAGTTAATGGATTCAGAAGTAGATGGATTAAAGTTAAAAACTTCCACTATTTGAATCCCTAAAATTTCCAATATAGGAGGAAAATATAGTAACATTTTGATTGTCCCATTAGTGGGATCATAGCACCTAGCCAATTCAAGCATCGAGTCCACCTCCACAAACACATTGGGGTGCACCAATTTACCAATATCACAAGTCTAGAAATGACAGGTAGGATGACTTGCAAATCTCCTTTTGAAATAATATCTAAACATATCCCAACCACTCTGCGGTAGCACCACATCACCAACCCCAATAGTAAATCTTGAAAGTGAGTTGTCAATGTGCCCTCACCAATTTTTCTCTTTCCAATTGGTTTAACCTTTGCAGTTGGATCCTTATGGGCCTCTTCCATGAAAAAAGGCTAATCTTTGTTGACAGTTCTCTTATTTGTAGGTTGTTCAGGTGTTTTAGGTTTCAACTTATCATCTTAAGGCTTAGGTATTTTAACCATTTTCTAGGTAGGTTTCCTCTCTAGTTTGAAAAAGGATTCACTAGGCTCACTCATTGTTACAACACAATACAACTAGGGTTCCAAGATAACTATGAATTACAATTTTATTCTTTGATTTCATAGGGTTTTGACTTAATTTAAAACAAACTTCACTCCTTTACCCCAAACCCTATGTATAACAATTACAATTCCCTTTCTTAATGGAGAGTAGAAACCCTAAATTGAAAACCCTGGCTATGTATTCACTTCCTCAATTACCTAGTGCTACTAATTACTCACAAAAGTGTAGAGTTCAACTTACCCAAGAAAATTAGTAGTTTATTCTTCAAAATTTACTTTTCTTGGAGCTTCTCTTTCTTCTTTCCTTCACTTAACTAGTTCTCCAGCTCTCAAATAATGTAATTATGGGAGAAAAATAATCAACAACCCTCTTTATGACTTAGAGTTGGAGTGTACTCTACACTAATGTCTGATAGATAGCTCATGTGAGTGAATTGATAAGTAGTCATTCATGTTTAAACTCCAGTCGTTGATCTTCTTTGATTTAAAACATGATCTACAGTTCTCCTTGACCATCATGTTATGCTTTCACAAGTGTGCTTTAAAATAGCGATGATACCCTAGGGAACTACCATGTAGCTAGCCACATGTTCATTAACCCTTTAGAACCCATTCACTTATCACAGTAATGCCTTAAAGTTAAGTCCATACTTCGACGATGAGTGATAACACCTCCAATGGAAGGAATATTCCTCATTATATTGTTTTTCGCTTGTCACTGAAATGTTACAAAGATACACTTTCATTTCAACGAAGAGAGAATAACAGTGATACAAAGATATAGCCTTATTCCATCACTTATTTTTGTAGCGAATTTGGAAGTGATAATGCTTTCGACGATGGGTGAGGAGAGCGGTGGCATCCGATGTTAACACGTGACATGATCATAGCCGACCGCTCCTTTCATATCATATGATCACTCATCACTATAATTGAGATGAAAAACAAAACTTTTTTACAATGGTGTGATACAAGGGAGAAACCAAGCCAATCGCTTGTCATTGAAGTGGAACCAAAGAACAAAATATCTTCATTGATAGGCAATATAAAAGGAAACAAGCATTTCACTCATTGCGGTAATGAAAGATAAATACCAAGCAGCTTTTGTGATGTGTGATGCAAGAGAAAATTAAGGATCATTCCTCATCGTGGTAATGAACCTGATGAGTTAAAGGACTTCAGTGATGAACGATACACAGACTTAAGTGGCAGAAATATGCATGTGCATAAAGTTTTTTATTAAAAGAAGGACCACCTAGGGTAAGTGCAAAAAGATGGGGGGCCAAAAAGTGGTCAACTTACTTTTTCATCCTGAACTAATGAAAACATGAGCACGTTATAGTAAAACATGCTCATGTTATCAGTTGGTAGTGACCAAGCCTAGGCTTGGTCATTACCAAGCCATAACACGAGCACTTTATAATGTGCTTGCATTATGGTTTAAATTTCAAAAATCACACACATTTTGAGATCAAAATATGTCCTTTTTTTGAAATAAAAAAAAACATTTCCAAAAAATGAATGCGTTATAATGTGCTTGCATTTTGGTCTACATTGAATTTTTTTATTCTCTTTTACTTGTCTCTTTCTTCTTGTTATCTTTCATGGAAACTATATACATGAAATAAACATTATACTTTAAGTTATATTTCATGTATATATTTTTCAGGATGTTTGAGAGTGGTTTCAAATCTCTAGGAGTTATAATGCAAATTCTAGTTTTTCAAAGATCTCCAAAATTTTAGACTTAGTGAAATTTCAGTAATCAAAATGTCAAAATTCAATAATCAAGAGGTCAAATTTTAGTAATCAACAATTTGTATTATTTGTCTCTCTATCTCACTCATTTTTATCCCTTACACTCTAGACCTCTCTCTCACTATCTCCATCCCTTTATCTGATTCTCTCTCCCTTGATCTCAAGAGCACTCTCTCTCTCTCTCTCTCTCTCTCTCTCTCTCTCTCTCTCTCTCTCTCTCTCTCTCTCATTTTCCCTCGAATTCTCTATATCTCACTTCTCTCTCGCTCCCTCCCTCCTTCCCTCTCTACTTATCTCTATCTACCTCCCTCCATCCTTCCCCTCTCTCTCTATCTCCCCTCTCTCTCTCTACCTACCTCTCCCTCCATCACTCCCTACCACTCTCCTATTTCTCTCTACCTCACCTCTCTCTCCCTCCATACTCTCTCCCTCTATTCTTCCCTATCTACTCTCTATCTCCCAATCCCTCTCTACCTACCTCTACATCCACCACACCCTACCACTCTCTCTCTCTCTCTATGCCTCTCTATCTCACCTTTCTCTCCTTCCCTACCTCTCCCTCCCTCCGTCATTCCCTCTCTACTTCTTTATATCTCTCCTCTCTCTACCTCTCCTTTCCTCTCTACTTATCTTTATCTCCTCTCTCCCTCTCTCTACCTACCTCTCCTTCCATCACTCTCTATTTCTCTCCATCTCACCTCTCTCTCCCTCAATATATCTCCCTCCCTCTCTCCCTCCCTCTCTACTTATATATATCTCCCCTCTCCCTCTCTACCTACATCTCCATCCATCACAGCCTACCACACTCTCTCTATCTCTATTACTATCTAGCTCACCTCCCACTCTATCCATCCATACCTCTCCCTCTCCCTCTTCTTCCCTCTCTACCTACCTCTCCATCCATCACTCTCTACCACTCTCTCTACACCTCTCTATCTCACTTCTCTCCCTCCCCCCTCATTCCCTCTCTACTTCTCTCTCTCTACCTCTCCTACCCTCTCTAATTATCTTTATCTCCCCTATTCCTCTCTCTCTCACACACTAGATGTATCCCTCACTACCTTTTCCCCCATATACTCTCTATCTCTCCTCTCCCTCCCTCTACCTCTCTCTCTCACTCTCTCTCCCTCCTCTCTCCTCCCTCACCCTCTTTCTCTCTCACTCTCTCATCTCTATCTCACCATTCTTTCTTTTCCTCTCTATAACTTTCTCCTTCTCTATATATCACCATTCTCTCTACTTATCTTTATCTCAACTATTCCTCTTTACCTCTCCCTTCCTCCCCTCTCTCACCCATCCTCCCCCCTTCCTTTTATCTCCATCTCTCTCTCCTTCTCTCTATCTCACCTTTGCCTCTCTACCCGCATACCCCTCAATCACTCCCTACCACACTCTCTCTATTTCTCTCTCTCACCTCTCTCTCACCTCCCTCTCTCTCCCTCCATACCTCTCCCTCCATTTTTCCTTCCTTATCTACTCTTTATCTATCATGTCTCTCTACCTCTCCTTCCCTCTCTACTTATCTTTATCTCCCCTTTCCCTCCCAACCTCTCTCTCTCTCTCTCCCCAATCCCTCCCTCCCCCTCTTTCTCTCTCCCCCTATGAGGGTTCAGGGTGTAAGGTTTGGTGTTTAAGGTATAGGGTTGAGGTTATAGGGTTAAGTGTATATGGTATATGGATTATGGTTTAGGATATTAGGTATAAAGTTGAGGGTATAGGGTATAGGGATGAGGGATGAGGGTCTAGGTTCTAGGGTTTAAGGTATAGTGTTTACGGTTGAGGGTATAAGGTTAATTGTATAGGGTATATGGATTAGGGTTTAGGATACTGGGTATATGGTTGAGGATATTGGGTTGAGCATAGTAGGTTTAGGGTTGATTTTTTAGGTTTTATGTATAAGTTTGAGGGTTCAGGGTTGAGTTATAATGTTCAAGGTTGAGGGTATAAGGTTAAGTGTATAGGGTATAGGGATTAGGGTTTAGGATATTATGTATAGGGTTTAGGGTGTAGAGTTTAGGGTATAAGGTATAGGGTTCAGGCTTGAGAGTGTAGGGTTTTCCATTTAATTATAGGGTTGAGGGACAATGTTTAGGGTTTAGGGTATAAGGTTGAGGGTATAGGGATAAGTGTATAGGGTATAGGGATTACTATTTATAATATTGGGTATATGGTTGAGGGTATTGGGTTTAGGATTAAGGTTTTAGGGTTTAGGGTTTAGTGTACCAGGTTGGATGTATGGTTTAGGGTTTAGGGTTTAAGAATATGGCTGAGGAATGATTTTCATGGCTTAGGTTATAAGGTTGAGGGTATAGGGTATAGGTATGAGGGCTGAAGGTGTAGGGTTTAGGGTTTAAGTTATAGGGTTGAGTGTTGAGGTATAGTGTTTAGTGTTGAGGGTATAGGGTTAAGTATATAGGATATAGGGATTAGGGTTTAGGATATTGGGTATAGGGTTGATGATATTGGGTTTAGGGTTGAGGGTTTAGGGTTTAGGGTACAAGGCTTAATGTATGGTTTAGGGTTTAATTATAGGGTAAAGGGTTGAGTGATAATGTTTAGGGTTTAGGGTATAAGTTTTAGGTATAGGGTATAAGGATGAGGGTTGAGGTTATAGGGTTTAGGGTTTAAGGTATAGGATTGAGGGATAGTGTTTAGGGTTTCAAGGGTATAAGGTTAAGTTCATAAGGTATAGGGATTAGGATTTAGGATATTGGTTATAGGGTTGAGCATAATAGGTTTGGGGATTAGGATGTAGGGTACATGGTTGAATGTATGGTTTAGGGTTTTAGTATAGGGTTGAGGGATAATGTTTAATTTTTAGGGTATAAGGTTGCGGGTATAGGTTATAGGGATAAGGGATGAGGGTTTAGGTTTGAGGTTCTAACGTATAGGGTTGAGGTTTCAGGGATAGTGTTTAGGGTTGAGGGTATAGGGTTAAGTGTATAGGGTATAGGGATTATGATATAGGATAATTTGTATAGGGTTGAGGGCATTGGGTTTATGGTTGAGGGTTTAGGTTACAAGGTTTAATGTAGGGTTGAGGGTTGAGGGTATAAGGTTAAAGTGTATAGGGTATATGGATTAGGGTTTAAGATAGTGGGTATAGGGTTTAGGGTGTAGCGTTTAGGGTATAAGGTATAGGGTTAAGGGTTGAGAGTGTAGGGTTTAGGTTTTAAGTATAGGGTTAAGGTATAACGTTCATGGTTTAGCATATAAGGCTAATGGTATAGGGTATAGGGATGAGGGTAAGGTATAGGTTTGGGATTTGAGTGATAGTGTTAAGGGTTGAGGTTATAAGGTTAAGTATATAGGGTATAGGAATTAGGGATTAGGATATTGGGTATATGGTATAGGGATTAGGGTTTATGATATTTGGTATATGGTTGAGGGTATTGGGTATAGGGTTGAGGGTTTAGGTTACAAGGTTTAATGTAGGGTTAAGGGTATAAGGTTAACTATATTAGGTATAGACACTAGAGAGGGAAAGAGGGAGGGAAGGAGAGAGAGAGAGGAGGGAGGGAGGAAGATATGAGGGTTAAGTGTATAGGGTATAGGGATGATGGTTGAGGGTGTAGGGTTTATGGTTTAAGTTATAGGGTTTAAGGTATAAGGTTAAGTTTATAGGGTATAGGGACTAGGGTTTAGGATATTAGGTATTGGGTTGAAGGTTTAAGATTAAGTTTCTAGGGTATAGAGATTAGGGTTTAGGGGAGAGAGAGAGAGAGAGATCTAAGAGAGGGTGAGGGGTGTGAGGGAGAGACATGAGAGAGAGAGTATTCTCTAGTTAGGGTGGGAGGGAAAGACTTGAGAGAGGGGGAGGGGGTGGGAGGGAGAGACTAAGAGAGAGGGGGGGAGAGAGAGAGAATTCTACAGTTAGGGTGGGAGGGAGAGACTTGAGAGAGGGGGAGGGGTGGGAGGGATAGACCTGAGAGAGAGGGAGAGGTAGAGAGAGATAGAGTTCTCTTGTTAGGGTGGGGGATATGGGTGGGAGAGAGAGACTTGGGAGAGAGGGAAATAGGGAGAGGGAGAGAGATAGAGGGAGTGTGTGTGTGTGTGTGTGTGTGTGTGTGTGAGAGAGAGAGAGAGAGAGAGAGAGAGAATTCTCTAGTAGAGAAAGATGAGGGGAGAGAGAGGGAGAGAGAGGCAAGGAGGGAGGGAGAGGTATAGATGGAGAGAGATAGAGAGAAGTATATAGGGAAGGAGACATAGAGAGGGAGATGAGGGAGGGAGAAGTAGAGAGATAGGTTAAGTGTATAGGGTTAAGGGTATTAGGTTTAGGGTTGAGGGTAAAGGGTTGATAGTATAAGGTTGAGGGTCCAATGTATAGGTTAGAGGTTTGAGAATTGAGGGTTGACCTTTTCTAATATATAGGTTAAAGGGTTGAGGGATTAAGGGTTTAAGGGTTGAGGGTATAGGGGTCGAGGTACTAAGGGTTTAAGGGATGAGGGTTTAAGGGATGAGGGATTAATGGTTTAAATGTTTAAGGGTTGAGGGTTTAAGGGTTAGGGGTATAAGGTATAGGGTTGAGAGAGAGAGAGGGAGAGAGGGAGTGGAATAGACCTAAGAGAGAAAGGGAGAGAGGGAGAGAGAGGTAAATGGAGAGAGAGAGAGAGAATGTGTGTGTGTGAGAGGGATAGAGAGACCAAAAATCCCTTGTGTGAGAGAGATACTATGTGTGTGTGTGGGTAAAATTGGCAACCTAACTTGGCCTGTTTGAAAAAATGGGTCCAAGAAATGGGGTCTCCTCACAATTTACATCATTGGGAGACCCCATTTCTAGGAACCATTTTTTAAAATAGGCCACTATAAATCACTATGAGACCCCATTTCTTGGACCCATTTTTTCAAATAGGCCAAGTTAGGTTTCCAATTTCACTGAATTGGCAAGCTAGTGGGAAACTTTCCAATTCGGTGAAATTGGAAACCTAACTTGGCCTATTTGAAAAAGTGGGGTCTCTCAATGAGTGCTTGCCAATTCGGTGAAATTGGCAACCTAACTTGGCCTGTTTGAAAAACTGGGTCCAAGAAATGGGGTCTCTCAATCACTGAGAGACCCCATTTCTTGGACCCAATTTTTCAAATAGGGCAAGTTAGGTTGCCAATTTCACCGAATTGGCAAGCTAGTGGCCAGCTTTCCAATTTGGTGAAATTGGCAACCTAACTTGGCTTACTTGAAAAAATGGGGTCTCTTGGTGAGTGCTTGCCAATTCGATGAAATTGGAAACCTAACTTCTGTTTGAAAAAGTGGGTCCAAGAAATGGGGTCTCTCAATCACCGAGAGACCCCATTTCTTGGACCCAATTTTTCAAACAGGGCAAGTTAGGTTGCCAATTTCATCGAATTGGCAAGCTAGTGGAAAAAATGGGTCAAAGAAATGGGATCACTAGGAGACCCCATTTCTTGGACCCATTTTTTCAAACAGGCCAAGTTAGGTTGCCAATTCACCGAATTGGCAAGCTAGTGGGACCACTAGCTTTCCAATTTGGTGAAATTGGAAACCTAACTTGGCAAGCTAGTGGAAAAAATGAGTCCAAGAAATGGGGTCTCACTATAAATTATCAGGAGCTTACCAATTTCTTGGACCCATTTTTTTAAATAGGGTAAGTTAGGTTGCCAAGTTAGGGAGAACCCATTTCTTGGACCCATTTTTTCAAATAGGCCAAGTTAGGTTGTCAATTTCACCGAATTAGCAAGCGAGTGGGCCCACTAGCTTGCCAGTTCAGTGAAATTAGCTATGTAGTTGCTTATTTGAAAAAATGATTCTAATAAATGGCGTCTCCTAGTGATGTAAATCATTGGGAGACCCCATTTCTTGGACCCATTTTTTCAAATAGGTCAAGTTAGGTTGCCAATTTCACTAAATTGGAAAACTAGTGGGCCCACTAGCTTGCCAATGAGGTGAAATTGGCAATGTAGTTGCCTATTTGAAAACATGGGTCTGAGAAATGGGGTCTCCTGGTGATTTACATCACCAGGAGACCCCATTTCTCAGACCCGTTTTTTCAAATAGGCCAAGTTAGGTTGCCAATTTCACTGAATTGACAAGCTAGTGGGCCCACTAGCTTGCCAATTCTTTCATTGAACTGGCAAGCTTGTGGGCCCACTAGCTTGTCAATTTGGTGAAATTGGTAATGTAGTGGCCTGTTTGAAAAAAATGGTCCAAGAAATGGGGTCTCTCAATGATGTAAATCATTGGGAGACCCCATTTCTTGGACCCATTTTTTCAAGCAAGACAAGTTACATTGCCAATTTAATCAAATTGGCAAGCTAATGGGCCCACTAGCTTGCCAATTCAGTGAAATTGGAAATGTAGTTTCCTATTTGAAAAATATGGGTCCAATAAATGGGTTCTCCCGGTGATGTAAACCACTGGGAGACCCCAATTCTTTGACCCATTTTTTCAAACAGGACAAGTTAGGTTTCCAAATTCATCGAATTGGCAAGCTACTGGGCCGACAAGCTTGCCAATTTAGTGAAATTGGTAATGTACTGGCATTTTTGAAAAAATGGGTCCAAGAAATGAGGTTACATCACTAGGAGACCCTATTTCTTGGACCCATTTTATCAAACAGGACAAGCTAGGTTGCCAATTTCACTGAATTGGAAAGCTAGTGGTTTATGTCACTGGGAGAACCTCTTTATTTTGACAAAAACAACACCAATTTCTATATTTCCCTCTTTTGAACCCCTTAATCTCAACCATTTTAAAAATAAATTGCTAGTTTAGAAATTAAACTCAAAGCATTTTGATCCTTGTTTTTGTTACATCTCAAAATTTTGAGTGTAACTATCCTCAATTTCACATCCAAGGTCAGTATTTCCTTAATTCAAAAAAAAGTGGCCACTTAGCCCCCCTTTTTGGCCCCCCATCTTTTTGCACTTACCCTCATCTTGCATATCATATACATCAGATTAAATTGCATTTAAAATTTGAAACAAAAATTTCATATCAAACTAGTTTTTCTAGGTTGTCATTTTGTAATAATTTTCACTTGCATTCCACATTGAATCCACAAAAAAATGGAAATTGAAACTTGTAAGAAACTAGAATCTGAAAACCACTGAAGAGCACTTAAAAATATGTAAATAAATGTTTCAAAACCCTAATCTAGGACCCATTTTCCCTAGGGTGAATGAGTCCATTATCAGGTCATAATTTGATTTTTTGGGTATTAAAATATTTAGTTCTACATTTCTATTTGCTACTTTTAGATTTTTTCTTTTGTTTCCAAAAAAAAAAAAAATCATCAATTTGATCATATCTAGCTTAATTTAGTAAATTCAGTACATTTTTTTATTTAAAAATTGCATTTACAATACTTCATTTTCAAGTTTTTACATAGTGGAATAAAAACATTACATTGTTTAAGTCTAAAAATCTAAAAGTGGACAAGTGTTTTAGCAATGCGTGGAAGTCCTTGTTCTCCTTGGTTGATGTTTCAAGTTGTGTTTTTGGAAATGACCCTATTGCAATTGAACCTACTCGTGCTCATGCAAATCCTAATGAGTTTCCTCGTGAAGTTGACATCATTGGAGAAGATGCTAGCATGCATGAGTTCATAAACAATTTTCTTAACAATCATGAGAACAATGCATCCTTTTACCCTTCCATGAAACAACCAACACAACTGGGGATGTTTGGTCTTTTACATCCTAAAATTGAGTCACAAACTAAGCCTAAAGTCTCAACAACAAGTTAACCTAGTTCCTCTAACCAAGTGAATACCTATCCATCTTATGTCAATTTAAGGTGACCAACACTCCTATCAACCTTGAAGAGACTTATAGCCAAGGATTTAGGATTTTAACTAAAAAAGGATGTGACATAACTAATGAGCATAAACTTCACAAAATTTTGGAGCAACTTTCTATTGATGAAACCAAAGTATTAAGATATCAAGATCCTCCTCCCAACATAAGTGTCCTCCTTCCTAAGGAAAAACCAAAGCCTCATAAGGATACTAAGGGAATATTAGGTCCTCCTCATCAACATCCACCTCAACAAATTGGTGAATCAAGCAAGCCAAAAAAACCTTACAAACTCAAAAAAAATTCATTCCTACATTTCTCAAATGAAAATTGAATGAAAAATGAAGCACCTCCTTAAAAAAGGTTTGATCAAATTTCCACATCCTAGTAGATGTATACCTAAGAAAAACATGAATTATTGTCCATATCATAGAACTTTTTCATCTTACTAATGAATGTCATGCAATGAAATTGATATTGAGTGGTTTTTATTCTAATGATGATGAACCCTACGACCAACTAGTTTCATAGAAATAGCATGCCCTCTTTCTCCTTGCCATGTAATAGTTGTAGGGTCATCGCATCCTCACTACTACATGTTTTGCATTCATTGAAAATCATTCTCTTTATTACAAGGAGCTCATTCTCATCACTTATCTCACCTCATACTTGTTTTGAACTTACTGGGGGCAAGGGGTTAGATAGCCTTGTCCTAGCTTCAACACTTGATGTTGTCCCTTTGGCTAGTTGTCTGCCTTCCATATATACTGATCGAGATTGGGATGCAAACGACCTGCTATAGGTTGACTCGCATGTTCCTTACTAGTCTTTTTCTTTCTTTTTTAATTTTTCATGTTTCTTTATGTGATTACATGTGTGTAATGTGATCCTCTATAGTGTTTTTTTTTTATGTATCTCTCTCTCTCTTTTGTGCATTCCTCTATATGTATCTACATTCTTCTCTATGTCATAATTTTTTTTATCTTTTTCATTTGTCTTGTCTTTTCCTTTTGAGGATGATGCAAGGCATTGAGACATTTAGGTATCTTCCATGTTGATCTGAAATTTCTTTTCTTTTTTTTCACTCTCTATGTGTCATTCTTCCAATTCTATGAGTATTTGATGAATAATGACATTTTCAAGCTCTATAACAACATTGTATCAAAGCTATACTATCCCCGAATCCATATATCCCTTATGTATTTTTGGGGGAAACCCTCTCCATCCTTTTTTATGGCGTAGCTTTATTTTGGAAACATATGACTTGGCATAGGGCTTTCTAAATAACCTCTCATGTCTTGGGATTAAACATTGGCTAAAATAAATAAATTTCTCATAGTAATGGTGTTAGCAACCACTTTAAAGTGGGGGCATACATTGATAATATCTTTCGGCATTTCTCATGTTTCATGGTGTGATTTTTTTTCTTCTTGTGATGCATCATTTTCTTGGTGGTGTTATTGGGATTTTTGTCCTCCAAGAGTGCAATATTTTTTAGCATATGAATTTCCTCTTAGTGGAACTGATGCGATACATTACATTCCCTAAGTTATGAATCTTTTACTCTTGACTTGTCCTCTCTTGGATACATTAGGCATGATGCTCCCAAAGAAGAAGACCTTACATGAACTAAGCAAAATCCCTTTGAATAATTTTTTTTACTTGCATTATTGTCCATAAGTGTTAGCATAATGTAAATTGTTAGCCTTATGAAGCTCAAAACCCTAAATTCAAGGCCAACAAGCATAAAAAACCTTGCTTTCCTTGTTCATAGGTGTTTAGCATAATGCATCTTTTTAAGCCCTATGAAGCTCAAAACCCTAAATTTAAGGCCACCTAGCATACACACCTTGCTGGCCTGTGGAGCCTTGCCTAGAATTGTGGTGCCTTATTGAAGTTGTTAGGAGGATAGCATTGAAATGGTATGGGATCCTAATATGATTCTCTCATTTTCCTAGTCTTTGATGTTTAATGATTGTGTATCTTTGTCATTTTTACATACATAAGTGTCTTTAATGTATACTTTAGTGTGAGTTTGACATGGGGTCATACTCTCACTAAATTGGAGAAAAATATAGTGTAGGAAAAAGTATCCCTTTTTCACACTTAATTTGGGAATAATTAATAATAAAATTAGCTTAATTATGCCTTGATTTAGTGTTGCAATATTTTTTTCATATTCACATTAAGTTTAGGGCCCTTTTAAATTAAATGTAATTAATTGTGTCTTTTTTTATGTTGTAAAGTGTACCTTTACACTTTCACATTAATCTAGAGATTTATTAATTAATTGAGGTTAATTTTCCTTAATTGGCCCCTTTAATTCAAACCCAAGCCTATTTAAATGTAAATTCCTAGGGAGAAAACCCTACATTCATAAATGTTATTACACAACACTTAACTTTGGAAGATGTGTATCCTAGGTAAGTGACCTAGGACCCATTTTCCATAGGCCGAATGGGTCCTCACTTAGTTCTAGGACCCTATTTTTACATAACATTTCACCTTGTCTGATGTGTGTCCTAGGTAAGTGGCCTAGGACCCATTTTCCCTATGGAAAATGGGTCATCACTTAGACCTAGGACCCCTGTTTTGGATATGCTTTTGGTGGTATTTTAATGATTTCAAATCTATAATTCAATGTCATCTTGTGATATTTGAATTTCGAGAATAAATCTTAATATAGGTATAAATACAAGGTTATTTCACTATTTCCCATCCTTGATCTACATAAGAAATCAAGAGTAATTTCACAAGAGCATTATCAAGAGGATTCAAGAGTATTTCTAAAGCATTCAAGGGAAGATTTATTGAAGAATATTGTAGCAATCAAGATTCCATTTTTCATGTCAAAGATGTATTGCATCATGCATGTTGTTTGAGCTAATGTGGTGAAGTAGTGTTCAAGATCAATTCAAACATATTGAAAGGAATTATTTCACATCAAATTTCACGATCAAGATCTACATTCATTGAGGAAACTTCATGAAAGTTTGCAAATTTGTACTCCAAGGTTTCAATTGATGTTTGGTGAGTTGTTACATATTGTTATTCATTCATCATTCCTTCATGCTTTTATTCATTTCAAGGTTTAATTACCAAAATAGGATTTGACCAAAGAAAACCTCCATTTCCTAACAAACAACATTTTTCTCTCTTTGATGTGTGATTGCAGATTTTAGGTTGAAGATCAATTGAAGAGAAAAATTAGAAAAAGTTAAAAAGTTGTCAAATCATAGAAACTAGGCTACAAGATTTATTTATGGATTGTCAATAGTGTCCGACTAGAATCTAAGAGTGTAGACCTTGTTGGAAAAAGCAAGGACAAACAACTGAGAGGGGGGGTGAATCAGTTGTCACAAAAATTTAAACTTTAAAAACTTAACTTTAATCTTAGATCTGATGAATAAACAATTAGCCATAAGCAATTAACACATCAGAGAGACAAAGAACACCAAGATTTTTGTGTGGAAACCCTGTTAGGGGAAAAACCATGGTGGATGTCAGTCCACAAGATTATACTATATTAAAAGTATAAAGAAAAATAATAATGGGAATGCACATGCATTCAAGCTCACTGCCTAGAGCTCCCTGCTCAATTACAAATAGAAGACTCATTGTCTTATAGAAATATTTAGATTAAAACCATCCAGGAATTTGAATTGAGAGAATGGCTTCTGTCCAAGCCTGATTATAGTTCCAATTATGTACAATACTTCTGCATACTTTACTCAGCCTTCTACACACTTTCTCTTCAATGATATTCACACTTATGCACACAAGAGAACATAATGCATACACAACACACTAACCACACTTCGCATACTCCACAAAATTGCTTCTTATATATCCGCCACAAAGATTTAACCATAACAAATTCAACCAGAGGAAAAGAATATATTTTCAATGTCAGCTTAAATTCACAATAAAAATTTTAATGCGCACCCACCAAGGTCGGCCACAACATAGTGGGGACCCAAATTCACTTATCCAAAACAAGAATACTCCAATTAATCATAGCTAAAACATCCACAACACGCTAGCATCAACATGTCGGCCAAAAACAAGAAAAACCAAACATGCGCAAGAGAATATTTTCAATCATGAGCTTCACTGGATCATGTGGACATACCACAAAGATAGAGGATGAACTAGAGACATCTGAAAACACCAAGAAATAGTAGAGAGACATCTGTGACAACCGAGATAACTATAAAAATAGAATCTTCAATCAGAAACTCTGACAGGGACTAGCAAAACACTATCAGACCACAACTTGCACATGAGTTCATGGGGACCTCTGAAACTTCTGGTAGATGATCTAGACATAATCAAAATTAAACCCTTTTATCCACAACAACTAACCATTTATGTACATAATGTAATGCCTTCATGACCTGCATAGTTCCACTAGGAACCAGGAACACATTCACTTATACTTTTCTCAATATCTTCGACATATACAACACTTAGAATATCAAATTCTAATAGTATTGACATCAATGAAAACCACGTATCAGCATCACATCACACCATCCAAAATTTTCCCAACAATCTCCCCCTTCAACATTGATGGCAACACATGATATGAAAAATACCATCAACCCAAAACACTGCACAATTGCTCTTCTTCTTAGAAATATTTTTCATTTTGCACTTCTCCTCAGATATTTACATTTTTCACATTACACTTCTCCCCCTTTGACATCAATGGAAAAGTTAAGTATGAACTTTCCACACACATGCTATGAGCCATATCTTTGCACATCTGACTACTCCCCTTGCATAGGAGCCACGACAACATCAACCCAGATTAAAATATAGCAATGTAGCTCACAGATTGATGCAAGTAAGTGCATCATTTAGTTCTTGTCAGGAGGGGTAACTACCCCTAACATTCCTCTGAGATAATCAAAAGTATATTTTGGCAATGGCTTTGTAAAGATATCTAAAATCTATTCTTTTGTAGGCACATACTCTAGTCTAACTTCCTTCTCATTCACTTTCTCCCTTAAGAAGTGAAACTTGATTGATATATGCTTGGTATTCGAGTGTAGTACTGGATTCCTTGATATATTTATTGCACATGAGTTTTCACAGTATATTGCAATAGTTTCTTCATATATCACCTTGATATCTTTCATCATTTGTTTCATCCATAGCACTTGAGTACAATTATTTGAGTAGCATTTGCATTCTATTCTGCTTTAGCAGTGGATAGAGAAATAGAGCTTTGCTTCTTGCTTAACCAAGATATCAGCTTCTTCCCAAGGAAGAAAGCACCACCACTAGTGCTTTTTCAGTCATAAACATCACTAGCCCAATCAACATCTATATAAGCACATAGTGTAAGATCATCATCCTTTGAATACTAAAGTCCAAAATCAACATTGCCCTTCAAGTATCTAAAAATTATTTTGATAGCAGTTACATGTGATTCTTTTGGATCAGCTTGAAATCTTGCAACCATACATACAACATGCATAATATTTGGCCTTGTCTATGTTAAGTAGAGTAATCCTCCAATCATTTATCTATATCTAATTTGATTTTCCTTAGGAGAATCATCATTTTGTGTCAACTTACATCTAGTTACCATGGGTGTACCAACTGGTTTGGAATCATCCATACCAAACTTCTTTAACAGTTCTTTCACATACTTGGACTGAGATATGAAAATCCTTTGATCCAATTGTGAAATTTTCAATCCCAGAAAGAACTTCATTTCACCAATCATGCTCATCTCAAATTCATTCTTCATTTAATCAGCAAACTTCATGCACAAATTATCATCTCCACTAAAGATGATATCATCAACAAAAACTTCTATAATTAATTCCTTATCATGATCTATCTTGAAATATAAGTTATTGTCAGTAGTACCATTTAAGAATCCAAGCTTCAATAGGTATTTGTCCAGTCTGGCATACTAGGCTTTGGGGGCTTATTTGAGTCCATACAAGGCTTTCTTTAACTTGCAAACCATGTCTTCCTCATCTGTTAGCTGAAATCCATTTGGTTGTTCAATAGACACTTCTTCTTCAAGTTCCCCATTTAGAAATGTGGACTTTACATCCATTTGGTAAACTTTGTAGTTCTTGTAAGCAACATAAGCAGGAAATAGTCTTACAGCTTCAATTCTAGCAATAGGGGCAAAGGTCTCTTCAAAATCTATACCTTCCATTTGGGAGTAACCTTTATAGACCAGTCTCGCCTTATTCTAGACCACTTCACCATCTTCATTCAGCTTGTTTATGAATACCCACTTAGTGCCAATCCCATTTTTGTCTTTTGGCCTATGATCCAGTGTCCATGTGTCATTCTTTTCAATTTGTGATAGTTCTTCTTTTATAGCTTCCAGCCAGTGTACATCTTGACAGGCCTCAGTGACATTCTTAGGTTCAATCTTGGAAACCAGACAATATTCTTCGACAATTTTATTTCTAGTTTGCAATCATTTGCTCTTGTCTCCTATGATTTGACTTTCAGAATGATTCAACTTTACATACCTTGGAGTTTTAAGACTCTCTCATACTTTTGTGTTTTCTAAACTTACTTGTGTAGTTGCACTTGACTGCACTTCTTGACTAACTTGATTTACTGTAACAACTTGTGGTTACTACATCAGAACATATGGAATAATCTGAAGTGGATTTGGTGATTGTGAATTCTTCCCTTGGTTCATGATGTCTTCATCTGAATCTTAGTTGCATTGTCTAGATGATCTGACTGAATCCTCATCCACCTTGACATTTGTACTTTCAATTACTTTTCTCAGTCTTTTGTTGGAGCATCTATATGCCTTGCTCTTTGTGGCATAACCTAGGAAGATTCCTTCATCACTTCTAACATCAAAATTTCCTATGTCATCATCTCTTTTGATATAGCATTTGCTTCTAAATATTTTGAAGTACTTGACAGTAGGCTTATGACCAAACCATAGTTCATAAGGAGTCTTACCGGAATTACCATTCACATTTACTCTATTCAAGGTATATACAATAGTACTTACCACTTCACTCTAGTACATCTAAGGAAAATTTCCTTCCACCATCATTGTTCTATTCTTTCTTTCTACAACTCCATTCTGTTGAGGGGTTTGGGGAGCAGATAGTTGTCTTTTAATTCCATGCTATTCACAATAAGTATTGAATTCTTTTTAAAGAAATTCTCCACCTCTATCAGATCTCAAGAATTTGATCTTCAAACCTTTTTCATTTTGTGCCATGGCCTTAAAGCTTTCAAAATTATCTAATGCTTAACTTTTCTCTCTGAAAAAGGAAACCCAAATCATTCTAAAGTAGTCATCAATGAAAATCATAAAATATCTTTCTCCATGAATGCTCTTAACTCTAGAGGGACCACACAAATCAGTATGTAATAGTTCTAACACATTATTTGAGTGAAATTGCTTGCTTCGGATAGAAACTCTAGTTTGTTTACCCATTTGACATTGTTGATAGACTACATTAGCAGGCTTCACTAATTTAGGAAAATATCTTATTGCTTGAGTGGAATTTATCTTAATGATGTCAAATTTTACATGACACAATCTCCTATGCGATAACCAACTTTCATCTACTTGAGTAATTAAGCAACTACCATTAGTAGTATTCAAATAAAAGATGTTACCTTTACTTTATACACCAGTGGTGATCATGTTTCCAAATTTTCCACAAATATGGCATTTTCTATCCTTGAACTATAGATCATATCCCTTATGCACCATCTCTCCAACACTTAACAAGTTATGCTTTAGGCCTTCAACATAGAGAACATAATCAATATTTTCTTTACCACCAAGGATAATAGAGCCTCTACCATGAATCACACAAGCATTATTGTCTCTGAATCTCACAACCCCATACTCTTCTAGGTTCACAAACTTGCTTTTCTCACTAGTCATATGATGTGAGCATCAACTATCAATTACCCATTCATCTTTCTCCTCAACATGGGCTGCAAGATCTTTCTTTTCTTCAGTGGATTTAGTAGGTTCAGGATTATTTTCAATGGTAGCAATAAAGGCCCAATCATCCTCATTTCCAACATCTTTATCAGACTCATCATCTGTTACTGCTTCTTCAGCAAAGTAGCATTTCTTCTAAAATCTAGGTTTTCTAGGTTTACACCTAGGAACTCTTTTAGGACATCTTGATGCAAAGTGACCTATTTTACTACATGAAAAACATTTAATAGGTAATACATCTTCATACTTACCTTTTCCTCTTCCTTCTTGTTTTGGAATGAGTGCTTCCAGTTCTAGAACTTCTCTATCTTGGTCTTTGATCTATTTCATTTCTTCATCATATTTGGATGCCCTTATAGAACTCTCTCTAGGAATGTAACTTTGCCTATAGCTTCCAAATATAGTAGCTTTGAGTGCAGATTCAGTCTTCAGTGTGGATTCACCAAATTAACTTATTTCAAAAGCAACAAGCTTTCCTATTAATATGTCTCTTGTCATCTTGTTTAGAGACATAAAATCTTCAATAACATGAAATTTCAACTTGTAGGAGGGAGGTAGGGATCTGAGTATCTTAGCCACAATTTCATCTTCACTTACTGAACCACAGGCACATTTAATACCTAGCATTATCTCATTTACTATTTGCATAAAAGAAGTAGTATTCTAATCTTCACCCATCTTTAGGTTTTCATACTTACCTTTCAAAATTTGTAGCTTAGCCATCTTTACCTGTGTATCTCCTTCATACAAAGTTTTCAGCTTTATCTAGATCTCATGAGCTGTTTATAGGCCTACCACATTAGCCATCTCTGAATCTGTTAGAGCACTCACCAATGCTTCAATGGCTCTAGTATTGCTTTTTGCATCCTTGATCTCATCAGGAGTGGAGGGTCCATTTGTAGGAATAGTGTATTGATTCTTTGTAATCTTCTAGATAACATCTCCAATGCACTGTAAATGAAATTACATCCTAACTTTCTATAGTGAGTAGTTGGTGCCATAAAATCTAGGGTTGTCCTTCTTGAATGTTTCCATTCTGGATCACCTCAAGTTGTTAGAATTTTCTTCATAGGAACTAGCCCTGATACCAATTGTTGGAAAAATCAAGGATAGACAACTAAGAGGGGGGGTGAATCAGTTGTCACAAAATTAAACTTTACAAACTTAACTTAACTTTAATCTCAGATATGATGAATAGACAATTAACCATAAGCAATTAACACATCAGAGAGACAAAGAACACCAAGTTTTTTGTGTGGAAACCTTGTTAGGGGAAAAAACATGGTGGATGTTAGTCCACAAGATTATACTCTGTTAAAAGTATAAAGAAAAATAATAAGGGGAATGCACATGCATTCAGGCTCACTTCCTAGAGCTCACTGCTCAATTACAAATAGAAGACTCATTGTCTTACAGAAAGATTTACATTAAAACCATTCAGAAATTTGAACTGAGAGAATGGCTTTTGTCCAAGCCTAATTATGGTTCCAATTAGGCACAATACTTCTACATACTTCGCTCAACCTTCTACACACTTTCTCTTTAATGATATTCACACTTATGCACACAAGAGCACACAACACATACTCAACACACTAACCACACTTCACATACTATGCAAAATTTCTTCTTATATATCTGCCACAAATATTTAACCATAACAAAGTTAGCCAGAGGAAAAGAATATATTTTCAATGTCGGCTTAAATTCATAATAAAATTTTTAATGTGCACCCACCAAGGTCAGCCACAACATAGCGGGGATCCAAATTCACTTCTCCAAAACAAGAATACTCCAATTAATCACGCCTCAAACATCCACAACACACTAGCATCAACATGTCAGCCAAGAACAAGAAAAACTAGACATGCACAAGAGAATATTTTCAATCACGAACTTCACTGGATCATGTGGATATACCAAAAAGATAGAGGATGAACTAGAGACATTTGAAAACACCAATAAATAGCAAAGAGACATATGTGACAACCGAAATAACCAAGAACATACAATCGTTACTCAAAAACTCTAACATAGACCAACAAAACACTGTCAAACCACAACTTGCACACGATTTCATCTAGACCTCTAAAACTTTTGGTAGATGATCTAGACATACTAAAAATTAAACTCTTTGATCCACAACAACTAACTATTTATGTACATAATGTAATGCCTTCATGACCTATAGAGTTCCACTAGGAACTAGGAACACATTCACTTATAATTTTCTCAATATCCTCAACATATACAACATTTAGAATATCAAATGCTAATAGTGTTGACATCAATGAAAACCACGTATCAGCATCACATCACACCATCCAACAATTTCCCAACACACCTAGCAGAGTAGAACCTAGAAACTAATTTTTTCAAGCCCTATTCAAGACTCATTCTTTGTAGGGCGAACGAATCCTTACTGAGGTTTCAAAAAGCACTTTTTTGAAAGGTACACAACATTTTACCCTTTCTAGATTTTCCTTTTGATTGTTAGTTGGGTTATATTTGGTTATTGTTTCTCATTTGTACATTATAGCACACATTTTGAATGAAATTAGGGGAATTAGGTGTGTCATTTCATCTCATTTTGTTCACCGTACATTTTCTAGATTTCATTTTCAAATCATTCTGAATCATTCTTTGTCCTTCAACAATCTACCAACCTAGGTCTGATTGACTCACCATTGAGGTTGAAAGTCAATTTGTTGGATTTTTGGTTGGTATTCTAACAAAATATTTTGAAGAGGACCCTTAGATCTTAGGTTCTTTGTATTGAGGACCTAGGGTTTTATCCCTTTTATGACAATTTCATTTTGGTGATCTTGACATTTGACATCATAACTTTTTGATTTGCAAGTCTTTCAAAACTTAGATCTAAATTTTATATCATCATGTTTTTTATTCTTTATTTAAGGTTACATCTTGCATCTTTGCATCATTTAAACTCATAAAAATCCAAAAATATTGCATACATTGTGCATCATTGTTTGTATTATTTTATGTTGTATTCATTTAAATCACAATTTCATTCAAAATTGCAATCAAAATTATCACTTATTTTACACATTGTCATACATTTGCACTTACATTCTATAAAAAAAAATAGAAAAAAAATAGTCACTTTAAAATCACTTTGCAACTAGAAATAGTAACTCAAACACTCATTTTTAATTTTTCAGACCCTTGTACAAAGACTCATTTACTCCTGGGTGACCTTGTCCTTATATAGGTTATTCTGAAAACTTTTTCACATATTTCTATCTCTATTTTCTCATATTTCTTGTACTTCTAGATCTCTATTTCTATTTCAAAAAATGCATATTCTGAATTATTTGACATTTAGTTCATTTGGTAAAAAGAAAGTGCATTATTTAGAATCAAAACTTATATTCAAAAGTCATAATTTTTAGGTGTGCATTTTAAATCAATCAATTATCATATTTTAGATATGAAGATTGCATCAAATTTATTCAAACATCTTTTACATTCTTGCATACTTGAGTTTCAAAATCAAATTGGAATACATTAAGAAAATTCTGAAAATTCAGTTACTATTTCAACTATTTTCAAATCTAGATTCAATTTCTTTAAATGTGTTTAGTATATTTCACATCCAAAATTTCATTTCTAAAAACCCCTAAGCAGGACTCATTCGCCCCTAGGTGATCTTGTCCCGCTTCTCTTGGCTATACAAACTATTTTCTGAGACCTATTTTACTATTTTTTTTCTTTTTCCTACTTGTTTCATATTTCTAGGTGTTTTCTATCTTTATTTAGTATATCAATTTCTATATTGGGTGCACTTTTGATGTGGTAAAACTTGCATGAGTTTTACAACCTTGGTACATCCATTGTGGATCTTTTGTTTTCCAACTCTTTCACACAAAGTGTTGACAATACTCAACACATGTTGGAATCCCTCCATAATGCCACATTTCCCATGACCACCTTGTCATCAACCATTGTCACTGATGTTGAACCCATAGTCTCCCATGTTCCATAAGAGAAACTCAAACAATTGGACAAAGCTTTAGAAAAAAATCAAGAAATTATGTGAGTACGAAATGCATTACTAGTACTATTGTTATTTTCATAGATAACATGATGAAAATTCTTGATAATGACCAAGGATTAGAGGTTGTGTGTAGCCTAGCCCATATTATTAATGATCATGTTCCAACAATGGCTAGTTGTGCTCAAGCTTTGGGATACACTTAAAGACAAGGAGTAAATCAAATTCCTCCCCATACAACCATAACCTATATCCCTACATATAAAAATCCAACTGTTACCACAAAAATGCAACCAAATACTAGTATAGCTCCAACCTTGGGTATCTCCACTCAGAATCCTTTTAGTTTTGTGCACTCAAACATAATTTCTCCCAATCCATCACTTCTCACAAATTTGTAATTTAGTTATCCACCTAGCACATATACACCTCCATCATATTCACCTTCATCCCAAAACACAACCAATGATTCCATCATAAAAATACTTTTACAAAATGTCACATGCCTTTAACAATAAATAGCAACATTGAACCAAAATAAAAATGGACAACCTTCACAATATATGTCAAGAGAAACCCATTTTCATTGGAGATATTGAAAACATGAGTGATACAAGGTATAAAGATACCTCGTTTTGATAAATATGGTGGTAAACGAGACCCTAATAATCATCTATCAGCATATACAACCTTATGTAGTGACTTAATTTTTGAAGATAACATCTTGGCCAAACTCTTTCTTAGGTCATTGAAAGACATAGCCTTGAAATGGTTTGGTTCATTATTGAATAATTCAATTTTATCATTCAATGAGCTTTTTGTTTCCTTTCTTCACCATTTCCAAGTGAAAATGGGTCCTAAGATGGCTCTACCTAATTTAATGAGGTGTAATAAACAACAAGGATAAAAAGTCACATATTTTATAGCATGTTATCAATTTATTTACTCACGAATCAATATTAATATCCCCAATGTGTATCTACAAATAATTTTAATTTAAAACTTACAAAAAGACATAAGAGATAAAATTGTGATGATGAATTTTCCATCCTTTTAAAATTTTGTGTGGCTCTATGTGAGATCATCATAATACAGTTAGTCAATATGAAGAGAAATATCCCTCGAATTGTGTTTATTGGAACACAATGATCTAATTAGAGGGGGGTGAATCAATAGATATATATTTTTTTGCTTCTTAAACCTTAATGTAGATTCACTATTTGAAATTTTAGTGTGTAGGTAAAAAAATTTAATAAGAAAACACAAGAGAAAGCACACATACGATCATCACATAACACCAAATGTATGTGGAAAATCCAAGGTTGGAAAAAACATTGTGAGAAATGCTGCTAGGATAAACTATCTTAATCTAGCCTCACGAGATTTAAAGTTCAGTTATAGTGCTTTAGGGACAACAACCCTATTGAGACACCAATCTCTTGGTTTAGGAGCACCCAATCCCTAATCTGAACACCTACCTAGATATCTGATGGCACCCACCAATCATATTTACAATATAGGATATTACAATGTCAAAGAAAATTCTATGTTGCAACTTATTTGTAGTTGTACTTACATGAATGTTGCACACTCTACAACTCCTCCTTTGCACTATATCACAATTTTCACTTTCACAACACCTCTCTATTCTAATCTACATATTGTTTGATATATATCTACAAATTTCTCATTAACATATCCCATCATCTGTAATACACCAGATTGAATGATTGAAAATAAAACAAAAATCATAAAAACCAAATTAGAACTTTTTATTTTTGTTTGGTTCAGCTTATTCAGGCATAGCACATTCTTTTTTATGCAATCTTTTTCTCTACATTGTGCCACTTCTCACTCTTCTTATACCAACACTTCTCTCTCACTAATAATAAACTACATCTCCTTACTCTCAATCAACTGAGAAGTTATCTATCTTTTCCTTCACTACTCAGTAGACACTACCTCGAGCCATGCACCTCTGACAATCACACCTTGATATAGATATTAGGGTTTTATTTCTTACTTCTTCAAGAAGCATACTCTGCATGAAGCCATACTCTCATTAAATTCTTCCTCAGAGAGACTTCTTTGACTGGCCATCTGTAAACCAAAAATAAAATTTGCATTTAATGTATTATTTTGTGTATAATATTTGAAAGTAGTCTTTGTACACTTAGCGCTATGTGTTACCGCTCTACCTCTCAAATCACCAATTAATTTTGTAAGGAAAGAATACAGATTTGAAACACTTTCCTAATGTCAAAACTTAGAGAAGAATGCATATATGACTTTAAATTTTACAATTACAAACCATTAAGATGCACATGAAGGAAATAACATAATAGAGAGATAAACTCAAACACAATTGACACCAAATTTATGTGGGAAAACCCTTATGGGAGAAAAACCCACCACACCAAAGAAAGTCACTTGTATTATAGTAATCAAAATTGCATAAAAGGTACAAAATCTCCATTCAAATGTCAATATTACAAAAACAATATTTCCCTGATCAATCTCGTATAGAATATCACTGTTACAATGTTCTCTCTTACATCATACAATGAAAACTTACTAATAGATCAATCAATACTACAATCATTCAACCATCAAAAAATTTCATAGTTTCTATACGTTGCAATGTATAGCAACAACCAAGGATGTTTCATTCAATTTCCTCCTATAGAACAACCATCAAACTTCCCAGGAACACAAATGACCTCCCCCAAGTCAGCTAACTCCCCCACGTAACGACTCACAACATAGCAAAACCAACAAGCCCGTGTTTTTCACCTTTATACTGTGCTACCGCTGTGCATTCAATAGGCTCCCATGGGGTGATGGTTTATCACACTACTTCCGGACAAGTCAAAAACACTCGAGGTATAGCGATAACCACACTACTGCTAGATAGTTTGCAAACCTCTGCGATATGTTGGTAACACACTGCACTACTGCTGCACACTCGACGAACTCCTGCGGTATGGCGATAACACATTGCATTGTTGCTCGATAGGTGAGAGACTCCCACGGTATGGTGGTAACTGTTTTACCACTAGACATCTGACAAGCTCTTGTGGTATGGTGGTTATCATGCCACCACACCCTAGAAAAAGGATACTTGTGGTATGGCAATATCCACCACTCTATCGCTACACAGCCGAGATGTGCCCACAGTAGGGAAGTAACTGTTCCACCATAGCCTAGGGAAAAGGCACCTACGGTATGGTGGTATCCACCACACTACTGCTACACAGCTGAGAGGTGCCTGTGGTATAAAGGTAAAGGCATAATCAAAATACTTATGAATTATTTGCTACTTGGTGATAGAACCAGGGTCTCCACCAATGACTTTGAGGCACATATTCTCAACATTTTTTGTTGATGGGGTAGACAAACCAATTGATTTCATTCTTCTAGTCAACTTCTAGTCAGAAACTACTTTCATGGGCTTAATCGTTAGAAATCACCATCTTTGAATTATGATCGTTGACCTTGTCACTTCACGCCATGATCTAAGGTTCTCAATTTTTCATTTCCCTTTGAACCAAAATCGTGGGATGAGTCAAGAATCATCGATCTTTGTCTGTAGCACATTACCATATTAGACTAAATCACATCGGGGCCATGCTAATAAATTCCAATATCTTTAATAAACTACCTTCCACCTAAGTTTCCATGTCATCTCCATGCAATTCACAACAAGGATGTCCCACCATTGATTGCATTGTCATTTCTATATCAAGGGGACCTCACCAAAAACACATTGTTACTTTGATATTTTCATCACTATGTCAATTACTATAGTACAATAGACTACTGTTCTACTAAAGACCCCTTATCTATTTGTCGCGGGGTTGCGGGTTAAGACATGCCACATCACAGTACCACCAGCCACATGATCAGCTTGTTGTGAGTTGTCAGGTCACTGTAGGATGGTGGTGTTCACTACAATACTGTAAGAACCTTCCTTGGAATATATGGAGTGGTGGGGAGACCACTATACCGCAAGAACCTAGTCTTGTCTTCTACAGGATGGCGAGTAAGCTTATCAATGCTACAATCTCCACAACACTTGCATACCAGCCTCAAATACATCAATGAAAACATTTTCCAACAATCTCCCCCTTTGTCATTGATGTAAAAATCTAATTCTCAACCATCCTAATTCTCATCCATATAGATTTAAAATATGATTGGTCAACTATAACATCATCTTCTAGATCAACATCTAAGCAACTATTCTATACTCCCCCTGGCTCAACTATTTGAGCATTTGCATAGTTTCTCCAATGCTCCAACTTTGAGCATTTGGTCTGTTTTCTCCACCTTAGCATATGCTCCCCCTTTGATAGACAACACAAAGAGAAAGAGGGGATTTTGAACTCTACAACCATCAAGTCATTAGAAATTTGTAATCCAAGTTTACCTGACTTGATCACACTTTCCCTATCTAGGGATAGATGAATAATCAATGAAGCTACCCCTAGATGCATGCCCTATCACTAACGCTTAGTGATATGATGTCTGAGAAACTACTCCCAACTTTTGCCTCAGGTATTCAAACTTCTTGGTAGGAAGAGGCTCGATGAAAATGTCAACCACTTGTTCATTTGTGGGAACATACTCCATTCTAACTTCCTTGTCTATAACCTTTTATCTGATGAAATGATATTTAATTGATATATTCTTGGTTTTGTAATGTATCACTAGGTTCTTTGAAATATTGATAGCACTTGAATTCTCACAAAGAATAGAGATAGGTTTATTGTACTCTACCTTCATGTCTTTTAAAATATTCTTCATCCATAAAACTTGAGTATAACATGCAACTGCGGTAACATATTCTACTTCTATTGCAGAAAGAGTAACAAACTCTTGCTTCTTGATAATCCATGATACCAATGTGTTTATGAGAAAGAAGGCTTCTCCACTAGTGTTTTCTCTTTCATCTACACTTCCAGCCCAATCAACATTAGTATATGTGGTCAAGGTAAACTATTTTCCTTTGGGGTACCACAACCCATTGTTAACTGTGCTTTTAATGTATCTAAAGATTCTCTTCACTGCATTGACATGAGATTCTTTTGATGCAACTTGAAATCTTGCAACCATACACACTACTTGCATAATGTTTGTTCTTGATGCAGTTAAGTACAAGAAGCTTCCAATCATTGACCTATACATAGTTTGATTTGCTTTAGGTGACTTAAATCTAACTTACTCAATTTACAATTAGTTATCATGGGGGTACTAATTGGTCTACTATCTTCCATGCCAAAATTATCGAGCATTTCCTTAGCATACTTAGTTTGAGATATGAATATCCCATAATTATTTTGTACAATTTGTAAACCAAGGAAAAATGATAACTCTCCTAACATGAACATTTCAAATTCATCTTCCATATGTGTAGCAAATATTTGACACATTTTATCATTGCTACCTGCAAAAATTATATCATCTACACAAAACACAACCATAATCATGTTCTCACCTTCTAATTTGAAATATAAATGATTGTCTGTACACCCCTTTTTGAAACCTTGTTGTTGCAGATATCGGTCCATCCTAGATTGCCATGCTCTAGGTGCTTGTTTTAGACCATATAATGCCTTCTTCAATCTGAAAACATAATCTTTTTCTTCTAAAAGCATAAAACCTTTTGGTTGCTCAATGTAGACTTCCTCTTCAAGATTTCCATTTGTAAATGCAGATTTAGCATCCATTCCTTGAATCCCTTGTAAATTGAAAAATCAAGAAACATTCTAATGGCTTCTAACCTTGTGACTAGTGCAAATGTTTCTTCAAAGTAAATACCTTCAACTTGTGCATATCCTTTGCACACTAACCTTGCCTTATTCCTAACAACTCCTTCATTTAACTTGTTTTTGAATATCCATTTGGTGCCAATTACATTTTTTCTAGATGGTCTAGAAACTAACTTGCATTCTTGTTCTTCTCAATTTGGTTAAGTTCCTCTTCCATGGCTTTTATCTAACTCTCATATTTTTTGGCTTCATTAAAGTTATTTGGCTCAATATGAGATAGAAGAGAGAAATTCACTTGTTCCTTGCTTCTTTCTAGTCTTCTCATTTTCTAAACACCTTCATTCTTGTCACCGATAATTTGATCCCCATGGTGATTCTTTTGCACATATTTTGTAGGGGCTTATTCAACTTCCTCTTCATCCTCTCCCTCTCATTCCTCTTCTTCGACTGCTACAGCAACATCATCATCATCTGATTCAACCTCAACATTGTTTCTATTGTACTTACTTTGACATGTATTCTCATCAACCTTTACATTTATACTCTCCATAATCTTGTGCAACCTTTTTTTGTAACACTTGTAAGCTTTGCTTTGAGTGGAATATCCTAAAAGCATTCATTCATCACACCTCACATTTCAAATCTTCCCAAGTCTTCATCTTCTCTCTTGATATATCATTTTCTACCAAATATCTTGAAGTATTTGATTGATGCAAGTTTACCATACCACAGTTCATATGAAGTTTTGTCATTGTTTCCTCTTAGAATTGTTCTATTTTGAATATATATAGTAGTATGAAATTCTTCCTTCCAAAAGGTATCTTCCAAATTTTCTTCATTTAACATGGCTCTTGACATTTCATTCACAATCATGTTTCTTCTTTCTACTACACCATTTTATTGTGGTGTTCTTGGTTCTGAATATTGTCACTTAATTCCATGATCTTCACAATATTCTTTGAATTCACTAGATGTAAATTCTCCACATCTATCTAACCTAAGACATTTAATTTTTCTTCCAAAATCCTTCTCTACTAGCATTTTGAAAATCTTAAACTTTACAAATGCTTCAACCTTCTCCTTTAGAAATGTTACCCATGCCATTCTAGTGTAATCATCAATTATTAGCATAAAATATTTTTCACCTTATAGTCCTCTTCTTCTTGAATGGGTCCACATAGATCAAGATGAACTATTTACAAAGGTTTTTTGGTCGAATAATCCTTTTTTGGGAGCTTAAACCTTGTTTTCTTTCCTTGTTGACATCCTTTCCAGATTATATTCTCTGGATTTGCAATCTTGGGCATATTCCTAACGAACCCTTTTGATCTTATCTTTAACAAATTGCCAAAGATCACATGCCTTAGTCTTCTATGCCACATCCAACTGTCATTTTCTTGGCTAATTAAATATTTTTGGACTTTTACTTCATAGAGATTATACATCTTACTATCAGTTCTTATCCCTTGCTTAATTTTCCTACCATTTTTATTTATCTTGCAGCCTTCAAAGTTAAATACAATTTTGTACCCATTGTCACACATTTGGCTAACACTAAGAAGATTATGTTTCAGACCCTCAACATAGAGGACATCCTTTGTATTATTTTTTGCATCTAAGCTCAAAATTCCTTTACCATAAATTTTTACAACATTATTATCACTTAGGTTTACCGACCCTTCCTTAGACTTCTTGAGTTCAATGAATTTACTTTTATCTCTATTCATATGCTTGGAGCGACCACTATTGATCACCCACAAGTTTTATTTCTTTGCATGTAGTGCTATTTGGGAAATCATAGATTGAGTGGAACTCTTCCCTTTCTCTTTCCACATGTTCTTAGGTTTCTTTTCAGCATTTTCTTTCTTTTTCTCATAAATTTTTGTTTCCTTTTCCATTTTTGGGGATGAGGTTTTCTTCTTTCCAGTATGAAAAATTTATCTTATAAACTTTTTTCTACACTCTCTAGCTATGTGACCAAAATTATTACAATTACAACATACAATATTCATATCAACCAAGGGAGCAAATGGATTTTTGCTTAAAAATTTTGTATTCCTCCTTGGATTGACTCTACACTCTCTAGCCCTATGACCAAAATGATTACATGTATAACAATATCCATAGAAGTATGAATAGTACATGTTCATGTCATTCCCTTGAGTTGCAAAAGGAGATCTTCTTAGCCTTGGATTCCTTTGATTTTGCATATTTGTGATTCCTTCATCATTTGTTATTTTTGTGTTTCACTTCTTCTTTAGCTGAGTATAAATAATCTTGTTGTCTTTGTTGTCTTCTTTGAGTGTGAAATGTGGGAGAGTTATCAAATCAATAGTAAGACACACAAACATCAATGAGACGTATTATATTTAAGATTTGAATCAAAGAACTAATCTATTTGCAAAAAAACAAATCTCTAAAAATGTTCCATTGTTCTCTATTTTCAAGGATTCATTAAATCATTTGGCTCTCAAATTTTATATGTGCACTATGATTGTTAGAATGACAACTTGAGAAATGAGATTCTATTTAAAATGCAAGAAATCTAAGTTCCTACATGATATTGCATGATGCAAATGATAATGGTGATATTGAAAAATGGATAATGATGCTAAATTATGTGATACAAATGTTGCATAAAAAGATAAAATGATTTTGCATATGCTCAAATATTAACCATTGATATGATAAACAAAAATGAAATTACAAACTAAGACATGATTCTAAGTTAGAATGATAAAACAATGCAATTTTCTAAATGCTAAATGATCAAATTCTAAATGCTCCAAAGCTATTCCTACATAATAAGTTTGTGAAAAGATGTGATGATAAATGTTGTAGCAAAGGGTTATATTTATAGGATTTCAAAGCATCTTGTGATGTGGTAGAGATCGACGGTCCAAATTTTGACATGAGGGATGAATGGTGGAGATGGAAGAATCAAGGAGGATGTTCCCTTGACCAAGGGCAACATGCTCCTTGATTCTTCCATCTCCAAAAAAATTGACAAAAAAAAATCGATGCCCCTGATGTTGATTTCCAGGTGATGACAGATATATGCCCCCTTGAGAGATAAATTGGTGAATTTTTGAATTTTTGAATTTTTAGGATTTTTTGGAAGTTTTGAAAATTTTGATGATTTTTCAATGATTTGATGATGATCTCAAAATTTAATGATTTAAAAATGATTCATCTCCCGAAAAATGATCTATAAGCCACCTGGTGATGATTTGATGAATTAAAGCCCATTTGAAAATAAAATAAAACAACCCCATAAAAATGCCACTTAATTAACCTTAAAAGGTTGAAAAGTTGTATTAAAAGTTCATTTGAGCATTTACAATTTGAAAACCTGAGAGTGATTGAGAAATCTAGCAAAATGGTGATCCCTTACCACACGCATTAGTTCAAGCGCATCAAACGTCACAACCACCTAATAGCGTATAGACCTCTAATATGTCCCCCAAAAAACTTCCTCATAATTTGTGCAATTTATTTTCCCACTCTTTTTCATGTTTTAAATTTAGTTTATTCTGATTTAGCACATATGATTACCATAATAGCGCATAGATGAACTATAATGGCACATAGAATAGATTAGCGCTTAGGGTAAATATGCTAGCGCATTGATTGACTGTTTTAGCACATTGGTAGATTAGCACTTAGCATTAGGGATTTAGCGCATAGGGTTAACACTTTAGTACATAGGTGCATTTAGCGCATCGAGTGCCTAAAGTAGCGCATTGATTGATTGATGTAGCACATAGGATGAATTGGCACATAGGAACTCTGTTGCGGTGCATCCGTGAATTTTTCCAGCGCATATGATGGTTTTGTGCATTGAAGCTCTATTTCAGCACATTGATAAATTTTTCTAGCGCATAGAGTTTTTCAGCGCATTGGAACACTCTTCTAGTGCATTGGTGAAATTTGATGATTTTGTTGATTAGACTCCTTGATTTTGAAGATGTTTGATTGTGTCAGCCTTTGATTTGATGATGATTGCTGATGTTGGTAGATTAGATGTCCATTGATCTCATAATAGGTGAGATTTGATGATTGATATTAATAATTGACCTCATGATAGGTGAGGATCAATGATAGTTTGATTGATTGATAAACCTCATGATAGGTGAGGTTGAATGATTGATGAACCTCATGATAGGCGAGGTTGAATTGATTGATGAACCTCATGATAGGCGAGGTTGAATTGATTAATGAACCTCATGATAGGTGAGGTTGAATGATAGATTGATGCCCATGAAATTGGATCAAATTCTCACTAGAGTTGATCAGATTGATAGGCTGATTGATTTTGATTGATTGATAGGCTGATTGATGTTGATTGATTGATTAACTATTTTTCAATTTTGTAATGATAGGATTTGTTGACGAGTTTGCAAATTAGAGAGTGCTTTCCCAAGATGTGGGATTTGATTCCACACTTGATGTCGCCTGAGGTAGCTATCATTGAATGATGTGGTTTGTCCTCGTTGATTAATATGCCCCAGATTAGGATTAACAAGGGGTTGTTGATAGCTTTAGCAAAGAGGTAGCACAATGAGCATGACACCTTCCATTTTCCAACTAGTGAGATCATAGTGACTCCAGAGGACATATATCAAATTCTATGGATTCCTGTTGTGGGGGAGTTGGTGGGTGATCCCACAATAGTGGTTTACATTTTTTGGCCAAACTAGACATTGAAATAAAAAATTTTAACTAAATATTCACTTTCGGGCACCTATAGCGGCTAAACCATGTGGAATTTGAAGATGATGCAAACTAGAGTTTCATGAATTTTTTTCCTTAGATTCTAAATATATTTTTTTCAAAATTTTGGGAATTAGATTACACTTCTTTTTCCATCTCCCTCGAAAACTAGTTTTTTTCATAAAACAACATTTTTAAAAAGTGCAACTCACCATATAACACATAACCTTTTTTCCATGAAGGATAAAATTCTAATTCTTTCGAATTTAGATTTGTAACTCTGATATCTAGTGCTTCCACTTGGTTAGATAGTTTTTTATTGAATATTTTTTCTTTAATCAAGTTTCAAAGTCAAACCAATTACAATTCAGACATAGTGCGACTGTATAATGAATAACTTTTTTTGTATGTATCAAAATTCAAATTTTTTTTTTTGGATCAAGGACTTCAATATCTGGTGCACTCATATTTTTCAATTTTTTTTTTTGATAATTTGCTATTTTTCCACATGTGCATAATAGAGAGCTTGATTTTCAATGAAAAACCTACATTCACAATAAATAAAAAATACATATAATACTAAAATTAAATTTATTTAAAATTATACTTTTTGGGAAGCTTATAACAAGGACTACATACAAAAAATAAAAATTAAATGAATTCATTTGATCCCACAAAAGGTAAATCAAAAGTGGGGTTTTATCAGCATTTTGATAGGTGTAAAGGAGGCTGTTATATGTATGGTTTAAAACTAGCAGGGTTCTATCCAAGGGGGTTTGATTTAAGGTAGTTTGATCAAGCGCTCTTCAATTATAATGCTTTAAATGGAACTTTTAAAGGCTTAAATCATTATATTTTCTAAAAATATGTGATTTCAACAAAAATTAGAATCTCCCAAAAATTGTAGACTAGCTTTGTGGGATCACCCTAGTGTTATATGATTCTTAGGAGTAGGGAAAGATTGATGCACTGTGCAAAGTATTTGAGGATGATTAGATATGTGGTTATGAAATTCCCTAGAGTGATAAGGTCGATGCTTATACCACATTTCCTTCTATTCTTGCCAGATTTATTAGAGGGTTTCTTTGTCCTAATTGCAGGTCAAAGGGACTTTTAGTTGGATGGGGGAAAATTCTGGAGAGCATGATTGCTCAGCGCACTAGATATGCATGGGGATGTTGTATGCTTGTAAATTTGTACCATGACTTACACCAGGTGATCTATCTTCATGGGGTTAGTTTATCAACTGGGGTTACATTGTTTTAGGTTGGGTCCTAGGAGAATATAGTGGTCACACAGCTAGTTGGAGACAGACAGTGACTTGCCATGAGATCGTATGTACATACTTATTCCGGTCGAGTTTCTCAACCTAGGCTAGATCCAAACTAGATGATCTTGAATCTATGGTATGGTGGCCCTATCTATATTGTGAGCAGTGGCCAGAGGACGATACCAAGATGCCTTATCTGTGTCAGTCGATGTACCTGATTGGGCGGACCCAGTTTATCATTGAGAGATTCTTGCTGCTAAGGGTACTGAGGCAGTATGGAAGAATACAGGGATGCCCTAGGGAGTGGCACATTATTCCCAATGATGGATAGATGCTACAGAGTGGGGACTTGTTTTGTCTTATGATGCAACAATGCAACATTTCTAGGGATTACAAAGCATCATTTGGGATGTGCATCTAGAGATCATTGAGGCTCCAATATAAAATGAGTATGCTTAGTACATGTTCTTACATATATTCCCACAAATTACCATCCTGAATGAGCTAGTGTCATTGTTAGAGGAGGAGGGGTGGATAGTAGGTCATAAGCATAGGCAGAGGAGAGAGGAGGAGGATTCAAAGGAGGATTCAGAGGAGGAGGATAATAGTGATGATGGGGATGGTGATGGAGATGGAGGTGGCAGGGATGATGATGGGGGTGATGGGGGAGGAGATGAGGGTGGAGGAGGGCCAAGTCATGATGTTAGAGAGTTGAAAGTGCCTCACAAGAGGAAACAAGTGGAGATTTGACTACACTAGCCACAACAACATACACAGATTGTTGCATTACAAGTACAGGTTGAGACACTACAGGATCAACTTGAGCAGGTTTAGGCTTTACTAGTGTAGGCCCAAGGGCATATTCATACATTGACATTCGAGAGGGATGCTACTAGACAACAAGCATAATAGATACAGGCCTATCTTACATAGTTCTAGGCCCAGGATCAAGCATAGGGACAGATGCAGGGGAAGATTTCTACACTAACTGCTAAGAGTGATACTCTAAGACAGTGGGTCGATCAGGCTAAGGGAACCATTGAGAGGCTACAATAAGATACAGTAGTTACTAGTGCATCAGATTATTTCAAAGAGATCCGGTGTATTGCACAAGAGGTAGAGTTTTACAGAGTGATATATCATGATGTAGTGCCTCCAAAGCGGAAGGAGAGTTATGCACAGTCTCGGTTAGGTAGGTCCCATTCTTGAACCACTAGTAGGGGTATTACAAAACCACTTGCAGGGGATCAGAGATATTTTGGTGTAGGTCCATCTGGTGGGAGAGGGACTGGTCTAGTGATTCCAACACCATCTGGGGGGAGTACAACATAGATCTGATGTATGATGGTATGACTTGCTACATTTTGGGACATTGATGATTCTTGATGTATACACTAATGTATTTGAGACATTGATGATTTACCTCTTGATTTTAAACATTATTGCCATTTTTTATATTGATGTATCTCTTTATACCTTTGGATATCTTTGTACACTTTGACATTTTTATTTTAAGGTTATATGATATGCGGCGATGATTATGATCTATGTGCCTATGATGTTTATATGATGATGATGATGATGATGATGATGATTATGATGGATGCATTTAATTTCTATTATATATGCTATGTGATTTTCTATATGATGATGATATGATATGCTATAGATGAAAATGATGATGCAACTAATGTGTTATTATTCTATGATGCTTTATGAATGATGTGTATATGATGTATGTGATGGATCCTATGATGATAATGAAATGTGATGAATTTTATGTTTTTGTACTTTTCTAATGCAAATAAATGATGCAATGAATGATGTATGAAATGATCACATGATGGTGCATAGTTATATTGATGTTTATATGATGATGATCATGATTATTATGTGATGTATGCAATGATGATATGATAATGCATGATGGATGATTATATATGCTTTATGGATGATGTTTTAAGCTATGTGAGAAGGTATGGAAGAAGAAGAAGAAATAACATCCTAAAAAGTCAACAGTTATTCACATTGATTTTCATGATACATTTGAAGTGGGTAACTATTCTGAAGATGAAATATACAATACTACATCTAGTATGGAAGAGTGTGAAAGAATAGAAAAGATTTTTGGTGATCCTATGAAGGATAGTTGCTACACAAAAGGAGATGGTGACTGCATTAAAATCAAGGAAATAGAATGGTTGTTGGGTAATAAGGAAGAAAATTGGCCCTAGTATAAAAATGAGTATGATAACACACTTGAGTTCTTTGGGAAGAAGATGGGAGAGAGATATCTCTCTAATTTGATGTTGTATAAAAGCATAGGTTCAGGAGTAGTATTAACTCCTAGCCACAAGAAGGCTTGGTGGTCTTGCAAAATGTTTCAGGGGTAGTACAATTTGGACTTAAGGGGAGTAATTCAAGATATTTTTGTCCTTGGATTGATGAAGGCTACCTCTCAAGGGGGAACAAGTAGAAGGATTTTAATGTTTCTCCAGAAAGGGGGAGCTTGTATGTTGTTGCAAGAACAATTAAAGACTACTATCCCTTTTCCCTTGATATCAAAGGGGAAAAATTGCATATCAAGTTAGTGTTTCCATCAATGCCAAAGGGGGAGATTTTTGCAAGGTTGTGGTAGGTGTTGTCATTGATGACAAAAAAATGGAGATTGTTGTAGGTGTTGTCTCATTAAAGGTGTTCTCTCTAATGTCAATAGAGTGGTAGTGTGTTGATCACAAGTCTTGTGAATTATTATATTCCCTATTGTTTGATGTAAAACATTGCATAAAGATATGAAAGCAAGCATGAAAGGGTTTCATGTAGTTAGTGGCTCAGGAAGTTGTACTAAAGAAGCTTGGGAGAATTATCTAAATTCCTTTGTATTTAAAGATATGGCCCTACAATTTGGAAGTTAGATAGAGGAAAGTGTGAAGTATGTATGTTCCTATTCTCAAAACATAGAAGTTACTGCAGAAGTTTCTAGAGCTAGTAGTGTGAAGACTGTGTTATTGTAGTTAGTAAGATTCAGAGGAAAAATATGTATTTCTCCACTATTGATGGTGTGGTATTATGATTTGAGGATGAGTTCAAATTTCCTATATCTTCTCTCATTTCAATTTTTAGGTGTTGAGGTGTATTGTAAGTTTGGTTTTCAATGTTTTATCTCAAGTCTATGTTTCTGAAGGGAAACTAATTCATCCAAAATGAGCATTTGAGATCAATAAGTGTCTTAGGTAACATTCATTTATTCAGAGAACCTCAAAAAAATGTACTACTATGCCATAAAGCATAATCATACATAGTTTATTTACCACCATTAATCCTTAGAGGAAAGTTCACGCAATTTTAGATCATGCAAGATCAACTAGTTTCAACAACATGCATTAAACAGGTTCAATAAATGGAATAGAAAAACATGTAAGATAGAACAAAATACATGAACACAAATATTTATGTGGGTAAAACCCTCTTGAGTAAAAAAATCCACACTCTACAAGTATAGATCCATTGTATTATTCAGCAACAAAATACACAATTACAATACAATTGTAGGCTCTAATCCTTTACATGTATTTTTACATCATGTTCCATATGGAGAAAATATGGCAGCATAACCCCACAAAATTCAATATCTCACCTCACCTCATTCCAATGCACTATGAAATTACATACATACTTCTTGAGCGTTACAATAAAACCATCATTCCAACTTCCACTACCACAAAATAGTCATAACTACAATCCCATCATGTCATTCTTGAACCATCACAGGTTTGCACTAATCTTCATCTCTCTACTAGTTACCACCATACCACATGATATCGCTGCACTATAGTCCATCTAAATGACCATCATGGTGTCAAAGGTTACCCATATATTGTATCCCCCTCATCAAACTATTGTGGGGTAGCAGGTTCTATACCACCATATTGCAGACCCCTCTCACAAACCGTCGTGGGGTTGCGGGTTCTATACCACCATACCGTTGACCCCCTTCATCAGGTTGTCTATCAACTGTTGAGGATCAAGGATCTTGCATACTCCATATTGCTTAGGTATCAAGCAATTAGACCAACAACCATACCTTCAAATAGCAAAGAATGAAGTCCTTTCATGGGTCGAGATTCAGGGTTTCTCAATACTCAATACTACAGAATTCACAAGTAAAGCATATAATGGAACTCTGAAGTTTGATTTCTAAAGTCCTTCAATTTTTCTAAGTCTTTTTCAACTACACTCAGTAAGTGATAAGCCCGAAGCCTAAACTCTGAATCTTGTGGGTAAAAATTACGTGAACCTTTATTGCCAACCTACCAACTCTTGTTTAGACCTCTGCAATACTACAATGTAGAAGATTTTGACTAAATCTAACTAGTAAGTTTGAGACAACTTTTCTCAATATTCTCCCACTTGACAAAGAACTTACTAGCTCCCAATCAATGCTCAAAGTCACTGTATCATCCAAGACACCTACAACAAAATCAAAGTTTCCCACCATCTCAGGTTGTAGTTCCAACCATCCTCCAAAGGAAAGGAACGAGCCATGATGTATATGTACTAGTCTAAAGAACACAAGCATCAGATCCAATGAATAACAAAGGCTACATAATACTGTCACCACTCCACTATGCTGACAAGCTATACAAAAGCATCAACATCATCAACTTCAAAGCCTCCAACTTGAACACAACTATGAAGAAATCCTCTAGAAAACAAGATAGAGAATAAACTAAAACAAGAACCAAGAACCTAACTAATCCCATCCAACTAACTAACCCACATGACTAAAAATAGCACACACATCAAGTGATAATCCATTCAATCACCCATACTTAGAAGGTATCCACATCAGAAAAGTCATGCTACCTACATATCCAACACATCAATTACAAATACAAGCTCCATATGTCAACTAGTCAAAGAAGACCAAACACATCCAGGAACTCCAACTACATGGGTAATGCCAAATCTAAAAAGATCAAAGGAATAACGAGACTACCAATCACAACACATAGAAAGTGTAGTCATGTAGTACAAAGGACCATCCATAATGATCTAAAAATCCTACAACCAACTACTATAATAAGCATCTCTCTCAACAATATTCCATAGCTCTCCCATGTTCTCCAAATCCGAGAGAAGAAAAAACTACAAGAACCTCCATGTCATCAACCAAGTGACAACACATGACCACAAACTAGTGATTGCCATAGCTCAACATAGAAATTTCACATCTAAATTCATATGAATATGAACATACAAGAAGAAGAAACATACTAAAGAGAAAAAATTGTAAATCATAAACATGTAGCATGGCCTTCTACATACACCTCTAAGTTCCAATTATGTTAGGTAAGACTTCCTTCACAACCCCAAAATAAAATTTGTAACAACATCCAAACCCATTCAACCTCAAGCGATCAAACATAACATATGCATCATGTATCTACATGGATGTAAGCTTGTCAAAGAAGATCAAACTACTCCATTTCCCATCTTAGGAAATAAGCCCCCTACCATCCCATATGATCATCATAAATGAAAATGAAAACCTAAGGAGATAACCATGCTATCCATCTCTCACAATGAATCCTCCAAAACCATCTAATAGCAGCTCAAGATCCATGTTTATGAAGGAAAGCATAAAGCGCCTAAGAGAAACAATGGGCATTAACTCTTAGGTGATAATCCACTGAGTAGACCAAGAGTGGGGAATGAGAATGATCCTCAAAGATATGCAATCCATCATAACTCATCCAAGAGCAATATCCGCATATGTCTTTGTTGAACTCACATCCAACCAAGGTGTAGGCTCCTCGAACTTTCTACTGAAATCTCATCAAGAGTTACCATCTCAACAACACTTCTCTCATCTCAAGAGAAATATAGCCTCACCTCATTCTCCATGTATCCATGAGCACCTATAAATAATCATTTCATGATAAACTCAAAATGCATCACTACACTATCATGAAGTTCTCAAGTATATGACCAATGCACCTAAAACATAAAGAATCACTAGAACACTCTCAAAGCTCCAAACATCTAAATCAGGAAATTATCATGAAACCATGGTCTTACCATCCCCCTTAGGAGATCCCATGATCCAAGTGAACATACCATGATCACAAGAGCAATGCATCATGCCAAAAATCTAATGCCCAATCAAGAGTATATCATGACATAAAAGAAACATACTCTAAACCAACATCACTTGTCAAGAACCACCAACACTTCAACCCAAAGGCCACAAGAGTCCTACATGGTTCTATATTCTACACATATTCAAATAGATTCCATGTAAATGTGAAAAAACCATTTTGTAGCAACAAGACCTAAGAGCTCCTACTAGTAACATCTACAACACTAAAGAAGATCATTCATCCACAATCACTACTAAAGCTCCCACTGAACCATGATAATAGAGCTCTCCAAGAATCATGACCAAACATATCCTAATATAAAAATACTCTAATTCCACACATCTATATGTCCATTTGACAATAATACCAAGTGGCACCAAGATCTCCAAACCAAGCAAAAATACCATCACTGTCAAAAACTTACACCAAGTTGTGTATCCAAGATATTCATGACATCATGATACACATGCTATAGGTCCACATAACTGACTAACCAAGTACTCGACATCATCCATTATCTCATCTTAAACCAACAAACCAATGCACAAATGGTCATAGACATGACCAACTGATATAGTCTACATCAACACTAAATCAACCTTGTGGATATAGACAATCCACTTCTAAGTTATCCCACTGCAATAAATAACCTGTACACACCTACAAAACTACATAACTCATAGATCCAATACACTGAAAAATGAAAATCCATCATTGCACTAGTACCTACAAAAATGAGATCTCAAAGAAAATAGTCATGTAGACCACATGACTCAGACACCAAATCATACACAAATCCAATTCACCAAACAGGTCCACAACCCAAGCACCATAGTCATGGAATCCATCAAGCATCACCATAGAAATGTTGAGTGACTAATCACGTACCAACACTCCCATGAAAATAAAGCATCTCACCTCCTCACACCATGCACAAAGCATGCATGAAAAATTACAACTATCTCATCTAGTAACACCCCAAAAGCAAGGGTCTAGAAAATAGCTTACCTGCAACTCCACAAAACCACAAGTTTTTCTTGATCTTGTAAAACCTACAAAACCATTGTGTTTGAAAAGCACCCATGTGCATCCACACCCACTTCACATCTAGAAGACTCAAAAGTATAAAAAAGCACCATAAAAGTTAAAATAGAATAATGGATTATCATAGATGAACATAGCCATATATTTTTTTTTTCTTTTTTATAGGAAAATTTATAAAACCCTTAGATTGAAGGAACACGAATCTAGGCCATGCAAGTACAAAGCATCCATAAAAGGAAAAAGTAGTTCAGGAAATCCAGGCTTGTTTCAATCCAACTCCATAACCACCAACATGCACATGCATCTGAGGGAGACAAGCTATTGTAGAAGCTGCCAAATCATCCAATGATCAACTCCATAGCCTACATGTGATCAAGTTAACAAAAAAAATTCCTTCCAATACCAGTTAAAAGCACACAGAATAAGCACATTACTCCATACCTGAGAAATAACCCAAGCTTCTCCATATCATCAGGAAGCCTCTCACATAGACACCCAATATGAAGTCTTTGTTGCAACACAATCACAAAGAAAAAAATCCCACCCCATGCATTAGGATTATTCTGTTGTCAGTTATGAGCTTCAAATGACATCATTTCAATATGACCAACTCTATTTTCTCTATCTTCACCATCCTTCAAGCTATGTGTTGTCTCTTGAAACTAAAACAAAAAAATTAAAAAAAATCCACTCACCAAAGGATCAATCTTCAGTCGATTCCTTCAGATTTCCTCAAGCTTTCTAAACTAAGAAATCTTCACAGAAGGAATACCCAGAACTAGAAACACCAGGAATAAGAAAATCCCAGAAAAAATCTCTAATACCATTTGAAGGGAAATTGATTCATCCCAAAATGAGCATCTAAGATCAGTAAGTTTCTTTGGTAACATTAATTACTTAGAGAACCTCAAAAACATGTACTACTATGCCATAAAGTGAAATCATACATAGTTGATTTCCCACAATTAATCCTTAGAGGAAATTTTATTGAATTTTAGATCATGCAAGATCAACCAATTTCAATAACATGCATTAAATAGGCTCAATAAATGGAATCCAAAAACATGTAAGATAAAATATAAGACATGAACATAAAGATTTATGTGGGGAAAACCCTTTCAAGTAAAAAACCCCACACTCCAAAAGTATAGATCCATTGTATTATTTAGCAAAAAAATACATAGTTACAATATAACTATAGGCTCTAAGTCTTTACATGGATATTTACATCTTGTTCCATCTAGAGAAAATCTAGCAACATAACCCCACAAAATTCAATATCTCACCTCACCTCATTCCAATCCAGTATGACATTACATACATACTTCTCAAGCATTACAAGAAAACCATCATTCCAACTTACACTACCAATGAACAATCATAACCGCAATCCCATTGAGTCATTCTTGAACCATTGCGGGGTTGCACTAATCTTCATCACTCTACTAGTTACCACCATACTGCATGATATTGCTCCACCGCAGTCCATCCAAATGACCATTTTGATGTCGTGAGTTACCGCTATACCACAACCCCCTCATCAGACTATCATAGGGTTGTGGGTACTATACCACCATACTACAGACCCCCCTCATGGACTTTCATGGGGTTGTGGGTTCTATACCACCATATCATAAACCCCCTTCATTGGATGTCTATTGGTTGTTAAGGATCAATGATCTTGCATACTCCATATTTTTTAGAGCTTCAGCACATAGACTAGAAACCATACCTCTAAACAATGAAGAATGAAGTCCTTTCATGGGTTAGGATTTGGGGTTTCTCATTACCCCATACCATAGAATTCACAAGTAAAGCATATGATGGAACTACAAAGTTTGATTGCTAAAACCCTTCAAATTTTCTATCTTTTTCAACTACATTCAGTAAGTGATAAGCTTGAAGCCCAAACTCTAAAACTTGCAGTTAACAATTAGGTGAATCTTTACCGCCAACCTACCAGCTCTATTTTAAACCTTTGTGGTACTGTGGTTTAGAATATTTTTACTCAATTAAGTGTTTTCTTGATTTTAGAGAGCATTAACCAGTAAGTTTGAGACACCTTTTTCTCAACAATTTTTTGGGTTTGCAAGAGATGCTAGGTCTAGTGTCTATTTGCTTGCATCAACATAATACTACGTGAATCTATAAAAGGGGTACATTCAATTGTTTTTTAATATCATTTAATGTTTAATGTGATATGCATAATGTTATTTGGTCTGTTTGGTACCACTTATGGTTTGAAATTTAACATTTCAAGGGTTAAGTGTTCATTGGGATGACTTGGTATATTGAGTTGTTCATGCCAAGTTTTTGTGGCATGTGCCAAAATTGAAATGTGTGCTAAATTAAAGTAGGTCTTTCTTATCTCCTGGCTTGGACCTCATTTAGTTTCCTCTTTCCGTAGATGTTTTAGAGCTAACTTATTATGGTCATTGCACATTTTGGATGATAAGGAGAAATTTTTTGAAGCTTGTGGAAGATACAAATGGAAGATCAAGCATGTGTTAAAGGAGGTGTTTAGTGTTTGATATGTTCAAAGTTAAATGTGCCAAAAGAAGTGAGTTGGAGGTAGTGTAGTGTGTGTAATGTGCTAAAAGCAATGAGCTAAAGGTAGTAGAGTGTGTGTGAGTATGCAAAGAAGTATTTGAAGTGTGTTGAAGGTAGTGAGCCAAAATTGTCTAGAGCTTCTGATTTTTCTTTAAGAAAATTCATCCAAGTCATTCTAGAGTAATCATCAATTAACAACATAAAATTATTGTCACCTCAAAATATTCTTGTTCTTGTAGGTCCACATAGGTTTGTATGCACCAATTCTAAAGGTCCTACAATATAATTTATTCTTTGATATTGAACCTCTTGTTTTCTTCCCAACCTAACATTCCTTAAAAAATTTATTGATAGGAATTGTAATTATTAGCAAACCTCTCATAGATTGAGTAGATGTAATCCTCACTAGACTATCAAAATTGATTGACACATTCTTTTATACAATAGTCAAATTTCATTGGTTTGAATTATAAAAAACCTACCATCAGCATCTTTGAGTTGATAAACATTCCCATATATCCTTATTCCTATGACAACCAAAGTTCTAGATCTTCCTTTTCTGATTTCACAACAACTATCCTAAAATACAATATTATATCCTTTGCTACACATTTATCCTACACTCAGAAGATTATATCAGGGACCCTTGACATAGAGATCATCATCTATGTTATGATTTCCATGAATGCTAATTGAACCTTTTCCACATATCTTAGTAGATGTATCATCACCAAACTTAACAAGACCACCTTCAAACTTCTCAATTTTAAAAAACATACTCTTATAATCTATCATATGATTTGAGCATCTGCTATCAATTATCTAGTGATTTTTTTCCTCTCTAACATGAAAAGTAGTCACTATAGTCCCTTTGATGTTGTGATTTGTTTCTAGAGAAATTTCCTATATACATCTTTGAGAGTCAGTATAATTATTTCCAAAATTTAGAGCCATGAACAATCATTCATCATTTTCATCATCTTGGTAGTCAAATTCATCACCAAATATGCTAACATCTTCTTTAACATAATAAATTTTCTTGACAGATTTACCTTAATTATCATTATATTTGTCATTTAAAAATTTGGTTGGACATTTTGAAGAATAATAACCTATCTTTCCACAATTGAAATATTTGAAAGGTAACTTACCTTTGTATTTTCTTATCCCCTTTTTTAATCTTCTTACAAAATTTGCTTCTATCTCATCAAGATCATCTACATATGATCCATCGTCCTTCTTTGTCTTGATAGCTTTAAAAGTAGTCTCTTTCCTTGAATTATTTTGACCAAACTCTCTCAATTCAAAAGTAGTTAAAGCACCAAGCAAATGATATCTAGAATAATGATCTAAATCCTAAGTGTTGACGATGATGTCACTCACAGCAACAGTGCAGATAAATTCCTCAAAGGAAAACCGTGAAGATCCTATCCTTCTTGAAAAATCTAGAACAAAGAGAACCTAAAATAGGAGGAATCCATTCTAATAGGAAAAGGTTGGCTCAGTTCAATCCCAAGTCTCTGGTAGTTAGGTCTTGACCATACTAGGTTCACTTTAGGGTATGATGTGATATTGTTGTTAATCTCAAAGGGAATACAGTTGTTTCTAGTTTCATTAAGAATCATAAGCATTCTACACAAAATTTCCAATTCAATCATAAAATAACATCATGAAATTGAAAGATTTGAAATAATATTTCATGAACATCCACAAATTTTTCTATCAATTAAGTAGATTTAGCTTTAAGCATACAACAATTTCATAGAAAATAAAATATTTTAAATAAATTTCCATCCATTCATCTATTTTTTAGAACATTTTTAAAAATTTAAACATCTATTATAAAATAAAGCATAAAAAATACTGAAAATTAAAATTTCTCTTGGTTATTCTCCACGCATGCCCCAAAGTGTTAATCAAATAAAAGAAAACAACTTTATACTTCACCAGATTGCTTCACAACTACATATAAAACAGTGTGAGCTTTTAAAGCGAGGGGTTTTAGTTTGGACACTGAATAGGTTATGCATGCACCCTTAAACGACGCAACACATAGTCTTGTTAGAATGAACTAACAAAACTAGCTACAAAGATTCATGAGAAAGGTAGCTATCTAATTGGCTTTGATATTGATTAAATTCTACATGCAAATAAAAATAAAAATAAAGCAGTAAATGGCCTTTTATAGGAACAAGGCCTCAAAAGTTCAAACTTAAAGTTTATCCAAGAAATCAAAAATAGCAAATCAAAATGTAGCACATGGCATATGCCATATTTCATCAGAATCTTCTGGATGAAGTCAAAACGTTGACTTCCTCAGCAACAACACTTTTCACTTTCAAACTCCAGTACATAATACTCTATAAAAATCAAGGCTATCAGAATCCTTTAGAATACCAAACAGGTAACATACACCAGGACCGGGAAAAACCTGAATAAAAAATCAATTATAACAAAAATAGTCCTGTGACACTTTCGGTATAAGATATCTGGTCCTTCCTTCCATCATTCAAGGCTCAGGTTCTAGGATCTTTTCTTCACTTTTCTTCAGTTGATATTCTAGGAAGGCATTCAATGTTTGATTCATATGCTCCTTCAAAATCCCTTGTACCGCCTTCCAATTGAACTTGAGCCTAGTGTATTCTTCTGATATCTGAAGTATACTAGCATTCCTTTGTAGTTTCTCTATTTCATATATGGCTATAGTGTTCCTACATTGTATGATTTCATCAATGACCTCTTGGGTTAACAATTGAAAAGGGTCTTTATTTATCCTTTCAATCCATTCTTTGAAGGATTTTGATTCTTTACCCTCTTGTCCTAGTGTTTGAGGATCACAATCTTGATGTGCTAACGTTTCAATGAAATCTTGATCTTCATCAATTAGCTTACTACATTTATTGGTGGCCTTTTCAAAACCATCTATACATCGTGTCAACATGTCACCTTCCCATTTCAATTGTTTATTCCATTTTTTAGGAAATGGAACTTCTTGTTATGAAATTATATTTTCTATTACAATTCTTGGATATCCATCTACATGAGAGTTTCAATATCTTGCCTTTTAGCCTCAACCTTTTTTCTGGAAAAACCTGCATTCACCTTCATATATTCTAGATTTCTTAGACAAATGGTATTCTCCCTTATAGTTCCCTATCACATCTGTAATAGATTCTTCTCCTTGCCTCACCCAATACTCAATCCATTCTTCAAATACATTCATTTTGTGGTGAACTACTACAATTGCATCTACCTATTCTTGTGACATTAGTATTGTACTTTAGGGAAATTCAATCTATGCTTGACCAGATAGGGTTAATAACTTCAAAAAAAAATTCCAAGTTAACAACCCATTCTTTCAAATATATTTTCTTCTTTTTATTCTTTTGCACCCTAGCAACTGTTGCATCTAAATTCATCATTATTTCTTCTAGCTCTTGTCTCCAAGATGAGTGTCCAAGATTGATACTTGTTATTTTGTACTCCTTAGGCATTATCTCATGTCTATTTTTGTCACCTATTGGAGTAGCTATATGGATGGTTCAGTCTCCATCTACACTTTTTTGTTTGACATGTTTCGCTTTAGCTATGCAACTAGGCTTAAGAGTAACTACTTCTTATATATAAATTGTTAAGATCCAAAAGCACTACTTCGACTTCCATTGGAGAAGACAATTCCCTGATCAACCAATTAGGTGCATCCTCATCACGATCTACCTCTATAATATTTCTTTTTTCCTAGTTTCCACTTGATTCAGGAACTTCTTCTCTTACTTCTTCAACTTTATTGGTTGCATCCTTTGAAATAGGAATCTCTTCAACAATTTTTGACATATATTCTAAATTACTAGGAATTGGCACAGTCTCCTCTATTTGAAGACTTATATTTTCCTCCCTATCTAGATATTCAACATCAATTCCTTGGACATCACTTTCCTTGTATCCTACTACATCAGGATTTTCTTCATTCTCCACTTTATCACCTGAAACCTATGCAGCTTCCTCATTTTCAACTTCAACCCGACCCTCCTATGATTTTTCAAAGACTTTCGGTTGTTGATTATCATTTGGATTGTTCCCAATCAAAGATTGGAAATTGAGGGTATCTTCAATAACTATTTCATCAATAGGATCATACCCTATAGTCTCCCTTGTTTCCATCTCAAGGATATCAGGGTTCCTGGCCTCTAAAGCAAGTTTTCCTTGTATGAATTCTTCTTCTTCAACATTTATAGGAATGAACCCTATCTATGGGATTTCTTCTACCATTTGGCTATACCATGGGTTTATCCTTAGACTTATTTTCTTTTACTTTCTCCCACATGGCACCCCATTTATCCATTTGTTCTTTAATTTTGGTTTCATCTACCTCAGAATTTTTTTCCAAAACCATAGGAGTTCCTCCATGTGCCTATTTCATACTAGTCATATTAATAGAGTGGGGAGAAGTAAATAATGTTGCAGCTCTTTGAGATGCACACCTAATTTGTGTGCCAATATTTTATGTTGCCCCTGCTTCTTCATCAATAGTAGGTTTATTCCTTGGTTTTGTTGTAGAGGAAGATGCACCTTTAGGTTTTACTATTGATTTAGCTTTGCTTGACTTGACATCATTTTTCTTATCAACTAGCTTTGATGAAAATACTTGACTTGAAGCCTCAGGGGTTTTCTCTTCAATTCTTTGCCAGTAGTTGTCTTACTAGTCTTCCTCTTCTTCTTACCAGGTTCCCCACTCTCAAATGCAGTTTTATTTATTTATTTTCTTCTTTTATCTTGTGAGTAAGTGCATTCAATTCCTTTTTCTCTTAAAGCTCTAGAAAAATAATTTATCCAATGTTGAGTATTTAACAGAACCGGTGTAGAGAATTCTTGAATTGATGTCATTTCTTCACCATTATAGTCTGGGTCTAGGATAGGTTTGTCATACACCCTGTCTTCATTGTAAGTTTTACTCAACACTTGACCATCCTTTTTTTCTAACTGATCTGGGATACCATGAAGCATAGGAATTTGAGCTAATTTCAGTGACAATCTTTTATATTTTCTTTTCCTTACTATGTGCTCGTCTTCGCAATTTAGCCAGTAATCCTCTAGATGTTGGACATGAGCACAGAAACCAACTATGTTCTTGGAAATATTCCCTTTAGAATCATAATACATCCTCTAGAGTGGGAAATATTCAAAATTATATTTTCTCAATTCTTCTTCACACAAGTCAGCTATCTTGATTGCATTGTATTTATAATTCCCTATCACAATAGGAAATCTGAAAAAATCCTTCTTATGAACATGGCTATAAAGAGCTTGAGATGGCTTTAACTATCTCACCAATTCTAGTAACATAATTTTTTCTATAGGATACCTGGGTAGCATGAAAGGATGTCCATCAAACCCCTCCATTATAATATAGAAATAAGTGGGGAAGTGAATGTACCAACCTCCTATTGATCTAATAACACTTTTTGCTTCCAAGGACAATCTTTTGGCTTTGTCACCTTCCATCGTTTTGACCAGCTTCATGGAAAACAAATTGTTAACTCTTTTGTAATGCTCTTTGTATCCATGGATAGTGATTTGAGGTAAATAAGCATATATTAACCTATTTCCTACTTCTTTTCCCAAAGTTCCAATCTTTTTCAACCCTTGTTTACTTGCCCTGATGGCACATGAATAAATCACATATGAAGAAATCTAAAAACATCTAGTTTTAGGAAATTCCTTTATCTTTTTGTGCAATCTGTCACTAATAAACTTTCCCCAATGAATTTTCATTGGAATTTCCATCAACCTGGATATTATTACAAACATCTAGGGTTCAAATTTACTGGCATCTCGTAACCCAGCTATCCTACTTAGCAGATTTATAACATCTTGAACATCTTGGTTGAACATAGACCTTAGAATTACTTTGGTTTGTTTTGTAATCTACTCTTGGCACCATATGGTACTCATAATTTCTTTATTATGCTCCTCGACATTCAGATAAGTTTTGGCCTTTGCCCTCATATCAATGTTGTGCATCTAAGTGAATATAGGGAGACCAAATGTGTATGTAATTCCTTTCTTAGAGAGATTAGCATAAATTTTTCCCTCCTCAATAACTCTTTTGTTTGAATCATAATGATTTATACATTCCATGACCAATTCAGGGGCCTCAATTGCTAGTGAAAACCCTCCTGCAGAAAATAACCCATTTGCTATAATATTTTTGGCACATTGAGAAGCATTTTCTTTCTGTACCTGAGTGTGAATTTCAACATCCGAAGACCATCCCAAATGAGTATCTGTAACTACCACGCCAATTGGTATGGCTTGTGAACTATAGTATTTAAATTCATCTTTTATCTTTGCTTCAAAAGTACTCATTTTTGCTGGTGTATTCTACATTTTCAAATGTGTGTCTTATGTGCGAGTTAGGGTTAAATTTAACCTATTTTTCATACAAATTTATAAAACTTTCAATTCAACTTTCAGTTAAATTAAAATATTAAAAAATTAACATTTCAATTTTTAAAGGTAAATACCATTTTTGAGATTTTTGGTGTGTGAGAATAATTAACATAATTTTGATTACTCAAAATATACCTAGTTTTGGTTGATGATGAAAATATCTTCAGAATAAAGCTTCAAAACCCTTGGCAGTTGTGTTCTTGGTTTCTCAAAATTTACCTTTCCTTGCACACTAGTATTATTTCATTCATTGAATGTCCTTTGCAAATTTGCAGCATGAAATGAAGTGGGGTGTTATAAAAGCAATTGCATGCTTGACGTGATGCTAAGTACATGAGTAGTTTTCCACCTTCATTAATTTCCTATTATAATGCAATAATTTCTTTAATAAAGGTGTAATCATTATGAATTAGGGTTCAAATTATGAATGCCTAGGTTTCTACATAGACTCACTACTAGAGGAGAAAGATGGTATGAAGATCTTATATAGCACTTTGGTGTCACTTTGATTTTCATGATAAGAAAAAGCCTTTAAGATATGTGATCAATTATGATAACTGGGATTAAAACTTTTTGGTACCAAATTTTGAAAAGAATACCGGGGATTGAGACACTTACCTCCAAACTTTAAAGAAAACCAAAATGAAGAAGAAACCAGAAACCGAGTTCAAGAAAGATAAAAAATAATCAAAACATTTCATAACAAGACCTTCAGTTTCTGAGTTCTGACTAAAGACAACAAAACAAGAACAATCAGACTCTGATAAAAAGGATCACTAGGATCAAAAGTTTTACGGCTGACGACTTACTGGGTGGGGCTAGGATCAACTAAAGATATAAATTTCTATGATACAATCGAAACAACTCTGGGATTCCGGTTTCTAGTAAAATATTAAAACTTCAAGAAAAGATCGAAACACCGAATCTGGGAAAGAATAAGGATTAAAATAAAAACCAAGTAGACTAAAGAAAATGAAATATGTAATCAACCAACCCATTGAACAAAGCTAAAGCAAGTGGAAGTGAAAGGGAAAAGACGGAAAAAAGGGGGTCCACATTTTTCTATAGGGAAAAATGGGGCGTGTTGTGAGACCACACAACAAGTAGCAAGCAACAAAACTAAAAAAAAATAGAAAGTCAATTCTGGATCTAACATCAGTGCACCAACCTTTTTTTAAGTCTTCTAATTATAAATCGTTAGGTCCTCATTCCAACATTCAAATTTTACTTCAGCTAGCATGAAAGATTAAGTATTACTGAGCTCACGTGTGTGCAATTTATTATTTCCGCCACAGTAAACTCAGACATAAATTATTTGCATTGCCCTACATAATTTGACAATTCCTTTTATGCCAACTAGGGATAGAGCCTTGTTGCCAATCAAGCATCCATATCCCTAACAAGGTTATCTCTGTAGTTCCCCCCAAACATAGCTCTACTGCAAACCAAGCGTCTATAGGCCTAGTAGAGATATTTGGATAGCCTAAAGATTTGATTTTATTTGTTTATATATAGCTTTTGATATTTCATTGATAGCTCATTTCAACTTGTAGGCAATGAAGTCCACTATTAGGTTGGGAATTACAGTGGTAGGAAAGGAAGTCTTTTAATTTTTCACTCAATGCAAATAACTGAGCTATCCCAAATTTTCAATAGAATGATTAAAAAATGTGTGTGTTTGTAGCTCAACATCAACTAAATGATTCATGCTAGCTAGAATATAAAAAAATGAACAATTCCCATATTATTTATAAGTAAAGGACTATTTCTAGTCAAGACACAGATCAAATTTTCATAATTGAAGTTCTATTATCTTGTTCACCTTCAAAAGTTTCCAACCATTGTAAAATCCAACGATGCGACACCTAAAAACAAAGAAAACAAAACAAAAGAAACAAATGACTATTTACAAAATAGTAGTAAAACTAACCTAAGAAAAAAACTATTTACGAAAATATTTACAAAACTATGATTGGAAATAATGCTTCAAAAACTTCCCATTGACAGGCAATGGGATATCTTCACCAGTCAAAGATTTTAGTCTATAGGTTTTATCACCTAGAATTTTAGAAACTTGATATAGACCCGTCCATAACTTATCAAACTCGTCATGTTCACCTTTTCATTCATGGGATTTGTTCTAGTATAGGACCAAGTCCAATATTCTAAAAAAATTTAATCTATCCCTTTTGTCAAACCATCTTTTTACCACAAATTGATGTCTAGCAAAATGGCCTATAGCTCTAGTACATTTTTCATCTAGGTGCATTAATTGCAACAACTGAGCTTTAGTTTGATCATCTAATCCAATGTATTCTTGGGAAAAATTTCAAGTAGGGATTTTTCAATTTATTGGTAATATAGGATCTACCCCGTAAACTAGGTGGTAAGGAGAATTCCCTAACACGGATTTCATCATAGTACAGTCTACCCAAAGGGAAAATTTCAGCAAAGAATTCCATTCTCTAGGATTCTTTTCAATCAATTTTTTAATTCTATCCAACTGATTTTTATTTAATGATTTTCCTAATTCATTTCCCTATGGATAATATTTAGATGAAAATTTTAACATTATACCATATTCAAATGCCCAATTGGAAAACTTTAATGAAGAAAAAGGAGGGCCATTATCACATACCAATGCATATGGTACTCCAAACCTAGTGATGAGATTCTCTTCCAAAAATTTGATTACCACATTTGTGGTGCATTGTTTGCTAGGAAATTCTTCTTTCCATTTGGTGCAGTAATCTATAGTAGTTAATATAAACCTATGGCCTGTGGAGGATGGAGGATTGATAGTTCCAATGAAATTTAGTCCCCATTATGAAAAAGGATGCATCTCCATCACCGGTTGCAATGGTTGAGCATTGAATCTTCCCTTGTCTGATGTAGTTTGACATGTATAGTAGTGTTTCGCATGTTCATATGTATCTTTAAAAATAATTGGCCAATAATAACCATCTCTTAAAATGAGGTGTGTAGTAGCTAAAGGTGCTCCATGAGCTATTCCAAACTTATCATGCAATTCCTGCAACACTTTTCTCACTTCTGTTCTATTTAGACATCTCAAATAGATTCCTTCATGGTTTCTTTTGAATAGAGCTCCTCCTTTGATCATATAACTTTGTGATTTTATCTTAAGATCTCTTCTTTGATTTCTTTGCATATGATTAGGGAAAGTATGGCTAACCAAATAATGCCATATATCTGAATACCAATCTTCTTGATCTTTTACATCCAAGGTGCATTGTTGACTAGAGATTTTTTGGATCTATTTCTGCAATAGATTTGACCAAAGCCTATCCTCGAACCAATTTCATGGGTATGATATCTAAATCAAACTCTTGCAAGATCGTAACCCATTTGGATATTTTTTTCTCCAAGCTCACTCTGTGTTAATAATACTTTGACTATAGAATCTAGAACAATAGCTTTGACTATACTCCTGAGGATATAATTTATAAATTTTTGTACCACTTTGACCAAAGAAAAGGATTTTTTTCCAATGTTTGTGTATCTCAGCTCCACTTCTTTGAATGGATCACTCATAAAAGTAATATGCTTTTCTTCTTTATTCTCGTCCTTCTCTGTTAGTACTGTTGGACAAGTATGACCAGAAGCAAAAGAGTAAATATAAAAAGGTTTAACATAATTTGGATTTACCAATACTAGTGCTTTTGTAATTGCAGTATTTATGTTTTCAAAGGTGGTCTTAGCTTCATTTTTCCACTCTATTTTTGTATCTTTCTTCAACATATCATTAGTGGTTTCACTATTTTGGAAAATCCAGTGATAAATTTTCAAACAAAATTGATCTTATCAAAATATGATTTCAATTCTTTCTTACTTCCAAGGTGTTGTAGCTTGAGTAGTGCACTCACTCTTTCTTCTTTTATAGAAATAACTCTTTCAGAAATAATGTGTCCCATTAGTTTACCTTTAGTTACCCTAAAAATACATTTCTTAGGATTTAATGAAACTCTGTAAGTTTCACACTTCTGCAATATTTCTGTGAGACCTCGAACATGATCTCTTTTGTTCTTCAAAAAACCGTGAGATTGTCCACATAAAAAATAATGCATTTTCCTATCAACTCACAAAAAGCATAGTCCATGGCCCTCTAAAATGTATCCCCAACATTTATCAATCCAAATGGTATCCTTCTGTGAGAAAAAGTTCCCCACTTCGTGGTGAATGATGTTTTCATCCGATCTTCCCTCACTACCATTACTTGATTATATCCTAAGAATCCATCCAAAAAGGTCATAATCTATGAGACATCAACTATTTTTAGCACTTTTCCTAGTGAGGGTAGTGGATAATTATCTTTCTCAGACACCTTGTTGAGATTCTGAAAATCTACACACAATTGTATATCTCCATTCTTCTTCCTTACGGGCACTAGGTTTGCCACCCAAGTAGAATGACTGATAGGAAAAATTATTTTAGCTGATAAAAGATTTTGGAATTCCTTTTGAATTAATGGCTCTAAAAGTGCATTTACTGGACGTTGTTTCTATCAAAAAGGCTTTGCATTAGGCTTTAATGGTATTGTATGTGTGATGATGGAAGTCTCATAGGTTTTCAGATCTTCATATGTCCATGCTATAACCTTCTAGTAATCTTTAAGTTTTTGAGCAATATTTATCTTTTCTTCTTTAGTGCAAACCTTTCCTATGAAAAAATTCTTAGGATCTTCTTTAGTATGCAAATTGTCTAACTCAGATTGTCCCTCATCACTCTAGGGAAAATCCTTTTGTCTGATTATTTGATCAAGGTCAAACAATCTTTCTAACTCAATATTCCTTTCAAAATATTATTATCTTTGATTTGAGCTAGTTCTTCATCTTGAATCTCACCATCAGGATGATCTATCTCTTCAATTATTTGTGCTTCAAAGATATCGGAGTTAGTGATGAATTCCAGTATATGCCAGTCATCTTTGAACACCTACAAATTTGTAACATTATCGAGAATTGAAGGTAACTATACCAACTTGACTGTGAATATCTTCAAATCTGAGGCATCTAAAGGTTCTAATGTATTGGAAGTAGTAGCCAAAGAATCCACTCTCTGGTTAAATCTTCTTGGAAGGTAAGTGATGTTGAATTCATAAAAAATATTCTATCAGGTCCCACACTCTATATCAGTAATTGGACAATAACTTGTAGTGACAAATGTACTGCTTTCAAACTTGTTTAACCACTAATTCAAAGTCACCAAACAATTTAAGAATTGTTACTTTCTTCTTGATTGAAAGGATTAGGCCATGCATAAGGGCTTCATATTTTGCCACATTATTAGTATATTGAAATTGTAATCGGTAAGCGGCAAGAAAAGGTTTATCTTGTTGGATGATGACTTCAACTCCAATTCCAATTCCTTGTTTTGATTTGGATCCATCAAATTTAAGAATATAGGCTTGATCATCTATAGTTTGTAGCTTACTATTCTTTAGTATCTTTGAATTAGCTTTTTCGATCTATGTAACTTGAATTCTGTCTTTATTTATTTTTGGTTTAGACCTTTTGATCTTGTCATGTTCTGAGCAGTACTGGTTTTTGATCCTATGATTTATTTTCAGACACATCATGCAATTGTCTTCTAAATGTGCAGCATTGTGTAACCTACACCAAACCTGCAACAACAAACTTTTCAGTGAAATTTCAATTTTATCACTCTTTTGAGCTTCTATAATAGTATTCTTCCAAAATTTATCATAAGGACTATTTTAATCTTTGGAAGAATCACAATCTAATTCAATTAAAATTTCTATTCCAAGAGTTAGTTGATTAGTTTTTTTAGCATTATATGTAAATACCTCTTCTATTTTAACTCCCAAACTTCATATTTTATAAACTCCTGGTTCTACATCAATATATAGAACTTTATTTTTATGATCATAATCAGTGATCATTTATTTCATATGTGGTTCTCTTTCCATTCTGATTTGATTAGGAACTCCTTTCCATGGTAGCCACATATGTGAGAAATCTGTGGCGATATGTTCATTCAAAGTTTTAGATCAATCTCTACTCAATAACATAGTGTAAGTATCAGGTATCTCGACAACTTGAATGTCTATATAATATTGAATCTTGGGATCTGACACTAATTGCATGTGAATATTAGTCAACTCTCTGACTGCATTTACTTTAGTTTTATTGAGTTGAGTAACTTTCTTTAAATAACTTGTTGGAGTTAATCCTAGTGTTTGACATATAGACAAAGACATCACATTAGTAGACACTAATTGTGTTATGAATATTTTTACCAAATATTCTCAGTGTGAGTAAAAATGGCGGGGATTCCAATTTTCCTTTGTAAAAGGATACTTGTACATATGCTATAGGAATGATATTCTTATCTTTTTTCTTAGCATGATTATCTTTCACCTGAGATTCCTTAAATTTTCCTTCTTTTGGAAGATATTCTAGAGTATTTAAGAAAGCTTTCCTAATCACAAGTGTTTTGAGCAATTCTGATAAAGAAAGGTTGATCTTTACCTTTTTTATTTCTTTCGCTAGATAATTAGTCAAATTGTTTTGGTCAGTGGAATCTACTTTTTGCTTCATGAAGCATTCGATGAATTATAATAAGAGGTTACCTTAGGTAACTATGGATTATTGCTTGATTTATCATTAGGTGGAGTATTAAAGTTGTTAGGTAGGAATGACGTAGTTAATGGCCCATTGAATTTACTTTCATTGTTGGTGTTACTTCTCGGGTTATAATTATGTCCAAGTTCTAATATTGTTGAAAAGCATGAATTTAATCAACTTCTTCGTGAGGTTCATTCTCATCTTGATAAGGAAACATATATGTTTCTAAAGTCATTGTTCAATTGTCTCCTTTGTATTCATAAGTGTAACTTGTGACAATAGTAGGTGGATCAACACATTCATAACTTTCAAGAACTAAAGCATAATCATATCCTACCAGAACCAACTCATTTCCTTTCGGAGGCTGAGAGTCACACCATTCATTATAATGTGTAGCATCTAGAAAAATTTCTGAAGCAATTTTAAACTGTGAAAATTCTACTTCAGCATAAGCATTTGTATTATGAATTCTACACCAATTATTCATCACAAAACTAGCTAAATTCACTTTCAACATGGATCTTTCATCAGAAGGATTAGTGTTATCTAAAGGTGTTGATACTCCTCCATTGTCTGGTCATGTATTCCAAGGTCTAGGTGGTTTAGGAGAATTATACAGTTGATTTTGTGAATTTTTGTTGTTATTTTGAGCATAAAGTTTTGATTTATTAATTGTGTAACCTCTATGGTTAATATTTTGAGTAGAGTTGTTATTTCTTTAATGTCTTCCTTTTCCTCTAAAATTTTGGTATTCTAATTTTTTTGAGTTTGTGAGGAAAAATAATTTTAGTTAGGATACAACTCTGTAATAGCTAGACCAGGGTGAGGGACTAAAGCTTGACTATTTTTGGTTGAAAAAAGGTATTCTGAGGAAATGTCCCATTCTGGACTATTGAAGGATAAACATTAGGAGTCATAAGATGATTCAAAGGTACTCCATTTACACTCGGGATAGGATAATGTAGATATAGAAAATATACAGATTGATCTTGTGCACCTAATCTTAATTACTAACACTAGTTCGTCTTGAATCATCTACTTTTCTGGTCATTTAATTAAATAATCTTTATTTAATTAAATTCATCACATTTCATCTCTTAATTAAATAAATCAATTTTATCTGATTAATTCATCATCTCCTATTAATTAAATAAATCATTTTGTTTAAATAATCCTATAGTCCCTCTTTTAATTAAATAATTCATTTTATTTAATTAACCTCCAAAGTCATCTCATTTAAATTAAATAAATTTATCTTTATTTGATTTAAAACTAACACCATTTTCTATAATTAAATAAATCAAACTTTATTTAATTAAGTCTAAAATCATTATTCCTCTCATTTTGATTTATTTAAATCCTAAAATCTAAATCAAATTGTCAAATCAGCTAAATTATATCTAAATTAATTAAATCCTGATTAATCCTAATCTAATCACTCAAATCCTCTAGATTTTGCAACTTGCACAATAAATCAATTTATTTGATTTATTATTTTTTCTATTTTCATTCAAAATGACATCTTTATGGAATATGCTTCAAATTTGAAATCTCCCCCCAAAAGGGACTTGTCCTCCAACATGGCATTAACTCCTCTTACATTGTCCCTTACATGTCTCCAACTTGGCATTTAAGACACTTTCATCTCCCTCCACAAGCCAACTTTCAAATTTCAAATATCCACCTAATAGCATTTATGTGCACATTCATCAAAATGTGCTCCACCTCTCTCCATTCACATGTTGACAAGTGGAATTTTTCTATTGGCTCATCTTTTGCCCCACATTTATCCTATTCTTCAAATCCTCCATCATTCTTTCTTATAAATAGAGGCCTCCTCTATTGTATCAAGCCTCCACAATCATCCACAATCCATGTAAGATCACCATGCTCATTTGGGTCCACAATCTTAGGCATTTTCATCCATTTTTATCCACATTTCATCTTTCATAGCTAGGTTATGTAGAAATTTCACCAAGGAAGCATCAAATATTCATCAAATCATCATTCAAGCTTACAAGGGATTGGGAAAGGGCCAATTTCCACATCAAAATGGCACCAACTCCCCCATGGGATTGAGAGTTTGTTTGCATTAAATAGGTTTTGAAAGCTTTTATTTGTGTTCTTCATTCTATTTCTTGTTTTGTGCATTTCAAACGAATTCCATGGGGAATGGTGTTTCTAACTTGCATTTGGCACTAACTGTGTGTTTGTTATTTGTGTTTGTGTAGGTCTAGGATAAGCATTCACATTTTGGCGCTAGAAGGAGGGTGAATCTTTCAAAATTAACACATTTTTTGTTCAAATTCTGCTATTTTTTTATGATTTTTGTCTTTCTAGGTCAAACAACACCGTTGGGTCAAATTGCAACACATTTTCAATCTTTGTTTTTCCAAATAGTGTTGCTAGTTTCACGAGAGCACCACTGAAATCCTCAAACAGTGCCACTTTCGTTCCAGCGTTGCTGTTTGGACCCAAACAACACCGCTATAAAGGGTGCTGCCTTTGCTTTCTTTCTTTTTCACTCAATCTTAGAATGATCGTATCTTGGTCATATTTTGGTCTTTTTAAGTTTTTTTTTTTTTAAATAGGGTAGAATTTCATAAGCTATCCAATGGTGTAGGTGTTTATAAACTTTGATAGAGTTAAAATTTTCAAATTTTCACCTAATGCAAATCACAATGAAACTTGGTCTAAATTTTAGGGTTTTAATGCTTAATCATTTATCTAACCCTCATATCTTCTTGTTTCTTGATTTCATCTAACATTTGGAGCTTGTATTGTAGGTTTTAAAGGATCATGGAGCATGGAAATGAAAGAAAAATCATTATCACATGATTGTAACAAGCATTTTTAAACACTTTGGGAGCAATTATAATCCCATTCTTAAGGATTTGTTATCTTCAAGTTTTACGACTCAATAATTTTCATTTGAGCTTAAAAAGAACAATCAAAGGGATTAAAAATAACCTTAGGCAACTTACTACATTTTTTTTCGGGCTTAACAATTGAATAAGAAAACTTCACATTTCAATCTTGGTGCTTAAAAAGAACCCATTCTTGCTTTGAAGATTAAAATGAACATGTGTCCTTTGTGTTTTGTATTATTTTACACAAATTAATCTCATTTAAAAGGGCATATAAACTTCTCTTTCACTTCATAGCGATCTTGAGAATCAAAAGTCCTTTTGGTGACATTAAGTTGTATAAAATATTTCCTCCATATTTCAATTTGGGCTCTTAAAATTGAAAAAAATCTTGCCAGTGTGAGTGGATTATATCGCGTGTGTTCTCTCTTTGTTTCTCAATAGAGATTGATCAAACTACAAATGTGTTTTCTCACTTTTTTTTATCCTTAGAGGGCCTTCCTGATGGGTAAAAGTAATCACCCCAGAGAATGACCCAACCAAGAACATGCTAAAGCCAAGAAACTTCCACCTAGTATATAAGTGTGGGTACTTGAGGAAAGTTCAAGTATCATGAGGATTGTTCCGACAAGAAGGGAATAAATTTTCTCTTTCCATATGGATGATCCCCCATGAACAGAATGCCTATACTATAACTTTTGTTTAAAATCCCAGATCCTTATCTATTTGTTGGTACAAGAATGGTCGTTCTGAAGCTGCCCCACATTTTTGCGGTTCTTGGTAGAGATGAGAAGTATGCCATTGGATTTTCATGGGTACTAAAGCTTGGTTGACCCATAGAAGTGAGTTATGTGGAGGGGAGCTAGTGTGGTCAAACTTTTAATCATTCACCGAGAATAAGTGCAACTGGATTTATCCAAGTGGGGATTCAACAAATATTGCCTCTTATCCATAAGGTTGTGCATTTTCTTGGAATCAAAACAATTTGCTTGGATCTAAAAAATTGGAAAAAAAACATTCAACCATAATCATCAAATTTCAAACCCTTTAGAGGAAGCAAATACTTTTGAAAAAATACAAGTGCTATTGCTTTCCCTGGGGATTCTATCCTTAGAGGCTCTAAGTATTTGGATTTACATCATAATTTTCTCTCACTAAAGTCAACAATAGGGAACTATTGCCTTAATTTCATTGATTTCCACATAATGGACTTTGTGGGATGAAAAGAAATTGAGACATTGGACATTTAGTTTGAAAAGCTAATCAAAAGAGTGTTTGTGGTAAAAGCAATTTATTAATCAAGATGAAATCAATTTAACCCCACACATGTGCTTTTTTATATTTTGTCTTATGGTCTTTTGAGAAAAAAATTGGTCTTTTGGTTTGAGCTACTCATAGGGTAAAGCATGTTCTTCACTACCTTGGCCTTGTAAACAAGTATCTCTTAGGTTCATTTAGGATCAAAACAACCAATCATTTCATCCATCTCAAAAATCAATCAAATTCCATCTCACAAACAACTCTTGGAATCTTGGAAAAATCCTTCATACTAAGACTTTTGGTAAAATCCTCCAAATCAACATCAAAATCTCTTTGTTTGGCTAAGTGTGTGTGGATGAATCCTTCCTCATACACTTAGTTAAATTATCACCTTGTGGAAAAATTCATTCCAAGACAACATCTAACCTCTTGGAGTTTATGAGTTCATTATCAAATCCAAATAAAAAATCAAAATCAAAATCAAAAATCAAAAAAATCCAAAGAATCCTAAAGTCTAGTATTCCTCTAAGGTTCCTAAAAGTTCAGCACCCATATCATTCACCCCTTTCATCCTTCATCTCATCATTTTTCCTAAATCCCTTAGAGGTCAACAAGGTCAAAACAAAAGAAAAATATGGAATATAAACTTGATCCATACATCATGAGTAATCCAAGTCAACAAAACTATCAAAGCCTTACAATGTTAATTGATGATCAAAACTCACATTTATACAATCCATACATGGGATCACTATCTCCTACAAACCTCAATAGTACAAAAAATGTGAGTATGCCCAATCTAAATTTTGGAACACCTTTCCCTATGGTAGATTTAAACCAAAGTCCAAACCTACAAATCTATCAATCAAACAATCAATGCATGATTCTTCAACAAAACAACATTATCCCACCAAATCCATACATGCCAAATGTGAATTTACCAAATACAAGTTTAACAAACATGAACATTTCAAATCCACACTTGGTAAACTTTGGGATAGATATGTTTGCAAATAATACAAATGTTCTTCAAAGTCCAAACAATATGTTAACAACTCCATCTATTGATCCAAGTCAAGGTAACACCATTTAAAATCAAAGTTACCTAAATCAAGGCAATGTGATTCCCAACCACAACAATGTTTAATTTTAACCTATAATTCCAAATCTAAACATCATCCCAAATCAAAACATTGCCCAAAATCAATTTTTCCATTATCCCATACAAACACCACAAGTATACATTCCAAATCTGCTTGAACAAAAACCAAATCAACTATATCAAGGGTGTCAAGATAAAAATAAAGAACAAATTTGGTGAGATCAAATTGCTATACTTACCAAAATAGTTGATTCATTAAGCCAAGCGACATCTCCACCCCAAAATTTATACACTCTTCCATTGGTTAAACAATGTCATCAAAGCATTGAGTTGTGTCCACAACCACATCAAGAAAAATATCTCCAATGTCAAGAAGTTGGATATCAAGATCAACAACATCAACAAAAAACCCAACCTCCACATCTCGAAGATCAATCACCACATCTCCAAAATAAATCACCACAACCTATCAATTTAAAATACAAATCTCACAAGGTAACAAGCGAAAATACACCACTTGGGGAACCAATCAAATCGGTCATGCAACAACTGGTACAAGAGAATCTCATTAAAATCCCCATTTATGAGAATTATCAAGAGCCCCAAGTTAAACCACTAGGGTATAATGAGAATCACCTTTGTGATTTTCACAAAATAAAGGGACACACAAAATCAAATTGTATTCAACTCAAAAATCTCATCCAAGACCTTATTGATCAAAAAATAATAACTATTGGGGACAACGATGAAGATTCAACCACTAGTGATAGCATTGACAATCTCTCCACCACAATTTTTGAAAATAATGATCAAGATATATCCATCAATGATCACCTTGAAGATGTTTCTACCCCATCCAATGATCAAATCAACATGCATTAAGAGTCATTTTTTAGTCGTGATCAAAATCCCTCAACAATATTTGACAATGATCATCAAGGGGTTTTAGACTTATTTGATCCTATTGACATAATCCATGACCCATCAACCAATGATCATGTTGAAAATGTATCTACATCACCTAATGAGTTAGAGAACATATCTCAAGAACTTATTTTGGGCATGATCAACATCTTTCACCAAAGTCTAGGAATGTCCCTTTCCAAGACATTGACATCCTTTGACCTCATGGTTATAGATACTAAAGGGATCCTCAACTTTAAGTTTGATCCAAGTCCACTCAAAAATCAAGAGGATATTGAGCCACTTCCCATGCCTAATGACGATGTCCAAGAACCCTTTGTAAGCAACCCATCCTTTGAAATTGACCCATGTCAAGAAATTGATCCAAAGCCTATCAAAAGCAATTCCAAAATTAATCAAGATCAAGAATTAGTGACTCCAAGATACTACAATGATCTAATGGAAACTCTCCTATCTATACAAGATGTCACAAATGATGGACATATCCACATATCACATACTCCTTCATCTACCCATGAGATGCTTTCTTTGGATGGACACATATATGATCTCCATTTAGAACAAGATTCCTTTACTCCTGAAATTATTACACAAAAAGAGTAGGTTATTGATTCCTATAGTCAAACTGAGTTGTCAACATCAAAATTAGATATATCCAAAATTTAGACTAAGGACATCATGTATGAAGGTATCCAACATTATCCATTCAAGGAAACAGGTCAAATAGAACATGATATTCTAGAGTTAGCAGAGTAGAAAATTGAAATAGCATCATCTATGGTGATCATTTATTAGAGAATGCATTCTAAACAGGAACTCTCAAAACAAGAAGAATCAAAGAACAAAGGTTCAACTACCATCACACTGGGGTGAAACTTTGTCTCAAGCAAACATCAACATAGGGAGCATGAAGAATCCTTATGATGAAACCAATGCTAACACTACAACCAACCATGTCACAAATCTTCATCCACCCATCACCCCATCCAAAAATTGGGACCAACATCAAAAGAAGGATGTGAATCAAAGAAAGAAGAACATAAACAAAGTAAAAGAGACTGAGAAGCATAATGTACAAATCAAATACACATGGATACCAAAAAATACAAAGAAAGATTACCCCTATCAAACTCCATTAGTCAAAGAAACTATGGGGAAAAATAAAAAAGGGAAAAGTATCCATCAGAGACATCCACAAAAGAAAAAGGAGGCTTCCCAGGAGACATACAAAGTATATCAAGCAGTTGGTCCTAATTCCACACACTTTCGTCTCCACCCATTATTGCTCATCTTCCTAGGTTTGGAGAGTCAAAGGTTCCAAACTATCAACCAATCCATCTTTTATTCCTAAACACACTCCATCCATGCCTCCACACATGATATCCAATTCTTACATTGACCATGTGTTGGTAATGAACCTTCATCATAAGGATTCAGAAGGCATTCTATTGCGATGTGTGCAGAAAGACAAAGTTAACTCTGGTATCAACAAAGCATATCAAGAATCTCAAAAGTTGCATTGAAGTGCACGTATATTGGAAAAGCAACTTCTTTAGGTAGGATATCAATGGCACATTATGAAAAAAGCATCTACAGTGACACCACTAGGTGGTTCAACATGAGCTTAAAATCTTTCACAAAGAAATATAAAAAATCAAAAAATATAAAAAATCCAAAATATAAAAAATCCAAAAAAGAAAAGAAAAAGGATTGAAAATAGTAAAGAAAAAAATCATCCTCTAGTGAAAACCACTACGGTGGTGCTTTGGATAGGTTCCATGATGAAAACCTAGCAAATAGGCATCATGTGTAGAATCGAGCATCTATGTGCACTAGTTTAGGTGGGAGCATCTCATCTCATCCATAATAAACTCTAGCATTCCATTCATCTTATCCATAATAAATCCATTCATCCATGAACCATTTATCCAATCCATTTTCATCCATCGACATCCATCTTCCTACATTATCTTGGTCTTGAAAAAGTTTGGTGTACACTTTACACTTGCTTATAGTAAACATCTTGACATGAGTCATTTTCATTGATCCTATCCTATCCCAATGTTATCTAAACCTTGAAGCATTATCCAATGAAACATTCCTTTGTTCAAACACCTTATCTTATCACAAGATAATCCTTGGAATCCTTTGCATGCTTATCATATCCATCCATCCACACACCTATCAAGGTATCCATCCATGGCATTCCATACATTGCTAGACACTATGGGCAGATATTTAAATCTTGCTATGGGAGTAAATCTTGATCTTTATCTTCAAACTTATGTGGTGATCCAAACATTGGCAAACATAGAATCAAATTGGTCAAGCATTTTTGAACCAAAATCCAGATACTAGCCCATGGCATATTTTGTCGAGAAGATGTTCCTTATCAAGCTTTATCTTTCATTGAATATCAATACAAACAATCAATATCAGTTGCATCTAACATATGCTTTAATGTCACATCAAATCATTCAAAACAATTTTGTTCCAAATCAAGCTTCATCAATCTTAATCAATCAAATCCAATCAATCCATCATCATCTTGGTATATCCTTCCCATTCCTTGTGTTGCTTAACACTATCATTGTGTTGTTGTGTATCCTCAACAATGTTATCATCATTGATCTTGATCAATCAAATCTAGTCAATCCCTCATCATCTTGGGATATCCATCCTAATCCTTATGTTTCTTAACACTATCCTTGCATTGTTGTGTATCCTCAATAATGTTATCATAATTAATCCATCAATCTAATCAATCAACCCTAGCTTGGTTTTCAACAAAATCCAAAAATAGAGCATTGATATTATCACACATATTCATATCCAAATGTCAAAATCATGCAAAAAATCCAAAAAAAATCAAAACATATCAAAATCCAAAAAAAATAAAAAAACCAAGAAAATCCAAAAACATCCAAAATCATATCAAAATCCAAAAACATTCATAAAATTCAGAAAAATCTCAAAAACATGTATGAACTACATTGTCTCTAAGCTTAAACATAGAAAAGGCTAATCTTTGATCAAACCTCGAGACACAAAAACACAAAAACATTCAAAAAACACAAAATCCAAAAAAAATCATAAAATCTCAGAAAACACAAAAACATTCATAAACATTAGAAAACACCAAAAACATTTGGAAAATTGAAAAATCAAAAAATTTGCAACATCTTGAAAATACCAAAAATAGCCTCAAAACATTTCAAAACTCCAAAAACATCCTCGAGGTATGAAGAACATTGGCTTGTTTTCTTGCCTGATCTTTTCTTTGATTTATCTTATTACGCTCATTTCAATGACCTCTCGATGATATCTAATCAAAACAATTTAGAGAGAAAGGAATGGGGCAACGATCATTATATTTTGTCTGTTGTGCTCATTGGACGTTCTTATAATATAACCTTTGTGAATACTTTCTTTATTAGGTATGGATGGAAGGTGTTTTGGATAGCTTGTTGACTATTACATTGTTAGGATTTTCCTTTCCGTGTTTTGGTCCAAGATGTTTGAAGTATCTGAAGTACATCCTAGTAAGGTTTATGTATGCTAGGTGTGAATAGTGATACTCATATCTATTTGTCAAGTCAAAGTCCATGACACTAGGTACAATGCCATCTTGGTTATTTATACCTTGATGCAACATGCCTACGTGTGTTATCAAACATAAGGTAAATAGCCCTTTTTAAAATCCCAATTCCTGATAAGAAAAACATCATCATCATCATCCATAATCATATCTAATAAAGTCTTGTAGATCATGGACTTGTTGGATTCTCTTGTTATCCATCTTATTCTTCTTATTCTCCTATCTTTACTAACATTTCTATTCAAGTATCAAGTGTGTGTAGTATATCAAAATATACATGAGGCCACCCATGGTCAATGACTATCTATACATCATCAAATTTGTCTACATCAAACATTAGAGCGTTCTAGTCCTCTCTGAGCTGAACTAATCTTGAACCTCTTTGTCATGAGATTGACCCTCAAATTGAACTTTTCACTCGATCTCTCGAGGGGGCAGTGTACCAGTATACTTCTTTCTGCTGGGGCATCCGAAAAAAAGATTTTTTTTGAATTTTGATCACAATAGTTTATTCTTTGAACCAATGCAACAGGTACATTGCTTCAAAGAGGGGGAAAATGTAGACACAAAAACTATACAGATTGATCTTGTGCACCTAATCCTGATTACTAACACCAGTTCATCCTGAATCATCTCCTTTGCTAGTCATTTAATTAAATAATCTTTATTTAATTAAATTCATCACATTTCATCTCTTAATTAAATAAATCATTTTGTTTACTTAATCCTATAGTCCCTCTTTTAATTAAATAATTCATTTTATTTAGTTAAGCTCCAAAGTCATCTCATTTAAATTAAATAAATTTATCTTTATTTGATTTAAAACTAACACCACTCTCTTTAATTAAGTAAATCAAACTTTATTTAATTAAGTCTAAAATCATTATTCCTCTCATTTTGATTTATTTAAATCTTAAAATCTAAATCAAATTGTCAAATCAGCTAAATTCTATTAAATTAATCAAATCCTGATTAATCCTAATCTTAATCACTCAAATCCTCTAGATTTTGCAACTTGCACAACAAATCAATTTATTTGATCAATTTATTATTTCTTCTATTTTCATTCAAAATTGCATCTTTATGGAATATGCTTCAAATTTGAAATCTCCCCCCAAGAGGGACTTGTCCTCCAACATGGCATTAAATCCTCTTACATTGTCTCTTACATGTCTCCAACTTGGCATTTAAGACACTCTCATCTCCCTCCACAAGCCAACTTTCAAATTTCAAATATCCACCTAATAGCATTTATGTGCACATTCATCAAAATGTGTTCCACCTCTCTCCATTCACATGTTGACAAGTGGAATTTTTCTATTGGCTCATATTTTTTCCCACATTCATCCTATTCTTCAATCCTCCATCATTCTTTCTTATAAATAGAGGCCTCCTCTATTGTATCAAGCCTCCACAATCATCCACAATCCATGTAAGATCACCATGCTCATTTGGGTCTACAATCTTAGGCCTTTTCATCCATTTTTATCCACATTTCATCTTTCATAGATAGATTATGCAGGAATTTCACCAAGGAAGCATCAAATCTTCATCATATCATCATTCAAGCTTACAAGGGATTGGGAAAGGGCCATTTCCCACATCAAAATGACACCAATTCCCCCATGGGATTGAGATTTTGTTTCCAATAAATAGGATTTGAAAGATTTTATTTGTGTTTTTCATTCTATTACTTATTTTGTGCATTTCAAATGAATTCCATAGGGAATGATGTTTCTCACTTGCATTTGGCACTAATTGTGTGTTTGTCCTTTTTGTTTACATGTAGGTCTAGGATCACCATTAACAGATAATTGTTCAATCCATTTCTACCATTTTCAAATGATCCATTTATGAGGTGTTTCATTTCTAAATTTACACTTATAGCTTCGACATAGGATTTGGGTTGAGTAGTAGGAGGATTTTCCCTTCACTTTACAAACATAGTAGTTAAAGGATCTACTATCGTATAATATACTACAATAGCAGACAAATTATCCACTACATAAGGTGCCTACAACCTAGAATAAGCCTTTTGAAATCTGTAATGAAAAGTAGTTATAGGTTCTCCTTCGAACCTCTTGATTTCAGCAAATTGATGATATAACAAAGCAAGGTCAATTGGTGTTCTAAATCTGGCCAAAAATTGGCTTTCCAAATATTGCCATGATTTGATAGAATTACGAGGTAGGTTAATATACCATTGATAAACTTCATCATTTAAGGTGTGTGGGAACAACCTACATACAACATCTTCCTGTTGAATCCTCACTCTAAAAAATGCGTCCTTAAAGATACTGATGTGTTCCTCTGCATCTTTATGAAGATAATATTTAGGACACAACTTATCAAGATTTTTTCAGTAAATCATTATATACTGAAAATTGAATCGGTGACTCTATGTTGAAGAAATCCATCACTATGGGAGGTGGTGGTGGTGTTATAGTAGTCAGATTTTGAGAATTTACATTTGTACTTCCAAAATTTTGAGGTCAAGATGACGTTCAACCACTAAGCTTGACTAAAGTCACATGAGGATCACCAGATCGAGATCTACTGACTCTATGAAAATCTAGTTTAAAACCTAACGAAACCAAAAGAAAAATAATAAGGCCCTCCTTCTAGCACCAATTCATGTTGACAACGATGTCACTCATAACAATAGTGCAAATAAATTCCTCATAGGAAAACCGTGAAGATCGTATCCTTCTTGAAAGATCCAGAACAAAGACAACCTAAAAGAGGAGGAATCTATTCTAATAGGAAAAGGTTGGCTCAGTTTAATCCCAAGTCTTCTGTAGTTAGGTCTTGAATGTACTAGGTTCACTTCAAGGTATGATGTGATATTACTGTTAATCTCAAAGGGAATATGGTTGTTTCTAGTTTCATTAATAATAATAAGTATTTTACACAAAATTTCCAATTCAATCATAAAATAACATCATGAAATCAAAAGATCTGAAATAATATTTCATAAACATCGACAATTTTTTCTCACTTAAGTAGATTTAGCTTTAAGCATTCAGCAAATTCATAGAAAATGAAAGATTTTCAATAAATTTCCATCCATTCATCTATTTTCTAGAAAATTTTCAAAAATTTAAACATCTATTGTAAAATAAAGCATAAAAAATACTGAAAATTAAAATTTCTCCCAATTATTCTCCACACATTCCCAAAAGAGATAATCAACTAAAAGCAAACCGCTTTATACTTCACCAAATTGCTTCACAACCACATAAAACAATTCAAGCTTTTAAAGAGAGTGGTTTTAGTTTGGACATTGAGTAGGTTATGCATGCACACATAAATGGCACAAAACACAGTCTTGTTTGGATAAACTAACAAAACCAGCTACAAAGATTCATGAGACAGGTAGCTATCAAATTGGCTCTGATATTGATTAAATTCTACGTGCATACAACATTTTAGACCAAAATAATTCAAAAAATAGGAAAAAAGAAGAAAACTTAGAGAAGTTTTGGCTCTTCCAACATCCAAAAATTATGAGCTTAAAATAAAAATAAAGTAGTAAACAATCTTTTATAGGAACAAGGCCTCAAAAGTTCAAACTTAAAGTTTATCTAGGAAATTACTTGAATAACAAATCAAAATGTAGCACATGGCATATGCCAACTATCATGAAAATCTTCTACATGAAGTCAAAAATTTGACTTCATCAGTAGCAACACTTTTCACTTTCAAACTTTGGTACACCATACTTCACATAAATCAAGGCTATCGACATCCTTTACAATATTGTATAGGAAACATCCACTGGGACCAAGTACAACTTGCAGAAAAAATCAATTGTAACAAAAATATTCCTATGACACTTTCAGTATTCAATATCTAGTACTTCCTTCCATCATTCAAGGCTCATGTTCTAGGATCTTTTCTTCACTTTTCTTTAGCTGATATTCTTGGAATTCATTCAATATTTGATGCACACGCTCCTTTGAAATTCATTGTACCGCCTTCCAACTAAACTTGAGCCTAGTGTATTCTTCTTATATCTAGAGTATACTAGCATTCCTTTGTACTTTCTATGTTTCATATCTAGCTATAGTGTTCTTGCATCATATGATTTCATCGATGACCTCCCAGGTTAGCAACTGAATAGGGTCTTTATTTATCCTTTCAATATATTATTTGAAGGCTTTCACTTCTTTACCCTCTTGTCCTAGTGTTTGAGGATCACAATCTTACGTGCTAACATTTCAATGAAATCTTGATCTTTATCAAGCATCTTACTACATTTATCGGTGACCTTTTCGAAACCTTCTATACATTGTGTTAACATGTCACCTTCCCTTTTCAATTTTTTATTCCAATTTCTATGAAATGGAATTTCTTGTTCTGAAATTATGTTTTCTCCTATCAATTCTTGGATATCCATCTACATGAGAGTTTCAACATCTCGCCTTTCAATCTCTAACTATTCCTGGTGAAACCAGTATTCACCTTCAAATATTTTGGATTTCTCAAACCAATGGTATGCTTCCTTATATTTCCCTATCACAACTGTAATAGATTCTTCTCCTTGCCTCACCCAATACTCAATCCATTCTTCAAATACATTCATTTTATGGTGAGCTGTTGCAATTGCATCCACCTATTTTTGTGACATTAGTATTGGATTTTGGGGCAATTCAGTTTGTGCTTGACCAAATAGGTTTAATGACTGTATAAAATTTTCCAAGTTATCAATTTGTTCTTTCAACTCTCTGTTCTTCTTTTTATTCTTTTGTACCCTAGAAACTATTGCATCTAAATTCATCTTTATTTCTTCTAGCTCTTGTCTCTAGGATGAGTTTCCAAGATTGATACTTCTTATCTTGTACTCCTTAGGTGTTATCTCATGTCTATTTTTTTCAACTGTTAGAGTTACTATATGGATGGTTCTGTCTCCATCTACATTTTTTTGTATGACATGTTTCGCTTTAGCTCTATGCCTAGGCTTAGGAGTATCTACTTCTTGTATAAAACTATTAAGATCTAGAGGCACTACTTCTACTTACATTGGAGAAGCCAATTCCTTGATCAACCAATTAGGTGCATCCTCATCACACTATACCTCTGTAACATTTCTTTGTTCCTGGTTTCCACTTCATTCAAGAACTTCTTCTCTTACTTCTTCAAATTTATTTGATGTGTCATCTGAAATAGGATTCTCTTCAACAATTTCTGGCATAGATTCTAGATTACGGGGATTTGGCATGCTCTCCTCTGTTTGAAGACTTCTATTTTCCTATCTATCTATATGTTCAATATCAATTCCTTGGACGCCACTTTCTTTGTATCCTACTACATTAGGATTTTCTTCATTCTCCACTTTATCACCTAAAACCTATGTATCTTCCTCATTTTCAACTTCAACACAACCCTCCTTTGATTTTTGAAAGACTTGCGTTTGTTCATTATCATTTGGATTGTTCCCAAGCAAAGATTGGGAATCAAAGGTATCTACAATAACTATTTCATCAATAGGATCCTACCCTGTAGTCTCCTCTATTTCCATCTCAAGGACATCAGGGTTCTTGGCCTCTAAAGCAAGTGTTCCTTATATGAATTCTTCTTCTGGGTATGTGCAGGATCATCATGGAAAAAATAGGCCCTTAAGAGGCAAAAAATTTAGAAAAATCAGAATTATGCAACTTAACGTAAATTTTTTAATAAGTTATCTATACTATTTTAAAAATATGTAAGAATAGAATCTATAGCAAATTGAATGTAGTTTCTAAACTACTAGGTTTTTTTTAAATCTATTTGGTGAAAATTTGAAATTTCAATGTAATAGTACTTAAATTTCACGAAAAAATAAGAAGTAGGTGTCTGTCTGACCACCCTAACCACAATAAAATGATAATATTTTTTATAATATTTTATATATAAGTAGAGGACTCATGTCCATATGTGATGCATATTTTTTTGTAATTTTTTTCCAAATAAATAATTAATTATGAATTTTTATTACAACTTTAAAAAAATATAAAACTCGTATGTTTGACCACCTTAACTTGGTCAAAACTTCATGAAATTCAATTTTTTTTTTAATCCTATAGTATGTGAAGCATAAAATGTGACACATGTTTTGTTTTAAAAAAATGTGATACCTTTTGAAATCTATAGATGTTTTTCAATCAGCCTATCAATCAGGACTTTAGTCATAATTCAAATAGAAAATGAATAATAATTATTTATTAAATTCAAAATAAAACATAATTTATATTGGTGGAAAGATGAGAATCTCTTTTAAAACCCTTTTCATTTCATCAATTTTGGGTAAAAAAAAGTCGTCAACCACATATCCTACACATACCCATCATATTGTCAATTTTTGGCCCATCATGATCCTGCACATACCCTTCTTCAAAATTTATAAGAATGAACCTTGTGTCTAGGATTTCTTCTACCATTGGTTGTACCATGGGTTTACCCTTAGAATTCTTTTCTTTAACTTTCTCCCACATGCCACCCCATTTATCCATTTGTTATTTAATTCTGGTTTCATCTGCCTCAAAAATTTCTTCCAAAACCATAAGAGTTCCTCATAGTGCTTGTTTCATACTAGTCATATGGTGCTTAGTTGAAGAAGAGTGGTCTGCTAAAGTAGATTTGAGGACCCACTCATGTCTAATATCAGCTATGTGCTCTTTGATTGTAGTGTTGAATGATCGACCGGTTTCACCAATATAAGGTGCACCACAAGAGCACATAACCTTGTATTGAAAGCACCCAAATCCTACACAAAGAGGATAATTTTTTCAAAAGGAAGCTCAATGAAGCCATTGAAATCAACAACCACCCCTTGAACCTTAATTGGGACGAAGGGTGGAGGTTGAGTCAAGCTTGGCATCCCTTGTTAGCCAACCTTCAAACCCCTCATCTCCCCTCATCTTGATCCCCCTGATTTCCCTTGTTCAATGGGTTCCCTTGCTTCCCTTCCTATGTTTTGGTCTCCTTGTCTTGTTCTATTCCGCTACCCTAGTTTGTGTTGGCCTCCTCCCCTTTTTCTCCTGCTTTGTTTCTCTTAGTGTATTTTCTTCTTTTTTGGTTCTTTTTCTTTTGTCTTCCTTTATTGGTCTTGGCCCTCTTTCCTTCATAAATAAATAAATATATATCTATATATAAATATGTTATTTGTTTATTATATATATATATATTTAAGAGAATAACTATATATATTTAGTTATTTGTTTCCAATTATATATATATATATATATATATATATATAGATAATTGAATACAATTCTTTTTTGTATTGGTTTATTTCTATTTGTTTTCAGGCCATTCGCATTTCCACATACTATTGTCTTCATACATAATTACTTTGAATTATGTATGAATACAAATATATTTGAGTGCAATTTTTTTTTCATTGTGATTTTTCGTTGTTTCATTTTGGTTTTTGGTTGTTTTTGTTTTGCTTTTGTAATTGTTTTGGTTTGGTGTTGTGTTTACATTTTTTTGGTTGTGTTCTTTGTATTTTTATTCTTTTTATCCATTTTCATACATAATATATTTTTTTTTCATATATATTTTGATTGAAAATTTCTTTTTGTTGTTTCATATTGTATTTTGGTTGTTTTTTTAGATTTTTTTTGGTTGGGTGATTTTTGTTTATTTCAATTGGTTGTGTTCTTTGTAATTTTTATTCTTTTTATTTAAATTCATATATATATATATTTGTATTTTGATTAAAAAATTATTTTTTGTATTGAAATGTGTGTGTATATATATATATATCTATTTGTATTTTGATTGATAATTTCTTTTTTGTATTGATATATATATATATTGGTTGCATCACTTTATTCTTTGGTATTCAGTTTCATTTGTTTTGTATTTTGTTTTTGTTTTGCATTGGTTTGATGTTGGTTTGTTTTTGTTATTTTTGTAATTGTATTGGATTTGTGTTTTTTGTTTATTGTGTTTATTGTGTTGGTTTTTTGTTTATTGGATTTTTTTAGTTTAGTGATTGTTGTTTTTGTTTATTTCATTTGGTTTCTTTCCTCCTTCTTGTTTAGTCTTTGTGAGTCCTTTGTCTTGCCTTCCTTTTTTAAGTGTGTTAGTGCTTCTTTCTCCTTCTTTGCTTAATTTCCCCTTGGTTTTTAATTAATTAATTAAATTAATTAATTAATTTTTTTCTCTTGTCCTATCCTTCTTGGTCTTTTTTCCCCCTCTCTCTCCCTTCCCTGCCTTTTTTCTTTTTAATTAGCTCTTGGTCTGCATCTTTTCATTCTCTCCTTTAGCTCTACTCTCATCCTGATGATGGATCATGAAGTGTGATCTGAAACGTTGATGCAAAAATTCTCACACAATCAAAACCAAAAATCATTGCAAAGAGTCTTAAAATTGGTCAAAATACCTTAACTTTCTTAAAACCTATGTGAATGTTAAGGAGGGTGTCACTTTTGAAAAGAGTAAGTTTTTAAAAGAAAAATTATGGTTAGGGTTTTTGCGGCTCTTTGAAGTCCACATCACAGAGAAATGAAGAGAGCATATTCACCATGTTGCAGGTGCATAAAAGTTTGCAAAGGGCACATTGCTACAAATCATGGGAAGCAGTGGGTTTGTAAGGAAATCTAGGAGTGCATGCAATGAAAACTCTAGACAGTAGTGCCTTCGGTAACTTTCATTTCGATTAGGTTGCCTCAAAGACATGAACAACTATGTCCAAATGCGGAATAGACATAGTTCATTTCCTACATTGATCCATCTGAGAGAAACACATGTAAATTCAACAACAAGCATTAACAGATTCTACTACACAAACCAACAGGAATGAAAGATGAAACAAAAAACTAGAACACAAAGATTTACGTGGGGAAAATCCTTTCAGATAAAAAACCCCACACTCCAAAGATCGAGCCATTGTATTATTCTACAACAAATAGTTACAATAGAATTTCAGGCTCTTAGCCTTTTCAGAGATTACATCTTGTTCATCTGGATACAACTAGTAGCAAACTATTCTTGAGAGATTCCAACAGCTTGACTCTGCCTCTCAATCCTCTACTTCAACCTCATGGCTTCGACCTTTCGGCTAGCCACTCGGTCCTTACTCTATAGTTCTCTCTCTCTGGCTCTCGGCTCTTCAGCTTTATGGCTTATCAACTTCCTTTTCTCTTACACCATCCAGAATGTCCAATGCATACATATATGCATTTTTTCTCAATAGTCAAAAAGCAAATCACTGACTCAGCATCATCATCATAATGAAGATGTTTCCACTCTGGTGTAGATTTTTCCTTCCACAAAAAAATGGTTGCAATGGTTCACATCTACTTTCTCGGATTGGTCCGCATCGCACCACGTCAGACAGCCTTCACTCGGTCAACATCGATCAATTTGTGTTGCATGTCGGTGAGACTCTAGAAGTGTCTCCCCAATGCCACAAGACCAGATTACACGTTGTCACCAAGAGTTGTCTCCATCGGAAAGAGGTTCCATTGAGCTCATAAGTCATACTGAAACCCATTGTATTTCTATCGGCATCCATCTGTTGCCAAGAGTCTCCTCATCGGCATGATCGGCAAGACCTCTCACTGACCTCCAGTTGAACTCATCTGTCAACTCTATCACTAAGACATTCAACTGTCGCCAAGAGGTTTAACCGAGGTCTTCAAGTCACATCAATCTCAATATTGCCATCGGCAAGACTATCACAGATTGCCAAGACCTCATAACGAAGTCTTCAAGTCATGCCGACGTGAGAATTCCATTTGCTAAGACAATCGTCTTTCGCCAAGACATCCCACCAAGCATTCATGAGTTATACCGATCTCCGAACAATCGCCAAGATTCATGTCGACATCCAAGAAGCATCAGCCAGACCATCGCTAATCGGGGAGTGGTCATACCGAAGTCAACGAGTCATACCAACAATAGGATTCCCATCGGCAAGACAAACACCTTTCGCCAAGACATCACCCCAAAAGTTCTAAGTCACCCTGAGTCTATCTTGTCGGCTAGACTTATCGCTTTCACCAAGACTTCATATCGATCACCTTATGTTATACCGATGACCCCTAACACTGTCACTGAGACATCTCTCGGTCGCCAAGAGATCATGCCGATAGGAACAAGTCATACTAATTTATTCATTGGCCAGACAGACCGAAGGTCATGTCGATATCGACAAGACTTCCTATCATCACCGAGACCCTTGAGTTACACCGATGACCACAAGTGTATATCTATCAGCAAGACTTCCCTTGTTAGTATGAGACATACTGACTGTCCAAGACTCTCCCCGACACCGCTTGTCACCTAGAGTCACACCAATATCCGATAGCCACCAACTGTCGGCCAGAGGTCTCCACTCGGCAGAAGGTTACAACGAAGGCCACAAGTCACAGCGATATCACTAGTTGGCAAGATAGAAGCATTGTCTTAGCGACATGAGCAAAACACAAGGTTACAACTTCTAGTCAACCAGACAACAGAAATGTCATAGTGACTATGCTTTCTCAGGGGTTATAGCCTATGAGATTGAGGCACATTTTCCAATAATCTCCCACCTAACGAAGATCACATAGGCACCTCCAAAGCAACTAGAAACTAGGATCACACTAGCTCCATCAGTTCAAACCCTGCAATACTCAAGACACCCAATCAACATAATTCAACAGATAACAGTCCATTAGACAATCTGCAACAAAGACCAGGCATCCAACTGCCACTAATTGTCCAACAAAACAACTAATCACAGCCTTTCAGGAAACCACATAGACCTTAAACATGCTCTCATGCTCTATCAAGAATTCTACTCCAACATCCATGATGTCCACCATTCAAGCAACAATCCTATCATCTTCCACGTGTGGAAGAAAGATACAAAGCCAAGGTGTACAAGCACCATTCCAACGAACACAAGCAAAAAATCCCAGTGATATCACCAACAAGATACTACTACCACTTCACTATGCTCAAATGCTATACAGAAGTATATCAACTTCAAAGCTTCAAACATAACACAACAGTGAAGTCATTCTCCAGAAACAAGATAAACAACACCAGTTAGAACAACAATCAAACTGACTGCTTCCATCCAACTGATAAACCCACGTGACTAAAAATAGCACCCACAGCTCGTGCTATACCATCCAATCTCACATTCCTCACAGGTATCACCATTAGTAAACTTCTGCCAATCCATTAACATCAAATACAAGTTCTAGTGTCAACCAGTCGAAGAAGAAAAGACACATATAGGAACTCCCACTGCCTGAGAAATCCAAATCTAAAAGATCAGAAGGCATCACAAGCCTACCAATACTAGCACATAGAAAATGTAACCCTATAGTACCAAAGAAAAATCCACAATGATATGCTCAACCTGCAACAACCTGCAACAAGAAACATTTCTCTCACCACAAACCTTTACGGCCATAGAGAGAAACTTTGCATATCATCTTCTGTAGAACTTCCTCCTACATACACTTCTAATAGCTAGCTATGTGAAGAATGATCTTCTTCACATCCCAAAAGAAATCCTTAACAACATCCATTCGTTCAATCACCAAGATCAAACCATCTTTAAAACCAACATGGATGTAAGCATCTCAAAGAAGATCAAACTAGTTCATTCCCCATTTCAGGAAATTAGCTCATACAACATCTCCTACCAATTCTCATTAGTAACAAGGAGATAAAACAAAACTATACAACTTCTACTATGAATCCTCCAGAACCATTAAACAACAATCCAGGATCCATATCATGAAAGTAAACAAAAAATACATCTGAAAGATATAATGAGCCAAATACCTCTCAGATAAACTGTCGAGTAGACCAAGAGTGGGAACGAGAATACTTCTTTCAAGATATGCAAGTCATCATGACTAATCCAAGAGCAATCTCTTCATAGGTCTCTTATTGAACTCACGTTCAACCAAGGTGAAGGCTTCTCAGACTTTCTGCTGAACAACTTTAACAAAAGTAACAAGCAACAACAAATCTCTCATAAGAGAACAAACAGCCTCACCTTATTCTTCATGTATCCATGAGTACTACCAACCAATCATCCCATGCTAAACTTGAACTGCATTATTGCACTATCATGAAGTATCAAGCAAATAATCAAAGCACTCAATACACAAAGAATTACCAGACCATTGTCAAAGGTCCAAAGATATGAACCAAGAACTTATCATGACACCATGATCTACATATCCCCATAGGAGATACCATGCTTCAAGTGACTTCTCCATTATCTCAAGTACAATGCACAATGCCAAAAATCCAGTGCACAAACAAGAGTATACTATGACATAAAGCAAATAGACTTAAGAACAACATCACCTGTCAAGCACCAACAACACCTTAGCCAAAGACTCCAAATGTCCTCCATGGTTCCAAGATGTTGCACATCTTCAAATAATGTCCATGCAAAAGCGAAAGAACCCTTTTGCAACACTAAAGAAGACCATTCACCACCATGTGATGAATCCATAGTCACTGCTAGAGCTCCCACTGAAACGTGACACCCAAGCTTTCCAAGCATCATGACCAAAAGTTTCAGGTTCCCATTACTGACTATTCAGGTACTCAATAATATCCATCCTCTCATCTCAAAACAATCACACCAATGCACAAGTGACCACAGACAAGGCCAGCTAACAAATTTGCACCATCAATGAATCAACCTCATGGATAAAGACAGTCCACATCCAAGTTATCTCATTGCAGCCAATGGGTAGCTAATCCATCAACTGCATAACTTGTAGATCACAACCATCGAACATGCAAAACCATTATCACATTGAAAACTGCAACACTGAGATTTGAAAGAGAATAACCTCGTAGACAACATGACTCAAACACCAGATTACACCAGATCTGTCTTTCCAAACATTTCCACAATGAGCACCATAATAAAAGAAACCCACCAAAAGAATGTTGAGTGACAAATCACATACCAACACTCGCATGTAGAGAAAGAATTATACCTCCTTAAAAGCATGCACCAAGCATGCATGTAGACCTGCAACTATCTCATCTAGCAACACCCCAAAAGGCTAGTGTCTGGACAATAGCTTAATAGCAGCTCCACATGATCACAAGTTTTTCTTAATTGTGTAAAACTTGCAAAACCACAGAGCCATGCAAGTACAAATCATCCTTAGAAAGAAAACAACAGTTCAAGAGAATCCAGGCCCCTTTCAGGCCAACTTTAAACCACCACCATGTACATGCATCTGAGAAAGAGAGAAAGGCTATTTCAGAAGCTTGCAAATCATCTAATGATTAACTCCATAGCCTTCAAGCATTCAAGGTTAATAGGAAACAGTGCTTTCCAACACCAGGAACCACCACCTAGCATAAGCACTCTCTTCCATGACTGAGAAACAATCTAGGCTTCTCCATATCACCCAGGAGCCTATCACATAGACACCAATATGAAAGCTTTACTGCTACACAACCACAGAGTAAGGAAATCCACCTCATACTCCAAGGCTATACATCTACCAGCCAGGAGACACAAATCAGAACATGATCAACTCCCTTTTCCATCTTGACCATCCTTCAAGCTGCATGTTGTCTTAGAATACCACAAGGCTTCCACTCATCAAAGGATCAATACATCAGTCCATTCCTCTAGATTTCCTCTAGCCATTCAAACTGAGAAATCTTCACACGAGAAATACCCAAAACCAGCAACCAAAAGAAGGCTATGATACCACTTGTAAGGAAATCTAGGAGCGCATGCAATGAAAACTCCAGACAATAGTGCCTTTAGTAACTTTCATTTCAATTAGGTTGCCTCAAAGACACGAACAACTATGTCCAAATGCGGAATAGACACAGTTCATTTCCTACATTGATCCATCTAAGAGAAACACATGTAAATTCAACAACAAGCATTAACAGATTCTACTACATGAACCAATAGGCATGAAAGATGAAACAAAAAACCAGAACACAAAGATTTATGTGGGGAAAATCCTTTCAGATAAAAAACCCCACACTCCAAAGATAGAGCCATTGTATTATTCTACAACAAACAGTTACAAAAAAATTTCAGGCTCTTAGCCTTTTCAGAGATTACATCTTGTTCATCTGGATACAAGTGGTAGCAAACTATTCTTGAGAGATCAAACAAAGCAATCAAGATCACGAGAGATTCCAACAGCTTGACTCTGCCTCTCAATCCTCTGCTTCAACCTCATGGCTTTGGCCTTTCAGCTAGCCACTTGGTCCTTACTCTATAGTTCTCTCTCTCTGGCTCTTGGCTCTTCAGCTCTCTGGCTTATCAGCTTCCTTTTCTCTTACACCATCCAGAACATCCAATGCATACATATATGCATTCATTCTCAACAGTCAAAAAGCAAATCACCGACTTAGCATCATCATCGTAATGAAGATGTTTCCACTCTGGTGTATATTTTTCCTTCCACATAGAAATGATTGCAACGGTTCACATCTTTCTCGGATTGGTCCGCATCACACCACGTCAGACAACCTTCACTCGGTCAACATCGATCAACTTGTGTCGCATGTCAATGAGACACTAGAAGTGTCTCCCTGATGCCACAAGACCAGATTACACGTTGTCACCAAGAGTCGTCTCCATTGGCAAAAGGTTCCACCGAGCTCATAAGTCATACCGAAACCATTGTATTTCTATTGGCATCCATTTTTCAGCAAGAGTCTCCTCATCAGCATGATCGGCGAGACCTCTCACCGACCTCCAGTTGAACTCATCTATCAACTCTATTGCTAAGACATTCAACTGTCGCCAAGAGGTTTCACTGAGGTCTTCAAGTCACATTGATCTCAATATTGCCATCGACAAGACTATCGCAGATCACCAAGACCTCATACCAAAGTCTTCAAGTCATGCCAACATGAGAATTCCATTCACTGAGACAATCGTCTTTTGCCAAGACATCCCCTCGAGCATTCATGAGTTATATTGATCTCTAAACAATTGCCAAGAGTCATGCCGACATCCAAGAAGCATCGGCCAGACCATCGCTAATCGGCGAGTGGTCATACCAAAGTCAAAGAGTCATACCAACAATAGGATTCCCATCGACAAGACAAACACCTTTCGCCAAGACATCACCCCGAGTCTATCTTGTCGGCTAGACTTACCGCTTTCGCCAAGACTTCATACCGATCGCCTTATGTTATACCAATGACCCCTAACACTATCGCCGAGACATCTCCCGGTCGCCAAGAGATCATGCCGATAGGAACAAGTCATACTGATTTCTTCATCGGCCAGACAGACCAAAGGTCATGTTGATATCGACAAGACTTCCTATCGTCGCCGAGACTTCTCACCGAGACCCTTGAGTTACACCGACGACCACAGGTGTATATCTATCGGCAAGACTTCCCTTGTCAGTATGAGACATACTGACTATCCAAGACTCTCCCTGACACCGCTTGTCGCCCAGAGTCACACCGATATCCGATAGCCACCAACTATTGGCCAGAGGTCTCTACTCGGCAGAAGGTTATAGCGAAGGCCACAAGTCACAGCGATATCACCAGTCAGCAAGATAGAAGCATTGTCTTGGCAACATGAGAAAAACACAAGGTTACAACTTCCAGTTGGCCAGACAACAAAAATGTCATAGCGACTATGCTTTCTCAGGGGTTACAGCCTATGAGATTGAGGCACATTTTCCAACAGGTTTTTGACATGTTGCAGATTGAGAGAAAAAAGCATGACATGATGCATGTAAATAGGAATTTATTTCTCCACATTGTAGACCATTGATAGATTGCAAATAATTATTCAAGCATTAGGCTATGTGTATGAAGGTATGGAAATAGCTTTCATTACTCCTTTATCATGAAGCAAAGAGAAACAACTTGTAAGCATTATTCAGTTTCACTGATTCAAGTTTCTATTTTACATATTGAGTTTGCTGCCCTCTTTGGTGGTGGTCCTTGTGAATAAGAAATGATGATAGCATCATAAAAATCATGGAATTTATGATAAACAAGGGTTTCATATATGAATAGAGTGCTTGACATTCAAAATAAACTTTAAAGTGGCTATTGTAGTGGTCTACAAACTTGATAAGAACTAATATTAAGGTTTTCATAGATTACTATCACCATCGCATAGTCAGGCCTTAGCACATAATGCTAAGAAAGTCATGAAGACAAAACATGAAAACATTGAAAATGTCAGTGGTGTCATTGTTTTAACAAATGCAGGATAGTCCTCATGGAAAATATAGTCACAAAGGTTGTTAGTGGCAGTCAAGAATGAGTTTCATGGAAAAAAGGGAAATATAACACTAAAGACTTTCATAAACTAATGGGATTAAGAGTAACAGTCTAAAATCACCAGTGGGATCCTATGATAATGAAATGATAGGAACATAATTAAGGTTTTTGATAGATGTTTGCCATTTATTTTAAAGATCCTATGATTACCATGAGACTATCCATTGGAAGGTGACTTTTGAAAGGTGATTATCTTGTGTTGAGTATTGACCTATCAATGTTTTTTCTATATTGAAAACCACTATTTCATGGTTTTTTTGCATAGGGGTAAGTGCAGGATCATGATGGGCCAAAAAGTGGCAATATGATGGGTATGTGGTTGATGACTATTTTTTTACCCAAAATTGATGAAACGAAAAGGGTTTTTAAAGGAGATTCTCATCTTTCCACCTATATAAATTATGCTTTACTTTGAATTTAATAAGTAATTATTATTCATTTTCTATTCAAATTACGACTAAAGTCCTAATTAATAGGCTGATTGAAAAACATCTATAGCTTTCAAATGGTTTCACAGTTTTTCAATCCAAAAATGCATCACATTCTATGCTTTGCATACTATAGGATTAAAAAACGAAAAATTAAATATCATGAACTTTTGACCAAGTTAAGGTGGTCAGACATATGAGTTTTTATATTTTTAAAAAAGTTGTAATAAAAAATTCATAATTAATTATCTACTTGGAAAAAATTTACAAAAATATATGTATCACATCGGGGCATGAGTCCTCTACTTATATCTAAAATCTTATAAAAAAATATTATCATTTTATTGTGGTTAGGGTGGTCAGACAGACACCTACTTTTTATTTTTTCCCTGAAATTTAAGTACCATTGCATTGAAAATTCAAATTTTCACCAAGTAGATTTTGTTAAAAAAACCTAGTAGTTTATAAACTACATTCAATTTTCTATAGATTATATTCTTACATTTTTTTGAAATAATATAGATAACTTATTCAAATTTTTAGGTCAAGTTTCCTAACTCTGATTTTTCTTTTTTTTTTGCCACTAAAGGGCCTATTTTTTCCATGATGATCCTGCACATACCCATAGTATACCCTCTTTTAAAAGTGTTGATGGCTACCTTTCCTTACTGTACTATTGACTATCCTTTTACTTCATAGTCATACCTTTTTTTCACTGAGGGTTTTCTCTCCATCTAAGCACAAATTGGCTTGTTGCACAAAGTTTAGATAGTAAAATCCTTATCTATAGTACAGTGGGGAGCTTTCAGATTTAATAAGAAGTGAAAGGTTTGCAGGACACTTTGTAGTAGGTTATGCTTGGAAAGTTAACTTTTCACTTGATGGGTAGTTTGTAAATCTTGAAAAGTATTTAAAAATCTTAAATGACACGGAAGTGTCTACATAAGTTGTGAGTGGCATCTTAAGGTTGATATATGTGGCTTAGATGGGATGATTAAGTATTGGAATTGATTTAGTCACAATGTGTAATATATGTTTCAAACTTGTCATGATTATGTATTTCAAGGGGTTCTTAATGAACAAAGTGTATGCACTACCTTTTCAATATTTAGGTTCATACACAAGGCTCAATCTTTAGGAGAAGACACTGAAATGAATCCTACCACAAATGGGAGCTTGTAGGTTGGATTAATACAAAATTAAGAGGGATAGTGCATATTTAAAGGAAACAATATTATGACTATCAAAAGAATGACAGTCTTTCAAAGAAATGAATAGGGACAGTCCTTGCCACATTACAAAATTCTATGATTTTCCTTCAAGGAAATGAAAGATTAGATGACAGTAAGAAGGTATAATGTGATTGAAAAAGTCATGATCTATGGATGATTGGTGTATGGATAGTGAAAAACACCAAAAAGACTATGAGTCGAAATGTGACGTAGGAAACTCAGTATTACATGAAGCCTAGCTCAATCTACAATTGGTAGCACCAAGTGAAGAAGAAATGCCTGATTATGGGGAGATAATCATGCCTATTGATGACAGCCATATAAGGGGGAAAAGTCTCTAATTCATGCCCTGAAACTCTTATTTATGATGCAATTGAGAGCTTGAAGGGTAACAGTGAAATGCACAGTGAGGTTTGATTTTAAAAGAATATGAGCAAGGGTATAAAGAATATTGATAATTACAGTGCAAGATGGGAAATTCAACCATCAAAGAAGGGGTAGTAATTGCATAAATCACAAGATCACTATGAAAAAGATCTTGGCAATAATTTGGGATAGTGTTTTGTGGACTGAGTATATTTGCTGAGGTCTAATATTTTCAATGTCTTTGTGGTTGTCAAGTTAATGTCAATAGTTGTGATCAATAACCTAAGAACTATGGTTATGCTCTATGTTTACAAAGACAAGTAATGAGTGGTCACAAATCCAAAAATCATATGGGGAATTTCCTACTCAAGGATATTGGAAATGTAAAGAGTATGCATGTGATAGTCATAAATGACTATTTTGAATGGAAACCATGAGTAACAGTTGTACAGTCAAAGGGAAATCCATTTAAAAGGAATCCAAGGCATCATTGCAAGGAAAATATAATGCAGATCAAGGTGATAAAACATAATCTAACTCAATCAACCCTTTACCAAAGTCTTAACTCCTCAAACACCATGATTTCCTTCACAAATCCACTATTTCTTTAGTAGCACAACAAACAAGGTTTTTCCCCCTTAATTTGTAGATCGGGTCTCAAACCCAAAAAAAATATCACTATTATAGATACCCTTTTTCCTCCTCCATAGCATATCTCAAATTTTCATAGGGTTTCTTTGGAACATAACCCTCAAAAAATTGTTGCTACGCTTCTCACAAGGCCTAATTAGGCTTCTTCAAAATGGCCCTTATTGATTTTTCACTCTCTCAACCTCAATTATTCATTCTACAGCCATCCACACATCATATGGGATCTGAACATGCACATTTTATCAACTAGAATTATTTCCACACACCTTTTCTGTAAAATCCTACTTCTCTGCAACTCTTTCACCCAAAAAATAAGAGATTTTCACCCTAGGGTATCACCTATTATTCATCAAACCTCCTCTCCTACTATTTCCACTTCATGGACACAAAACCCTACCCATATAAACTCATTCCACCAATTCTCTAACTTTTACACCAGTGGAATGAGTCAAAAACTAATTTTCTTCTATCAAACCCTCAAAACCAAGGTTTCAAGATAGTTTTAGAAAATCTACTCTAACTCACTCAATACTTGATGAAAATAGATGAAATAAGATGAAAATGAAAAGGATTTAGATCCCCATCAATTCAAATGCATAAATTTTCACCTATATTCTATACAAGGCCATACTGTTTGTTGTAGCAACAAATTTTTCCTTCAAAACACAAAAAACAAGAGCTTTATTATTCAAACTTTCAAAATTACATCATCCAACCTCCTTCAGCGATGAAATTAGGATTTTTATTCCTTTTCAAGCCTACCCCAATAGTTACAAACTAACTTGTAAACTTCTTGACCGTTTAACTTCCTTTTACATCAAAATGCAAAAGTTGCTATGCAACTTTACCAAATTGACTCAAAATGACTCCCAAACCACTACAAATAGCCTAAATTCCCAAATCGTAATAGGTCTTTAATACCTTATTACAAACAAATAGCCTAAATTGACTCCAAAACATCGTAATAGGTCTTTAATACCTTATTACAAACCAAAATTGAATGAACAACTTAAAAACCAAAATTTAGCAACTTCTTACCACTATGACCTATGGTGCCCTGCACCATACTCCCTGGGCAAAAGGAACTCAAGTCCCATTGAGGACAGTGTTGCAACATAAAATACATGATTTTTTATGCCATTCTCTATCCTCCAAGTGTTGTACCATCTAGTACACCCTTCCACTGACTTAGATACTAAAAATAAGCATTTTATTTTGGCTTTCACTGGTTCTCCACATGAGAATGTTGCTCTTCCCTTGATGAATGATTTATGGTTCCTCCCTTATTTGGAAATGTTGTCAAATTTTCCTCTTGACTTGCTACCATGTCTCTCCCTCTCTTGCAATCAGTTTCCTTCTTCTTTGATCCCATTGTGTACTTGAACTTGCTCTTTTCCCCTTGTAGTTTTGCTTGGAGCTCTTCACCTCTATTTTCCACATTTTCCATCTGATGTTCTGCCTCTATATCTACTACTTGATCAAGTTTACCAACCTCTGATATGAAAGAATCAAAATGACCACTATCCTCTTTGGGAGACAATGAATAAAAAATTATTTCCATCATCATATCAACATGCTTCTCAAACAAATCTTGCATCCCCAAAATCAATTCATCCTTGGCCTTCAACAAATCAGATTTTGACACCAACTCAATATCATTTTTGTAAGGCCCCACCTTGGGTGCACAAAATAATACTTGTGATACTAGTAGATAAACCTTGTGAGTTGAACGTGAATTGTACTTAATATGTATACATCATAATTCAACAATTTATAAATGTTCTATTGATTAATCATGGTGCAACTAGATGAATGTTATTCAACCTATAATAACTTTGTTAAGGTTATGAATGGAAGAGAGGAACATAATAGTGTAGGATTATGTGTAAATGTCTTTTACTAAGAGAAGAATAGAGAAAAGAAAGAAATGTAGTGCCTATCCATGTGTTAACTCTAGCATTGTCGTGATGCTTTTATGATTGGATTAAATTTGTATTGAGTTCATGATATGATGTAATTTTAGGTTGTGTATGATCCTTGCTATATACTCCATGCTCTTATTAGTCATTATACATTTCTTTAAGCTATGATCTTTGTTGCTAGAGTTGATGCTTCACCCTAAGTGTGTATGATGCATATAGGTTCATAAAATTGGATTGTTGTGGAGGAAAGTGGTATATATTAACTTTGGTAGGATACTTGTATGATATTGCCATAAAATTACATTTATGGTGTACCTATTTGTTCTTATTTCTTTAAACTAAGATATTGAACCATGCTTAGTGAATGGTAATCATTTCTTTTATTTGTAAATTCCATGCATGATAAATAATGAATTAATAGGAGTAATTAATTGATGATCAAGAGATCTTATTCAAATTAATTGTATTAGGAATATCTAAAATCATATTTTAAATATCATATATTTATTTGTGATTGAACAATTATATTAGGAATATCTAAAATCATACTTTAAATTTATTATAATATCATATATTTATTTATGATTGAAAAATAATATTTAAATGTATGTAGATAAATCTATTAACTGGTTAGTGTGTGGATTGATCAGAATTGTTTATTTGATAATATGATGTGATGACTAAATAACTATTGGTTAATTCATTAATTTATTATTGTAAAGGGATTTAATGAGAAAAAAAAATATTTTATTTAAAGAAGTAATTATTGATGTATTTAAATTTTCAATATGATTTATTCTATTGATTAGTGTAACTATGTTACATGTAGTAGAAAGGAAAAGGATGGTGAGAAGTATAGTGGGAGAGAAAATTTAAAAGCATCATAATAGAAGCATAAGATAATGAGAGAAACTATGATAATCACCCACATACAAAATAAAAATATTATATAAATGGTCTTATTGTTTGCTGGCAAGAATAATGTAATAGCTTTGTAGTCGATATATTGATCCTTATTATTTATTTTGGATTAAAATAACATTCTAGTAAATATAAATTGAAATAATCATTGAATATTAAGATGTGTCATAATTATATAAATTTACTATTAATACAATTATTTCCCATCTAATATATACATTAGTATCTCTCAAAATAAACATTTCCTTACAACAATTTATATTTTAGAAACATCAAAGTAGACAGCAATCTAGTATATGACAATTCTAATTAAAAAACAAAAATAAAAAAATTAAAGAATATTGTCATTTATTTGTATCATATTATATTTATTTTATATATATTCTTTTAATTTTACATCTTTGACAACTAAATTAAGAGAGTTAAATTTCATTTCTTAATAAACTAATGACAAGAATGATAAATTGAATAAAATTTAGGAATAATAAATGCTCACTTAGGAAATTTAGCTTTAAGAGTAATATATTTCAAAGTTGTTCAGATATATGGAAGATATCAAGTTCTTAATGGTAGATGCCTTTGAGAGCAATTATCTGTCCGAGAATAGTGGGAAAAAGTGGAGGTTAGTGCAAAGGACAACTGCAAAAGAGGGAAAGGCATGAAAAGGAGAGGAGACCATGTTGCGGGCATTGTGTCAACATTCCATGTGCCTTCTCGATGCTTCCACATTTTTGTACACATTTTTACTAGAGAACTCAGATATACAGGGGGAGGAGAAAATAAAAAGCTTCCAAGGAGGCGCAGGCAAAGAGGACATTGGAAGAGGCTTCCTGCAAAACTCTATCCATAATTTATGATCGACATCATTGACAACACGACACGATTTGTGCAAAATCTTAAGGTAAGCCACTTGCCATGGTTGCAATTATTGCATTCCATGGGACCCTAATTCTCTAAGGCATTCTGCCAAACTGATCGGATTATTAAGATTTTAATTTAACAGCTGTTCATTTTCAAAATATGTATATAGGAACCCCCTTGTGTTCAGTCCACTCACTTGGGTCTATCTTCAAGTCTCCTATTTTGGGTCTTATCATATAATTTGGTGTGGGTGATTGTTCATGAGCCAATTGAGTGTTTCTACAAATGACTAAGAATTCCTTTGTGTTTCTCCACATGTGTTTTCACCCAAATTAATTGCTACACTTTGATGCATGAATTCCTCAGACATTGTGCTAGCCTTTTCCCTTTGTCTATTGGTTGAAGAATTTGGCAACTCAAGGACATCTTTTCTGCATTTTCTATTATTTGCTTTAGCTTCCTGAGATGCAAGAATGAATCTAACTTCTACATTGCAACCTAATACATGTTGAAGTGAATTCACAATACTCTTCCAAGATCTTCCAGCTCTAGACTTATGATCTGGATGCCTACATTCTAATTGAGCAATAGCTAGACCTACAAATTAGCTTATATTATTAAAGCATCATATTTCTCTATCAATTAAAGCAAGTGAAGAAGATTACTGATCTATCTAAATGAAATGCATTGCAATACTAACATAGACATCTGAAGTAACTTCCACAGTGCATTACAAAAGCTTACACCTTTTTCTAGAACATAGTATGAAAATAAATGAATTTACAATCTACTAAAAATGAACACCATGCCAGCTTAGAGGAGTAAATTTTATTTTATTAATCGTTATAAGAACTCAACAAAGAGTGCCAACATAGAGAACTACTATGGTTGACTCAAGAAAATAAATAACATCCATCTTCTTAGGGTACTTCAATTTATTAACATTTTCCCAAGTAAATATTACATAGGTATCAGAGCCTAGGTTGGTACACTAGGAAATCTGGGGAAGTATATCGAAGTCTTACTTGTTGTGCATGTTCTACCTTAAGTATTAGATACAAGGTGTGTGTTACCTACATGTACTTATGAAAACTATGTGAAATGTCAATTTAGTTATAGAGATGCATGTCTACTGTGATTATGTTTGGATATGTGGTGTATTCCCTAATGTCAACCACTCCTAAGGGAGAAGGGTTTGTTAGTGTAATTAGGAGTCGAGTGGGCAAGAGAAGACTAGGGTGAGTTATAGTGTGGCCCTCATTTCCTAGGGTAAGGTGAGCTACTATGGGGCCCTTATCTATTTGAGGGCGAGGAGAGCTATTGTATGGACCTCATTATAATTTGGAGAATGTCTTCCCCCATCTCCCCCTCTTTATGGATCCACTAGTGATTCATATGTGATGCCATTACCTATTTAACATTCCCTTGTCTCTCCTACTACCATCTATCATTGTAAAGAAAAAGGGTTGAGGATAGACCTAAGTGTTCCCTTGTTCTACAACATATTCACCATTGATAACTTGAAGTTGCTATTTGATTGTCTTGGGTTGTGTGGGACACGATACATGCTGATTATTATATGATTGTCTATGATTGTGTGAGACATATTGATGTTATATTATGATTCATTCATGAGCTCTATGAGGTTTGAGACCACCTTATCCCCTCCTCCCCCTTAGGTGACTTGATTGAATTCACAAAGTGATCGTAATGTGAAAATTTATGTGCTTTTTGATTCATATTGGTGATTGTCATTTCGATTTATGTTGCTACTGGCATGTGTGTAGTAATGTGGATTATGTTCAACTATCAAACTCAGATGGGTCACTAACAGGTTGTATGGGAAGAGTAGATGGCATGGGGATTTATTGTGAAGGGGTAAATGAGATTGGTATGGGATGGCTAATATCCATTTTCCCTTGATTTATCAAACATTTCTATGTAGAGGTTCCTTGGGGAGGACTTGATAGTAATTATTTATGTGATATGGAATTCTTAGAGGAGGAGTTAGGGCACTAGAATCCTCATCCCTTTGTGTGAGCCTTGTGTTGTGAGTCATGTGAGTCCTTTTTATGGAAATTTATGTGTTGGTCATGTGTTATTTTGGTTGTACAAATGAGAAAACAAGATTAAGAGGAAGATTAAATGATTGCTTGAGCATTATCTAAATGATATGTGATATTATTGTTGGATGTTGTAGTTGTGTTGCTGATATGTGGTTGTCATTGATGTCAACACTATTGGCCTTGAAGACATTAGAAGTTGTATATGTTGAGGATATTGAGAAAATTGTAATGAAATAAGTTGCAGGTTGACAGTGATGTAGTGAAGGTCAGTTTGTTGGTTACCTCAATACATTGATGATTAGAGGTTGTGGATTAAAGGGTTTCTTACTGATTATATCTAGTTTATCCATGTTAATTTTTAGAGATCTGCATGAAGATTTGATCAAGTTATGAGCAGTTGTGTTCTAATAGTCATTTTATTGCTTCAATTGGTGTTCTTGAATGAAGATGATGTGATTCTAGTAAGCTCAGTTGTTAAAGATGCTTCTTCAATGATTCATGATGTTTGTGGATGTTTCTAGATCATGCTTTATCTGTGTTGCATGTCTACATTGATTTTTGTGCTCGCAATTGGAGATTTTATCTTGTGTGTTCATGTTTTTCATGTTCTTGGTCGACAGGGTGTTGTAGCGTGTTGTGGATCTTCAAGGAGTAATTTTTTGAAGTGTTTTCATGTTTGATTATTTTATTTTGGTTCTTCACTATGCTTTGGCTAACATTGGTTCATTCGCATTGAAATTTATTTGATGTTTTGGGCTAATAGTTTGTATTCATTTTATTATTTTGTTGAGGCTGACATGTAGCAATATAATCTCTTGTTGCAGATATATATATAAATGATTGTTTATTCTATTTGAAGGTGTGCTTGTGTATGAGATGTGTGAATAATGTCCTAATCCTTCGAAGATAGAAGTAGAGTGTGAAGAAGTGTTCATGTGCTTAGCCAAAACTGTAATCAGGCATTAGTAGATGCTATTTTCTTAGTTCAAATCTTGTAGATGTAATCCAAATCCTTTTGTAAAACAGTGAGTATTCCTTTTGTAATTGAATAGTGAGCTCTAGGTACTGCACCTGAATGCATGTGCATTCCCCATTTCATTCTTTATAATTTTAACAGGGTATAATCTTGTGGACTGACCTCCACCATGGTTTTTCCCCTAACAGGGTTTCCACATAATTTTTTTTGTGTTATGTGTGTTTTTGATGTGTTGTTGATTTATGCTTTCATGGTTATTAATTAGATCTGAGAATAAGGTTAATAAATTTGATAGGTTTGAATTTCTGAGACAATTGATTTACCCCCTTCTCAGTTGTTTGCCCTTGTGTTGCCAACAATTGGTATCAGAGCAGGTTCCTTGGAAGAAGTTTAATAGCTTGAGGTGATCTGGAATGGAAATATACAAGAAGGATAGTTTGAGATTTGATGGAACAAATTATTCTCTGTGGAAGGATCAAATGGAGTCTCATCTAAGATGCATTGGTGAACCTTACTGGAAAATTACAAAGAATAGGTATATCATTCCACATAATGCTCCTTCTACTGTAGATGAGATTAAGGAATCCGCATACAATATCAGGGCTAAGGAAGCATTGTTGAGTACTTTAACTGATTTTGAGATGACAAATGTTATGCATTTGATGACTGCTTATGAGATCTGGAAAAAGTTGGAAACTTTGTATGAAGGTGATGCTAATGTGAAGATTGCTAAGTTGCAAAGTCTGAAAGGGAAATATGAAATGTTGAGAATGGATGATGATGATAACATTACTTCTTTCATGCAAAGAGTGAATGAACTTGTGTGTGGTATTAGATGTGCTAGTGGATGATTGGAAGAATCAAATATTATTGTTAAAGTGCTTAGATCCTTGCCTACTACATACAAAGTCAAAGCTAGTGCTATTGAGGAGCTCCAAACTGTAACAAATGTAACCAGAGACATGTTGATTGGTAAGCTTACTACTTTTGAATTGAGTGAGTTTGGTGATGCTCTTCCTAAGATAGAATTTTCATTCAAGGATACTACTCTAGAAGAGATAAACACATATATGATCTGGGAGAAAGTTATTCTAGAAAGGTATTCAACTATGAGGAGGAAATGAGAGAGATTGAAGAAGAGGATAGAAAACTAGAGGAGCTTGAAGCACTTATTGTCAAGAGAGAAGCTAGAGGAGAAGGTAAGTATAAAGGGAAATTTCTTATTAAATGATTTTCTTGCAATAAGATAGGTCATTTTGCATCAAGGTGTCTGGAAAGAGTCGCTAATCCAAGACCTAACAAGCCTAGATTCCAAAGAAAGTGCTATTATGTTGCTTCTATTATGTTGCTTCTATTATGTTGTTGATGAAGGTGTGATAGATGATGAATCTGATAAAGGGAATGTAAGTGAAGATGAATGGGTATTTATTGCTATCAAGGAAAATGATCTAGCCCCTAGTAAATCTGTTAGTTTCTCAAATGTGGAGAAAGCCCTAGCTACTCGAGTTAAAGAGAAAGATGAATGGGTGATTGATAGTGGATGATCTCATCACATGACAGGTGATAAAATCAAATTTGTGATCCTAGAAAAGTATGAGGGTGGTGTTGTAAGATTTGGTGATGACAAAGCTAGTGTAATCCGTGGTAGAGGATGTATCTCTCTTGATAGTAAGAATAATACTGGTGATGTTCTATATGTGGAAGGTTTGAGGCATAATCTCTTAAGTGTTAGATAGATGGTTGACAAGGGATACAATCTTCAATTCAAGAATGGAAAGTGTAGAATATTGGGAAGTTCTAGAAATGTGATTGCTTCAAGTACAAAAAAAAAAGGTAACATTTTTCACCTGAATGCTACTAGTAAAAGTTGTCTGATTGCTCAAGTTGATGAAATTTGGTTGTGGCATAGGAGAATGTGTCATGTAAACTTTGATAATAGTATCAAGATAAGTTCTACTCAGGCAGTGAGAGATCTTCCTAAGTTGGTAAAGCATACTAATACTATATGCAAGGAATGTTAGTTAAGGAAGCAAACTAGAATTTCATTTCGGAGAAAACAACATTGTTCAAATGAAGTGTTGGAGCTTGTTCATACTGATTTGTGTGGTCCTTCTAGAGTCATAAGTTTATGAGGAGATAGGTACTTTTTTTTACTTATTGACGATTACTCTAGATTGATGTGGGTTACTTTCTTAAGGGAAAAATATAAGGCTCTAGAGAAATTCAATATTTTTAAGGCTATGGTTGAGATAGAGATGGGTCTAAAGATTAAATTCTTGAGATCAAATAGAGGTGGTGAATTCACTTCCCATAAGTTTATTTCCTTTAGTGAAGTGCATGGGATAAAGAGACAATTATCTACCCCGCAGACCCCTCAACAAAATGGAGTTGTGGAAAGGAAGAACATGACAATTCAAGATGCTGCTAGGACTATGATGTTGGAAGGAAAAATTCCTTATATCTATTTGAGAGACGCTGTGAGTACTGTTGTTTACATCCTCAACTGGGTACAAGTCAAAGGTGATACTGGTAAGACCCCTTTTGAGCTATGGTTTGGTCATAAACCTACTACTAGATATCTCAAAATATTTGGGAGTAAATGCTATATTAGAAGAGATGAAGATATAGGAAAGTTTGATGCTAGGAGTGATGAAGGAATCTTTCTTGGTTACTCTACTAAGAGTACAACCTAGCGGTGCTACAACAAGATATTGAGGAAAATAGTTGAAAGTGCAAATGTCAAGGTTGATGAAGACATAGCTAGACCATCCAAAACCTGTGGATATGATTTAGATGATCAGAATAAAAATTCTATCACAAGAAAGAAAGTCTAGACTTCAAGTCAAGTTCAGATCATTCTGGTGAATCAAGAAAATCAAGAGGAAGGAACTAGTGAAAGTGCAGAAGAGAGATCACAAGAGCGAGAAATTCAAGAACATCCTAAGACTCCATGGTATGTAAGTCTAAATCATTTAGAAGATTAGATTATAGGTGATAAGAACAAAGGTGTTTAGACTAAGAGAAAAATTGTAGAAGAATATTGTTTGATTTCAAAGACTAAGCCTAATAGTGTGAATGAAGCATGCAAAGTTGAACATTGGGTGGAAGCAATGAAAGAAGAGCTACAAAAACTTGAGATGAATAATACATGGATTCTTGCTCCTAGACCTAAGGACAAAAATGTAATTGGAACTAAATGGGTCTTTACAAACAAGCTGAATGAGCAAGGTGAAGTTGTTAGAAACAAAGAAAGACTTGTGTGCAAAGGATATTCTCAGATGGAAGGAATTGAATTTGAAGAAACCTTTGCCCTTGTTGCTAGGATTGAAGCTATGAGACTATTTCTTTCTTATGTTTCTTACAAAAACTACAAGGTTTATCAGATGGATGTCAAGTCAACATTTTTAAATGGAGAATTGGAAGAAGTGTATGTTGAGTAACCTGATGAATTTCAATTGATTGATCAGGGAGATATGGTTTTTCGGTTGAAGAAAGCATTGTATGGAATTAAACAAGCCCCAAGAGCATGGTATGCCAGATTGGACTAGTATTTGTTGAAGCTTGGATTCAATAAAGGTACTACTAATAGTAATATATATTTCAAGATTGATCATGATAAAGATTTGATTGTTGAAGTCTTTGTTGATGATATCATTTTTGGAGGAGATGATAGTTTGTGCACGAAGTTTGCTGATGGGATGAAAAATGAGTTTGAGATGTCTATGATTGGTGAGATGAAATTATTTTTGGGATTACAAATTACTTAGCCATATAAAGGGATCTTCATATCTTAGTCCAAGTATGTGAAAGAATTGCTAAAGAAGTTTGGTATAGAAGATTAAAAGCTAGTTGGTACACCTATGGTGACCAAATGCAAGTTGACACAAGATAATGATTGTTCGAAAGAAAATAAAACTAGATACAAATTGATGATTGGTAGATTGCTTTATTTGATTCAAACTAGAATAGATAGCTTGAATGTTTTATGCATTGTTGCAAGATTTCAAGCCAATCCTAAGGAATCTCATGTGACTGATGTGAAGAGGATTTTCAGATACTTCAAGGGGACAATTGATTTTGGACAATGGTATCCTAAAGATGTTGATCTTACTTTGAGTGCTTTTACTGATGTTGATTAGGCAGCTGATGTGAATGACAAAAAGAGTACTAGTGGTGGCACATTTTTCTTGGGTAAGAAGTTGATTTCATGGTTAAGTAAGAAGAAAAATGCCATTTCTTTATCTACTACAGAGGAAAAATACATTGTTGTTGCTAATATTTGTAATCAAGTATTATGAATGAAGTAGATGTTGAAAGATATCAGAGTTGTGTATGATGAACCTATTGTTATATTCTATGATAATTCAAATGCAATTAACATTTCTAAGAATCTAGTGTTGCATTCAAAGAACAAGCATATATCTATCAAGTTTCACTTTTTGAGAGACAAGGTGAGTGAAAAGGAAGTCAAATTGGAGTATGTGCCTACTAAGGAATAGATTGTAGACATCTTTACAAATCCTTTTCCTAAGGATACTTTTGAGTATCTCAGAGGGAAGCTAGGGGTGATTACCCCTCCTAATCAAAACTAAGATGCATTGACTTGCATCAATTCATGCATTTCATAGTCATATCTTGATCCAGATTGATGTTGTGGTGGCTGCTACTTAGGGGGAGTAGTCAAATGTTCAGATATGTCGTTCAGAGCTTGTGTGGAGAAAAGAGATCTTTGTCATTGATCTCAAAGGGGCAGAATAGTCATGTGAAAAATTGCAAATTATCTAAGAAGAAGAGTCATGTGAAAGAGTTGAGGAGAAAAGAGTCAGAACCTAAGGGGGAGTAAGTGCTAAAGATAGTTGCATTGATGGTATTTTTCACATCATGTGTTGCCATCAATGCCAAAGGGGGAGATTTTTGGATGATGTGGTTGTGTTGTTGATATGTGGTTGTCATTGATGTCAACACTATTGGCCTTGAAGACATTAGAAGTTGTATATGTCGAGGATATTGAGAAAATCCTAATGAAATAAGTTACAGGTTGACAGTGATGAAGTGAAGTTAAGTCTGTTGGTTACCTCAGTACGTTGATGATCAAAGGTTGTAGATTAAAGAGTTTCTTGTTGAGTATATCTAGTTTATCCATGTTAAGTTTTAGAGATCCACATGAAGATTTGATCGAGTTATGAGCAGTTGTGTTCTAACAGTCATTCTGTTGCTTCAGTTGGTGTTCTCGAATGAAGATGATGTGATTCTAGTAAGCTCAATTGTTTCAGATGCTTATCTGGTGATTCATGATGTTTTTGGATGTTTCTAAATCATGCTCTATCTATGTTTCATGTCTTCATTGATCGTTGTGCTCGTGGTTGGAGATTTTCTCGTGTGTGTTCATGTTTTTCATGTTCTTGGCCGATAGGGTGTTGTAGCATGTTGTGGATCTTCAAGGAATAATTTTTTGAAGTGTTTTCATGTTTGGGTATTTTATTTTGGGTCTTCACTATGTTGTGGCTAGCATTGGTTGATTCACATTGAAATTTATTTGATGTTTTGGGCCAAAAGTTTGTATTCATTTTATTATTTTGTTGAGGCTAACATGTAGTGATGTAATCTCTTGTTAGAGATATATATAAACGATTGTTTATTCCATTTGAAGGTGTAATTGTGTATGAGATGTGAAAATAATGTCCTAATCATTTGAAGGAAGAAGCAAAGTGTGAGGAAGAATGAGCAGAGTGTGATGAAGTGTTCATGTGCTTAACTAGAACTATAATCAGGCATTAGCAGATGCTATTTTCTCAGTTCAAATCTTCTGGATGTAATCCAAATCCTTTTGTAAGACAGTGAGTCTTCCTTTCGCAATTGAGTAGTGAGCTATAGGTAGTGTGCTTGAATGCATGTGCATTCCCCATTTCATTCTTTATACTTTTAACAAGGTATAATCTTATGGACTGGCCTCCACCGTGGTTTTTCCCCTAACAGGGTTTCCACGTAAAAATATTGGTGTTATGTGTGTTTCTAATGTGTTGTTGATTTATGCTTTCATGGTTATTAATTATATATGAGAATAAGGTTAATAAATTTGATAAGTTTGGATTTATGAGACAACTAATTCACCCCCCCTCCCAGTTGTCTTCCCTTGTGTTGCCGACAATTATGATGCGACATATGATTTAATGTTAAGAATAAACACTATTTGAGACAATTTTGACAACTAGTGGTGTTTGATTAATTAAATACTAGTCAATAATAACATAATGATCGTGTAATTAAAAATATCATGAATGTGTGTTGTACGTAATTGTAAGTATATTTGGACTTCAATGAACTTGTACTATATGTGGTGTACATGAAGAACTATGCATGATATGATAGTATGTAATTTATATGGAACACATGATACCTTGACTAGAGGATTGAAATTTAGCATATATCAGTGTCATTATGTTATGAGTATGAATGAAGTGGAGTCATCCATTGAAACCTAATGGTTATACCCTATGTGGGTGAGTCTAATGAGTTGGAGTAACTCAATTTGTCGAACTACAGTGCCTTTGTGAAATATATACATAGGTAAGGCTATCAATCGATGAGCCCCCGAGGCATTAGGTCAGGCCCCTAGGACTGTTCTTCTGAGTCAAGTGTATGTGTCTTGTTATTTTATCCCAAAATGGTAATCTACCATTGATTTGCATAGCTTGTCTTAGTAATCATGTGCTAACTACCTTTGATCCTATGTGTGTGCCAAGTCATGTAGACCTTGTAGATATAGGTATTAGGAGCGAGGAATTTTTGGACATGATGGAATGTAAGAGGTAGGTTAAGCCGACCCAAAGTAAGTAGACTCTATCACTAAAAATAGTGAATCATTTCTATCTTTTAACTAGTATAGTCATTGTCTATAACTGTAAGTGGTGAATTGTATTGTTTTTTTTTGTCTTTTAAGTAAACAAAAAACAAAAAATAATTTATTATTTGAAAAATTAGTAAATTTTTTGTGGATTGTTAGGTTGTTGAGAGAATAATATGTGGGAATTACAATTTCCCTCCAAAATTGAATCATTCTTCAAGTTTGTTGTCTTCACTTCTCCAAGTCTAGGAGTAGCTACAAGGTTCCTATCCTCCTTTTCCTCTACCTTTACAAACTCTTTTCTCCCAAACATCATCACATTAGCTTGCTTGATTTTTTCTTTATCATCTTTTTTCAAGGGTTTTAAAGTAAAAGAGATTCCATCTTTGTTTGTCTCATAAGTATTCTTCCTACCATCATACAAAGCATGCCTATCAAATTTCCAAGGCCTTCCTAGTAGCAAATGGCACACATCCATAGGTAGCACATCACATAAAATTTTATCTTTGTACCCTCCTATATTGAACTCCACCCAAGCTTGCTCATTAACCAAAACAAACTAACCCTCATTCAACCAAGAAACTTTATGAGTATCATGTGGTATTCCAGTCAATCTAAGTTTCTCAACCATATCATTAGAAACCATGGTATTTGTGCTTCCTAAATCAATTACAACCTTGCATACCTTACCCATGCACTTACAAGTGGTTTTGAAGAGTGTCCTTATTTGTGATGGATCCTTTTCCTTTGATGCCTTGATGATTGTTCTCCTTACCATGAGTGATTCTCCAACTTTAGGAGCAACATGTTGTGATGGAGAGTTTACACTCTTAGTATCCTCTTCTTTCACCAATTGATTCCTTCTTTCACCTCCATGTAAACTAGAAGCTTGACCTTAATTGCACTACCATTCTTGGTTTCCAAATTTGTTGCATTGATAGCACCTTCCTGTGAATCCTTTTGAGCCTTTTCCTTGACCTCCAAATCTGCCTCTAAAGCTTGATCTACCACCTCGAAATCTATCTCTTGCATCAACAACTTGTTCCTATACTTTGCTTGTGTCTTGTTCACTTTGATAGGACTGCCTTGGAGTAGAAAATGAACCTCTTTCTCTATTATTGTTTCCTCTACCCCTCGTTTGTTTGTCTTGCCTTCTTTTAAGTTTTTCTTCAGCCCTTATTTCCATTTGATAACACTCCTCAAATGTTCTTGGATTTTCCAATGTTAACTCATCCTCAATGTTGAATCTCAATCCACTCAAATATCTAGAAACCTTCTCCACTTCATCCTCCATGTGACCTACCCTTATACTCAACTTGTAAAATTATTTAGTATAGGCTTTGACATCCATTTCTTTTTGTTTCAAACTTTGAAGTTTCTTATACATTTGAATTGCATAATCAGATGGTAAGAACTTACCTTTCAACTTAGCCACCATTTTGTCCCAAGAAACAATCTTTGAATTACCTTTCTTCCTCCTTTCAGTTTTCTCATAATCCCACCACAATAGTGCATGACCCTTCGACTTGGTCTTTGCAATTTTCACCTTTTGTTCCTTAGATACATCTCCATACTCAAAGTAATTTTCAAGTGCTGCAATCCAATCTAAAAGTTCTTCATCATTCAAATTACCTCCATACTTAGGTACATCAATATTCACCTTAGGTTTATCTTCCTTGACTGCTCTTAGCAAATTATCCACCCTCAGATCATTAGGATCCAATTCCTCTTCATCTTCTTCTTCTGAGTTACTCTCATCACCCATGACGATACCTCTTTTTTGAATTATTTCTAGAGCAACAAGCCTCTCTTTCAAATCTCGCATCTCTCTAGCATGCTTTTCCTTCAACTCATTCACTTCCCTAGCAATGGTTTTCCATTTTGGAGGCATTTTGTTCACTTTTTGCTTCAAACTTTCCTTCTTGTTTCACACTTTTTCTCCCTTCTTCAGATCAGACCTATGCTCTATTACCAATTTGATGTAGATTAGGGTGATAAAACACAATCTAATTCAATCAACCCTTTACCAAAGTCTTAACTCCTCAAACACCATGATTTCCTTCACAAATCCACTATTTCTCTAGTATCACAACAAACAAGGTTTTTCCCCCTTAATTTATAGACTGGGTCTCAAACCAAAAAACCAATTAGTATTCTAGTTGCCCTTTCCACCCCTCCATAACCTATCTCAAATTCTCATAGGGTTTCTTTGGAACATAACCCTCAAAAAATTGTTGCTACGCTTCTCACAAGGCCTAATTAGGCTCCTTCAACAAGAAAATTATTGATTTTTCACTCTCTCAACCTCAATTCTTCATTCTAAATCCATCCACACATCATATGGGGTTTTCAAATGCACATTTTATCAACTAGAATTATTTCCAAACACCTTTTCTATAAAACACTACTTTTATGCAACTCTTTCACCCAAAAAACAAGAGATTTTCACCCTAGGGCATCACCTATTCTTCATCAAACCTCCTCCCCTACTCATTCCACTTCATGGAAACAAAGCCCTACCCATATACACTCATTCCACCAATTATCTAACTTTTACACCAGTGGAATGAGTCAAAAACTCATTTTTCTTCTATCAAACCATCAAAACTCGAGTTTCAAGACAATTTTTAGAAAATCTACTCTAACTCGCTCAATACTTGATGAAAATAGATGAAATAAGATGAAAAATTATAAGGATTCAGATATCCATAAATTCAAATGCATAAATTTTCACCTAGGTCATACAAGGCCACACTGTTTGCTGTAGCAGCAAATTTTTCCTTCAAAACACAAAAAAGAAGAGCTTTGTTATGCAAAATTTCAAAATTACATCATCCAACCTCCTTCAATGATGAAATCATGATTTTTATGCCTTTCCAAGCCTTCCCCAATAGTTACTGCAAACTAACTTTTAAACTTCTTGACCGTTTAACTTCCTTTTACATCAAAATACAAAAGTTGCTATGTAACTTTTTTACAATTTTTGCATTTTTACCAAATTAACTCAAAATGACTCCCAAACCACTACAAACAACCTAAATTGACTCCAAAACATCACAAATGGTCTTTAAGACCTTATTACAAACCAAAATTGTCTGAACAACTTAAAACCCAACATTTAGCAACTTTTTACCACTATGACCTATGGTGCCATACACCACAATATACAAAGAATAGGGCACAATTTAGATGAATCCCAAGAACATCATGACAGTGAAGGAGGAGTTTGAAAATGTGAAACATGGTCATAATCATCAAAGAGGAAGGGGAGGCTATTCATTTAAAGATGAGAAATAACATTGTTTTGAAGGATCATGATACAATCCTTCCACTATTAATACAATGACAACTAAATATAGTGATATTTGTTCATTAAAGAAGCTTGAAACAATGCAATGCTACTCAGGATATAGTTGAAATAATGACAATCTAAAAAAGGAAGTTTTTGGAGCACTTTCCAAGTGGAAGTGCCACATTTTCACAGTCATTAAAGTGTATTGAAGGTCATATGTACATTGATTAATAGTTTCAAGTCAAAGGCAAGATTTAAGGGGTAGTGATCATGAAAGGACAACATGAAAAACTTGGTGATCTTCACGGTCAATAGTGACAATCTACATAAGATAGCTCAATATTCACATTGAACTAATGATAATTATCAAATACAAATTCTAGTGCATCTTTCAATGACTCCGAGCCTTGTTCATTCGATTGGTACAATGCTCTGAAACTTTGTAAGATCTAAGTGAAGGATAAGCATGATACTTAGTTACTATTAGTAGCTTTGTATGTATACTATGAAGGTGTTAAGTGGTTTTGGCAATATGGAAATGGGGGTTATCAAACACATGTGGAAAAGGGTCTTAAAATAATTTATGAAGAGGTTGAGAGCATCTAGGAGGCAGTTTTTCACAATAATAGACAACTATAGGTATTTAAGGAAGATTTAAAGGCAATCAAGGCAGTTTGGTGGTGGTTTGAGATTCTTTTAAGTTCAAAGAATATAAGGTTACTTTCAAATATCTAGGGAGTTGTTCGACCTAGTTTATGGGTAGTTGAGAGCATATAGGAGCAGATTTAAGAAATTTGATGATAGAAGAGGTCAAGGAAGGACATTTTCAGCCTTTAAACACCTTTTTGGAGCTTGTTTAGGGGCTACAAAATTGGGATATTTATTTTGGATGACCAAAAGGAGTTTGAATCAACCAAATCAAGTGAAAACTTATCCTTCTCTCTTACACACATGTTCCTATCTTCTTGCAACTATGGAGCAACATATAAGAATGATTTAGGAACATTTTTAAGTTAGTTCTTTTCTCTCTTAGCATGCATTGTAACTGGTTTTTCATGTTCTTTCAAGCTGAGAAAACAATTGTAACTCAATTTTCAAGCTTATACACAACTGTATGTAATAGTTTTGATCAATAAAATAAGCTATTTTACCTTCTCATTTGTTGTTCATTGTGTAAAATCTATTAAGATAGTTAATGTAGTCTTGTGGTGATATATTTTACCCTTTATTTTTATCCTATCTTCCTTACCTTTTAGTAGAAAGTATGCATTTTTTGCAAGTCATAGCTTGTGTTAATTAGCTAAGATGAGAGTTTATGTTGTGATAGCATGCATAGCTCCTTCTAAACACTTTTGAAAAGACATGAAATAATGAGTTGTGTAAGTGTTGAGTTTTGATTGTTGTTCATTTTGAGTTCAAAACAACATTATAGGTTTTGAAAAAATCATTTGGTGCATCACCTTAGGAAAAAATAGGTTCATTTGCATGTTTCCTTAATATTTTCCTCATAAAAAACATCAGTTAAGTTAGATAGGTGATAGATCCAAGGGAACCAGCCCTCTCTAGAGGTTCACTCCAAGTTTTAGGTAACCCACAGGCCTAGGAGTGTTCCCATGTATCAACATGTAGCTAAGTTGATAGCTTAGCAATAGGGTGCATACTTTGTTGATAACAAGAGAAACATGAGCATGAGCATGCAAAATAAGATATTTTGATAGATAATACTCCTTTGAATATGGATATAATTTCTAAGAAAAGGAAAGAAGATTAAAAATAAGTTTTAGAGAAGATTAAAGTCGAAAGAAACAAACTATGCCTCGTTTGAAAGTTGAGAAGATTGCAGAAGAATGTTTTGGAAGTGGAGATAAGGAGAAGAGTGATACACAAGTAGAATAAATAACTAAAATAGGTTGTGAATTCTTCAAACCCTCTAGAGATTCATTTAAATATCTTATGGACATGCAATTGTAGTTCCAACTAGTGGTGTCTACACAATTGTTACAAATTCCTATGGAACAAGGATAAGTGGATATGGATAGGATTTCACCTCTACATAAGTTGTAGCTTGGTAATTTATTTCATGCCTCTGCAAGAAAGGAGATTCTTCAAACTCACTAGAAGAGGAAAGAGTTCATTAATGAAGTAGTCAAGGTGTTGCAAGAAGGCCTTCCCAAAGTATCCATTGATGCTTCTTCATTAGGTATTCAACAGTTGAAGTTGTTAGAATCTTTTAAGGAGTACTTTATAGGATTGGAAGAGAATATTGAGAAGGGAGTAACAAGGAAGCTGAATGATAAGAGGCTAGCTAATGCCTCAAATAAGTTTGCTACTACACATGGTAGGTTGCAAGACAACTTGGAGGATGTTAAGAAGTGTTTGGAGGAAGCAAAACAATTGTTTCATTTTTTCTTGAAATGGCTAGTGTCTACAAAGATCATAAAGGATTAGATGGAATCAATTGAGTCTCAAATTTTTCAAGCATCAAGTGTGTATGATCTGGTGAATGATGGATATGGAGCTACTAGAGGGATAATTGGAAATATCTATAGTCAATTATTTTTATTGTAGGAACAAAAAGATAAAATCATAATGCAATATAGTCAACTCTGAGATATGGTAAGTGCAAGGCTTACATATTTAAATGAATTTTTTACCAATGTGGAGATTCTTGTGCAAAAGATAATAGTGTTTAGTTATTTAAAAGAAGGATAAGACCTCTATGTACAGTTTGAAAACTCATGTTACATGATTTCCTTCACCAAGAAAGATTGTGAGATAGACAAGGAGGATTAGGAGACACACCTTGCAAAATTTAAAGAATCATATTAGGGTATATTACACTCATCTAGTTAAGGTGTACTTTTTTTATCTATATAGTCAACTTTCTAGTATAAATGTACATATCCAAAGCTAGTAGATGGTGTTGCAATAAAGTTCTATCTTTTTCATGAAGGATAAGTTAGATAGGGAGAGATATTCTCATGTAAATATATTAGCAAGGGGGAGTGAAGTAGAGAATTGAATCAGATTTATTATCCTTTTCCCTTGATGTAAAAGGGGGAGCAAAGTAGAGAAGTGTGTTTCCATTAATGACACATGGGAGGATTTTTGGAAAAATGAGCATGATGATATATAGTGTTTTTATTGATTGAAAACCATTATAGAAGTGATGGTTTATTAGTATGTATACAGTTTAGAACATAGCAAGTGTTTTTGGTAAATTGGTTGTGTTTGATTGAGATAGTGATATAGTAGAGTAGTAGTTTTTTGGTTGGAATTGCTCAAGATTACAATATCTTATCATGCATTTTTTAGATGATAATGGTATGTGTTGAAGTCTATATCCAAATTTTCAGGGTTGTATGTCTTCCAAAATCAAAGATATTGGTTAAAAACTATCGAGCTATGTAGAGACAAAGTTATTGTTGTAGAGTTTATGTTGTCCAATGCTATGTATTACACTATGGATGATCATTATTCTATGTGGATTTTAGGAAATTTTTGAAGATGTTAGACATGTGTGTGCTCAGCAAGTGGCTTGGTGGTTTACATGTCAATTTATGAATGGAAAGTTAGTTTATTCAGTTGTTAATTCACCAATTTTGTTGTGTGGTGCTGACCTAAAGGTTTTTGGTGTCATGTGATATTAAGTTAAGTATGAAGTAGATTCATAGGAATGATTATAGGTCAGTCTAACCTATTTTGGAAAATAACACATTTTGGTTTCTTCTGCAAGGTATCTATGATGGAGTTTTGAGCAGACAAATTATGGTGTCACATGTTTCATCTAGGATAACTAGGCCAACCTAATTGATGGTATGATTATTTGCAATTATATACATATACAAGGTCAATTCATTAATGGTATGAGGATGCAAATGTGGATGAGAAAGATTAAGAAGTGTGAAGTGTGATAATGGTGAATAATGAAGTGTGTAAAGTCAGTGTACTGAGCCTAAATAGAATTATTTCTTCAACATATTGTATATGCATTGTTAGTAGTTCAAAATTTGACAGTGAGACACTCTTTTCTATATCTTTTTTAATTCTAGAAGAAGTGATCTTCCTTGGGAAATGAGCCCTCATATTTTTTTGATAGTGAGTCCTCTAGATAGTGAGTCCTCTAGGCAGTGATCCCTTTTGGTAGTGAGCCTCTTGTAATGTACTGTAACTGGTTATGATATACTATAAGCTAATCCTCACCATGGTTTTTCACTTTCAAAGGTTCTCCACATAAATCTAGTGTCCTTGTGTTGAGTGTTATGATGCATGCTTCAATTTTTTATTTCCATTTCTATAAGTTCAATGAGATGCTTTGAATGTACTTTTAAGTTAGCGAATTTTATGGAATATTGATTCACCCCCTTCTCAGTATTCTAATGTTAGGATTCAGGAAGATCAAAGCAATAAACATTAACAATTATATGTAGATTAAATAACCCAAAAATAACAATAAAGAATAACACAATAGACATCAACATAGAAATTTAACATGGTTCACCCAATATGGGCTACATCCATAGAAAATCAACCAACCAATGATTTTATTATCCAATGCAAAGAAGATTACAATCCCATGAATGCCATACCATAACATACATCCTAGCCACTTATAACAAGCTTTTTGGAAGCTTCTAGAATTAGGGTTTTACAAAGTCATTTATTCGCTTGACATGTTAGTGGGAACCTTAGCGAGCATACATTACAAGTGTACAATATTTGCATGATCATTCACCACATATCAACAATCTCCCACTTGGAGACTAATCAGGCTCCACACCAAACAATCCCCACTTGGAGACTGATCCTAGACAACACCGTTGCACTTGCAACTCCCACTAGATTAAAGGTTTGGTTGGTTTCTTATATCCACCATTATTAGTTGTGAAGGCCAACAAAAACTGATCAATAAATTAGTTTCTCTCATGTAACTGCTTTTGTGAACATATTTGTAGGATTCTCACTTGTGTGAATTTTCTCCAGCTTCATCTTCCCATCCTCCAAAATTGATCGGATGAAGTGGTATCTGAGCTATATGTGCTTAGTTTTTGAATGTAGAGCTGATTTCTTATCAAGATGAATGGAACTCTGGCTATTAATGTACATAGGGCTATCATCTTTTTGTTTTCCCAATTCCTCTAGAAAATGTTGTAACCAAATCATCTCCTTTCTAGCTTTCGTAGTAGCAACATACTTAGCTTTAGTGGTTGAAAGTGCAACAACCTTTTATAGTTTTGAAATACAACTAACTGCAATACCTCCTATAGTAAAAACATACCTTGTAGTACTCTTCCTTCTATCAATATCACCCACTAGAGTAGAGTCAACATGTCCTTTTAGAGAAAAAAATGTTCCTCTGAAACATAGTTTCTTTGAAGTAGTACCTCTCAAATATCAGAGAATCCATTTTATTGCATTCCAATGTCCCATTCCCAAATTGCTCATATACCTTCTCACAACTCCCACTGCATGTGCAATATTTGTCCTTGCGTATACCATTGCATACATCAAGCTACCAACTACTGATGCATATGGTATCTTAGACATTTTGTCTTTCTCCTCTTGTGTCTTTGGACACATCTCCTTAGTCAACTAAAAATGACTAGGAAAAGGTGGACTAGTTGCTTTTTCATTTTGCATGTTAAACCTTTTCAACACCTTCTCTACATACTCACTTTGAGATAAAAAAAATTTCTCATCCCGTGTGATCCTCATACAAAGGATTTGTTTTGCTACACCAAATCCTTCATAACAAATGAATTTTCTAATTTCTGCTTAAGTTCATTAATATGTTGCATGTTAGACCCAGAAACAAGCATGTCATCAACATAAATAAATAGGATAATATAGCCACCATTATCCAATTTCTTAAAATAAACACAATAATTAGAATGACATCTTTTGTAGCCTTGTTCAACCATAAAACTATCAGATTTCAAATACCATTGTTGAGGTGCTTGCTTCAAGCCATACAAACTCTTCTTTAACCTACACACAAATTCCTCCATACCCTTGACCTCATATCCCCATGGTTGCTACATGTATATTTCCTCTTCCAAATCCACATGGAGAAATGATGTTCTCACATCTAGTTGTTCAAGATGCAAGTTGTTGCAACCACAAGACTTAGAATATTTCTAATAGAAGTCATCTTTACAACTAAGGAAAATATTTCATCAAAATCTATACCTTTTTTTGTGCAAAACCTTTTACCATGAGTCTGGCCTTATATCCTTTTCTTGCCTCCATCTTCTTCCTTCAACCTATAAACCCATTTATTTGGAAATTCTCTTTTACCTATAGGAAATTGGACTAAGTCCCAAGTCTAATTTTACAGCAAGGAATACATTTCCTCTTTCATGCCTAGCTCCCACTACTTTTTGGTATCTACCTGCATTGCTTCCTCATAACCTTCAGGTTCACCAAAATCAATTAATAATATAGAATATAATTATGGAGAAAATCTTTCTAGAGGTCTAGTTATCCTTGTAGAACATCTAACACTTGCAAGAGTGTGGGACAACTCATTGTTGTTGAACATCAAGTACTAAGTTGGAAGTTCACTTTTTGGAATCTCATCCAACAACACATATTCCTTTTTGGCATGTTCATGCTTATTTTCCTATAGCCGATCCTTATACATGACCTTCTCATTAAATATAACATCTCTGCTCCTAATGATTTTATGATTTTCATAATCCCATAACTGATAAACAAATTCATTAGATACTCCATATCCAATGGAGGTATATTTTTTAGACTTAACCTCAAGCTTGTTTCTATTTTCAATATGGACAAAATCTTCACAACCAAAGGTTTTCAGAAATGAATAGTTTACCTTTTTACCCATCCATGCCTCCTCTGGAATGCCACCATCCAAAGGATTTGAAGGTCCTCTATTTATTAAATAAATAGCGGTATGTACAACATCTGCCCAAAACTATAAGGGTATTCCAACATGCAATCTCATGCTCCTTGCATGCTCCATAATGGTCTTATTCATCCTCTCAGACATACCATTTTTTTGTGGGGTTCCAAGAACTGTTTTCTACCTATGGATTCCATTGTATCAACAATAATTTTCAAATTCTCTGCAGAAATATTCACCTCCATTATCAGATTTGAGACACTTCAACATTTTTTCTATCTCATTCTCAACCAAAGCTCTCCACTTTTTAAAAGTTTCAAATACTTTTGATTTTTTTTAGGAAATACACCCAAGTTTTCCTAGTTGCTTCATCAATAAAAGTAACATAATAAAAAGAGAAACCAAGAGAAGATGCCTAAGTTGGTCCCCATACATCTGAATGCACAAGCTCTAATTTCTCACTCTTCTTCTCTTTCCCAACTTTGAGAAATCAAACTCTTTTTAGTTTTCCATAAACATAATTTTCACAGAACTCCAAGTCAATCTGCTTTAGACCTGGTGGAGACTTTCCAGAGTGAAGGATCTTCATCCATTTCTCACTCATGTGCCAAAGTCTATGGTGCCACAATTTTGTTTCTGCCCCTACAACAAGTGCTCTAACTATCGTAGTAGCAACTATTTCTATAGTAGTTAAGGTAGAGTGAGTATTAATAGTACACAAATACAATGTGACTACCTTTTCACATTTAGCTACTACTAATGCACCTTTAGTGACCTTCCAAACTTTTTCTGAAAAAGCTAACTATATAGCCTTCACTACCTAGTTGTCATATAGAAATTAAATTCCTTCTCACATTTGGAACATTCCTTACCTCTTGTAGCAACCATTCATTTCCATTTTGCAACTTGATTTTTATTTTTCCTTTTCCAACAATCTTGTAGGGTTCAACATCACCGAAATATACCTATCCAAAATCACCTTGAACATAATCTATAAAATATTTACTATGGGGTGTGGCATGAAATGAAGCCCCTATATCTATTACCCATGAATCATTAACATTATCTAAACATAGAATTAAAGCATCCTACAATTTATTACTTGCAAAATTAGCTTCCTTACTATCATCATATTCTCCATCTCCTTGTTTTCCTTTTCGAGACCAACACTCCTTCTTCAAGTGTCCAAGATTTCCACGGTGCCAACAATCCATTTTTCCTCTAGATTTAGATCTTCCTTTCTTTGACTTCCCTTGTGACTTTCCACAATTTGTTGGGCTTTTCCCTCTATCCTTTGTTCTTCCCCTATTCTCTACAGTCAAAGAATTACCCAATTTTGAAGTCTCACTTGTGTTTTTCTGTCACATTTCCTTGCTAAGGATAACACCAACAACATCATCAAATTTTAATGTATTTTAACCAGAGACAAAGTTACTTACAACCATTACAAAGCTATTCCAACTTTCTAGAAAAGAACATAAAACCAAGAGATCCCTCACCTCTTCATCAAAATTCACTTTTATAGAAGTTAATTTACTGTAATCTTATTAAACTCATTTAAATGATCTATCATAGATCCACCTTCAATCATTTTTAGATTAAACAAACACTTCATGAGAAATACCTTATTTGAGGCTGAGGGTTTTTCATATAATTTAGCCAAATGTTCCATCATATCCACTATTGTTTTTGCTTCTGTTATATTGAATGCCATAGATGGTGCTAGGCACAACCAAATGGTTCCCAGTTCCTTTCTATCTAGAATCTCCCTTTCTTCATTAGACATAGTAGCCTCTTTCTTTTATTTCCTTGCAATGTCTGCCACAAATCCTTTTGAAACAAATAATATTCCATCTACATCTTCCATAATTGATAATTTTGGCTATTGAACTTCTCAACCTTGAATTTTCCTTCCTACATTACTCCCAATCAAATCTAGAGGTTTCTTTCCAATCAATTGAAATACACATGACTCTAATAGCAGTTGTTAGGATTCAGGTAGATTGAAGAAATAAACATTAATAATTATATGCAGATTAAATAACCTAGAAATAACAATAAAGAATAACCCAAAAGAGATCAAATCAAAAATTTAACATGGTATGGGATACATCCACATAAACTTAGCCACCCAATTATTTTATTATCCAATACAAAGCATATTACAATCTCATGAATGCCATACCACAACATACATCCCAACTTATTTTAACAAGCTTTCTGGAAGCTTCTAGAATTAGGGTTTTACAAAGTCATTTTTTCACTTTACGTGTTAGTGGGAACCTTGGCGAGGATACCTTATGAGTGTACATTATTTGCATGATCAGTCACCACATATCAACATTTGAGTGTTCAATATTAACAGGCTTTCTTTGAAGCAACAATTTTCACTCATGTAGGGAAATCAAACGAAAATAAGAAGGCCAAATTTAGGTCTCACATAACTAAGGATGTCTCTGGTTTAAGAACAATTCATATAGCTACACCAACAGTAGACAAAGAATCTGCCACAATTTTTTCTTTTGAGTATAATATTTATTCTATTGATATTGGACCAATAAATAGAGCCCAAGAGATTGAGGAGTTTCAAGGCTCCATATTTAAAATTTTGAATAGGTTGGACAAGGATCAAGTGACAAAGAAAGAGCTTAAGGCCCATGATGTGGAGTTAACGACCTTCATCCAGCAGTAGGTGTCTCCTATTCAACATGTTCAAGGTAAGGTGGTTGCTCTCATGCTGCTATTGAAAGATGATGTGAATAAGATGGAGAAAATTAAGTTATGGGCACAAATGACTATAGAGCGGATCAACAACATAGCTACTACTGGTGATAAAGAAATCATTGTTGTCATAGAGATGCATAATAACTTTTTGATTTTGAAAGAAGACATGGACAAACAAATTGAGGATTGTATTTCCTACCTGAAGTACTTTGAATTGACATATCATAAGTTGTAGGTTATTATAACTTAGACTGCAGACATTTTGGAGAAGGAGAATATACTACCTAAATATAAGATTAAGGAAACATAATTTTGGCTACATGCACTAGATTTCTAGAAGGAAATCGTAACTCAAGTTTTGCTAGAGATGAATGTAGTTGTCACGAGAATTAATAAGTTGCTTGTTGATTGTAATCAATTTCTTAGTGACATGGCTAGACTTCTTATTGTTGTTGTAGAAAAGTTGGATGACATGGTGTTGAAACATAATTGGTAGAATTTTTTATGAAAACAATCCAATGGTGACTTGAATAAGAAATATTTGGATGTTGCTCCATGATTTTTGGTATGTTATGAGGAAGTGATCAAATAGAGAAGATCATGTGTGGACCTTCAAGGAAATTAATAGAGGAATATGAGGTCTTAAGATACAAAGTTCATGCTACATAGCCTCCACCTAGTGAGAAATTAATAGTTGTCCTCAATAGTTTTGTTAAATTTTCTACTAAGCAGAAAGAAGTTGAAAACATTGTAATTGATGATAGATTTCTATAAAATTCCAGCCAACTATAGTTAGTTACATGAAAGTGCATGCCACCTAGCTTTTATGGGATATTTTAGAATATATTGAATATAAAAATGTATTAGTATATTTGACATCTTCCTAGGTTCACATGTGATACAATTTTTTGGGGGTAGTTTTACAAATATTTAATGCATTCGAAATATTAAATGTAAGTTTAATCTAGGGCATTGATGTTGAGTTAATCTCCACCATTCCTTTTGTAAAACTTCTCTATAAAAGGTAGTCTATCCTCATTTGTAAGGGGCTGATTTGAAATTTTTGTAATTAAATTTTGAAATTAATCCAACTAAAGGTATTGAAGTGTTGGTGAATTTACTTGTTGTTTTTGAATGCATGCATGGTTCCTTCTTCCAGCTTTATTTCAGTTATTAGTTTTAGTTCAGTTATGATAATGGAAAAGTGTTAAGTTATTTGATCAATCTCCTACTCAAACCACTTATGGTTTCTTGATTGTAAATTGTAGTGTATGGTTAGTCTGAGCTTCCATTGTATTGGTTCAACTATGAATGTTTTTTCATATTTTGAGAAAATCTAGGTATATGTCTAAATATTTATAGTCTAAAAATCTTTAGGACTTCATTAAAATATTGCACTATTTATGTAGCATTATGAGTTTAATCCTAATCAAGAAGGAATTAGTTTATTAGGGGATTTGTCTACCTGTAGCATCAACTGTTGTTGTGATTGTTCTTAGGTTTTTAGAATTAATATCTCTAAACCATTATCTTTTGATCTTTTTTATAAACCTGGTTTATTTTTAGGAAAAACATCATAAAATTGCTAATTTTGATGATTAAAATCATTTTTAGATTTTAAATTTGAGAATACAGTTAGGATTTATTCCATGTTTTTAGATTTCAAAAAACCCTTGTTTCAAAAATTTCCATTTTTTTATTGAACCACAAATGCCCTTTGTGAGACCAATAGTACATTGAACCATTGAGTTGTCTTTGCATAATCAAGAACTATATACAAAGCTTTGTTGCAAGTATGAGCTAGTTTGGTGGTGTTGTCATTAATGTTGTCATTGATGTTAACACAATTTTGTATGTTGCAAATTGTACATGTATAGTTGAAAAAATTAATAAAGAAAAGTCAGAGTGATGAATGTGTTTAGAATGTGCTCTAGTATGTGCTCCACATTTCTTCTGTGTTGATCCTATGCTTATGTGGATCTAAAGGTTTGATAATGATGGTCTAGTGGTTATATCTTCTAGGTTTTAGCTTCTGGTTTGATGGTATGTGGAAGTTACGTTCACCGGTATGTGAAATGTTTTGGCAAAATTGGTCTTTTGTGGACTGGGAAAAATGTTTCTACTTCGTAGTCCTTCGCTATTTTTTTTCGGATCTTACGGATCTGGGATATGTCTTGTGAAGGTGTTGTATGGGTTCTCGAAAAGAATTTTGAGGTTCGGTGATCTAGAAGTCATGTTTTTGAGTTACTATTGTGCATTTTTCACACACACGCCCCGCTGAAGGCAGGGACCCTCTTTCGCTTCGGTTTTGGCATCTTGGCCCTTTATTTTTGAGGTGTTCTCTTATTTAGGCACGTGCCTAAATGTTTATTTTTGATCTCTTAGGTGTTTCCCCAGGTTAGCCATTGAAAATCCTAAGTTCTGAATGAAGTTCGGGTTTTTACCCTGATTCGGGATTTTCCACCCTGGTCGGATTTTCCCGGATCCCTCTTGGATTCCGGCCATGCATCATGGTTCGGGGATTCTTGCTCTTTGTGGATTTCCATGTGGATTGGATTTTCTTGGATTCCACCCTATCGTCAACTTTCTGAGTTTTCTGACTGTCCTATCCATTGCATTAATGGCTTTGTGTGTGCCTTGAAGGATGTATTTAACTTGGTTTGTGGGACCTTTTGTGCCATCATGCTTACTATTTACCATCATTTGAGCTGAGGAGTGCTTTCCTATGATTGATTGACTTTGTTTTGGGGCGTTTGGGTTTGAATTGATCAATTTGGTGGTGATTTCTTGTGCATTCCTGCACCTATTCTTTATGGACACCATTTGGCTTCGCATTTGCTGCTTCTGAGACCAATTTTTGTGTTATAATGGTATGTTTTTATCACCTGGCCTTTGATTGAGAATTATGAATCACACATTGATGTTATGAGAGCTTGTGGGGTTCGAATTCCTATGTATTTGATGATTTCATGCTAGGGTTGTTCAGTATTGTGTTATTTGTCATCTCCTAGGTGAGTCTTGAGCTCATTTTCCTATCTTCTCCTTGATGAATCTTGCCTAAGAGTAATTAATAAACCCTAGTAATGGTTTAGTGGTTTAAACAACTAAATTCTAAGCTTGCCTGTGCGCTAATTTTGGATGAATGGGGTTTGAAACCTAGGGCAGTGCCATGTCAGGTGATTCTATCTTTAATTTGACCTAGAATGTGAAGAAAATCTATGAAAGGTCCATCCCTGACTTTCCCTAAGTTAAAAATTTTGAAATTCATGATTGATTTGGTGTTTGGGTAAAATCATGACTATTCGTCCCCTCTGAATTTTCTTTGCTGTGACCCTTCAAAGTTGGGGAGATGTCATATCGATCACCCTATTTTTGCCAAGAAGCCTTCCTAAGTTCATATTTGATCACCGAGACCTCACCCCGAAAGGAAGTCTCTCATAGACATACATTTCTTTATACGCCATCAGCAAGACAAGCCCTAGTCGGTAAGAAGTCATAGTGGGCTTCACTAGTTATATCGGTATTCATTCCTTTTAGCGAGACATCCATCCTTTGCTGAGACCTTTGGCGAGCTCACAACTCTTGTGGATACCTTCACTTTCGGCAAGACTACCAACGGTCGCCAGGACTTCCTGGTGAGGCCTTCCTTTCTTGGCGGGCTCAGATCTTCTGTCGGTGAGACATCACACAGTCGGCAAAACCTCTGGCTGAATTAAAAAAACCTATCGCCAAGACATCGCAACTTCGCTGAGACCTCATATTGAAAAAAAATTAGTCTGGCCGAAGTGTTTGCTTGGACCCCAAAAGTCGGTGAGACACAAAAGATTCGCCTAGACCTTACCCCGACTACCCTTTGGTCATATCGATATATTTTCTATATCCCAGTCAAGGAGATGCTACATCGAAACCACCAAGTCTTGATGAAACCTCTTCCAATGAGATCCTTTGGCGTGACCTCCCGGAAGTCGCCAATACTTCTCAGCGAGATGACTGATTCTTGCCGAAACCTTCGTTCCCAGAATCTGCATTGGTTCGTAGTGTTGACTTATTCATGGATTTCCATCAGTTCCGGATTTCTCCGAAATTTGGTCTCTTTGATTCCCCGAAGACTACACTCTAGCTCATTCTTCACAGAAATCCGTCCCTCACGGATTTTCCCGAAATTTGATGGAATATGAAGGAGCTTCAGATAATTGGATTTTTTTATGATTTGTGATGCATTTAATGATTATTTCATGCTATCTTATGATCTCCCATATGGTTTATTGATGAAAAAATGATCAGATTTAATGGTTAAATGGGTGTTTTATTGATTATTCTACTGGAATCCGTCTGGCCCAAAATTTCTCGAAATTCCTCTCTCTCAGATTCTGTAGATGGTCTTGAAACCCAAAATTTGTTGTGGTCATTTTATATGAAATTTAATAACACTCTGGCTATATGAGATTCATTCTTATGGTGTTCTTATGGATTAACATCCTCTTTCCTATGGTTCTTATTATGATTTCATGTTAAGTGCAGGCCGAATCTAGCAAGGTAGCAGCTGGGTCCTCAATGTCTGATGCAGAGAGGATCAAAATGGACATTAAGAGCAGGATCCCTGAGAGCAAGATCACTTCAATTTGGTTAGAGGTGACTAATACCAATGTCGAATCATGGGATTATAAAGAATTCAAAGAAAGAATGGTGGCTAAGGATTCTCCTATAGTGGCTAGAAGGATGATGGAATGAGGCTTGTCCCATGTAGCTAGTTTCCCTTCTGTGGTGTAGTGTTATGAGCTGGTCCTTGAGTGCACCAGGCACTATGATCAAGACACACAAAGAATAATTGGTCCTTAAGGGAGGGTTGTGGAAAATCTCAACCCTATTTCCATTTCCCTTGAACATTTGATATGCTAGACAGGTCTCATGTGGTGGCATTCAGTATGATGGTAGCTCAAGAGTTCTACGACGAGCAGACTGTGAAGTCACAACAACTTATCAATTCTTGGTTGGAGAAGCCTAAGTCACACTATTCAAAATTTCCCAAGCAGCTATTCAGGATAAAGTTCAAGGAGTACTACAATGCCATCACTCTTCTCAGTAGGGTGGTTGGATTGAAGAATGCTGGTACATTTGAAAATTGGATGTGCCACGTGATTGTGAGAATGGAGCAAGAGAAGATTAGTTACCATTGGGCAGGGGTCATTAGTGGAGTACTCCATGAACAATTATCCAATGTGTTGCAGACCAAGACTTTCACAATGAATTCATATTTGGTCTATGTGCTTGCAAGATTCCATCCCTACAAAGGATTGGATATAAAGGGAATTTTCAAACAGGATATTATTTATGAAGTTTTCCCTTAGTTGCACTTGGGAGTTTCAAACTATAGGAGGGAAAATGTTGCATTTACCATGTATATCACCAGAATGTTTTAGGAAGCAGAGCATGTTAGGATTTCAGACCAGGCTAAGGAACTTATCAAGAAATATGGGGCATGGTTTATCCAGTTCCCAAATTTCTCCTATATTTGGATTTATGGCTGCTAAAGGGCCCCATATAGACTTCCAAGGTATTCCACTGATCACATTATCTTGTTGGAAGTAACCAGGTAGATTTGTGACTTTGATGCTATTGTCAAGAAGGACAAGCATAAGACTAGATTTGGTAGAGATTTTCCCCTAAGGATTGGCACTGGAGAGGTTTGTCCTTCTATTATTTCTGCCCAGGCTTCAGAGGAAGAATTGAGTGCCCTTAGTCTATCTTTCCACTCCAAGAGGTCCAAATTTGATATTACAGGAGAAGCTCAAAAGAAGGCCAGCAAAGAGTACTACGATAAGGTGAATTTGGAGGACTACTGGGCCAACTATAGTGATGAATTTGAGGTTAGGAAGAAGAAATTCTCCCGGCTTCTAGTTGAGTCAGCTCGGTTGTACAATGTAAAGGCAGTTCCTGATCAATTGGAAGATGATGGAAACTTAATCCAGGATCATGCCTATGAGGCCATAAAAGATAGACCAATTGGTGATGTGGATTGGTTAGAGGAGGAAAAGATAGAATTGAAACAACTAGTGGATCTAGTTATCAAAACTAGGATGTGGCTAAGGCATAAGTTATGGGAGCTGGACAATAATGGTGTGCAGTGCACCTATGCTCTAATGGGAGATTTGGATCCCCACTCCACCTCTGAGGAATCTACCAAGCAGGATCCTAAGGGAAAGGGTAAGTTGGATTCTCCATTCAGAATCAAAATTAAAGGTGTCCAAGAAACAGAGGCCCAGGAAGCAGAAAAATAGAGAAAGCCAAAGGCTAAGCAGAGGACAAGGATCATGAAATCTGAGTAGAAAGGGACTGAACATCAGGGTCCTAAGGATGATGTAAGGCGATCCTAGTGAGTTAGAGGATGTTGAGGATCATCCAAATATTGAGGGGGAGGAGTTTCATGAAGGTGATCTCCATAGTGCAAAGGCAGAAATTGAAAAAAATAATGCAGTTCCCTACGGTTGCATATGTGGATTCCCCTATTAGAATTGAAGAAGTCCCTCCATGAGAAGAGGAAATAGTGAAGGTTCCCTTGCCTGAACAAGAAGAAGAGCATGCGGAAGAGAAGGAAAGCAATATAGATGGGACTTTTGACAAACATGATGTGGGTGAGGAAACACCTAAAGATCAGCAGGAGGAGAAACAAAGTGAGGTGCAATTGGAATCCACTGTCCCTGGTTGGTTGGACAAAGAGATAAAGAGAAAGAAAATTGTTGTGGAATATAGCCCACCAAATTGGGATGCACTACTAGCCAAAATTAGAAAAGATAAAGGTAAGAAGAAGGCTAGGGTGATCTCGAGGATTGAAAGGGACGAAGCTCATGATAGAGTTGTTCACATTGCCACCCCTTCTCCTGATAAAAATAGAGATGATGTGGTTTGAAAGGATTACAATATTCAGACTTTCAATCTAGGACCTACATCAGTCGAGTAGGACATTGAAGATTATGAGGGTTCTAGTGCAGTCATCATGGGCAGGCTGAGAAAGGAAATAAGGACCAAGCATGAGTTGAAGAAAGAAAATAAAAATCTCAGGAAATGCTTGGAGGAATTAATAAAGCCCCTGCAATCCATTAACCCTTTGATCTCTGCTGCACATCCTCTACCTCAAGAGACCATCACCGAGCTAGAAAAGATGAAAAATTCCGCTGTTGCCACTGCGAATTGGCTGAAAGGAGTGCAAATAAAGGGTGATGAAGCTATTAAAGAGATTCTGTCAACTGGGAAGGATGCTATCATGGCAACCTATTGGTTGAAGGAAGTGTTGGCACAAGATAAGGAGGACACAAATCTCCTTCTGCAGAAAACCAAAATTATCATGGAGTACACTTGAGATAGGTTGGTAAGTGATGGAATTCTTCCTTCCTCCAGAGCTGCCAAACCATGGGAGTGGTATGAGGCACTGCAGATTAGGAAGAAGGTGCTAAAGAAGATTTGTAAACAAAGAAGGCAGATTGATGAAACCCTAGGTGGTGTATATAATGGCTCCATTCCCTTCTTCAAAATTATGACGGGAAGAAGGAAGATCACACCCAAATACTTGAATCTGGAGCAGTTGAGACATTGGTGGCAAGATGTCTATGCACCACTTGATGATGGTTCTGTCTCTGAGCACTAGTTGGATGATGCAACCACCTACCTTGTAGTTATTGATAAATACCTAATGTATAAGGTGGATTGGGATAGGTCGGTCAAACGGTCCAGAGAAGAGATTGCGTCCATTGAGAATCGACTTAGGGTTTTTCCATTTCCACCAGTAGTTGACTTGGATGGGACGTTCCTAAAAGTTCATGAAGGGCCGGATTAGAATAGAGACAAAGGGGAGGGCAGTTAATGCCCAACTACTCTGGGATTTGTGCTTCCCCACTATTGCACCCTACAATGGTTCGAGCTGCATTGGGAATCCTGGGCCGACATGGGTGTTTTTCATGCATTTAATGCATTCCTTCGTTCCATTTTGACTTTCTCTTGGCTGGTCAGTGGCACCCAGTTAATGCTACAATCTCTTGCTTGGCCGATGGGTTTTCTGGGGGGATTCTATATATTTGGTATTCGCCTCATTTGTAAAGGGTTAGATAGTTAGAAATAGAGAAAAGGGTTAGAAGATAGAAGTAGAATAGGGAAGAGTAGTCAGATGCGAGTAGAGAAAGTTAGCAAGTTGTTGTTCTCAAGCAAATATTGTAACAAAAAACTAGAATTGTTGCTACAGTGGATAATTCGAATGCAAGTAATGAAATTGTGATTTGGTGTCATACTTGGGTTCTCTTGTCTTGCATGGTTCTTTTTATTCCATCTTTAAAATTTCTTTGAGGAGATTAATATTTAGATTAGATTTTATTCAATAATGTTTGCGATTTGATACTTGAATGTTGCAGCAATCCTTCAGTCCATACTTTTCACAACCAACTGATTGTTAGTTGCTTTGCAAAGTTAGCCTGGACTTCATATTCAATGTGCTTAGTTCTATTGTGAGGATTTGTTCATTTCAATTGCAATAGAGTTGTTGAATGAATGTTTATGATTTGAAAATATTAACACCTCAGAAGATTGCACTATTTTCTGTAAGATTGCAGATTTATCTAGGTCAAGTAGAGATTAGTTTTGAGGGATTGGTCCATTTCAAGTGTTGGTTACTTTCATTGTTAATCTTAGGAGTAGTATTAGATTTAGAAATCTCTTTGAAACCCTTAGCTTTTTCTATTTTCTTTGATTATTGGGTTAGATCTAGGATTAAAGTATCATTAGATTGTTAGATCTGATAAAATTGATCCAGTATTTTTCTTGTAGTAAGGTCCCATTGTGATTACCAGCATTCTCACATTTTATCACTGAGTTGTTTATGCATTGTCAAGACCTGACATTAGAGACCTTGGGGTTAACTCTTGAGGCTTGTTGATAGAGATTTACCTTTCAAGAGAGATAGGATATTACATTCTGTCTGAGTTGTGTAGAAAACACCATCAATAGGATTGGCGCTAGGAGGGCTCGAATAAGCAAGCTGGATCAATTTTTGAATGCCATCTCTCCTGAGATATTTAGAAGAAGAACAAGATCCACTCCAAGAGAGGAGGAATTTCAAGAACTACCAGACACTACTAGGTCAAGAAGGACCAACAAAAGGGAAGAATCATCATCATCCCATCCACCCCCCTCATCTCCATCATCCCCATCTTCATCAAGTTCATCTGAGTCTGAGGGCATTCCCAGTCCACAACCTCAGCCAGTCATAAATCAGCCATTACCACCCCCAACTCCACCAATGGCTTTCCTAGCAACCAATCCATCTCCATTAAGTTTTTCCTTTTACAATGTCATGCCCAAAAATCCTGAACACTTTTGTTCAAAATTCCATGTCAATGATCCAAATAGGACCACTGAGGAACACATTAGGATCTTTTAGACTAGCCTTAAGGACAGAGTGATAAACCATGAGGATGTAGCATGTAGACTCTTTCCTTATTCACTAGGGGAAGATACATTTTATTGGTACAACCATTTACCTGCTAGATCTATCCAACATTGGATTGAGCTAGAGGATGCCTTTTTGCATAAGTTTTAAATCCCCATTAGTTCTAATGAGCTTTGCTGCCAGTTCACTAATGTGAAGAAGGAGGTTAATGAGCCTATAGGGTCTTTCAACAATAGGTTTCATCGTGCATATACCAAACTACAGACTCCTTATGTTGTTGATGAACCCACTGCTCTAGAAGTTTATTATGAGGGACTTGATAGTTTGATAGCCACCTTTATGAAGTTGAGTAATAATCCCCTTGAGAGTCTACTTAATGCATATGCAGAAGCTATGAAAGTTAGCACTAATCTAAGGCAACATCTTTCTAGGCCTCTGCCCTCATTAGGACCCATTGCTCACCCTGGACAAGTTTCAGCTCTCAATCAAGCTCTAGCGAACCATACTCCAATCATGAATCAGGTTCCTCAGTTTCCTCTGGTCCCCCACCTAGGACCTTCCGTAGGAAAAGTTTCATCCACAATTAGTTACCCTCAGCAAAATGTGAATCAACCTCTAAATATCTAGCCTCATGCTAGTTATCCTTCATACCTGCAAAATTCTGAAATCTTGAACCAGTCACTAAATGCCAATGTTGCAGTAGGGTATTCCCAAAATAATGAAAATCAACCTCCATACAATAATCCTGACAAGGAAAGACTGGATGAATTGTCTGAACAAACAAAGAAGTTGAATATGGAGGTGACTTACTTGAGGAACTAGAACAGTCAGTTGCAAGTTGCTTAGAGAAATATGTTGTCCAATCAGAACAGAGAGAATCCACAAGGACAACACTTTGATAGAGGGCAACGTCAGGACCGAGGATACAATAATGATAGAGGATACAAAAATGACAGAGGATATAACCAATATAGAGGTTACAACAATGATCGGGGATTTAATAATGATAGAGGGTATAATAATGACAGAAGACAGAACTATGATAAGGGGCAACCCTCAGGCCAAAACTTTGACAGAAGTGGTGGAAAAGGGTTCAAGAGAAGGCAACAATTAGAAAAAAACATAACTTGGAAGACAGGGCCTAATAATGGAGGAGTCCCCACCCCATTGGATCAACCAGTTAGTCAACCTATCAATCAGTCTGCTAGTCAACTAGTTAATCAAGAGAAGCCTCCTAGCAGTGTATATCTAGCTGAGGCTACTTTATCAGGGTGGTGTAGGCTCCACAAGACTAGTCAGCATTATGAGTTAGACTGTTAGGAGTTCCAAACGGCAGCCTCAATCTTTCAGTATGAAGTGGAGAACAATACAAGTTGTTAGGAAATAGTACCATCCAACCCTTATGATTCACCGGTGTTGGTATTAAACCATGCTCCTTTTCCACAAAGTGAGGAAAATGTACCCGAAGAAGAATCTGACCAGTTGAAGGAAGAGGTAGACTAGGTATGCAATGGTGATGAAATGACACAGTTATTTGATGAGAGTCAAATGAATGATAATGGTCCCAGAGATGAAGGAGAAGCTTATGTCATAGAGGAAGCTTACATTGAAGAAGTGCAGACCTTCTAGATACCTATCAAAAAGTACAACTTGAGGGAATTATCACACAAGCACCCACAGGTTGGAGGTACCTTTACTATGTCCATCCCACCGAATAATTTCAGCATGCCTCCAGACCCTAATGCTAGCAATAATCCATCACTGCCTCAGGTGTCCAAGCAATACTTATCTCAAGATCTGGGACATGTTGATGTACCAAAAGGAAGAAATGCTAACACAAATAAGGAAAAGATGGTGGAATACCTGAGGGAGACTCTTATAGATTTAAATGAAGAAAAATTGGCCACATATGTTGCTGAAGAAATCTGAAAATTGAAGGTAAATCTATCTGCATTTGAGTTATTGAGAGCTCCATCTATTAGAAATGCAGTCTTAGGATCTTATAATGCAAATTCCATGTCACAAGATAAATCAGTTAGCCAGAATGTCAATAGAGTATTTGGTTCTTAGTCAGTGGGAAGACAAAATCAGACTCATGACCTAGTCCATAGGCCCCCTAGAGATACTAGGAAAGAGGAAAAATCTCAAGTTGTCCAAGTAGATACTCCCTTAACTCTATTTCAAGGGAAGACAGACACACCTCCATTCCTGATTTTTGTTCGGATATTCGGTAAGAATCTACATAATTGTCTGCTGGATTTTGGTGCTTCAACCAATGTTATGCCTTTCAGTGTATGTCGAGCAATGGGAATTACTCCTACTGAATCTCAGAAGAAAGTCACACAATTGGATAGGACTGAAGTCAATGTTGTAGGAGAGTTAAATATGATTCATATGCAGATTGCTTCTGATCCTATGATTCAGCAGGTTATCAATATACAGGTGGCTGACATACCTGATGCCTATGGTCTAGTCTTGGGAAGGGATTTTACCAGGGCTTTGAATGGATATGTGTCGATTGATCACTCCCATATGTGGCTTCCCTGTAAGGGAGTACAAAACCAGATTAGGATCGAAAGAGAGCCCAAAATGAAGTATATGATTAAGGAATATCAGAAAACCTCTGCTAAAATTTTGGTATCAAAAGTAAGCATGGGTAACTATGTGCTTGATGTTCCTCATGAGGAACCAGATATGGAGGAGGCTCTTATGTTCTATACAACACCTGTTGAACTTATAGTAGAATCCAGTGGTACTGAAGTCTTGATCGAACCAGTTGAAGATGATAGTGGTCTGGAAGATAGCCAGCTTGGTTTACTGGATAATTTTTAAGAGTTCATTCAGAAGTGCATTGAAGATCAAGTTCAGCTGGGAAAGGGAATGAACTTTGGAGAGTTACTCTTGCCCAATTGGTGCAAGGTGCATAATGCTTCTCATTCAGAATTGGACTGTTGCTTATGCCAGGTTGCAGTGGAACAAATACAAAAACATGTCAACCTCACTCCTGCAGTCTAAAGCAATATCCTGAATGTTCAAGAAGATCCCAAGGGGAAAAGAGTGATGCCTTCTGAAGAGCTATCCAGTAATGACAGTGCAAGTGAAAAAGCAGGGAACTCTACAGCTGGTGGTTGTTAGACTTTGAGATTCGATGGGTCCAAGTCAAAGCATGGAGCTGGGGTAGGCTTTGAGCTAATTAGTCCAAGAGGTAAGACATTTTTTGCTACTCATAGACTTCAATTTCACTGTACGAATAATGTCACCGAATATGAAACCTTGGTGCATGGATTGTTAATGGCATTGAAGAAAAAGGTTAAGATTTTGCAAGTTTTTGGAGATTTTGAGTTAATAGTCAAGCAGGTCAGGAGGCAATACTCTTGTCATGATAGAAGAATGACTAACTATAGACACTGAGTGTGGGACCTCATTGAAGGATTTTATGCCTTCAACATTTAGTTGATTCCACAAAATAAGAACCAAACAGCTGATTCTCTTGCTCAGGCGACAAGTACCTTGCAGCCCCTATCTCTTTCGGGACTAAAGAAGTTTACTATGGAGCTGACCCTAGTACCCTCAATACCTGATAACATCACCAACTTCCAATTATTTGAAGATGACAAGCATATCTTATATTTTATTACTAGTACTGATGTCTTCGCTTCTCAAATCATTGATGAGACTGAACTTCAAGAAGCTAAAATGGACTTGGAAGGGGTAATTAATCTAAAGACCAACACAATTCCTAGGGGAATGGTGCAACTAGAGAGGATCTTCAATCTGGACAAGATCAGAGATCAGGAACAAGATACCAGGAAAGAGTCTATTAGTGGACAATGTGACAAATATAATGTAGGATCTCAGGAGGATGTCAAAAATGTTCTCATTGGAAAAGTTTGCACTCTAGAAGAAAGACAAGGAATTATTGATGCATTACATAGATATCCAAATGTGATAGCCTGGAGTTATGGAGACTTAAAGACTTATGATACATCAATCATAACCCATACTATTCCCTTCAATCCAGGAGTAAAGCCTTTCAAACAGAGACAAAGGCCCATCAATGCTTTGCTGGAACCCATAATACAGAAGGAAGTGTAGAAACTGTTGTCTGCAAGGATAATATTTCCAGTCAGACACTCTACTTGGGTTGCAAATCTGGTTCCAGTGTGGAAGAAAAATGGTGAAATCAAACTGTGCGTAGATTTCAGGAACATAAACAGAGCATCATAAAAAGATAATTATCCGGTACCCTCACTGGATGAAGTACTGCAGATTGTCAACGAATCTTAGATGATGTCTTTCCTGGATGGTTATTCAAGGTATAACCAAGTTATGGTGCAGTATGAAGATAGACACAAGACTTCCTTCACCACCAAGTGGGGCACTTTCACCTACAAAATGATGCCTTTTGGCTTAATTAATGCTGGAGCCACATTCCAAAGAGGGATGGACATTGCCTTTAAAGACATAATTGGTAAATGCATCATCATTTATATGGATGATCTAACAGTCTTTTCCAAGAAGAGAGGTGATCATATCTCAGATTTATGTAAATTTTTTCAGAAATGTAGAGAGTTTGGAATATCGCTCAATCCAAAAAAATACATCTTTGGAGTAGCAGAAGGTAAATTGTTGGGACATGTTCTCTCTGAAAAGGGAATTTCCATTGATCCAGAACACATAGAGGCCATTTTTTAAGATTCCACCGCCTGCTAGTAAAAAAGAAATGAAATCCTTCTTTGGCAAGATCAACTTCGTGAGGAAGTTCATCACTAGGTTCACATAAATAGTTAAGCCACTGAACGTAATGTTAAAGCAAGAGGCCAAAGTTGAATGGAATGCAGAAGCAAAAGAAGCATTTGCAGAGATAAAAAGGGCTACTGTTGGAGCTCATGTTTTGATAAGTCTAGACTATGCTAAACCATTATATATATATTCATTTGCCTCTGATCATTCTTGTGTTGCTATGTTAACTCAAAAGTCAAATCAAGGAAATGAGCATCCCATAGATTCATGAGTGCACCGTTGAAGGATACAGAGTTGAGATACCCAAGTGTGGAAAAGCAGGCCTATGCCTTAGTCAGGGCTGTAAAGATATTCATGTATTATATCCTCAGAAACAAAATCTTTGCAATAGTTCTTGATCCTGCAGTTAAGCTGTTATTGATGCAGAATGAGCTAGGGGAACATAGAGCCAAGTGGGTAACTATGTTACAAGAGTATGATATGGAAATTCAACCCATGAAGTTGGTAAGAGGGCAAGGACTCACAAGGACAATGGCAGAGACATGCCCCAACCTTATAGCTCAGAGTTATAACTTAGAGGATGTTTCTCCCAGAGAGTGGTATGATGATATTGTTCATTATCTCTTGGCCTAGAGATGCCCTGATTATCTCAATTCAATACAAAGAAGGGAATTGTGCTTAAAGAGTGACAGTTTCATGTTGAAAGGAGCTATCCTGTATAAGAGAAATCATGAGGGTATTTATTTGAGGTGCATGGGAAAGGAAAAATCTGCAAGAGTGATGTTGGAGTTTCATGACAAATATGGTACGTGCCATGGATCAACACCTTCTACAACAAACCAGATTCTAAGAGCTAGTTACTATTGGCCTACACTATTCAAAGATACACACAACCACATCAGAACTTGTCATGTGTGTCAGATTTCTGCCACCAGAGAGAAGTATGTCGCGCTCCCACTCTGACCAGTATTTGAGGTAAAACCTTTTGCACAATGGGGAATGGACTTCATAGGTCTGATCAATCCACCCTCCTCTACTGGACATAGGTATATCCTTACCGTTACTAATTATTTTACAAGATGGACTGAGGCCCTTGCTTGCAAGCAGTGTACTTCAGAAATAGTAATTAACTTCATCGAATCAAGTATTATCAATCATTTTGGATGCCCTATGTCTTTAGTATGTGACAATGGTCCTGCGTTTTCATCTTTGAAGTTTTCTAACTGGGCTTTTGACCATGGGATAATAATTAAATTTGCATCCAACTATTACCCTCAGGGCAATGGGTTAGCTGAGTCATCCAACAAAAATCTCTTGACTATTATTCACAAATTGTTGGAAAGAAACCCGAAGGATTGGCATACCCAACTTAGATTTGCTCTGTGGGAAGATTGTACCAAACATAAGACTTCCATAGGAATATCACCTTACCACCTAGTTTATGGATTAGAGCTTGTGTTCCCCATTTAGTTAAAATCTTCACCTTGTAGTTCATTAACAAATATTATGATGAGGGAGATAAATGTGAGGCTAGACTTGCTGAATTATTACACCTTGAGGAAAAGAGAGACGAGGCCCTGGAAAACTTTACTAAACATCAAGGGGTTGTCAAGAGATGGTTTGATAAAAGAGCCAAGGTTAAAGCTTTTAGGATTTTTGACTTGGTTCTTTATTGGGATAAAGCCCATGACCATAAGGGAGAGCATGGAAAATTTGATAAACTTTGGCTTGGACCTTACCAGATCTCAGAAATTCTGGGAGATAATGCTTTCCATTTGAAAACTCTCACTGGAGAGGATATCCCACTGCCTGTCAATAGGCAGTATCTAAAGCATTATTTCTAGTCTTGAGCTGTCTTTAGCTCTTGTTTTGTATATAATTAGAGTAGGTTTCCCTTTCTGCTTTGCTTTTGGTTTGGTTTGTTGGTTTTCTTTTGTTTTGTTTTGTTTTTGTTCTGCTCTTGCTTTGGGGGTTTCTCTATTTTCGCCTGGGTGTGTTGCACCTGCATGGAAAAATATCATTATTTGGAATTGTTCTAAGTATTTCCTTGGTGGACTTCAGTCTTGCATCTTGAAAGGATGGTTGAAATTGTTACTATTGCCAATAGTTTTAATGTCAAATTTATAGAAGATTGATCACCAGCTTTGATTTGAATTTGAAATACTCTGAAATCTTATATCTCTCATATATCTTAAGAATCATGACGTTGCTATAGGAGTCCTTGTGAAGTTTTGTCAAGTGAAAAATCTTATTTCTACTTTAGTGCCACTGTGGTTCTTAGCCCTGAGTGTGAGCTTCATTGTTCACAGGTTGAAATGAAAGTGACATATAAAGAATATCAAAAGAAAGAAAAATGAAATATTGAATATCAAAAGAATAAATTCAACTTATCAGGGGTACCTAAATATCTCTACTGGGGCTATGGATGCCTGGCTAGAAGTAGAGCTATGTTCAGGAGAGTCACAACGATAACCTCGTCAGGGCTATGGACACCTGACTGGCAGCAAGGCCCTATCCAGGTTGCTTTTGAAGTTAGAATCCTTATGTAGCCTGACTTGATTGAACTGGATTTCTGTAGTAGCTTAAGGAGGGAAATGAACTCATGTGCACACACTTGGATTTTTTGTTTATGAAAGGTTCGGTCTACCCTTTGGTTCTGATTCTTTAAATCTTTACATTCTGACTTGTCTATTTGATGGTGAGATTGAAACCAAAGATTCTAGGTTCTTGATTCCTGTTCGCCATCAAATTCTCTGGAGCATTTTCCCAGTAGAAGTCGCCATTTGTTGTGCAATTTTCACACACACACCTTGCTGAAGGCAGGGACCCTCTTTCGCTTTGGTTTTGACATCTTGGCCTTTTCTTTTTGAGGTGTTTTCTTATTTAGGCATGTGCCTAAATGTTTATTTTTGATTGCTTACGTGTTTCCCCAGGTTAGCCATTGAAAATCCTAAGTTTTGGATGAGGTTCGAGTTTTTACCCTGATTCAGGATTTTCCACCCTGGTCGGATTTTCCCAGATCCCACTTGGATTCCAGCCGTGCATCATGGTTCAGGGATTCTTCCTCTTCATGGATTTCCGCATGGGCTGGATTTTCTCAGATTCCACCCTGTCGTCGACTTTTTAAGTTTTTTCACTGTCTTATCGATTGCATTAATAGCTTTGTGTGTGCCTTGAAGGATGTATTTAACTTAGTTTTTGGGATCTTTTGTGCCATCATGCTTACTATTTTCCATCGTTTGAGCTGAGGAGTGATTTCCTGCAATTGATTGACTTCATTTTGGGGCGTTTGGGTTTGAATTGATCGATTTGGTGGTGATTTCGTGTGCATTCCTGCACCTATTCTTTATGGATGCCATTCAGCTTTGCATTTACTACTTCTGAGATCGATTTATGCATTATAATGGTATGTTTTTATTGCCCAGAATTTGATAATTATGAATGGAACGTTGATGTTATGAGAGCTTGTGGGGTTCGAATTCCTACATATTTGATGATTTCATGCTAGGGTTGTTCAGTATTGTGTTATTTGTCATCTCCTAGGTGAGTCTTGAGCTCATTTACCTATCTACTTCTTAATGAATCTTTCCTAAGAGTAATTAATAAACCCTAGTAATGTTTTAGCAGTTAAAACAACTAAATTCTGAGCTTTCCTGTGTGCTAATGGTGGATGAATGGGGTTTGAAACCTAGGGTAGTGCCATGCCAGGTGATTCTGTCTTTAATTTGACCTAGAATGTGAAGAAAATATATGAAAGGTCCATCCCTAACTTGCCCTAAGTTAAACATTTTGAAATTCATGATCGATTTGGTGTTTGGGTAAAATCGTGACTATCTGTCCCCTTTGAATTTTCTTCACTGCGACCCTTCAAAGTTGGGGAGATGTCATTTTGATCACCTTGTTTTTGCCAAGAACCCTTCCTAAGTTCATATTTGATTGCCGAGACCTCACCCCAAAAGAAAGTCTCTCATAGACATACATTTCCTTATATGCCATCAGGAGGACAAACCCTAGTCGGCAAGAGGTCATAGCGGTCTTCACTAGTTATACCGGTATTCATTCCTTTCGGTGAGACATCCATCCTTCGCTGAGACCTTTTGGCAAGCTCACAACTCTTGCGGACACCTTTTCTTTTGGCGAGACTACCAGCAGTCGCCAGGACTTCCTGGTGAGGCCTTCCTTTCTTGGCGGGCTCAGATCTTTTGTTGGTGAGACATCACGCGGTCGGCAAGACCTCTGGCCAAATTAAAAAAACCTATCACCAAGACATCACAACTTCGCTGAGACCTCATATCAAAAAAAATTTAGTCTAGCCGAAGTGTTTGCTTGGACCCCGAAAGTTAGTGAGACACAAAAGATTCGCCAAGACCTTACCTTGACTACCCTTTGGTCATATCGATATATTTCCTATATCCCGGTCAGTGAGATGCTACACTGAAACCAAGTCTTGATGAAACCTCTTCAGATGACATCCTTCGGCGTGACCTCTCAGAAGTCGCCAAGACTTCTCGACAAGATGACTGATTCTTTCCGAAACCTCCGTTCCCTGAATCTGCATTGGTTCGTAGTGTTGACTTATGCACAGATTTCCGTCAGGTCTGGATTTTTCTAAAATTCGGTGTCTCTCTGATTCTCCGAAGACTGCATTCTGGCTCGTTCTTCATGGAAATCCATCCATCACGGATTTTCCCAAAATCTAATGAAATATGAAGGAGCTTTAGATAATTGGATTTGTTTATGATTTGTGATGCATTTAATGATTATTTCATGCTATCTTATGATCTCCCATATGGTTTATTGATGAAAAAATGATCAGATTTAATAGTTAAATGGGTGTTTTATTGATTATTCTGCTAGAATCTGTCTAGCCCAGAATTTCCCAAAATTCCTCTCTGGCTCAGATTTTGCGGATGGTCTTGAAACCCAAAATTTTTTGTGGTCATTTTATATGAAATTTAATAACACTCTGGCTATATGAGATTCATTCTTATGGTGTTCTTATGGATTAACATCCTCTTTCCTATGGTTCTTATTATGATTTCATGTTGAGTGCAGGCCGAATCTAGCAAGGTAGGAGCTGCGTCCTCAATGTTTGATGCAGAGAGGATGAAAATGGACATTAAGAGCAGGATCCCTGAGAGCAAGATCACTTCATTTTGGTCAAAGGTGACTGATACCAATGTAGGATAATGGGATTATGAAGAATTTAAAGAAAGAATGGTGGCTAAGGATTCTCCTATAGTGGCTAGCAGGATGATGGAATTAGGCTTGTCCCATGTAGCTGGTTTCCCTTCTGTGGTGCAGTGTTATGAGCTGGTCCTTGAGTGTGCTAGGCACTATGATCAGGACACACAAAGAATAATTGGTCCTCAAGGGAGGGTTGTGGAAAATCTCAACCCTATCTCCATTGCCCAAACATTTGATATGCCAGATAGGTCTCATGTGGTGGCATTCAGTATGATGGCAGCTCAAGAGTTCTACGACAAACAGACTGTGAAGTCACAACAACTTATCAATTCTTGGTTGGGGAAGCCTAAGTCACAATATTCCAAATTTCCCAAGTAGCTATTCAGGATAAAGTTCAAGGAGTACTACGATGCCATCACTCTTCTCAGTAGGGTGGTTGGATTGAAGAATGCTAGTACATTTGAAAATTGGATGTGCCACATGATTGTGAGAATGGAGCAAGAGAAGATTAATTACCATTGGGCAGGGGTCATTAGTGGAGTACTCCATGAACAGTTATCCAATGTGTTGTAGACCAAGACGTTCACAATGAATTCATATCTGGTCTATGCGCTTGCAAGATTCCATCCCTACAAAGGATTGGATACAAAGGGAATTTTTTGACAGGATATTATTTATGAAGTTTTCCCTCAGTTGCACTTGGGAGGTTCAAACTATAGGAGGGAAAATGTTGAATTTACCATGTATATCACCAGAATGCTTCAGGAAGCAGAGAATGTTAGGATTTCAGACCAGGCTAAGGAACTCATCAAGAAATATAGGGCATGGTTTATCCAATTCCCAACTTTCTCCTATATTCGAATTGATGGCTACCAAAGGGCCCCATACAAACTTCCAAGGTATCCCACTAATCACATTATCTTGTTGGAAGTAACCAGGTAGATTTGTGACTTTGATGCTATTGTCAAGAAGGACAAGCATAAGACTAGATTTGGTGGAGATTTTCCCCTAAGGATTGGCATTGGAGAGGTTTGTCCTTCTATTATTTATGCCCAGGCTTCAGAGGAAGAATTGAGTGCCCTTAGTCTATCTTTCCACTCCAAGAGGTCTAGATTTGATATTACAGGAGAAGCTCAAAAGAAGGCCATCAAAGAGTACTGCCATAAGGTGAATTTGGAGCACTACTGGGCCAACTCCAGTGATGAATTTGAGGTCAGGAAGAAGAAATTCTCCCAGCTTCTGGTTGAGTCAGTTCAATTGTACAATGTAAAGGCAGTTATCGATCAATTGGAAGATGATGGAAACTTAATCCAGGATCATGCCTATGAGGCCATAAAAGATAGACCAATTGGTGATTTGGATTGGTTAGAGGAGGAAAAGATAGAATTGAAACAACTAGTGGATCTAGTTATCAAATTTACTAGGATGTGGCTAAGGCATAAGTTATGGGAGCTGGACAATAATGGTGTGCAGTGCACCTATGCTCTAATGGGAGATTTGGATCCCCACTCCACCTCTGAGGAATCTACCAAGTAGGATCCTATGGGAAAGGGTAAGTTGGATTCTCCATTTAGAATCAAAATTAAAGGTGTCCAAGAAACAAAGGCCTAGGAAGCAAAAAAATAGATAAAGACAAAGGCTAAGAAGAGGACAAGGACCAGGAAATCTGAGCAGAAAGGGACTAAACATCAGGGTCCTAAGGATGATGTACCGGTGCCCAAGAAGAGAAGAATCATAAAATTTTCAGAGAAGGCAAGCTCCAAGGTTGGGGAGGAAGAAGTTCCCCCACCTGTGATAAATGTTGAAAGTTCGGAGGAGAAGGCCAAGGTGTATACAAGGAGGTCTAGGAATCCTTCTCTCAGGGACAGTGTGCCTAAGTCAGAACTTGTTGCTAAGACTCCTAAGTATGTATAGAATAATGATCTAGAGGAACATATGATTCGAGATGAGATTGAAGGTGTGAAGACAAGAAGTAAAGTAGCAGCTGAGGTAAACCTGTGTTTACTTTCTAAAATTGAACGTAAGTTTGTGAGTGAAGCATGTGAAGATGAGAGTTGGATGAAAGCTATGAAAGAAGAGTTGCAATAGATATAAAAGAATCAGACATGGGAACTAGTCCCTAGACTTGTGAATAAGAATGTAATTGGATTGAAATGGGTGTTCCAAAATAAGTTGAATGAAAATGGAGAAGTTGTAAGGAATAAGGAAAGACTTTTATGCAAGGGATATTCATAAATTGAAGGTATATATTTTGAAGAAACATTTGTCCCTGTGGATAGAATGGAAGCTATTAGGATGTTTTTGGAATTTTCTACCCACAAGAATTTCAAAGTGTATTAGATGGATGTCAAGTCAACATTTATGAATGGTGAATTGGAGGAAGAATTGTACATGGAAAAACCTAAAGGGTTTCAGTTATCTGACAAACCAGACATGGTTTGTAAGTTGAAGAAGGCATTGTATGGACTAAAGCAAGATCCTAGAGCTTGGTATGGAAGATTGGATCTAGATACCTGACAAAGCAAGGATTCAACAAAGGCTCTACTAACAACAATCTCTACTTCAAAGTGCAAGGTAACACAATGTTGATAGTAGTTGTATATGTTGATGATATCATCTTTGGTGGAAATTAAGGCATGTGTAAGAGATATGCTGAAGAAATGCAGAAAGAATTTAAAATCTCTATGATTGGTGAATTGAATTTATTTCCTTGTATTCAAGTGAATCAAACTGATAAAGAGATATTCATTTCACAATCTAGGAATGTAAAAGAACTATTGAAGAAGTTTTTGATGAATTATTCCAAACCAATTAGTGCTCCTATGGTAACTAGATGTAAATTGAGAAAAGATGATGAATCTACTAAAATTGATTAGAGAAAATATAGATCTATGATTGGTGGGTTGTTGTATCTTACTGCTACTAGACCAAATATTATGCATGCATTATGTCTAGTTTCCAGATTACAAGTAGATCCTAAAGAGGCGCATGTTACAACTATAAAGAGGATATTTAGATATCTTAAAGGTACACCAAATTATGGCTTATGGTATCCTAAGGGTGTTGATTTCACCTTGAGTGCTTATACCGACACAGATTGGGCTGGTTGTGTGGATGACTAGAAGAGTACCTGTGGAGGTGCTTTCTTTCTTGGTGGAAGATTGGTTTCTTTATCCACTATAGATGCATAATATATGTTGTAGCATCCTACTACACATAGGTTTTGTGGATGAAGGAAACTCTGAAAGACATTGGAGTAATATGTGATGAGCCTATTCCTATTTTCTGTGACAACATGAGTGCTATAAATATTTCAAAGAATCTAGTTATTAATTCAAGAACAAAACACATATCTATCAAATATAATTTCTTGAGAGAAAAGGTGCTAGAGAATGAATTTAGACTGGAGTATGTGACAACAAAGGAATAAATTGTAGATATATTTAATAAGGCTCTTCCCAAGGATACTTTTGAGCATCTTAGGGAGAGGTTGGGGGTCATTGGCCCTTTGAACTAGGTGCACATGAAGGTGAATTAGTCATGTGAATTCACAGATTCTTAATTTATCTGGATTGATAAATGGGTCTACTCCATAGGGAGAGTAGAAAAGGTTTTCATTGTTGCAGTATGAGTGCACTGCTAAGGGGGAGTGATTAGAGTCTTTGATCTTTGCCATTGATGTCAAAGTGGGAGAGAAATTCATGTGAAAAATAGTTGCAGAGGAAGAGAAGGTGTTCTCCCAGGATATTGTGAAGGATGTTTCCTTTGATGGTATTTCACATCATGTGTTGCCATCAATGACAAAGGGGGAGATTGTTGCAAGTATGAACTAATTTGGTTGTGTTGTCATTAATGTTGTCATTGATGTCAACATAGTTTTGTATGTTGCAGATTGTACATGTACAGTTGAGATGTTATAAGTACATGGATCTATCTTTATGTCATTGTAGATGTGTTGAATTAGTGTGTTTCTAAGTTTTTTTGAGAAAATTAATAAAGAAGAAAAGGTAGAGTGATGAATGTGTTCAAAATGTGCTCCAATATGTGCTCCATGTTTCTTTTGTGTTGATCCTATGCTTGTGCAGATCTAAAGGCTTGATAATGATGGTATAGTGGTTATACCTCTTGAGTTTTAGCTTCTGGTTTGATGGTATGTGGAAGTTACATTCACCTGTATGTGAACTATTCTGACAAAGTTGGTCTTTTGTGGATTGGGAAAAATGTTTCTGCTCCGTAGTCCTCCGCCATTTTTTTTCAGATCTTGTGGACCTAGGATATGTCTTGTGAAGGTCTTCTCTAGGATTTGACAAAGAATTTTGAGTTTTGGTGATTCAAAAGTCACGTTTACGAGTTGTTGTATGTGTTTGCATAGTCTGGATGGACTAATGGAAGAGGTTTAGTGTTTGAAGATTGTTTCACTTGTTGTGGATGTATCTAAAGTAATTTGAGATGTATTATCATGTATAATGAAGCATGTTGTGGTATCCATGTGTCATATTCTTTTTGGGAAGTGTGTACATCAATGTTCATTTGTATTTTCATTAGGTTTAGCTGACCTAGTGCTTACACTTCATCCAAAGAATAAAATTTAATTAAGGAAGCATGTGGTTGATCCAAAAAAAATTATTTTTTTTCTTGGTTAAGTGCTTCATCCACTCTCATTCCTTTCCACTAGGAGAATGTTGAGTTTCTGACCCAATTTGAATTTATGAAATAAATTTTATGCGAATGACGTTGGAGAAAGCTTCTAAGGTTGAAGATGGTATAAATGCAATTCAAATTGTGAAGATTTGTATGACAACGCATGATGAAAAGTGATGAAGTAAGCCACAAATCATAAGATTAGAAGTGTGTGAAAGTGTGTTGAGGCAGCAGTTCTTCATTGTGTTGGATTCCTGAAGGCAGTGAGCTAAAGGTTTCTACAATCCTTTATTCAAGGTTGTGAGTGAGTGTTAATTGTTGTGGTGGATCTTTTGTTCTCTTTTGTATCTATAGGTAGTGAGCCTTTCTACTTGGATAGTGAGTCCTCATCTGGGCAGTGAGCCCTTGGAAGTGAGCCTTTGTATTTGGTTTTACAATCCTTTTATATTGTGAGTTAACCCTCACCGTATTTTTTCCCTCATTGGGTTTTCCACATAAAAAATATGGTGTTCATTGTGTTGATTTTACTTTATGTTATTTGTGTTTCATGCTCATACTATATAACAAAATTTTTTGGTTGTGGATTTGATAAGTGTTGAAGTTTTAACTTTTAATTTTTGTGACAACCCCTCTCAGCTGTCCTGCAGCTATTTAACAAGATTTGGGGTTGTTTTCTAGAGGAAATATTCCTTTCAAGAGAAAGGGTATATAGTTACTTTGTCTATGTTGTACAGTGTAGAAACGCTCATCTACATTCACTAGTGGAGGAATGCAAAGAATTCTCTAAAATAGACTTAAAAGCACCTCCCTGAAAGAAAAAAATTCAGCAACTTATGGAGACTAGAACATCCTTGTAGCAACACATACTTCCTCAAGAACAATAGGAGAGACCATACAACATACTGGAGACCATAAAAATTACTTCTAATCTATTGGAAGTTTGAAGATGTTGGAAGCTTGATTTTTTTGTGAGTTGCTTGGGTCTTATCATTAATGTCAAACCCTTGTATAAAGAGGTTGTTGGAATACTACTAGTATTGATGATGTGCTTGGAATTGTTGGTATTGATGTCAACACATGATGGTGTTGTCATTGATTTCCTACTTTAACATAGTTGTAGAGGTTGTTGGAATGACTTGTGTTGAGGGAGATTTTTGTAGTTGGAAAGTGTTACATGTTGTAGATGTGTTGTAGAGATGTTAGTAATGTTTTTGATGAAGTTAATTTACTTTGTTTCAAAGTTCTTTTAAGAAAATTTGAATAAAAGAGAGCTCAATGTGACAGAGTGGTGTTCGGTGTTTTTCTCCGTATTTCTTCATGATAGAATATATGCTCATGTGGTTTGGACATGATGATCAGAGTTGTTTAGAGGTGTCATGTCTAGAGTTTTAGGTTTTGGATTGTACTACAATGGAAGATGTTTTTGGCAGTATGTTTGTCTAGTGAAATAGGGTGTTGGGAGAAATGAGATGGCTCAGACACATTTCTTCATAGTGAAGGTTCTAGTGTTATAGATCTAGGAAGATTCTTATATAATTTGTATCTACCTTCCCTTCAAGTTTCAAGTGTTATGGTGTGTTGGGTGTCTATGCCAGTGTGTTTGGTTACACAGAATGACGGTAATCTTATTTTCAGGTGGTTGTAGTAGAGTTTTAGAATATTCTAATGATGTTGGAATATTCTGAGATGTTGTATGGACATTATGGAGTTTTGTTATGTGGTCCAAGAATTTGACTCTGGACCATGTTAAGAATGAACATAGTTGTTAAGGGAATTAATATAGGTTTGGAAGACTTGACATGTTAGCGCTAATTGCAGTGGATTATTATTGTTTGTGGAAGTGTTGAGAATCATGTCAGTATAGATTTGAGTCCCAATTAAGTAGTGGCATGGTTTGGATTCACTTATTTACACCATGGAAGTGTTTGGTGCCAACCTATTTGATGTTACATGATTGAGGGGTATACGTTTCCTTTAGGCTAACCTAATTGAGATTTTTTTAGGCTACGAAGGGTATAAATGAAACGAGAATTATTGTGTGGACTAAGAGTAGAGTGTGTGGTAAAAAATATGCTAATGTCATCTAGTATTATGATATGAGAGAGAGCTTTAATGCATATGAATTCTAGATGCAGTGAGAAAAAGGTGTCTACATTTTAGTTTGTTTGATGAGTTTTTTTTTGCTTCAATAGAATTGTACCTTCAGCATATGAGAGATGCATTTCTAATAGTTCAAATTACTAATGAGCCACCCCTTCTTCTATTCTTCTTTATTCTGGACAATGAGTCCTTATTTAGTGATCCTTTATTATTTTTGGGAATAAGCCCTTAGTAGTGAGCCTTATTATATTCAATGTTGTAATTCATATATTAGTGAGCTAATCCTCATCGTGTATTTTCCCTTCTTGGGTTTTCCATGTAATTCTAGTGTTCTTATGTGTTTTTAATAATTCTTTACATGTTTGCATTATGTTGATGCATGATAAGGGTTTAAGGGATAAAATAAATCTAAATGTTGATGAAGTTTTTTGATGTTTTAAAGTATATAATTCATTCACCCCCCTCTTAGTTGTTTTGTTAATCTAACAATTGGTATCAGAGTTGTGGTTCCTAGGAAGAAGCTTAACCACTTGAGGTAGATCCTAAAGGCACACGGGAAATGTGTCAAAGTTCCTCTATTCAATGGAACAAATTTTACCTATTAGAAAGCTTGAATGGAGTAATTTATGGTTTCCCTTGGATTTGGTGTTTTGCAGTCTATTGAAAAAGGTTATAGTATTCCTACAAATGGTTTGAAAAGTGATGATGAGATCAAGGATTGTGAGAATAATGGAAAAGAAAGGAATGCAATCCTAAGTGGTCTTTCTGATTCTAAAGTTGGAAAGGTGATAAGTTTGAAGTTTGTTAAAGAGATCTTGACAAAGATGGAAGGTATCTATGAAGGAGATCATAAGGGTAAATTTGTCAAAAAGAGTAATTATGTTGAAAATAAAATGGTGTATTTGATGACGAAGAATCAAATTATTTGGATGAAGGAAGTGATGAATGCTTGTTCATGGCTTTAAATTTTGGAACTAATTCTACTAATCTTAAAATGCGTGTGAAGGAAAGTTCTCCAGAAAAAATTCATAACATTAAAGGAACTATGTTGACTAATTTACATGCTAGAGAAGAGAAGAATTATTGTATCATTGATAGTGGATGATCAAATCATATGATAGGTGATAAGAGTAAGTTTGTTAAGATTGAAAAGTATGATGGCGGTCTTGTTCAGTTTGGTGATGATACATCTGCTAGGATTTGTGGAAAAGGTTCAATTAGTTTTGATGGAAAGCATAAAAAATGAAGTTCTTTATGTCAAGGGTGTTTGATATAATATTCTAAGTGTAGGAAAAATATGTAGCAGAGGATATAATATTGTATTTCAAAATGGTGGTTGTGAAATAAAAAATGGAAGCCCTAGTGCTTTGGTTGTTGTTGGAACAATGATAGAAGGTAATGTCTATCAACTCAAAAGTAGTGGTGCAAAGTTATTTATGTCTCAAACTAATGAGAGTTAGCTATGGAATAGAAGAATGGGTCACATTAATTTTGATATCCGAGTGAAGATCTATTCTACTGATGTTGCGAGAGATTTTCCAAATATTACAAAGCCTATCAATGCAATATGCAAATAATGTCAAGTTGGAAAGAAAATAAAGAAAATATTCAAGACAATAGAATACTCTACCTTAAATCACTTGGAGTTAGTGCATAAAAATCTATGTGGAACTATGAGAATTATAAGCTCATGTGGTGACAAGTATTTAATGTTATTAATTGATGATTATTCTAGAATGGATTGGGTTACATTTCTTAAAGAAAAATTAGAAGCTCTAGATAAGTTTAAAGAATTTAAGGCTATGGTTGATAATGAAATGAATTTAAAAATAAAATGTATGAGACCTGATAGAGGTGGTGAATTTAATTCAAACGAGTTTAATAGTTTTTCTAAAGATCATGGAATAAGAAGGCATTGATAAGCCCCTATAAATCCTTAGCAAAATGGAGTTGTGGAAATGAAAAACTAAACAATTCAGGAAGTAGCTAGAACAATGATGAAGGAAGCTAATCTTCTGGATGTCTATTGGAGAGAAGAAACTCATACCACAATCTCTATTCTTAAAAAAGGTCAAGCAAGAGCAAATAGTTCAAAGAGTCCCTATGAGTTATGGTATGATAAACCTCCTATTGTGAAATATTTTAGAGTTTTTTGAAGCAAGTACATTATATCAAAAGAGATGAAGAAAAATTTGGAAAGTTTGATGTAAGATCTAATGAAGGAATCTTCCTTGGATACTCTACAAGAAGCAAACCCTACTAGTGCTAAAACAAAAGATTGAAGAAGATTGTTGATAGTGCAAGTGTCAAATTGGATGAAGAACCAAATCAAATTTTAGTAATGGTAGAAGGATATCAAACTAATGAATCCCCTTGTAGTGAATGATAACTGACTAAGGATAAATGAAAAGAGTTGAAAATTGAAGAGGAAGAAGCTCTAGAAAAGAATCTTAAGAATCACAAGTATGTGTTGAAGAATCATCCAGAAGATCAGATCATTGGAGATAAGAGAAAAGGTGTGATGACAAGAAGAAAATATACTATGATAGAGGAACAAGTAAATTTTTGTTTACTTTTTGAGGTGAAACCAAAAATAGTGACTGAGGCATACAAATATTAGAATTGGGTCAAATCAATGAAGGAAGTTAGAACATATAGATAATAATCCAACTTGGGAATTGGTCCCAAGACCAACAAATAAGAATGTGATTGGTACTAAGTGGGTATTTCAGAACAAGTTGAATGAAGATGGAAAAGTTGTTAGGAACAAGGCTAGACTTTTGGGTAAGAGTTACTCATAGGTTGAAGGTATAAGAAATTTTTTGCTCCAGTTGCAAGAATGGAAGTTATCAAGATGTTTTTAGATTTTGTAGCACACAAAGGTTTCAAAGTATATTAGATGGATATGAAGTCTGTAGTCTTGAATGGTGAATTGGAAGATGAGGTATATATTAAACAATCAAAGGTTTTCAGTTGTTAGAGGGTATAAATATGGTCTGTAGGTTGAAGAAAGCATTGTATGGAATGAAGAAAACTCCCAAAGCTTGGTATAAAAGGTTAGATAAGTACTTTTTGTAGAAAGGATTTAGAAAAGGTACTACAAAATGCAATCTATATTTCAATGTTGAAGGTGAACAAATATTAATTATGGTAGTATATGTTGACGACATAATTTTTGAAGGAAATGAAGGTATGTGCAAAAGTTTTATATAGGAAATGTAGAAATAATTTGAGATTTCAATGTGTGGGAAGATGAATTTCTTCCTTGGTTTTTAGATCATTCAATCAAAGAAAGGTATATTCATATCATAATCTAAGTATGTTAAGGAAATGTTGAATAAGTTTGGAATGAATGACTCTTTAGGGTGATCCCATAATAGTGGTTTACAATTTTTGGCCAAACTGGACACTGAAATTATTATTTTTAACTAAATCTTCACATTCGGTCACCTATAGCGGATAAACTGTGAGGAATTTGAAGATGGTGAAAACTAGAGTCTCATCAAATTTTGTTTGTAGATTCTAAAAATATTTTTTTCAAAATTTTTGGAATCAAATTGCACTTCTATTTCCATCTCCCACGAAAATAGATTTTTTTCAGAAAATAATATTTTTAAAAAGTGACGCACACCGTATAACTCATAACTTTTTTTCCATGAAGGATAAAATTCTAATTCTTTAAAATTTAGATTTCTAACTCTGATATCTAGTGATTCCACTTGGTTAGATAGTTTTTTATTGAATATTTTTTCCTTAATCAAGTTTCAAAGTTAAACGAATTACAATTAGACACAGCCATATGTAATTGTTTTTGTATATGTCAAAATTTAATTTTATTTTTTGTTGGATCAAGGACTTCAATATCTGGTGCACTCATATTTTTTAATTTTTTTTGATAATCTTCTATTTTTCCACATGTGAAGAACAAAGAAATTCATTTTCGATGAAAAACCTATGTTTAATAAAACTTAAAAAACAAATACATAACAAAACCAAAACATATTAAAATTATATTCATTGGATAGCTTGTTCTGAGGAATATCATAATCATTTGAAATAAATTTTAAATGAATTCATTTGATCCCCCAAAATCTAAATCAAAAGTGATTTTTTATCAGCATTTTGATAGGTGTAATTGAGACGCATTTATAGATATGGTTTAAAACTAGCGAGGTTCTATCCAAGGGGGTTTGATCTAAGGTGATTTGATCAAACCCTCTTCAATTGGAATCCTTAAAATGGAACTTTTTAAGGCTTAAATCATTATATTTTCTAAAAATATGTGATTTCAGCTAAAATTCATTCCTCTCAGGAATTGTAAACCACTATTATGACAGCACCCCTAAACTGGTATGTACTCCTATGCTTATAGTTACTTCTAAGTTAAGAAAGAATGATGAATCTTCTAATACAGATCAGAGCAAGTATGGATCAATAATTGGTGGAATATTACACCTTACTTCTACTAGACCAGATATCATGGATTTAGTTTGTCTTGCGGCTAGATTTCAAGAAGATCCCTAAGAATCTCATGTTACAATAGTGAAGAGGATATTTAGATATTTGAAGGGCACTCTAAATTATGTTTTATGGTAGCCTAAGGATATTGAATGCAAGTGGTGGTGCTTTCTTTCTTGTAAGCAAGTTGGTTTCATGGCTAAGTAAGAAGCATAATTTAGTGTCATTATCTACTTCAAAAGAAGAATATATTGCAGCAACATCATGTTGTACATAGGTGTTGTGGATGAAACAAACATTGAAGGATCTCAAAATTTCATATGATGAACCTATTTCTATCATGTGTGACAATGCAAGTGCAATCAATATTTCAAAGAATCTAGTAATGGACATTATCCAAGATAATTTATCATCCTATACTTTGATTGTCACAAACACAATTGATTCTCATTCTCATATATTTATAAAAAATAAATCTATAATCTATGTCAATGCCAATTATAATCATACACATGGTGATAACAACACTCATAGTAATAGTTACTATGGAATAAATTTCCATCCTTGTTTTCCCCTTGGGTCCACTACTTTAAGTTTTTCTTCTATACAAAACTCTACCACTCACATGCATATCATAGATCCAATAATTAACCAACTTTTAATAAAATGTTAGCAAATTATAGAATCAACTTTCTTCCATGGATACCACATACACACAACCTCTTATTGCATTGATACTATATGTGTATCCCTTTATCTTTTCAAATTATTTCCACTCCCTTACACATCGGCTTTGAAGTATTATGGTTCAAAAAGTACAATACAAAATGAGACCCTCAAACTTGTGTCTTTGTTATCACTACTCTTTGTAGTTATTTTCTCTTTTGGGATGATTTGATACCAATTTTTTTCTCACAATTGTTAAAAAAACCATGTTCGATTGGTTTTTCTTACTTCCTTATAATTCAATAAAAAATTATGAAATTGGTAAATCAACTCCTATAGCACTTACAAGAAAAAATAGACCAAATGTCACATTTTCTGACCTCGTTCACTCTAAGAAACGAAATAATGACAAGTTAACTAACTTTATCTTTCCATATTAGTCTATTTTCTCCCAAATATAATATGCACTACTCAACTCCATGTATAAATGTGTCAATAAATTTTTTATAATGTAGACTATGAGATTTTTTTTGATAGAACACAACTCTTTCACACATCTCTACATAGCCTTGCAAGATTATCAATAGTTTATGAGTTAGTATGTGTTCTCTACCTCATTGAATCTCATTGATACCTAAGAAAAATAATTATTTCCAAAGAAAGTATACAAATTATTAATAATTCTCAAAGTTGAGAGGTTTTAACTAGAGTTCCTCAAAGGTGCAAACAATTTACCAAACTAAATGAATCTTTCTATAGTATCATGAAAAAGATATAGAAAAAAAATAATTCAACCTTTTCCTATTATGCCACTTCCAACTAACTAGCATCTTCCTTATTTTTATAACACAAAGGATTTTTATCAATTTTATCTTCCTAGATATATGATACCAATATGTGTATGTGTCTTCAATGCTTAGAATGGGACCATAATGACTCTGGTAGTATATAGATTCTTATTGGAACTAACAAATCAAACAAGTCTATGACCTGAAGCCAAATATATACTAATCCTTTCCATAAAAAATGTTAATTACTTTGCAAATGATCCTATTCCTACTACTTCTAAGCATTCTTTTATTTATATGGTTAATATGGTGGATGCTCACCCCCAAGCATCTTAGGAACATGGAATTCCTATCCCCATCATATAATTTACTTCTAATGATATGCCTATTGGTATAGATCATCGTCCTTTGTATATAACTACTTAATTAGACAAGAAAACTATCAATATGGTTCTTGTTGACTATACTAGTAGGGTTAATATTACTATGAAATAAATAATCTATAAAAACCAATTTCATTGAGAAAATTATGATAATTCAAAATTATGTATATGAACACATGATGGCTCGTCTCTTCCCACCATGGATTCTATAACTTTATCAATCTAGGTTTGACCAAGTTCTTGGATATTATATTTTCTACCATTAATTACTTAGATCTATTTTATCTAAATTTGGGAATTTCATGGGTAACTTATATGGAAGCAATCACGTATGCCATTCATAAATGCATAAATTTTCCATATGATGGTGTAGTACAAACTATTCATCATACTTGATACAAACTGCCCATATATCATTGAGGGTTTTCTCTTAATCATTTCTAACCTTTAATTATAGGACCCTTGCAACCTCATAGTGATATTTTATTTCAGTAATATTCAAAATTCTTAATCTCATTTAGGGTCCTTTTTTCATCACCTTCTTCTTCTTCCCTTGTAATTTCTTCCCCTTTTTTCACCCAATTTTTTTAGCCTAATTTTGTCCCTATGTCTACTCTTATGGTGACTAAGAACAATATTTCTCTATTGGGATGACCTCCTATTCCCCCTAAGGTCTTATAGCCTATAGTGGTGCCTCATGTTTCTCCAGCTATCACTATGACAAAATAAGGAAAGGTGCCAATGCTATAAAAATATTCCCCAAAGGTATACTTTCCTCTTATTGTTCCTAATATTCCTATCCCTATTCCTCTAGTAGGAAAAGGAAACTATCCTATAGGATAGGAACTATCCCATACATGGATAGCACCTCACCCTATAGTAGTACCTCTTATTCCTCCACTTTTCTCTATGATAGAAAGAGGAAAGTCATTCATAGTGTAGGTTCCACCATGTGCATGATAAGTATATTGATCTCAACTTTCTATGATTATTCCTCCTCCTATTCTAGATGTGAGGATAATACTATAAGTGGATCAAGAAGATCTAGTCTCTCCTTCTATAACTATATTTGAGTCTCACAACCATCAAAGCCAACTTATGTGTGAATGCAAGCACTATCGACATAGACTAGCTCATGAGAAATATACTAAGGAGATACTAACCACTAATAATAATCATCTCATATGACTACCTCTTGATCTTTTCATCCATATATATCCTCCTTCTCCATCTCATATTGTTCTATTAGTCATTTATGTCTCTTTCCATAATTTGAATGAGCCTCACCCCAAAAGGGTGTTCATTTCATTAGATCCTTTTATGGACCCACATAAAACCCATGATATTCTAGATATTCCTCCTTTTTCCATGCCATAATATATTACTAACACAAGTATCATTTTCATTTCCATGATTTCTTCCCTTGGCATGATCTAGTATACTCAACATCAAGTTTTTCCTAACACTCTTTGTCTCAGCACTATAAAAAATTGATATCTAACACCCACCTCCCAAAAGAAAAATAAAACACTATCCCACTCCACCATACTATAATAAAAATATCAAAAAACCTTCTTTAACACCTCTAGGCCACTCTACATCTATTTCCTCATAGAATAAGTTCTAACTACCTTTGCTTATACAACTCCTCTCATTTAGGATGAAAATAGTGTTGTTACTCTTGTCACTTATCCTGATAACGACTCAACTGCCTCTTCCCCTTAGGATCATATATTTGAGTATTTCATGGATATCCTGGTATTTTTCTCAATATTTACAAGATCATTGACACTCACCTCAAAATAAGATCAAGAAGATTTTATACTTGCAACTAATTCCCTATCTCTTGTTGTAGGGACGATGTAAAGCATTGGAGCATTTAGGCCTCTTCCATTCCATGTGTCTTTCTTCTTTTGTACTTATAGTTCCAATAGAATAGGGGAATTAAATTCTCATCTCCTTCCTCTTCTTATCGACATGATTATCTATTATATATTCATAATAACCAAAATTCTATGGATCTCTCAATGTGTATATTTCAAGAGATGTATGTTTTTATGTGACATCCCTATATTCGGTGATGTCATTTCATGAGAGAAATTTCACATGTTTCATGCTTACAACATCCTTGTAGGTATTTTATTTGTTAATAATATTTCTCTTTTTACACTATTTCCTTAAAATAATTTATATTTTTTTCATCATGCACTTATTTTAACAAGAGACTCTCATTGCACACACACCTCACCTTTTGTGATATCTATAATATTGTTGATCTTTTGAAACTCTTTGCAATTTTGGTAGCATATGAGCCACCTAGAGTAATACAAGTTTCTATCCTATGGGCCTTCATATGTCCTACCTCTTTTTATGGTCATCTTAAAATGCAACTTGCACTAACCATGGTTGACCAAAATATTTGTATGGACTAGCATAACACAACTTTCCAACAATAATTGGTATTCTCTATAGCAACACATTGCTAGAAAATATATATATGCTCATCTTATTCATGATCCTTTTCTCTTTTATTTTTTCTAAGTGTTTGTATCTATATTTTTGATATGCATGATTTTTTGTATTGATTTTTAATTATGCATAGTCATACCATAGAAAAATGCATCACTGACATTTTCATGGTCTCTTAGGTCTTTCTCTCATGATGCTTGGTCTATTTTTCTTTGATTTAATGTTGCAATGTCAATTTTAAATTCACATTAAGTCATAAAAATTCAAATTATGGGATCTTGTGAAGGTGTTGTGAAGTGTTGTAACACATTTCTACACTTTTCTATACTCTTTTCATTACAATTCACCTAAAAATCACTTTTTCATCACTTCTCAAAAGTGTTCTAAAGTCTTGTAACAAGATTTCACACTTTTCTACACATGTTTTCACTATTTACACCTTTCTTATGCTTTATTTGACCCCTTTATGCACTCATAAGGCTTAATTAAGTGTATTTTTGAATGTAAGCCTGAAAAATAACATTAAATGTGACTTAATTCCTGACACCCACTTACAAGCCCAAGGTGGGACCCATTCACCATGGGTGGCGAATGAGTCCTTCTTGGCTCCAAAATAAAAATAGTTTAAATTTTCTTTTGGGTTTTTATTCAAAATTACCTTATGTCAGCCTGTGATGATGTATCATTGGGTTATTAGGGCACAAGAGTGTATAAATAAGTGTTTTTCTCCTCATTTTACATCTCCTCATTCACTTGCATTCACTTAACATCAATTTTTATTTCAACACTTTGCATTATTCAATCAAGCATTAATCAAGCATCTTGGAGTAGCCATTGACATAACTTCAAATTTCTTCAACAAGGTTGTGGTGAGTTTAGGAAATTTTCATTTTGTTTATTCATCTTTCCTTGTTCATTTTATTGCATTTAATCATTGAGGGTTCAATTACCAAAGTGGGATTTGACCAAGGAAAACCCCTATACTCTAACCCTTAACCATTTTCCCCCTTTTGCATGTGTGTTTACAAAATTTTGTATGCAGATTTATCAAGAAATTAGGTGTTAAAAGGTGTTCAAGAAGTCAAAAAAGTGTTTCAAGTCAACTAAACCCTATTTCAAGCTTAGAGACAACTTAGAGTCCATTTTTTGTAGATTTGACTCCATCCACCTGACAAGAAGACAAGTGCAGATCTGGAACTACAAAACTGACCCTTGACCTCATAGAATTTTGGGAGAGGATTGATTTTCCATCAATGGTGAATGAGTCCCACCTTAGGGATGAAAAAGAAGATTCTGTCAGATTCTAGATCCCAATAGTCGGAAACTAGTTTTTAGGAGTTTTTTTCCAGTAGCAAGACTAATTCACCATCTATGGCGAATGAGTCCCACTAGTGATTTTCACTGATTTTTGCCAACATTCAGATCATTCTATATTTAGCATTCATTTCCCAGGTGCACTTTGTTCAACCTTCTTTCAATTATTTTTTTCATTTGTTCATGTTTTAGTTCATTTTTAAATATCATATTGTTTTCTTAAACATTGCATATTTCATAGGTTTTGCATATTTAATCAATCAATTTCAATACTTAGTTTCATTTACAACATTGAATTTAGTCTTAACAACATCAAATAATCCTGTATTTGAATGAACCACCACAAATTTTGGGTTCTATCTCTCTCCTTTTAAGTGAAAGATCCTAAGAGTGCAAGAGAAGTCCATAGACCACCCTTCAAAATTGTTGGTTCAATAGTATATTTGTTAGTAAGTATATTTTTCATCCAACATGTCTATTATATGATTTTTTATATAATGTTTGTCCCTTGTGTAGGATATTTTAGTTTTTTATATCTCCCTTTTGGGTCCATATTAACCTCTCTTGAAGAATTTGCATCCCCTATAGTATTATTGGGTAAATTTTATCAAAAAAAATTATTTAATTTAAAATGCATAATTAGTGTATGTCATATGCCTGGTAAAGTAGGGGAAAAATGTAGCATCAAAAATTTCACACTACATTGTTTCTTCACTTCAAATCTCTAATATAGAACATCCTAATTACAAAATCTTAGCATTTATAATTTGTACTTTTTGAATTTTCTCTAATAGGAGCACAACATATGGACAATAACACAATACACTATCATCCCAAAAAAAATCATCATTTTAGTGGTTGTTTGAGCATTACCTTCCCACTAACAATTCAAGAATTAATGCTCCTAGATGCCATTTCAATTGAAAAGACTTTAAAACTTTCCCTTTTTGTCACTCAATTAGATTTTCATGGCTTATTTGTCACTCTTGCAACTAGACATAAGGAAATCTATAATATTTTGGAAAAACCAACAAGATACACGATCATACTATCTCTTTGCATGTAATATGTTCACCATTTTCACAAGAATCATCTTTGTGAGATTGTGAAGAACAATAGTATCAAGGAAACACCATTATTCTTAGGAGTTGTTATAAGCTTCTAGGTGATTTTTTTGAAATGTTTTTTATTAGGTAAGTAGGGTTTTGAAAGGGCCCTGACCCTTGTACAAGAAAAATATGTTTCATGAATCTCTACCAATAGAAACAACAAAAAAAATACATAAGGAACAACAAGACAAATAGACCAACCAACCCACCAAAATCATGGCGGTTTAAAAAAAAAATTCCAAGAAAATTGTTTTATCTCAAAACAAGGATCCTTCTCCCCCAAGAAAAATATTTTTAAGGGAGAAGAGGAGGCATATAATCACTTGAAGAATCTTCTCCCATCCACAAAGCAACAAATGAGGGGTCCAACAATGAAAAATCTAATGGGGGAAACTCTTTAGGATCAACTTTCAAAACTTCTTGACAAATAGGAGAAAAAGAGTCCGTATTAGCTTGCCAATTTTCTATCTTGTTCCAACTAGGAGTAATAGATTCCTCCTTGGAATCTTGTTGATTATCTTTCTTCTTCCAAAAAAATTGTTGTTTCTTGTTCTTAAGACAAGTAGTGGAAGAATGACCCACTTTACCACAAGAAAGGAAAATTACAGGGGAGTTTTCAAAGTCTAAAAGTTGAACCCAAACACCAAATTTAGAGGACAAGGTAACTTGAGTGGGTAGCTTCTAATTTTTCTCCATAAACATAAAGAATCTAGTGTATAAAAATTGCTTCCTTAATTTTGTGATCTTATCAATAGCATATTATTGCCCATTAAAGTTACTAATAGAGATGAAAATATTTACATTCCAAAATCCAAAGGAAGCCCATGTAGAGACACACAAATAGGAAACTTCAAAGAATTAGCCAAAGGATTACACCCAAGTGACCAAATTTGAAGACTTAAACCATTTAACCATAAAAACCAAGGGACATCAAGAAATACCTTAGTAAAATCCTCCTCACAAGAGAAGGAAAAAAAACCATTCAACATAACAGATACCTAAACCTTGTCATGATTACCATAGAATCTCCCAACAAGTGAGCACCTTAACCAATTAGTCGTCTCCTCAAGGAGAGAATCAAGAATATCAATAGAAACTTTCACAACATACATAACCTTCAAGGTGATGGAATCCTCATTAGAAAAACCTTCCTCCACTCCTCGAGGGGTACGAATAGGAGCATCAACTATAGTAACAATAGAATTAGAAAGTACAGTTGGCAAAGGGGTAGTAACTAAAGAAGAAGTAAGAAATTCTTCAACCAACAGATGATATATGCACACCTCAAGAACAAGATCCTCCATAACCATCTAGAATATGCATTAGAACAACCTTCTCCCACCCCTCGAGGGGTAAGAACATGAGCAACACTCATAGGAACAACAAAATCAACAATTAGAGAAGAATAAACTAATAGTTAAGATTTGCAGACCTCTAGAGTAGGAGAGATGGGAGAGGAAAGGATAGGAACCAATATATCCTTTATGAAGGGAATGACACCCTTAAAAGGAAAATGGAAACCTTTCCTCAAACCTAGAAACTTTTCACAATCATTGGAATTAGTTCCACCGAAACCTCAACAAGTTTATTTTCCTTTTGACAAGCCTTTAGTAAGAGATCCATGAGGAACTCGTCCTCTTCATCTCGAGAATCCCCATCATAAGAAACTATAGGAGGTTAAATAGGGTATTCCAACTCTCACCAAGCATCCATCTCATAACAATCTAGATCAGAAACATATTGAAACTCAACACCCATAGCCTTAGAAAGAGCAACAACCCACACAAGAGAAATAGTGCCATCACCTTCTTCATCTTCATCTTCATCTTCCTCTAAGGAGAAAATATCTAAATTTATGGTTTTATTCCATTTTTGTGCACCTCCGTGCACACCCTTCTTCGCTTTGGAAATGAGTATTACATATACACAATTTTTTTTGAAATGTTATTCCCTCTCCCTTCATTTATATTTCTATTTTTATTTGCAAAATTTCAAGTTATAGCATAATTTTTATAATATTTTCTATATTTCAATCATCTGCATTTTAATTAATCTTTTAAATATTATCAAAAAATATAAGCTACAATGAAGGTTGAAAGACCAAAATAGGGATTTGAAAGAAGCAAGCCCCTCAAATGACCATCATGTTTTTATTTTCTTCTTGTTTACATATTCTTTGAAGATGAACCATTATTTGTTTATATATTTTCTAATTTTTCTCCTAGAATTTTTTATATTTTCTTTTGAATATTTAAATAACTAGATTTATTGTCATTTCACCATTTTGAGTATTGTGCATATTTTGAAATTCTATCCTTTCCATTCAATGTGTATAGGGGATATATTTATGCCTGACAATACTTTTTATTGAGAATCTAGAATCGATGATTGTTCTATCTCAAGACATGACCTATGCAACACACTAGTTTCTAAGGAAAAGTCTTCCAAAAATGATCTATATAGGTCCCTCATGATTGGTAGTTTCTATTGATTTTGGAATGAAATTGTAATTTCTCTTCTATAAAGAGATATATATACTAGTTTATTATAATTAGATATTTCCTATTGTAAATTATAATTTTTTTAGTTATAAATTTAAAGTATAAAAAGGATAATCATGGTAGATTTAGGAGAACCTAAGCTACTAGTTTATCCTAGTGTAAAGAGAGGGTAAGAACAGATAGATGGGGGACCAAAAAGTGACAATATCACATTTTGGTGTCATACAAGACATAACATAATTGTGTTATAATGCACTTGCATTATAATGCACTCATGTTATGGCTTGGTAGTGAGTGAGCCTAGGCTTGGTCACTAGCAAGCCATAACGTTCTTGCATTATAACTTGAGTATATTATGAAATGAGTGTGCTATAATGTGCTCATGTTTCCAAGAATAAAAAGTAGATCTCTTTCTCTTATCATAGATCTCCTTACCTCCTTATATATCCCACACTCTCCCTCTTCCTTATAGTATATACATGAAATATAAATTTAAGTATACATGGCATTTATTTTCTTATACTTTAAGTTATATTTCATGTATATAGTTTTAGGATGTTTGAGAATGGTTTCAGATTGCTTAGATTTATAATGCATATTATAGGTTTTAAAAGATCTTATAATTTTAGACTAACTCAAATATCAGTAATTAGCATGATCCTATCATAATGCAATTTCCTTAGAGTGTCTTTCTAACTATTAAAAGCATCATAAAGAAACTTCTTAAATATCTCTCTATATCTCTCCCTCTCCCCTCTTTATCTTTCTATCTCATCTCTCTCTCTCTCTGTATCCCTCTCTCTCACTCTCACTCTATCTCTTGATATATATATACCTCTCCCTCTTCATCTATATCTATCTATCTCCTCCATATATCTCTCCCTCTCTATAAATCTATTTTTATTTCTCCCTTTACCTCTCTCTCTCTCCCCCCCTCTCTCTCTCTCTCCCTCTCTCTTTCTTCTTAGGCCTTTATATCTATATCTCTATTTTCCTTTTTGTATCTCTCTATATTTATCCTTCTTTCTTTCCTTCTCTTTATATACCTCTCCCTCTTCCTCTATATATCTATCTATCTCCTCCATATATCTTTCCCTCTCTCTATTCCTACCTCTCTATAAATATATCTTTATCTCTCCCTTTACCTCTTTATGTCTATATGTATTTCTCTCCCTCTCTATTTCTTCTTAGGACATTATATCTATATCTCTATTTTCCTCTCTATATCTCTCCATATTTATTCTTCTATCTTTCCCTCTGGTTATCTCTGTCTAGTTATCTCTCCCTCTCTATATAGTTATCTCTTCCAAATATATCTGTCACTCTCTCCTGTAACCCTCTCTCTTTATCTCTCACTCTCCCTCTTGCTCTCTCCCTCTCCCTCTCTATCTCTATCTCCATGTCCATCTCCATGTACATATCTATTATCCTCTCTATCTCTTTCCATATTAGTAATTAAGCCTCATTATCTTCTTGATTCATAATTTTTTATTTTAGTTATATTTGGATCTTAGTTCTTGATGGGGAGTGTGGGAGAGATTTCTCCTCCTTGAATTCTATCAAAAGGGGATAGAAATAGATACAAGATGGAGAAGTAGAGAGAGAGGGGTAGGTATAGAGAGATAGTGATAGGGATGTAGGGAGGGAAGGAGGGGTAGGTATAGAGAGAGAGGGAGAGGGGAGATGCACATATATAGAGAGGTATCTAGAGAGAAAGGGAGGCAGAGGTAGAGAGAGAGAGAGAGAGGTAGGTGAACTAGAGGTAAGTAGAGAGGGATGGAGGGATGGAGAGAGATTTAGAGAGGGAGAGATAATAGAGAGAGATAGAGGTATAGAGGGAGAGATAGGGAAGAAGGGATAGGTATGTAGAGAGAGAGGGAGAGGGTAGATGGGAATATATAGATATCTAAAGAGAGAGGTGGGGGGAGAGGTAGAGGAGAGAGAGAGAGGTGAAATAGAGAGAAGTAGAGAGGGAAGGAGAGAGAGGGGGGAAATATGTTAGTAGAGAGAGAAGGAAAGGGGAGAGGGAGATATATAGAGATATATCTAAAGGGATATAGAGAGAGGGAGAGAGGAAGGGAGCGAGATGTTCATAGAGAGAGAGGGAGAGGGGAGAGGGAGAGGTATATGCATTTATATATTTATATATACACATAAAGAGAGAGAGAGATAGAGGGAGGGATAGGGAGGGATAGAGGGAGGGAGAGGGGAAAGGGAGAGATATAGGGAGAGAGGAGAGGAAGAGGGAGAGAGAATAAGAGGGAGAGAGACTATGAGGGAGATAGAGAGAACTAGGGAGGGAGGGAGATGTAGAGAGGAGGGAGGGAGAGAGAGAGGTTAGATAGAGAGAAGTAGAGATGGAAGCAGGGTGAGAGAAGGGGGAGACAAAGAGATATAGAGAGATATCTAAGGAGAGGCTTGATTATGATTTTGAATAATAACAAAGTTACCCTTAGATAATTTTAAGATGATAGGATTTTGTTGATACTAAAATCTTGAAGTTCTAAAACATTATAAGATCTACCAAAACCTAGAATCTGTATTATAACTCCTAGAGATTTGAAAGCATTCTCAAACATCTTCAGAATATATACATGAAATATAAATTAAAATATAAGGAAATAAATGTACATATATAAATTTCACTTATACTTAAATTTGTGTTTCATGTATATAGTTTGAGGAAGAGGGATAGTGTGAGCTATATAAGGTAGTAGAGAGATGGGAAGAGAAAGAGAGTTGTTTTTTCTTCCATGAAATATGAGCGCATTATAACTCAAACACTTTATTATTTTATTTGGGTATTTAAAACCCTTAGGGTTGGAATTACATGTCAATTCCATTAGAAGTTTTTTTTGCAAATTCTAAAAAATAGACACAATATTAAGTGTGCTCTCCATTAGGTTTGCACATCTTTCAATGACAAGTTAAAAAAATACTGTAGTAACATTGAGATCTCTCTTAGCTTTATATCCATGTAATATTTTCTACATTTCAATTATGTTAAAAGGTTTTAATCTTTAATTTATTTTTATAGTGTCTCCATTTTGAAAAAAAAACCTATATATAGTATTGTGGCTTAATTCTTTACTTGTTCACCAAAATTTGAAAAAAATACATTTTAAAAAGTAGACTCTATTATATACATAGCTAAAAAAATTGATTTTCTATTTGTTTCCAAAATAATAGGGGTGCATGCTGATTTTTTTTTCAGGATGTGTCCACTACATGGTGTTTGCTAACTTTTCACTAAAGAGACACTTGAAATACTAGAAAAAATTTAACATTTTAAGGGGGCACACTGGATGCAATATTATGTCTTTTTGATAAAAATATGAGCATTTTATGTGGCCCCCCTATTTGAACCCCTTAATCTCCACTATTAAAAATAAATATAGTTTCAAAAGTAGATTAAGAGCACTATGAATTTGGTTATTGTTGCATCTTCAAATTTTGAGCATAACTATCTTCAATTTCTCATCTAAGGTCAGTTTTTCTTGATTTTAGATTAAATACTGGCCACTTAAGACTCCCTTTTAGTCCCCCATTTCCTTGCACTTACTTAGGATTAAAGTTAGATCTCAAAGAAATTCCATTTGAATAAGTTAAATTCTCCCCCCTTTACATGAGGAATCTCAATGGTCTTGTCATGAGTATTTTTTTTATCAAATTTGAATTTGGAGGTCTTTGATGGTCTATACTTGCAAATTTCAAGGCGCACTTCTTAGCTTGTCACATGCATATTTTTTTGAGTTTAATTATCTAATTTGTAATGCATTTGACTTGCCACCTACCTATTTTTTATTTTACTCCACTTTCTAGTATTCTCCATAACATGTGGCTATACAAAAAGTTTTATTAGAATGTTATTTCCTATCATACTTAAAATTTATAGAGATTTTTGATATATAGGAGAAAGTTTATAATTTGACTATAACCCTTACCATGGAGGTTCTAAACTCAAAATTTAAGAAATTCTAATTTTTCAACCCCTTGATATGTGCTAATACAAGGATATGCAACACACCATTATTCCATTTTATTCACTATTAGGAAACCTAATTCTACATCGTGGAGAAAAATATTTAAATTAAAATCACCACCAAAGTACACCTTACCTCCATAAAATTATTCATATTCAGAAAACCAAGATCTATTAGAGGTTATATGGAAAGATGCACCTGAGTAATTAACCATGCATCATTACTTGCATGAGTGGCCAAAGTTGTAATGAATGCATCACCATCTACTTTCTAAAGCTCAAAATTCAATTATAGTTTCTTCTTTATCTTATTCTTTTCTTCTTTTCACTCTTTACAAAATTTTCCATGATTATCATAGCTCCAACAAATAGCTTTGGACTTTCTAGGAGATATGGATCTCCCCTTGGACTTGGATTTATCACTATTTTCACTTTTCATTCCTTTTTCTGGTCATTTATAGAAATTTAGGGCCTCCTTGGCACTAATGGATACCTTCTTCCTCATCTCTTAAGAAAGAAAAGAACACACAAAATATTCAAATTTCAAAACAACAAAAGTACTTTTGAAAGCCATAGATGAATTAGGAAAAGAATAGAGAAAAATCTGAAATCTCTCCTCCTCATCTATTTTTACACTAACTAATGCTAATTGATCCACCAAAATATTGAAAACTTCTAGGTGGTCTACAATTTGTTCACCCTCCTCCATTCTCAATAAATATAATTTATTCCTCAAGAAAATATTGTTCACCAAAGATTTGCCTCGATATATCTCACCAATTTTTTCCTTCTTTGTAGAGGACTCTTCATGGACAACAATTGAAAAAGAGTCTACTAGAGGCACAATTTGATTATACCCTTGGATTTATGTGTTAGTGTGAATGAGTTTAAATTTCCTAACTAGATATTAGTGAGGACCTAATCACATCATTAATAAGTTTACTTAGTATTTAGTTTCCTAGGTGGCATTCTAGAAACTAGTATTTAATCAGACCATATCTCATTAATAGGCATGCAATATCTATGCATTTAATATTTATCTCATGCATTTATAATTATACATTAGGCATTTAATGTTTGTAACTAAGGTGGTTATCCAACCTCTTCTCTCCTTTCCTATATAAGTAAGGCTCTTGTACATTTATAAATCATCTCATGAGTTCCATCTCAATATATTCAAGATCATCATTTGATCATATTATCTTCTTGCTCACGATGTGTCACTTATTTATTCATGTGGATGGTATTCTTCTTGGTTGATCCTTTGAAGTGTGTGCAACTTCAAGGTGGTTATTGTTCATATTTCCAACATGGTATCATAGTTTAAGCCATAGGAGATCCATTTCATATCAGGAAGTTGAGTTGAGGAGACTAGAGAAGGCTAAAGGGTTTTCATGAAGGGCTAGTTGTTCTCATCTAGGAGGCAACTGATTTCTAAAGAATTTTGGGTCAGATTTGACCCCACTGTTGTGTTCAGAAGGTCCGAAAACCAAAGGATCACCTACCCATTCGTCAAAATTTGACTTCATCATTTGAATGCCATTAGAGGTTTTTGTAGCTATATTGAAGGAAAAGGTACATATTGTACAAGTGTTGGAGAAAAAAAAATCCCCCCTTGTTGTAGAAAAAAATATCCTTCTCTGGTCAGTTTATCTATTTGCAGCTTAGAATATTTTCTATTCAGGCTATATCTTTCTATAGTTTGACAAATAAATTATTTGGGGTTGATTAAATATTTTTGCGGCCTATTTATTAGTTTTGGGTGGATAATATTTTATTTTGGGTCTAAAAAATATTATTCTACAGACATTTATTTTTATATGGTGGTCAATGGTCGGCATATTATATTTTTATTGGGGTTTGAAATATTGTATTCTATAAACAATATTATTTTTTTAGTATAGATTCAAATATTCAAATTTTTTAATTGCAATTTGCAATATTAAAAAATCTACAAAAGGCTTGTTGTTAGCTATTTAAGAAAATCTATAGAATTTATCATTGGTGATCAATATTATACTTTGGTGAAGATTTAATTTATTTTGTAGGGGCATACATTGTTATTTGCTAAGGTACTATTTGCAGAGCATATTAATTGCAGGTCATGTGCCTTAACTTCTGTCGGGCCTGTATTATCTCCAATCACTAGCTCATTGACTAGTCCCCTTTGAATAGTATGAGTGGTTATATAGTAGTGTTGTTTAAAGTTATTTGATATCATAACTTTCACATTGCTCTGTTCTTGACAACTAAATTTATGTTTGTCTTGAATACTAAGGTAATTATTTAAGTTCGTAATTGCTTTAGGCTTCATACTATTCATACTATTCACCCTCCTGCTAATCCTTATTGGTGAATTTAATTTAGCATATTCTTTTTCCATTATCAATGTTGTATCTACATGCTAAAACTAAATTTTTTTTTATGCTAGATCACATCATTCTTGTTAAATCATGAAGCCATTAATTAAATAATTTTTACCATAAGTCATTTAATTAATCACATAGCATTTAACATTCACATACAAGAGATACATCATCATAAAATCAAAGTGCATATGTCTATATGTATATATATCAAAGTTTTATGTACATCTCAAAATCATATACAATGTCATAGTGGTCTGTGAGAGCAGACCCCTCAGGATCTGGAACTTGTGATCCAGTCTATGGTCATCACGAGATGGTCATGTGTAATCGTGATCGCAAACTACCGAGTCTCAGTGCATACTCCAAACCCTGTACTTTACCAATGGCTATAAGCTGCTCATATGCCATCTGATCCCTCTCTGCTCGTGTCTATGCCAGCTTTTCCTGCATCCTCTCTACCTTTGCTAAAGTTTGTGCTGACTGTAGTCCACTCTCAGCCTGACGGAGTTATCTCCTCACGCTCTTGTATGTTGCCTGTAATCTTGCGAAAGGTCTGAGTGTTTCTGGATCCTCCTCCATGATTGGCAGGGGCACACAATCGGGATCCAACTCCTCCTCTTTGATGGACATATGCACTATCTATATAGCTTCCTAACGATAGAACTCTCGCCAATCTCTCGTTGCTCCTACAAGATAGACAATGTACATAATCAGTAACCCATCATCATAATATATATATACACACATAAATCATAAATCACTAAAAGACATGCAAAAAATTAAATATCATCACCTATGTCTCTAGATGCATGAGGAAGTCAACCTCCTCATCTTTGGGGGGCATGAAGGATGTGCTAGCCTCTCTCTGACTATGAGTACTGACATCTACTATAGCTTTTTCCCGTGATCTAATCCTATAAGTATGAGATGACTCTCCATGCTCGTATTGATCTTCAATAGCTACCTCATCACCCTCACTCAGGGGTGGCTCCTCCTCATAATAATAATCCTCCTCATAATCCTCACCCTCTTCCTCCTCATCCTCTCCTCCATCCTGGTCCTCATAATCAGGATTGGCCTCAAACTGGTACTCATTGATAACATCTGTAAAAATGTCTGTTGGCATGTATCGTACCTCCTCTGCTCTCTCCTTTGGCTCATCACCCTCATTTACTGCTAACTCTACATCACCTAGAGGAAAATCCATGGGGAACAAAAGAGATAGTCATGCATATGACCACCACTCCTCATGCTCGCTGTGCTACCGACATCATCAAAATTGGAGATCGGTGGCTGGTCGTGATCTGAATCATTAGAACTCTCCCGCACATGATCTATCGTTAGTCGAATAGTGTCACCTAGCCTCTGGTCATTTTGCACTAATCATCTAATGAGGGGGACCACCCTCAGTGGTGTCTGCACCTATCCAAACTATCACATGACTCACCCATAATAGAATGGTCATATAGTGTAGTCATGCCTCCCTGCTAGATATCTATCCATTTGCATCCTCCGTAACTATTCAGTGGGGTCTGGCCACTGTTGAGTGAGTAGATAGAGCCTCCATAGGATCTCGTCCTCCTCTAGCTAGTCGAATCTCACCCTCCAAAAGTGTAAATCACCATGTACTACCATAACCATCGCAAAGGATAGTTGAATGCTCGTGGATAGCCCGAAACTATAGTACAAGGGTATTCGATAGGCCTGGTACATGTGATATGCTCAAGGTACCACACATGTAGAAGTGTACAATGGACCATACTGTCGATCTCTCGAAATACAAACTAACCAATATCATAATACAAATGTGCTAGAATGCAACAACCCCAGGCATAGAATGTCCTCTACTCGTACATCCCTTGTATTAGGTGTACCGGTCCCCCATCCAAGTGTACCACTCGTCCATCTAGATTAAGAAATAGTGCCATTGTGTGCATCATAATCCATCTAACCATAGGGGCTCATGAATACAGTAGCAAAGGAAGCTCGATTTGTGCTTTAACCCTCTCATCATGCACAGGTCCATCTAAACAATACTACATATCTCTCTTCTTCTCCCGAAATGATTGATCCCCCCAGAAATACACTCATGCTCCCCGAATGGGAACTGGGAGAATGCGATGTACATCCTCAAGAGTGATAGTCATTTCCTTGGTGGGTGGATGAAATGTATAGGTATCCACATCCCAATGCTCATAGAGATCCATCAACATGGCGTCATGGTATCTCATGGGCGACATAAGATATGCCCAATAGATACCCATTGACTATAAATGCTCTACCTCTATGTTGATAGCACTGGCACATCTGTCTTCCCCCTAGCCGCTGCCATGACTGGGTGGGGACCTATCAAAATCATCACAAAATGCTCTAACTTTCATCCAATATCTTCAATTTTCATAATTTTTATCATGAAAATGTGCTAAAGTTGATCTAATGTGCTTCCCTAATGGCCCTAGACAATTTAGAAGTCTTTTAGGACATTTCACAATGAAACATGCACACTTCGCAAGGAAACATGACACTTTGTGAAGAAATGGGACACTTTGCGAACAAAAGGGACACTCTGAAAACAAATGGGACACTTTGCGTAAAAAGGGGACACTTTGCAAACTTTTTTCCAAGAACCCTAAATAAACCTATCCATGCATTAAAATCATTAAACCATGTCATAAAATCACAAGGCGAAAGTTATAGAATCGACTCACCTCATGATACAGATTGCCACGTGCCACCTGCTCACGAAGATCATCCAACCATGAAAGTGTGCAATCCCATCTGCTCAACATATTCTTCTCTCATTTGTCATTTTCACGCTACACAAAGGTAAAATGAATAGTAAGTGACAAATTACTTTCTCCTCCTTTAATTAGTTTTAACCTCTTTTTACTTTTATGCATTACCATAGGGTTATTGTCTTTTAAAGCATTCATAATGTATATCTCCTTAAAATCATCATAACATGCGCTAGGGTAATATGTTTTCGACACCGTTTGATGCGTTGAAATTGTGATTCCGTACCCAACATCATCATTTGTCTATCATTATGTGGCATCGTACTTTGAAATTACCTATGATATGATGTTTATTGTTCGATGTGGCTAGATTGCTATGTTGATGTCACCTTCGTAAAGCAAGCAGAATCAAGGGGGCATACATCTACCCTCAAATTGGATTCCTAAGAGTTAGATAAAATGATTTTGGGAAATTAACGAATGTGTGTTGTAGGATGCAGTTCCTAATGTGTGGTTGTGCAAATAAATACACTAGGGGCTTTGTTCTCCTATCTTTTTGAATATGTATCATTTTATGTAGTAAGGTGCATCGTTTAGAGTCCTTTAGCTTACATATGCACATAGAGTCATATGGGTGCTAAAGAGGGGGCTAAATGTGTCATAGAAAATTGGACCCCCTTGAGAAGAGAGACAATTTCACACATAATTGGACCCACTTTTGAGTCCCTTCACATCATTTCCCTTCAAAATAACATTTATAGGCCCCTTAGACCCATTAATTTTGATCTAGAGGCCCATTTCACCTAAGAAATCACATAAAATATGACCAACGACATTTAATTACATCATACCTTGGCAAAACACCTTCAAGAAGTAGTAGTGTGACCCATTCACCACCATGGGTGAATGAGTCCCCTCTGGTGGGACCCATTCACCAAGGGTGGCAAATGAGTCCCCCTTGAGGGAAAATTCAAAACTAAGCGGGAATTTAATCAATTTAACTTTTATTTCTGGTAAATTTCAGCCTCTTAGGTCTAATTAATGGGAAAATAAGGTGTTGTTGGTTATAAATACTCATTTTAAGTCAATTCACACATCTTTTATCATCTTTTTATCATCTCTCAAGAGCAATTTTAGAGTTGAATCTTTTACAAAAAGTTTCATTAACGAAAAGTTGAAGTTTTAGGGCAGAAAAATAGGGTTTTTGCAGGTCTTGAAGTTGACTTCTATTGTCAAGATCCAACATTGCAAAGAGTTGACAATGGATTCCTATGGTGAATCATGAAAAAATCTAGGGTGAAGAGGTGCAACTAGCCACCAAATCATGCCTAAGGACTTGATTTCCTATTGATTCCATCTTCCATTTTCACTCTATCTTTAGATTAAGGTCCGCATCTTGTTTGTTTATCACTTGCACATCATTTCATTCCTATTTTGCATGTGTTGTAAGGTTTCTAGGGTTGATATCTTGCATCATATAGATCATTCTTGCATGTCTTATTCTAGAGCAATATAATAGGATTATTGTTATATTTCAACTCTTCCTAGTCTTTAACACATCTAAGGCTAGGGTTTATTTAGATTTTTCTCTATTCAAGGTTTAACTACCCAACTAGGGGTTTGACCAAGGAAAACCCCCCATTAGACAAACGTTTTTAAGTTGTTTTGCAGGAATTTTTTGAGATTCGAGAATGGGTATCTATCAAAAGTTGTTGTACAAGTGTCAAGGTGCAAAACAAAATTTTGAAGCTACAAAAATTTCAAGGTGGACTGACTCACCATGCTTGGAAAATGAGTCCCTCCTGAGCTGCAAAACTAAGTCAGATTCAGATCTAGGTTCCCGACTGTCAGAAAATAAATTTTGTGCAGAAAGTCCTAATCTCAGACTGATTCGTCCAAGGTGGAAAATGAGTCCTAGTCAGCCTAAAGTCAAGCTTCATCAATTTTCTAGATTGTTCTTTAGTCATCTATAGTCTGCTAGGTGCACACATTCTGAGAAACAACTTTCTGTTTAGGTTAAATTGCATTTTTGTTCATTCTTTCATGCTTTTTGCATATCACATGTTTTCAAACATAGAGTAAATCTTAGTTTTGCATTCATTTTCATTCATTTAGATTAGTCAATTGCATTTAGTTAACTTCATTTAGGTTAAACAACATCACACATAACATTACTTGAATGAACCATTAGCATTTTTGCTCCTATCTCTATCCTTTTAGGTGAAAAACCCTAGAAGAGTAAGAGTTGTCCATAGGAGCCAAAAATCAATGGTTCAGAGGGTCACAAATTTTTACATGAACATAAATTAAAATCTCCCATTAAAAAGCTTACAAAGGCTTCAAACAGAGGTAGAACCTTCATTCAAAGTGGCTTCACTCAAATAGACATGTCGTAAAAAGGCTTCAAATGAAGCCCTCGTTTGCATGAACTCCCTTACATTCATTCGAAGGTGCTCAAGGTAAACCGTACATTATTAGTTTTTTTGAAATCTTCACCGATTTTCATTAATATTTAACAATACATTAGAAATTGTGTATGTGCACCACCATTTAAGGGGTCTTCATTTGAAGGGGTCTTTGAATAAAGACCCTTTTTTTTACTTTTCCCACCAAATTTTAAAATTTATGTAATCTTTTGACAGTTGAAGCTTAGTTTGAATGTGCAATCAGACTTAACTTGATAAACCAAGTTGGAGGACCATAGTCCTCAAAACATGCTTTTCAACAAATATAAATTTAATATGTTTTGTTTTCATTTTTTATTTTAGTTTTTAGTTTTACTAAACATAGGTTTTTTGCCAAACATCAAGTTCTTTGTTCTACACATGTGGAAAAATAGTAAATTAGTGGATTTTTAAAAAAATTTATCTATGCACTAGATATTGATGTCCTCATTCCAACAAAAAAAAGGAATTTCAATATGTATATAAGAAAAGTTATGTGAGTTGAAGTGCACCTATGTCTAAATTGTAATCGGTTTGACTTCAAAAATTAATTTAAAAAGAAATATTCAACAAAACATTTTGAAACAAAATGCAATCACTAGACATGGGTGTTACCAACCTAAATTGAAAAAAATCAGAATTTTATCCTTTGTATAAAAAAAGTTATGCAATATGAAGTACACATCACTTTTTAAAAATGTTGTTTACTATTAAAAACTAGTTATTAAAGGAGACAATTTTTTTTTACAATTTAATGTTAATTTTTTTTTAAATACATTAAAAATCTATAGAAAAAATCTCAAAAATAACTAGTTTGCATCATCTTCAAATTTCTAACAGTACCTACTATAGGTGTCAGAAAGTGAAGATTTTGTTCAAAATATTGGTTTCAGTGTCAAGCTTGACCAAAAAGTGTAACCCATTATTGTGGGATGATAGGAAAAGTAGCATTTTTAGACCTTGAAATATTATCATCAACAACATCCCATAGATCTCGATCAATTAACACATCCTCTATCTTTAGCTTTCACATATCAAAATTGTTACTCATACACTTCTCTACCTCTATTCTCCTTGATGTTATTGTCATCTAAAAATTCTTGCAACAAGATCACAAAGTATCTACTACATAAGCTTCCATTCAAAAATAGATTAGTTCAAAAAACCCAACAACCCACAACTAAAACCAAATATGGTCAAGCTATGATACCACTTATAAGGAAGCTAAGATAGTGAAACAACTTCCAACACTAATTTTGAGAGGAGGGTTATGCAAAAGAAAATTATATCTTTGCAACAGTTAGAGAAACTAAACACAAATAAATATCAATATCATTCATACCACAACAAAATGATTTATGTCTGGAAAACCCTTTTGGAAGAAAAACCACACGTCCAAAAGTCACCCAATATATTATTAAAAAATGAACAAGATTACAATACACTCATAGAAAAATATCTCTTAAGATTATAACCAACTAGAGACATGGAGAAAACTCAACATATATAAGACTCTCATACTCAACCTCCATCTCAAGAACCTCATATATACGAGATACAATACATGAAACTATCAAATGGTATTTACAAAACCAATCTAAAACCATGCAAAAAGTGGAACCCAACTTCTCTCTAATCAAAGATTCCCTATGATGTGTCTAAACAAACATCAAGACATGTAACTCCCCCTTACAACTATTTTATGTGTCCAACATGTTTACGCATTTTTTAATTCAAGAGACCCAACTTCAGAAGGCAACAACTTTTGATCCAAGAGTCTGATCAATGAACCCTTTGAATCGTTGGAAGGATTGTGAAGTTCTCTATCAAACTATATTAATCATTGCTGGTTATGACCACTTTCATGCCCAAAAAGTACCTCTAACTACGTCAAAATTGACTTTAAACTTTTTGAAAGTAGAGAATTCAATATCTTGAAATTTAGACATGACCTTGGGTTGAAACTTTACTAACACATTTTTATTTGGCCATTCCATAGCTTTGGGGAAATTTTGAAGCCATCTATGCTCAATTTTAAACATACTATAAATAGTAACCTTTTATAATTGCAAGGTTGAGACACATTTTTGCTAACATCCTCTACTTCACTATCATTACCACTATCTTCTCTTATTTATAATATAGGGGCATGAGTCATTTTTCTCCCAAAACCCTCATTCTTATCATCATCTTCGGGCAATGATGTTAGTGTTTTACCCTCTACTTCTCACTTTTTTCTCCTTTTTCTCTTATCCTCTCACTAAAATCCTTGACTTTATCATATTCTCTCTTTTTACTTAAATTGAACTACTTTGTTCTCCCTTTCTCATCAAATTAAGGGGGCATATATTTTTTCATCTCACACGCACTTCTGTTTACATGAACTTATGATTACCATGATGATTAAAGTTTCCTCTAATATTGGGCTTGGCTTAGCCTCTTATCCAATTGGGTGGTAACTAAATTTAAGAATTGAAACCATCATCATGATTTTCCTTTCTCTTTTTACATTTGGCCTTGCTTGGGCTTATTTGGAGTGTCAACCTCGTATAGACAATATAGGATGGCAACCACACATAGCCAATACACTAGGGTAGAAACCGCACAACAAAATACTTTGCCATTTTACCTTATTTTCTTTTCCTTGATTGTTATAATAAACACAATTTACTCTTGGGCTAGCCTAGTCCCATCCTTGGGTGACCACCTTATAAGTCCTATTATCATCACCATTTTCTAGCTTCAATATCTAGTATCCAATACCTTAAATTCATCTTTTCCTCTCTTTTAGTTTATTGTTCTATTGTTCTACATAATGAATTTTTATATATCTCTTGCCAAATAGTAAGGTCAAATAATTTTCAACAGCTATTGAAATTTGAAAAATAATTATCGATTTTTTTTTAAATAACACTACTAAAGATGAAAAACATTCAAATCCATTTTCAAGAGCACTATAAATAGAATGGAAGAAAGAACCATGACCTAAAGAAAAAGGGCATGGATACAACATTAATAAAGATTAAAAGGCCAAACAAAACAGAAATCCAAATACATTTCCCGAACATTATAGGAGGGATGGAAGAAGGGAGCATAACCCAAAAGGGAGAAGCATGGGCACAAATCCAAAAAGACGTTGAAATTTTGAATAAACAAGTTCAAAGTTGAAAAGTAAGACACTTGTTCATTTACTATTATGTCGCATGTAAAACGGTTTTTGACCAAATGTGTGATATCTTTCACATATGTTTGCATTTGACGAATTCGTTTCCTTTGACATGCTTTCAAGGCTCCAAACGTTCCCACCTATACTGTAAACAGTCCCAAGGAATCACTATTACAGTAAACGAACCAACCCAGCGAAATATCTGGTTTGAAACAAGAAAGTGGCAAATGGAAAAGTATTTTAAACCTCATACAACCTACCGCTATGCCGTTGAAATTGACTTGTAATGAAATACTATTTGAGAAGTTAGTTATGGTGACAAATGGAAGGAAATACCTTGCCAAAACTGAAGACTGTATGAAAAGGCCCACAACATATGACAAAGAAGCAACTGGGTGACGCTTAGTTCTAAAGCCGCACGTCGTTGAAAAACAGACCATTTACTTCATTTTAAAATTGCACGTTGCTCAGATAATGTTAATCAGAATTTGAAAAATTTGCTTGAAAATTGTCTGCTGCGCATAAGCAGACATTATACAAAATAATATGTTTGACCCACCTCATACATCTGGCATTCTACCGTGGCGTAGAAGTGGGGACACCTTTAATGGCGGCTCAGGCGGCTTGTCTTATGTATATTCCCACGCTTAAACTTGAGCTATCGTGGGAAAGGACAATTGCTAATGTCAATTTATTTGCCTAAGATAAACCGTCAAAATAGGAAAGTAATTGTTGACTTGGTCTTTTCTTTTTTTTTTGGCTAATCAGGATTTGGTTTTTGTATAGCTTTTTTAATTAAAAAGACAATAACATTCTATTAAAAAAAATAAAAAATGGTAAAAGGGTATATTTTAGAGTCTACTAAGACCAAGTCTAAGTAAAAGATAAATGCATTCAAATTGAGGTTAAGTCTTAATAGGCTACAAAAATAAAGATATTAAGTGGCGAGAGTAACACTAGGAAGAGGATCACAATCATAGTTAGTTCATATGTCAGCAAAACCATTGTCGAAGATTCTCAATGAATAATTGTTTTGTATTGAAAGAGTGTTTTATTTACTTCTATTTTTTTAAAAGATTGAGTAAGGAGTTATCTTATATCAAGTTTATAACTAGTACTCATATTATAAAGTGTATTCATCAGAACTTCAAAAATTTATTTTATATAAACATTATGTAGTTTGATACTCAAACAGTCAATAACAATTTTGTATTTGATCCATATTAAAAATAGATATCTTAGTTTTATTGATTGGAATTCATGTTTGACTATTAGGCCAGATGACGTTTAAGAATAACCCATGCCTAGAGACTTATAAGTTAGTTTATTTAATATTAAACTAGTTTTATAAAGCTTATCTTAAATTTATAGTGATTTTTTCTTAGGTATGCATCATTATGAGTTTCAAAAATTAAAAAAAATGAATACAACCTTGACTAAATTAAGAGTTTTATATTAAAGCATTTTTTTACTACAATGTTTTATTGTTAAACTTATAATAAAAAAACAAACCATTTTCTACATCTTTATCTTTTAAAAAGTTATTTGAATTTTTTATGTTATAATACTTAATCATCTTTGTGTAAATAAAAAATTCAATGTTGTATCTTTCTCATAGTCTAAGTCTTAATGAATATTAAATCTTAGACTAGTCTTAAATGAGTATTCAAACTCTAAACAATTTCTTTGATGTAATATATTACTACCAAATAAAAGGCTAAAATGATGTGAAATCTAAGTCTAATATATTAATTCTTTAAAAGCTAAATTTTTGACAACAATAAATTTGAGTGGTGGTGCATGCATTCACCACGTATTCATATGTGCATAATTATCAATGTTAGATAGACATTGATAAGCTTGATCTACTTTTGTCATATACACATCATTTCTTTGTTACTAAGTTTCACAAGTGGAACCTTGCCAAATCTAAAGTGAAAAATAATTATATATCAATTAAAAGAAATAAAAGATAGTTAAAATAAAATAGAAAGACCTAGAGCTATAACCTAACATGAGTTTCATAGCTTTGAGAAGGAAAAAATCTTCCCCAAAGATTTTTTTTCATATTTAATGACCTCTTTAGAAGTAGTACCCACAAAAGAAAAGCCATATATACTCAAATGGTACACTTACATGGATGCGAGACTATATAAATTTTAATAATATAATTAATAGTTGCATCTAAATTGTGTGCATACACCACCTACACAACAAGTCAAATATGATATTAAAAATATCTAAAAATGTTTCATATCTTCTTGAATATAAGATTTCAGTTCAATATGTGAGTAGGTAAAACTTTTGGATTATTGATATGTTTAGAAAACAAACCCATAATTTTAATCATTTATATACAAATCTATGAAATTGTATATCCTTCCTAGAAATATAAAATTATATAGATGTATCTTATATTCTATAAAAATATATAATTAAATCTTATGTGAAAATAGATCAACATAATTCTTAACATATAACTTAAATGTAACTATTATAACTTCTAATTTAAATAAATGGATAGTTTGAAATAATATTTCCATTATAAGTTGGGTAAAAATTTCATATTGTATAAAATAATGCACTACACTCATAAATACGTTAAAATATATATTTTATTATTGTTGTAAAATTAATGCCCTAAATATAGGTTTGAATATATGATACAAAATAAGTAAATGATTTCTTAAATATATGTAACGCCTCGTCGCACAAATCCCAAAGGAACAACTAAAAACGCAACAATTTAAAAAAAAAACATAAAGGATAAACACTAAGTTTACTAATGCAATTAACATAGCTAATGATTATACATTAAACACCTAAGTCCCTTGGGGTACATGAGGTGACATTACCTAAACTATCCCGTAACCAAGTTAAGAGATGAACATTAAATTTCCAATAACGTAATCCATTCATTAACATATCTTCATTTAAACATTCATTAACGATAACCAAAATGATAAGAATAATCCATATAAAACCATACATGGAAATATGAGGTGATAAAACATAGCATTAAAGTATTTACAAATTGTAGTTCTAGAATGATTTACATGGTGTGATTATACATTACATTAGTCTACTAGTACATCACAATGAACACGTACAAAAAATTACATCATAAGTCTTCCCAATGCATGTGGGAGTGATACATCAATACATAAAATACATCTAGAGTACAAATATACATCTGATAACATATGAACCTTGGATCAACCACATCAACAAACTCTACACTGAATGGTACAACTACATCACAAGGGATCCAATGGGGTGCGTAGCACATTCCACTTGACCACCCCCATGCTAGGAGTAAATGAGGAATGATCCCCGACCAAGCACATCCAAATAGAAGATGCAAGACTAAACTCCAAACACAAAAAGCAAGAGAACACAACGGAAACATAGTATCAAAAGACCACTCCCAAAACATAACAACATTAAATCACCAAAACATATCAATAGACCACTTCTAGAGGTTAGCAATAAAAACAACTCAAGGGAATGCTAGAGGAGAGTGTCATCACACAGTCCTACATGGGTTATCCTGATTGCCTTTCTCTAGGTGTCACCCCCATCTATGGTTATCCTAATAGCCTCTCTAGGCGTCGGCCCCATAGGGTGACTTGTGTGGAACCGTTAACCTCTCATGGAGATGAGGAAATGATCTTGCCAATCACGACATTCTCAGCCCACCTTTAGTCTATGAAAGCCCTAACAGGTGGACGAGGAATCCATAATTATCTTGTTAATTTTTTACTACCCACCCCCTAATTAATTAATTAGGTTATCACTTTTTACTCTAACTCTAAAGTGCTTTATCTTGACAGCCCCTTTGTGCACCAGCGCCCACATAGAGCCACTCTCCCTAGAAACCCAAAACATAAAATCCAATACCAAGGAGTTGTACCAACAAGAACACTGAACCACAAAATAGAACAACCATGAGAAAAAACTATCTCGCCAAAACTCATGAATATACACCCATAAAATGGTACAACCCCAAATGTAAACTCAAGATCGCGACTATAGTCTAAAATAGGGACAAATATCAAATTAAAAGATCATAAATACACATCATTTCCCCATGCCTCTGAAATTCCCTAACAAGTAACTTAAGCTCCTATCGAAGGATAACTAACTTAAGGGTTTTTCCCACAAGACATAATCTCAATTAAGAGAAAACTATAATTAACTCAATGAAAATGTCAAGAGTAAACAATTACATACACGAATAAGCTAAAATTCAAACAAAACCATATAACATATTTCCTTACAAAATAATTTCACCAAGAAATAAATAAATTAATCCACCTGATAATATTCAACTTAATTTAAACCACAAAGTTTATTTCTAATTTAATCAGTCACACTAAAATATCCAACATTGCCAATTTTAACATTATCAAATTGTTCCATGATTTTAGCATATATAACCATCTATATATATATATATATATATGTATGTATGTATATATAAATAAAACATATATTAAAATTTCATGCATTTAAAACATATTATAAAATTAACCATATAATCCACTGTAATTTACAACTATATATATACATATATATTTATATATAATATATTATAAAAACAAAATAAATAAAATTGAAATTACAAAAATTTTTTTTTAATAAAACTCAACGCAGCCCGTAGGTACTGCGTACCTCCCTGTGAGGAGGTCGCAGTCCCCACATGGTTGCACACACATATTTTCTTCAACCATATATTTTTTTCAACTGTTGTTATTTCTTCTTTCCAAGACAAAACCAAAAACCATTCCTGTGTGTAGAGAAAATTCTTCCTCTCACAATAAAAATAAAGAAAAATAAATAAAGCTCTTTTTTTTTTTTCAAAAATACACAACATGCATTGGTTCCTTTTTCTTGCTTTAAAAGCTCACACTAATCTCACAAATTTAATTAAAAATTCATTATTTTCACATTTATCCTCACATGATATTATCATTAGATTTTATAATATTAATCTTTTGAAAAAGATAATTTACAATTAACATAAAACATTATTTATTTAAGTTAATTAATTTATACCTTTTAATTAATTAAATAACTTTTAATTTACAATATTTAAATCCAACATTTAACTGAATTACAATCACCTACAATTAATCATATCAACAAAATAACATTAATTAATCCTATATAAAATAAAGATAAATTAAATAACAACTATCCCCAAATAAAATAAATAATCAACAACAATCAATACTGAAACAAGGGCAAGGTCAAAACCATGAAATCGTAAGACTCACAATGAGGTGACGGACTTGGGATGGGGACACTTCAGGTTATCAACTCCCTTTTCAACATCATACCCGTTGGGTTTATGGGACACGCTCAGACCTGCCAAACAGGTGGAGTCAGTGTCCTGTACCTACATCCTGCATAGAAACAAACGTCAAGTAGCATGTAAATATCCATCACAAACACACTATGAAAGGTAATCGCGGGGTAGCAGGGCACTTGTGAGTGAGTGATGCCACTCTGTCCTTTCACCAAGACTCACTAGCAAACACATCAGAAACCATAGCAGTATAGAATCACATCATCACCATATATATTATTAAAGGAAATGATAGCATAACCAAATAATGTAATCACCACATAATGTATCATCAAACATCATAAGTAATATCAAGTGCAACAAACCAACCAAACTATGAATCCACACACAACCAATCTAGTGAACTAATCACCATCACAAACCAAGTACAAAACCAACACATAAGAGTATCGAAGAGTATCAAAAACATGAGGGGTACAACATCCTCCCCCCTAGAACATGGCTTACTCCTGGAAGCCACTAAATAAATATGGGTAAGCGTCTCTAATACAGGATGCATCCTCCCATGTCGCCGAAGTTTCATCATTCGGGTCCCAATGAACCCGCACCTGTTCAATATCTCTGCCCTTGAGGGCGAGTCTCCGCTGCTGTAGCATGGCCACGGGGTCGAGTGCTAGCTTCCCGTCCTCGACCTGTAGAGCATTCCAATCAAGTATGTGAGTAACATCTAGATAACATGGCCTAAGAACTGAAACATTAAAAACATTGTGAATCTGTGATAGATAGGGCAACAATGCTAGGTGATAAGCAACATGGCCAATCCTTTCCAGAACTTCAAATGGTCTGACAAATTGAAGCATGATCTTGGAACCCTTTCCATAACGAATTGGGCTCTTTCACGGTCACACTCTCAAAAAGACTCAATCACCAACAAAGAACTGATAGTCAACTCTTTGTGCATCAACATATTTCTTTTGTCTATCCTGTGCTGCCACAAGATGCTCTCTGATGCGAGCTACCTACTGCTCCATGTCCCGAAGCATTTTAGAACCTAAGAGAACTCTGTCCTCAAGACGGTCCCAACTTAATGGGTTCCTATAGGGATGACCATATAGCGCCTAAAAGGGGGCCATACCAATCGAGCTATGATACCCATTGTTGTAGGAAAACTCCACCATATGCAAATAATCCTCCCAATGTGACTATTGATCCATCATGTACATACAAAGCATGTCCCCAAGAACCTGATTAACCCTCTCTGTATGACAATTTGTTTCAGGATGGTAGGAAGAACTAAAATTCAGCTGAGTTCCTAAGGCACGCTACAATGATGTCCACAATGCAGATGTGAACACTGGGTCCCTATTAGAAATGATTGTCTGAGGAATACCATGCAGACGAACAATATCTTCCATGAAGATTCTAGCAATCGAAGAAGCAGTGTAAGATGATTAGATGGGGGAGAAGTGTGCCACCTTGGTCAATCTATCAACTGTGACCATGATAGCATCATGTCTTCGAGAATTCATAGGCAATCCCACAATAAAGTCTACTGAAATTATGTCCCACTTCCATTCCGGAATGAGATGCGGCTGTAAAAGGCTTGCAGGATGCTGGTGTTTTTCCTTGACCCTTTGACATTCCAAACACCTAGCCACCAAATTTGCAATATCCCTCTTCATGCCAACCCAAAAGTACAATGTATGAAGATCTGCATACATCTTCTTAACTCTTGAGTGAGCAGAATAGGGAGCTCGATGTGCCTCAGTCATAATTAGAGTCTGAAAACCCTCAACATAAGGCATGTACATGCAACCCAAATACCTCAAAAGACCATCAGACTCCAATGAATACCCTGCAAACTTTCCTTCCAAAGCTCTGCTTGATTCAATTTCAGCCTTCACTTCCTAATACCGGCTATCTGTGGGAAGTGTTGCAAGGACCTGCATCCTCAAATCAACCTCGAGAGCCACTACAAAAATATCATGTCTTCGCCAACTCAAAGCATCTGCCACTACATTTTCCTTGCCCTGAACATACTTGATCTCAAAATCATACTCATAGCGGAATTCCTTCCATCTCCTCTACCTGGCATTCAGGTTCGACTACATAAAAATGTATTGCAAATTGTGATGATCATTGTGAAGCTTGAACCTATGACCCAATAAGAAATGTCTCCATCTCACAAGGGCATGAACCACTGCGAGTAACTCTAAGTCATGCGTGGGGTAATTTAGCTCATGATCCTTGAGCTTGCGAGATTCATAAGAAATTGCACGACCTTCTTGCATCAAGATGGCTCCTAAGCCCTCCAAGGAAGCATCTATGCACACCACAAAATCCCTAGTAGGATCAGGCACTTCCAATATTGGTGCACTAGTCAACCTGTCCTTAAGGGTCTCAAATGTTGTTTGGCACTGATCAAACCAAATGAACTTCTTCCCTTTCCTCTGAAGGAAAGTAATGGGATGTGTGATCCTAGAAAAACCCTTTACAAACTAACAATAGTAACCCACTAACCCCATGAAACTATGAATCTATGGTACATTCTTGGGTACTGGCCAATCAACAATAGCCTGGATCTTCGATGGATCCACTGCAATACATGCACTTGAGATGACATCCCCCAAATATTTCACTTCTATTTTGTAGAACTCACACTTAGCCAAATTGGAAAACACTTGGTTGTCCCTCAAGCATTGTAATACATGTCTCAGATGTTCCTCGTGCTCCTCCATTGATTTAGAGTAAACCAGGATGTCATCGAGAAACACAAGCACAAACTTCTCTAAATAGGTTCAGAAGACTCCATTCATAAGGCACATAAAAACTGATGGTGCATTTGTTAACCCAAATGGAATAACAATGAACTCATAATGTCTATATCGAGTGCGAAATGCAATTTTATGTATATAAGAATCGGCTATACGCAACTGATGATAACCAGATTTAAGATCAATCTTGGAGAAAACTTGAGCCCCTTTTATCTGATTGAACAAGTCATCAATTCTCGGCAAAGGGTACCGATTCTTGATCGTTACTTTGTTAAGCTACCTATAATCAATACATAATCTAAGTGAACCATCCTTTTTTTCACAGATATAACTAGTACTCCCTAAGGAGAAACACTGGGAAGGATGAATCCTTTTTCTTAAAGTTCCTCCAACTGCAAACAGAGCTCCTACAATTCCTGTGTTGTCATCTGGTATGGAGCCTGAGATATAGGCTCAGCTCCAAGGACAAGGTTGATTCTGAAGTCAATGTCACACTTTGGTGGCATCCCTGGAATTTCACTTGGAAAAACATCAGAATATTCCTTAAGAAAAGAGTAGTCATCCAATGAAATCCCTTGACTCTCTTCCGAGTCCAAATCATTAGCAAACACAGAAAACAACTGACAACCCTGTCTGAAGCACCTTTTTAATTGCATGGATGAGATCAAACGTAGTGAGATAGGTCTTTGAACACCAATGATATCAACCCATTACCCATATCGTCAACACAACACACAGCCTTGCGTCAACAATCAATTATGGCACGACGGGACTCAACCAATCCATACCTAGAACCACATCATAAGAACCAAGAGGTAGGATTTAGAGGTCCACTGTAGTCATGAGTGACCCAATTTGGAAATTACAACCCTGTACTAGAGACTCAACCACTACCTTATCCCCATAGGCCAATTCAACCTACCACATATATGCCTTGCCTTACTGCCACCAGTCTACAATGCTCTACGGGAAATAAATGAATCAGATGTTCATAAATCAAATAGAATAGAAATACTAGTGTCATGCAACACACCTGATGTCTTGATTATAGTTCCCTAATGTTCTTCTTGATGATTGTCCACTACCACAAACACCCGATGTGCTCTACCCGCATCACCCACTATTGATTCAGAAGCAGCTGGTCTCTGACTAAAACATAAAGTGCTCCTCTGTGGACACTGTCTGGAAATATGTCCTTGTTTCCCATAAGAGAAAAATCTTGTGCCTTGCCCAAATCCTCTGACACCAAACGGTGCACTCGACTACTAAAAACTACCTCGTGAAGGTGTCGACTGTGTGCTCTACATGCAGGCTGCTCAAAATGATATGGTCTAATTCACTGCCAGCTTTGGTTCTTACTACTCTAAGATCTGTCTCCCTGCTGAGACTGTGATTTGTTTTATTTGGGCTATGACTACTGCTGCTGCTACAGACCACCCTTAGAGGGTGCCCAAAATTTTTTGGAAGACCCTACAGCTTAAGGCTGTCCACCTCTAGAACCAAAACCTGATGCTGGAACATTGTCGATCTAAAATCCTGTGTGACCACCCAATGCCATTACCAAATTCTCTTTTACTAGATGAGCCTTCTCAACAGCTACCTCCATTGTCTTCAGCTCGAAGACTCTAACTCCACCACTGATTCGGGCATTTAAGCCCTTGACAAGGTGTTGCACAAGCATTGCCTCATCATTACCAATCCCTGCATACTATTTGAGCTCATAAAAATGATGCTCATATTGCTCCATAGACATTGTCATTTGTCTTAACTCATGGAATTCATCTACTCTACGCTTCCTCCAATGATCAGAAAGGAAATGAGCCTTGAATCTCTCCACAAACAATTCTCAAGTCACCGTGTTGATGTCAAAATGTAATTTTTGCTCCTCTAGATGCCACCAAGTGGACGCGAAGCATCTAAGGTGCATGATGGCACACCTAGCCCTGGTATTACTGCCATAGGGATGCATAGAAAAGAATATATCCAAGTCAATCAGCCATGTCTCTACCTCAAGACCCCCACCAGAGCCATTAAGATAAGGACTAATTATTGTTAGACTTTTTAAAATCAAAAGTATTCAAGGATTTGCATTTTATATGTTATAAAATTCACAAGCATATCTTATATGCTTTTAAGCATCTCTTCACACCATGTACATTCTTCTTAAATCATACTTTCTTTATCAATGTCATAGGTTGTAATTGTAATGCTAATCATAAGAGCCATGCCTGAAAATACCCTTTTGTATTAGACTACAATGAATCAAGCAAAAAAACATTTTACCATTTATAAGAAAAAGAAAAATTAAAATGACAAGCACCCTAGCAACTATTTGTCAGAACTATACAATGTACAAAATAAGCACACAACATCTAAGTAAGCTAGCCTATACTTCTCTACATTTTTCAGCAATGTCTTCACTTCACATTCCCTACCATGTAAAATACTTCCCATATTTTATCTTCCTCGAGATCACTTGCCCAATCCCTGCAGTTCGTTTCCTACTTAACTGTCAATTGAAAAATACAATAAGCAAAAACATTACGATGCAAAAAATATAATTGGGCATCAAAGAAAAATGTATGTCACAAGAACTACAGAAAATAGATTTAAATGTTGAGACCGAGCCTGTAAAATGGACAACCCCTTTGAGATTTTTTGACATGGATGATGCATGTCCTCAATGAATAATTTGGTAAACTTCTGCCCAGCCACAAATGTAGAGCTATTTTCATATTGCTTCACAAGCAATATTGCAACATTGTAAGGGCACAAATATTTTTTGTTCACTCTCCACACCCCGTTTAAAGAAATGGATTGGGAGGGAGGTGCAAATTCAAACTTAACTGCTACGGTGACAGTGACTGGAGAGTAAAGGCGAGTGCAACAGAAAATGAAACGATGAACAGGAGGACAATAAGACAAAAAACTTTTGATGGAACAGAGTCTACGTGGAAGAAAATGTGCCTTCACATTTCCCATGAACTGTGGCAAACCACTTACCCACTTAGAACTGCATCAATGGAGAGATTGATCTTGTGACCTATTTTTAGCTTCCATATGAATGTAAACTCTGAAGTCAATAGCTGGATGATATAAGCCTTGAAAGTAGCTTCACTTCCAAACATCTTCTAAAATATTTTATTTTTTAATTTTATTAGAATTATTGAATGCTTCATCATACCTTACGTCTAACCGAACATTAAAAACAAGAAAAATACAAATTTTCTAGGCTGATATTTGGCTTACTTGAATTCCTTTAGGCTTTAGCCTCAGTGATTAATTTTCAAGAGCTTGAAGATTGATCTGAGAAGGTGAGAAAATTGAATATGGGTAGAAGTTGCCTTAGTAGGTGGGTGATCTCCATTAGCATGTTTTGGTAAATAATGGATTTGTAGGTATATACAATGTTGTGGTAGTTATTTCCAAAAAGTGAATGTTGGGTATCTTTTAATTCATTGATAATTTATGTTGGGTACCTAAATACTTGCAAATGGTACACAAGAAAGTTGGAGAAATATGGTTGTTAAGGGAAAAAATGGAGGAGGCAGGTTGCTTTTATAGACAACAATTCAAATGAATGGATGAGATCGATCTTCTAGAAAGATTCAAAGATCGATGGATGAGGATTCATGAGACAGAAGGTACAAAATGGACAATCAAGATTAGAAAAGGCTCAGAGGTAATCAATGGTAGAGATTCGAAAAGGAGAGAGTGGAGGGATAATGGTCAAATTAAAAATTGGAAATCATTAATTCATGAGGAAGGAATCTTTGGAAAAGGGAGGCACAAATAATTTGAAAATTATTTATTTGAGGAAAAAGGCAAGTGGGAGGAAATGGTCATTTAATTAAAATGATTTATGAAATCAATTTTAATTAAATGGGGAAAATGGATATGAGACATAAATAATGGATTTAAGTTAATTATTTAATGGAGGAAAGGAATGTCATGAGATAATTAAATAATTTTGACAATTATTTAATTATGGAGGAATGGGAAAGGTCAATGAATATACAAATTAAAATGATTAATATTATTTGACTAAAGGGGAATGATAAAAGATGAATAATTAAATAAATAATGATTTATTTAATTATTGAAGAAAACGGGGGTGTTAGTGACACAATTAATTTTATTTAAATAATTGATCATAACTTAGAAATAAAGATTAAGAGGTGAATTAATTAAATAATTAAAAATTATTTAATTCATTGAGGAATGTGATCGAGAATAATTAAATATTTAAAAATTATTTAATTATGCGGAGATGAGGACCAAGAAAAATGACGCTTGTAGACTAGGACATTTTTCAATCTCTACAAAGAGAATGTTACATTCATGACCAACCAAGAAACATAACACTTTTGCAGATGCCAAAGGAAGGAATTTGTTAGGATGGCAGCATGACATGTAGACATCTATGTAGTGCACACACATACCTGACAAATATTCCTCCATTGAGACAAAAATACAAGGACAAATGAGAAGATAAAAAATATGGTGGTAGGTCTATGCATCATTGTACTTGTAATTCTAAAGTAAGTGTAAATAAATGGGAAATTTACCTAAGGTGCAAATTTATCCCACTATAGTTTCTCATGTACCTTGATTGCATGGATATAGGGTATGTAGATAATCTTGAAAATAAAGGATATTTCTAGTACTTAGTTACAAAGGATATTTTGAAGCTCTATTTCTTGTCATTTAAACATAAATATTGAATAATATGATGAATTAAAGAAATATAAAATAATATAAGATAAAATGATAGCCATTGTTACTTTTAAGAATCCTTAGACTAGATTCATCTTATACTTGGGTGGTATCCCTAAACCTAAGGGAGGGCACACGATATTTTTCAAACTTGTAGAAATCATTGGCATCATAGTCTAAGCATATTCTTTTTTTTTGTAAGTGAGTCAGGACCCAATTGGTCCTAATGACTCTAATACTATGGCTAAAGCATGGTGATTATTTTCCTATCCTTATAGAGGCATATGGCTATTTAATTCACCTATCATATATGATAAAGGTTTTTCCTAAATTGACCATGTTTTGTTGATTATCCTTAATGGATGAATAAGACCAATTGGTAGAAGATCCTAGGTTAGCTATGAAATTTGTTATCCTAATATGGACAAGATATTCTAAATTGGCTAATGATAATACTTGAGTAGTTAGATTAAGTAAAATATTGTATATTTAATTTACTTAAAATAATTAAAGTAATATGATATTATTCTTCTTTATTATAAATGTTATATTTTTTCTAAAACTAAGTTTCGTCTTTACATAACATGTATTGAGAAATTTACTTTGGTCACTCCAAGCATACCCCTTTTTGAATTAAGGGATATGAAATGTTCATTGAAACTCTAGAGTACTCTCATAAATTATTGATCATGATCTTTCCTTTCCTTTGATAAAACTATCATTTCATCCATGATGTATATAACTATGCATTTTCTAATCAATGACCCTTGAAAGATATATCCACTGCAAATTATAAATAGGTTCCAACAGTGACGGGGCTAAATAAAATTTTGTAGTAGGAAAATATTGCCCACTTGTTTATGAATGTGATCTTGTTTCTATTGTTAACTTATACCGTGATTTTGGTGTACTTAGAATACCCATCCAAAAAGGAAATTATTTATGTTTTATTGACTATTTGTAAGAGTTCATCTAGGTAGTGTACTTTGTAACCTTATTTTTTTATTGAGGTTATGAAAGCTAACATCAAAATATATCTCACCATTCTTATTTATTACTAGTACAAAATTTAAATACATGTTAAATTTTATACTAGGAATTTTAGTAAGGAGTAATTTCCAATCTTATTTGAATATCAAAGGCTCTAATAACTTATTTATAGGAAATTACCATTTTCTAAATGGGCTTGCATCTATCATTAATAATTTAATAGTGTGTGTGATGGTGTAACTTTCATAAATATTTATATATCTATGCTATGACATCCAAAATCCTTTAAGATCTTGAATTGTCCCTTTCTCTCTATTTGAATGCATAACTTTCCAAATAAAATTTTCTTAATTTTTGTAGTATAAGAGGGTAAAGCAAGAAGTTGGGTCCACATATAGGTGAAGTCTTGGGCTTAGAAAAAATCTCAATAGAAATAGACACCCATTTCATAAAAAAAGGGTACTTGTTTAAGCTCGAGCTCCCAAACCTAAATTTTTAATAAGGGTACACATGTTTCTAATTACATAATACATAGAACATTTGGGTACGCATTTTAGAGCGAGTATGTGTTTCATTAAATTTTAAATTTGAAACCCTTATATTTTCTTTTCTTGTAGACTTGGAAACCTACCCCTTATCATTGGATTTGCACGTACAACATCATGAAAACATTAAGAGAAAACTGAACTTTGGCAATATGGCTGACAAATTTTTAGTTATAATTTTTTTAGAAATTAAAACCATACATGATGAGGTCAATTTTCAAATATGTTATTTTATTATGATATGATTTTTTTTCTAATTTTTTATTAATTTCTAAGGAAATGGTCCATAAAATTGAAATGCTAGGTTTTCATTTTATTTTTTTAACTTTCTTGTAAGAAAAATATGACATCAATCTACACATAATTATTTACAAAATGAAGAAAATTCAAAAAATTATTAGTTTAGCTCAAAATACGTTGGTTGTACATAAGGGGTTTTCAAAAATAGTAATTAGGGCTAATTAAAAATTAATAAAAATATATTTGGAAGAAAATAATTAAAGAATATATTGACCCAAAAGTAATTAGAATAATAATTTTATATAGGTAAAATTATGGAGGTTGTACACATGGATGGCATAGTCCTAAAAAATGACTTTTAAAAAGTGGTTTTTATACAGCCTATTAAAAATTAATTTATATCATTTGGGTATTAGAATAAATTACATATTTGAAAACTAGAATCAAAATACTACATTTTATTTTACTGATTTTTTAAATATTCTATGTGAGTGCTTCAATTTTTAGTTTAATTGTGGTAAATTTTAAAAATCAGGAAAAAGACTTCTACTATTTGAACATTTTGTGGACTCAACTTTGTGCACCTATTAAAGCTAAACATGACTAAAAATAATATTCTTTTAAGTTCTTTAGGTATAAATTAATAATCTAATGATGTACACTTAAGAACCTTTCGAATATAGCCATACCTCTCAATATTGTGTTAATATTCAAATTTGATACTCTATCATTGCTCTGTAAATTCCCTAGTATTAATTATAGCATCTAGGATACACTTGTCATTTGCAAAAACTTACAAATTTCAAATATTATGAAGAATAGAAAGAACTAGTACTAATTTAACGAATAACACTAATTTGCAATCAACCACTAGTTTAAGAGTTCTAAATTCTATGGATAAAACACTATTTTTATAATTCTTCTTTTTGGGAGTTTTCTTGATATTCAATTTCCTATTGAATCACTAGCTAAAAATATCCACACATTAAGGTACTTGATATTCTTCTTCACATTAAATTCAATCCTATGAATTAGTACACCATGATTCATGTCATTATAATTGCATGTGAATTATAATGAATAAGCTACCAACAAAATCTTTGCTCAAAATTTTGCTAATTTGACTTTGACAATGTCTCCTTGCTTAGACTCGGATCAAAATTAAGAGTTGGAAGATGATCCTCTATATTCTTTGGTTTCTCCTCCAAAATTAACTCAATCTTTTATATTTTTATTTGACTCTAGAACATTAACTAAATATAAGGTTTCACATTCAAGTTTAGTCACTCAAAGAATGGATTATTAAGGATATATAGTTTTAAGCTATGGGCTATCCTATAGAAGGTAGGTTACCTAAATAAAAATATTCAAGTGAAATATATTGACCCTCATTGTAATATTCGGTTAAAGTGTAAATTATAGGCCTACATCTCAACAACATATAAATTAACAAATGAATCTATTTTGACAATAGGGGTGTTTAATTCTATAATATAGGTTATAGAATGAGTATTAAACATTGCTAGAGGTTATTTAGGTTCTAGTCTAGTTTATAAATATATATTAAGGTTGATAGGAAGATTGAACTTGGATTTATGAAGATTTCCTCACCTTGTTTTGAGTTGTTAATTGATCCCAAAAGTAAACTAATGTATGATTTATATACAAAGTGGTATGTGGTGGTGGCAAACATTATATAGTGAATATCTTCATTTTGAACTTGAACCATCCATATCAATATATTTATATATGCCTAGTTGTGTTATTTTAGAAATCTAACTCCATTGTGATACAGTTAGGTAGGAACTTCTCTATATTTTTAGGCAAAAGATATGCATTTTTGTATATTAAATTGATTTTCCATAACCACTAGGGACCTTTTTGGTCAACTAAAAGTTGTATACATAAATTTAGTGGGTTGGAGGGTTATTAGAGCTTCTTGGAGAACTTGCAATTCACTAAAAAAAATTGGTCCTAGGATCTCCTTTACTTGATCTAGTTTTATTGTTCTTATAACTATCAATTTTAATTTCTAGTGTCATATTCAATGCACTATGGAGTGTTGGTTATCTCTAGTGGAGGAAGAGGTGCCTAGTTTTGGATACTAATTGTGGAAAATTCTTGGAATTGCACCAAAAGTTTGACTTGTTAATGCCTGATACAAATGCCAAATATAAATAGATCCACAAGAGGTGGTTATTCCATTTCACAAATTCAAAGGAAGACAGTAGCAATTAGTCCAACAATCCTACCCCAATGTCACTCGAGGGGATTTGAACCAACGACCACAATTATGGTACCACTTATTGGAACACATTTGTCATTGTGCCGAAAGATTGACTATGCCTAATACAAATGCCAAAGATAAATGGATCCATAAGATGTAGTTAGTCCATGTCACGAATTTGAAGGGAGATAATGGCAGCTAGTCCAACAACTACTTGGTGGTTTCTATTTTCTAATTGATTTATATTTTGAATTATGAGGTATAGGTTTTATAGTGTTGTGTAGTTGTGTTCTTATATTCCAAAAATATTATTAGAATAAAAAATAAGTGAATTATATTGATATACTCTTATTATTAAGATTAATACAAGCTTACTATCTCTTTATTGATGTATATCTAGTGTTTATTATGGTTTGTTGATTACTATATTTTTTTATGTTATATTTTATATTTTATCACACATGGCATAATTTTTTTAATTAAATTTGAACACTATTGGTTTATATTTTCACTACATTTTATTACCTTGTTAACATTGTCTTAGTGTATTATGATAGCATGGGAAAATAGTTAAATAAAATATTGTAACTTTTTAAACATAAGTAATAGTAGATATATGTTGCACTTGGACTAGAATATTTTTCTAAGATATCTATTTATTCTTATCTTTTCAACAATCTAAATATGAAATGTTAGGATTAATAAAATATTATGATAGATATTCATATATAAAAATGGTTATGCCATCCACTTTAAATACATGAATTTTAAGTCTAAGGTGACTTCAATTTAGATTAGATCAATGCCATCTTAATTATTGACTAATCTAGCATCTCATTCAATCAACACCATTAACTAGTAATGTTCATTAGGGGAAAGTATAACAGTATATCATCATATTAAACTTATTTACTATCCTTCTTTTGGTGAGACCAACATAGTGTATTTATTTAATTCCTTGTTATATTTTAGTGTGAACATTGGTGTGCACTATAAGATATTAACGTGTACTAACACTCTTTTTCTTATCTAGGGCTTGACCTTTCTTCAATAATGCAAAATAATTGTCAACTTTTAGTTTTTTAGATTATGCATCTTGAAGTTGTCAATGATTAAATTTATCAACTAGAAAATTTTGTTGAGTATTACTCTTGACAAAATTTATTCAGCGTTAAAATTTTATATTGTCTAATTTCACTATTCAATTTTGAATCTCTTAATTTTTCACTACTAGTAATGTATGTGTGTAGATGATTATGAATACATGTATGCATTGATTTTTAAACAATTACATTCCTTCCAAACCTAATGAGATTCTTTGCATGATTGACCTTGACTTTGATATGTGTGCTCATTCAAGGCATATTTATTCCAACCATATACAACATCACAAATTACCAAATATTAAAAGCTACAATATATGTTCTTATGTGAAAAGAGATTATATCAAACGCTTCAAAAATGTGAATCTCAAGTGTGAAGTGACTTCACTCTAGATCACAATAATGCCATCTTATATGTTGACTAATCTAACAACTCAATAAAAATAATAATATAAATGAATCAAATTTCATTCTTGCTAATCAAACAAATACATTGAATTTTCCTATCAATATCAACACATTTTTTAACAAAAACTATTATATAAAGTCAGTTACAAACGATTAAATTTGTTTAAATTATAATCTCAATAATGTGACAGACCAGTTAAATGAACCAATCAATATTGAATAATTCCTTTCTCTATCTATTATCATCTCAGTTTCAAAGATTATGAACTCATCACTACGCAACCTAAAACTAAAATATAGCATTCTTGAAAACAACCAAATCCAGAGCAACCAGGGTAGGAAAGATTCTCAAAGTGACGAGTGCAGATTTTGAATTACAATCATAAAATAGTTTCTACAGCTTCAAAAAATGTGGGTTCTGAGGTGGGTAAGAACTCGTATATTTTCTAGCTTAGCATACGACTTTTTACAGTTTGAGTGGTTATGAAATACGGAAGCATTTTTCTTATACACTAGAGTATTTAACGAAACTTAAAAGAAAACAGCAAAGCTGCCGTTGAAATCTTGAAGCAGAAAGAAAAACGTGGGGAGGATTGAAATATGTAAAATTTAGCTGTCTGAGTTGACGATTGACACTTATCCTGCTGAACAACTCCTACGTAAAAGCTTAGATAATTTGGAATTACACGTGAGCTAACGAATTCGTCAAAGCCGTGGTTGATGAGATTTTCAGATCGAAGAAAGTTAAGAAAAGAAATTGTCTTGTTGTGATCATTGTGATGGATCAGGACTAACAAAAATCCATGGTTGAATCTCTGCTTTCTCTTTTTGCAGATTTGAAGGTTTGTTTTATGTGGATTATCCGTTTGTTTTTAGGTCTGTCACGGATGACATATTTGGATGGTTGAAATTTTAGGCAAATCACAAGTATTAACGTGTGTTCTGCCGCTTAGCTTTTACACGCTTCTGTTTGTATTTTAGTTGGCCACTGGGAATATTGATAAACGATAACAGAATGGTGATTAGGTGGGCAAGTGCATCATTTGTTTGAGAATTAGGGTGGATTTTGTCTTTTTAAATTAGGGTTTAAATTTGATGGTTGATTTTGTCTCGAATTTTAAAGTTCTTTAATTGTTTGTTTTTTAATATTAAGATATGTTTTATTTTAGGATAAAAATGTGAAAAATTATTTTTAAGAAAATGAGATTTGAGTGTAATAAGTATTTTTAAAATTATAATTATATTTTACACATTTTCATAATATTACAAATAGTTTTATTGTGTATATTGTTATTTGTTACTTTTATAAACATCTATGTATGTTCTTTTTTTCTAAATTAATATTATTTATTTCTAATAATCTTTATGATTATGTTTTTTATTAAAATAAGTTAAATTTTTTACAAGGTCTAAACTCTATTACAAAAAAATAGTTGACAAGAGAAACCAACAAAGAATAGCAAACTAAAGAACCAAAACAGCTAAGTTACTGAGTAGATAGCTAGAGTCAAGATAGAAAAACACTTGAAACAAACTTTTGCACCATCACAACCTTATTCAAAGAGTGAGAATGAAAATCCATTTTGTGAAGACCTTTCTTCCATCTATGAACAACTTTCCATGCAAAGTTGTATTGTAAAATGGAAGACCTAAGAGAAGAGGGAGGGGACAACCTCTTAGAGGTCCCTTCTAAAGGAGAAAAACTATCTTAAGAACATTGAGGATAAAAAAAAAACCAATAACTATATCATGATATAAAAGGGGGCTAGAAGTAGAGGGTGAAATAGTTTGAATAGCAACAACATCATTAGCAACTGAAGTAGAGGAGACATCACTAGACCTAGAGGGAGAAATGTTTGGAATGGAAGGCCCTGAATCCATAGAATCAACAATCCAATCATTAGGGAACACTGTAAGATGGTGGGAAAGAGTATTCATCCACCAAGAAAAGGAAGATAAATTGCAACCATGAGGACAACTAGGATCCAAATGCCCAGTTGCAAAACATCATCTACAATGAAAGGGGATGCCCTCATAGTCAACCAATTGAGTCTAGGGATGGTCATGCACCTGTAATACAACCTCATCTGGAAAGGCCTTGGAAAACTTAATATCTACCAAGACATGGGAAAAGGAGGTGTGAGAAAATTTTGTAGAAGCTATGTTCACCTTCACAAATATATCCAAAGCATTACCAAATTCCTCATAGAAAGATTTACACCAAAACTATAGCGAAAGGTAAGGGAATCTTACCCAAATAGAAGAAATTCCAAAAGACTTGTTTAGGGGGTTAAATGAGAGAGACCAAGGATGAATTGAGAGAGGATGAAAATCCCACGTCTAGTATCCACCAGCTAAAACAACATCTTTATCATCAATAGAAGCAAAAAAAAACCATGAAGAAGTCTAGCTAATGCAAGGGTATATTTACATCTTACCCTCAACCAAAGGATTTTAGTGCTTAAAATCCACCCATGCAAGTTAGAAAGGGAAGGTCACAAATGTCTAAGCCTACAAATCAAACCCTTACTTATGAAGCAACCCTCATTATCAATCACTTCTTGTCCCAAAACCACCATATGACCAATTGAAGCATAGCCAAGTGGCATTTCTTTAGGCCTTTTTTAACAATAGGATCATAAGGGATTTATTTCAAAAGTTCTATGTAAGAATCATGTGAGTGGGGAGGTATAGAAGCATCCATTCAAGCAATCTCAACACTAGCCACAAAAGACCACTCCATTGCTAACTCAAGTAAAGTTGGAACCTTAGCAAATTGAATAGAAATAAAGGGCCGAACATGAATAATTAAGTCAATAGGGTTAAAGAGACTCCACCCACAAGGAAAGACACCCCAATAGGAAACCCATAACTGTGTGAACCATCCACAAGCAAAGCCCCTGTTTGACAGATCCACCACTAGGTCACAAGCTTAGGAGGCAAGAAGCGGGAAAGTAATTTTTGAAATATGGGAAACTCAAAGAGAGCTAGAGGCCATCGAGAGAGTGGATTAATTATGTGATAATATTAATGAATAATTTTAATATTTAATTTTAAAATTATTCTATTAAACATAAGAATAACTTACAATATAAAACTATTGTGGTTGCACAAGCTAGTAGTCATTTCATGGATATATCATTAATGTCAACTTGGCTATGCAATATTTCACAGATGTGTTGGCATGTGCAAAAATAATGGTAATTAAGCCCTTTAAATTACTCTTGTACTTCTCCAATTGTGAAAGATCTCATAAATAAATTCCCTCCCTCCTAAAATGTGTGTGGCCAAGAAGGTCTTTCTAGTTATAGCAACGGGGTTATACCTTTTCTATCATTCTTCACAACCTTGTTTCAGCATGTGTGTTGTAAATGGACACTCCTATCCATATTACTTTCTCACGCTACCAAATGGCCTTTGTAGGGGTCAATACAAAACAACATTTGGAGGTTATAATGAAGTATCCCACTAGTAGGGATATAAAAGCGGTGAAGATGATCTTGGGTGTCGATTTCATCAAACCTATTGAAAGGTATAGGGTTAACATGGACATGACTTCACACTTTGTTGCTTCCCTTTTCAATCTAGGCAAGCAAAAGGAAATGGTGAAGTAGTTGGCCTCCAAATTGTTCAAGAAGCACAATCTTGAAGGGTTGGATGAAATTGAGATGAAAGAATATTTAAAATATGTATTTATACATGTATATAAATATTATATATATAAAATCACAAATTGAGATAAAAGAATATTTAAAATATGTATTTATACATGAATGTAAATGTTATATTATTTATAAACTTATATAAATAGATTTATCTAACAAAAAGATATTTCCTTGCATGTTATAGTTCTATAAGAATCAAACCAATTTTCTAAATAAGAACATGTTTTCATTTTAAGATAAAATTATTCTGAATTAGTGTATACTAGAAAAAAATAATGAGTAGTTAAAACATCATTCACTACATCATGATTTAAAAGATATGAACAACCAAAACATAATGATCAAACAACTCAAAATGAACACCCACATTTATTATGACCAAACATAAAATAATGTGTTTGTGTGTGAGTTCTCGGATTCATGGTGGCCCTAGCATTCTTCTAGATCTACTTCCCTCTCTTTAGTGATGCTCTCCCTCTACATCCAAGAGGGAAAAACTCTCTCCTACATCAACCTCATTAAACCAACAAGGTAGTTACTCTAGTAATTGTATTACCAAAAATAATATAGATCATTCCTCAAGATAATCAACTAGACATGTACATCATTTAAAATAATAGCAAATTGATATAAAGTTGAATTATCATTATAATTTAAATTTCTTTAAAACAAATGTTGGAATGAAAATAAAAACACAAATAAAAATATAACATAACCTAGAGGGTTCAGAAATGAGATCATCACCAACAATACAATCCCCATTCTATTATTCTTTGATAAATGTCAATAGATTATTCAAAAGCTTCCAATTTAGAAAATGTCTATAATTAGTGTTTGTAGTTTTATCCCTTGATGTAAGAACAAGAATGGGTGATGATGAGATGGATGTGAGCATGTAAGTGTGACATAAATGTATTGGTGGAGTATAATACTACAAAAGTACCAGAAAGCAATGTCATATGTAATGATCCATAACATGCATTATAACAATTACAAATATACAATGTAAGATGTAAGAGCATAAAGTCATGGTATAATCATAAGGTATATCAATGTATATGTGTTCTTTAATGACAGTCATAATTGTCTAGCCACAAGGATAAAAAAATGTTTCCAGCTATAATGTAGACTATTTAACTTGATGATGGTTTGAATCCTCTTAATGTATGGGATGATTTCAAAGGAAAATTGATCAGTGTGTATAATGTGAAGTCTATGTTGTGAAAATTGGCTTTATAGCTGCCAATTGCATTTGTTTGAACTTTTAGAAACTCCTTTCAATAAAATCTTCATATTTACATATTTTATAATCATGGCATTCCATGAGACAACATTTCTTTGAGACATTTTTTCAAGCATTATATATGTTACTTATCTTTTCTTTAAAATTTAACATGCATGCCTAGCAAATCAAATGCAACTATAACATTTGATAAAATTCCACCATCTTCAATGTTTTTATGGATGACAATATCTAATCAAGTAATGGTATATTAATTTCTCAATGATTTTTGTATCAAATAGGGTAATTTTGATCCCTAGATTCATGAGCTGAGGTAGTATGGGTGAGGATCTAAGGGCCTTATTCAAAATTTCTCATTTTTCATATTTGTGTACTAGACCAACTACAACTATAACATTTCACTAAATTCTTTTATCCTCTATATTTTGATTGATGACAAAAAAATTAATCAAATAATCACATATCAAAATTTACAACGAGCATTGTTTCAAATAAGATAATTTTGAACCCTAAATGAAGACCCTATTAGAAAGAAAATACTAGAGTTTGAATATAATTCCCAATATAATAGTTAAATGACAGAAATTAATAAAAAAACAAAAAATAATAAATTGCTAATGTGTATATTTTTGTCACTATCAAAGTACTTCTTTTGTAGTCAACAATATTCCCAATAATACTCAACCATTCACAACCAATAAGTTTATCATCTCCCCTATTGTGTAAACTCAACCACAAGTTTCTTAAGACGTTAAGATGTGACATTTTTGTAGCGTAGCAAATTGTGCCTAGATAGTCGCGTGGTGCCGGGAGAAATGGCGGGCGGAGGAGGAGCGAAGGGTGGCGGGGGCACCAACCACGAGGAAGACAAGGATTCTACGCGGTAGTTAAGAGATGTCACGGAACCCATATTTTCCTTTGTTTTGTTAACATCGTTGGACTCTAGTAAATAGGTGTCTTAGATAAAATAGACTCTAAAGCTAAACATATAATGACATTAACCTAATCAAAACGAAAACAACCTATAGCCTCTCTACCATGTTGAATTGACAAAATCCTATGTATCTATTTGAAGGGAACCTGAATTAGGGTTTTTGGTGCAGGTTTCACATTGACTTGAGGCATGGAATGGTACTGTTAACTCCAATCTTATTTATGGAAAGAGTAGTTGATGCATTGGAAGGGGCAAAAGAAATGGTCATCACATCATTTATAATTTAAAAATAGAAGAAACTATTATGAGATGATCATTTGATGAATAAATATTCTATCTAACAATTAATTATTGTGTTTAGATATATTAAACAATAATATTTTAATATATAAATATTGAAATGTCACTTCAAATATTATTTAGTTTTTTTTTTCATAAATTTAGAGACTTGGGGTCTTATTTTTTATACATATGTGAAAATTAAAATAAGGTTATTAGTTGAAATATGACAATTTTATTTAAAAGTCTAAGCATATTGTTTATAAATTTAAATATAATAATTTATTCTCTCAATTATATATGTTTCAAATTTATTTTATTTTATATAAGAATTTGAAACTAAATTGTAGTAGTTTAGCTAAGTGATTTCTAATTTGATGTAATTTAGACAAACTATTGCATCTTGATTCTTTGCTAGGCCTATTACATAAATGAACAACTTTATATCTTGAACTTCCTTATATGCATTGTAGTGTTCTTTAAGGGGAGAATCCTTAAAAGGGGACTCTAGCTACTTCACATTCAATCCTAAGGAGTAATCCCCTTCATTTTTACTCAGGAATTTTCCTATAGCATATTTATTTCTCCTACCAATGCTTGAAATCTTGCCTCAAGTTTCAAAAATGTTTCCATAGAATCATTCCCACAAAACTCTACCAACCAGTAGTAGGGTACTCACAAAGAAATGTAAGGCCACTTTAATAATATTTTCTAAACTCCCATGACATTTATCTTTGATATAGTCACATTCTAGATATTTGACCATCTATAATTTATCATTTATAAAATATAATAGGTCTAAGGCAAACACATAAGAGTTATGCAAAATCACCAAGTGCTTTACATCCTTGTCTAAGAAGTCTTCCTCTAGAATCTCTTTGATAGATACTTTAATACCACTACCTTGGTTAACAAATACTTTTCCTAGCCTTAAGTCCATCATCTTCTTATGAAACATTGTTTGTTGGTTTTCCTAAACAAGTGGATCTTTGGCTCCATGGAAAAACTCTAGGATATATAATGTAAATATAAAATTGAAATTTCTTATATTCAATATTTCATATATTTTAATTCTATCATAAACAATGCCTTAAAATTAATAACCACCTCAATATTAGGTTATTCACATTTATAATGTGGGTATTGAAAGTGGAAGAAAAACACTTTTTAAAATCTTAATAATCATTGTTAGATGAGGGGAATACAATCCCATAATATCATCTCTTATGATTAAATACTTCTAGTTATTAATTCATGGATTTGAAATTAAAGAAACCACCCCATTATCCTCTATCTATATATGTTGTAGGTTAAATGATTTAAGAGATTCCAACAAAGATTGGGTCTCTTTAAGAATATTTGCAATTTTCTAATTAAATAATTTTTGTTTTCTAAGAGAGGGAGACAATGACTATTAAGTCTCCTTCAAATTTTTTGAATCAATGTTGGTTCAAAACACACATTTGTATTACCTTTTATGAAGGAAAAGGGCAACAAATTTTAGTTTTTAAGCTTGAAGCACCCAAAGTTAGTATATATTTTAAAATTTCAAATAATATAAAATAATGAAATGTAGATATTTCAATGTAATTTATGACTATTTTTTAAAATAAAAAATATATTTTGGTATAGATTTTTTGGAAAATTACCAATAATATTTAATTGGTAAAAAGTTCAAAGAGTGAGGTAGATATGACATCAAAAAATTGTAACAATTTTTTTTTCTTTTCATAAACTTGATACTCCATGCTTGGAAAAAAAATGATTAATATTTATTTAATATCAAGTTGAAATTTGTAGGTCCAAAAAAGAGCACTTTGGAGTGATGATAAAAAAATTGGTGCTTGTTTATCAAAAAATGCAAGAAAGAGAATCAATTTGACCCTAGAAATATCTACTCTAATGCAATGAATTTATCAAAATTCTAACTATTTCTTGGGAATGGAGTCAACCTTAAATTTTTAAATAGTGACCTAGTTTTCATCAAAATTTAAAAATAATTAGTAAATAGAATTAAAATATAATAAAATTTATATTTTTAAAACTTTAATGAAAAAATAAACAAAAAATATTTTTAAAATGTCAATTACATGTGTAAAAATCAAATGGGTTCAATCTGGCTAGGATTGGACCTAGTTGGGTTGAATCTCACAAGCATAAAAGATAAAATTTATGTTTTTATATGGAAGGAAATTTTAGCTATACCTACCTGGGCCAAATCCCCTCTTTGATTTAAATTCCATGTTTTTTCCATGTGAAGGTTGTCCCAATCATTTATTTAGTTGAACCATAAGAACATGACTTGCCCAAAAGGGTGACACAATTGTGGTTTTTCATCCTACAAGATAATCAAACTACCTAAAGATCAAGGATCAAAGTAGAAGATTTATGTTTTTTATTGGTACTATTATTGAGTCTCCTTGAGATAATTTTTACAAGCATATCATTAGAGACTGTCATCACACATCTACCCCCTAAAATACCTAGATTACATTTTATGGATCCAATTTTAATCTTATTAGTACCATTTACAAAGAGGTTTCTTGAAATTTTTTCATATCTATTTATTTTTTAAATATGATAGATGAACATAAAGGAGCTAATAACCCAAAAAAAAGGGAAGTTTTCCTTTAGTTTTAATAAGGATTAACATTTGAATAATTGGAGAAGAGTTTTATGGAAATTCCTAGACCACTTTAGATAAGTGCAAATCTAGGTCAAATATGTTATAGGAAAGGGTAAGTGAAGGTGAATACAATCTCCTCATTTAATTTACTACTAATAAAGAATAAACCTAAGTGAAATAGAGTATCCTAGCTTCATTAGTCTATCATATATTAAAAATTTATTTTGAAATCATGCTTAGGTAAATGATTGAATCTCAGACAAGTATTCTTAATGCTAGTATTTGATAGCTAGCCAACTGTTATCTTTAATTTTACTTATAAAAGATAGGAATCCTAACCTTATTGTGTGGGATTTCAAATTAAAGAAATTAAATTGAGTCTCATATTTCTCTTGACCAATGTGAACCATTCTTTAGTCTAGGACCATCCTCAAAAGAGACTCCTAGGGTTCTAAACACTACACACTATAGATATCTTTCCAACTAACATCCCAAAAAATCACCTCATTCATTACCTAAATCATCTCTAGTTCCCCTTAAGTATTCCCTATCATGTAGGAGAGAATGTCCAATCCATGATTTCTCTAAGAATTTAGCTTTTCTTCTATTCTTTATCTCCTAGATTAGGTAGCTAGTCATAATTGGCTTGCATTTCTATGAACATCCTAGGAAGTTGGGAGTGGTGAATATTCTCACTACCCACTAATTCCAAGTATTTAATCCAAAGAAAAATTATCCCTTTTGTTGTGTTTCTAGAGTGTAAATTTGAAACATGTTTTCTCCCAAGAGAATTGTTATAGACAATTATATTCTTTACCATTCAAAGAAATTATTTCATGATCTTGTTTAATACATTGGAAGATATCAAGGGAGTGTTTCACACCAACATTAGATAAGTAGGAAGGGGAAACACTCCAACATTAGATAAGTAAGAAGGGCCAATAAGACTATCTTTATCATCACTAATCTCTCTTTAAAGTAAATTTATTTTCCTTTCCATGAAGAAAGTATAGATATTGATAGGATTTTATCAATTATGATAAGATTATTGTGCTTTAGAAAATAAAAGAGATCCTATACATACTTGCTATCGATCCTCCTAATTTTAAAGATTAATTTAGCTAGGATTAATTAGCATGTTCTCTATATATATTGATAAACTAGCATAATTCATTTGAATAGGCACTTATATTATCCTTCATACTAGAAGCTTCAACAAAATTTTCCCTCTGAAACAAATTTATGTAATTTACAAACTAGACTTGTATAAAAACTTTTAAACCATCTACAACAATAATACCTCTCCAACTCTCTCATTCAAGGTTTAGTAGATTTTTGTATTACAATAAGGGATTATAAATTGAAGGTACCATCTAAAGGAGTTAAACATAATTTAAATGAGGCTTCTAAATGGAACCCGAGCATAGCTAGAAAAAATTATTTGGTAAAATAGTGAAAGGGATAATTTATTTTAGTGACAAAGTATTTAGGTCAAGAAATGAACAATGGAATGGAGTAGGAATAACTAAGAGTAATAATCAAGGTGACATGTTTAGAAATTTTTATAATGGTAGAAATAGAAGGAGACTCTCAAATATTGATCAATGTAATAAGAAAAACATACTACTCCAATTGGAAGCATAATATAACAATAGAGGAAATTTAATCTTTGCTAAAGAAATTTGAGAATGTGTAGATGTCCCATTGTTATAGAGAGCATAATGACATAGCTAATATCATGGTAATCCAAGGTATAAAACTAATAGGTTATACTTCAATATATTTGATTGGCCAAATTTAAAGAATGTTAGTAATGATTAGAACCCTCAATGAGCAAAGATGATGTAGTGTGAACAATGGCAACAAGGTACTATGGAAATATTATATTACTTTTATATGCATAGTAGAGGTTTCAAACTAATAAAAACATATATCATAATACAATAGAAGCCACTAAGGAAAGTGAAGTATAATGGATTATTATTTCTTAATGGTAGCGTTGGTGTTTAGATGTGGTGTCATCTATACAAGAGCTTGAAAAGTAGGGTGTTTTATTTTTTATTAGTTGTGATAGTTGTGCAACTACTAATGACATTGGGTACAACTAATCTTATATTTTATGTCCTAGTAATTAGTCACTATTTAAGGAAAATAGTCAATAAATCAGTACCAAAAATTGATTTTTTAAAAGCTATTTGGGTTTTGATGGTATTGACGATGGTAAGTTTTGAATTCACATAAGGATGTTTAAAAATTGTATAGGAAGCTTCAAATAGTAACTTTGAATAAGGGAATTTGAGAGAAAATTCAATCATTGTTAGTGCATCTACAAATAAAGGACTTTTTATGAGGAAGTGGAAATGATGGAGTTAAAGGAAGAGATTCTCATAATTAATGGAAAACATATACAAAAATGGAGGTTGTAGATGTGGAATTTAAGGTGATGCAAGAGGAGCTAGGAGCTCTTATGGAGTATGTTCATACACTTGAACGATTTTTCAAAGACCTTGGATTGATCATAAAAATGTGGTAGTCACCCATCATAAAGGAACTTTAGATATTTTGAGTGCATCTACTCTACTACTATTTAGAAACAATATTCTTACTATGATGACTAGAAAAGTTGAAATAATGAATGAAATTTAGTTTATTGGGATGGTAAAGACAATAAGGTAATTTTTTGAATAGTGGAACTTGGGGTTGCATTAGCCTATGCAATTTATAATAGAGCCCAAGCTTATTGGCACTTAATTCAAGATACAGGTGGATTGGCTATTTGGGAAGTTGTTGAAATTCCATATAAAGGTGATGTTTCTTTTCTATGATGATAAGGATAGGGAGTTAAAAAGTTTTTGTTAGTATCTATGATTGTTCTATTGGGTACCTTGGCCTTGTGATGTGAAAATTCAATGTTCAAGGTGTTTATAGTTATTTAACTTATCTACTTATTTTTGTTATGTGTATTGTAATGTTTAGTCTTTGATATCCCTACTAGACTTGCATATATTGATATTCATGTATGTTATATCCTTTATATGGTTAAATATCTTGTTTTGGTAGCTCAGACATTCCCTACATACAAAACCATAATATTGTATGAAGAAAATACATTTCCAAATCCTCCTATGATATGCTAGACTTATCCATCTCCATAAATTCTTTTCCATCAAGATGAATTGAGAAGGTGAAAGAGGGTTTGCCTCTTCAAGGCCATGTGATGGATCAATGAATCCCATCTAGCCATCTTAGTTGATATAGAGATTTGACTACTTGAAATTGAACTTAATTTCCTTTTCCACCATTATAATCTAACCCTAAATATTTCAATGCATTTTATTAGGAATCTCTGATTAACTTGATTGCAAACATTGATTATGTTGAGATGAACAACTATACTAATCAACTTCACCATCATAATAGAATGGATGACCTTATGAATGATGATGATTCCTTCTAAAGTAGATATGCCAAGTACAAATATCCTTTCTGGTTGATATAAAAAATTTAAGAGGGACTTTGAGTCTATTGGTCAATAATATAGAGAATATTTTGTAGATTATGTGATAAAGTGATATGGGACTAAATTCAATAAGAAAATAAGAATTCAATTTATGAAAAGAGTAATAAATTTATAATTTATGGCCTTTAGGATCTTTTCGACCATCTAGCTTCATTTGTAGATAATATTACATCTTTACCTACTATTTTCTAATAAAATTCAAGAATGTATTTGTGAATCCATGAGGCCTATCATCATTGTATGGTTACATTTTCAATGAGGCCAATTTGATTTCCTATTTGACAGGTTACAATGAGAATTGTATTCTTATCTTTAGTGAAAATGTGTCAAATAGATTACAAAATAATATTCTAAGCCTAGATATTTAAGGGATCTTCGCCTCTTAAGAGAGCTTGAAAGGAGGAGAGAGCCATTATTTTAATATTTAAAAATCCTCCAAGAGCATCCTTTTTCTATCATGAATAGAAGTGGTTTTATTAATATTGTGAAAATCTCTTATGGATCTATAAAAAATTGTGGTGTTCTTATCTCCCTATTTCAACCAATTCTTCTTGGACTTTTGCATCCAATATATACTTTTTTCTCTTAATTGGACTTCCAAGATAGTTGCAAGTAAGAATTTTTATTATCAAATAAAACTTGATCCATAGTAGAGATTAGAAATTTTTTATATAAAAGTAGCTTCACTTCAATTATTTCCCTCTGAACAAAGATGCTTTCAAATTTGTTGTTGTTCCAACCTTTCAAAAGAGACTTGAGAGTGATAATAACTTTTTACCAAGGAGAAATTTTTGGATCCACTAAATTTTGGGACTCCTTCTCACCGTGTTTTGACCAAATAAAATAAATAAAGACCATGGTACCACATTTTTTCTTACTTAAAAAAAGATTCAAGGTTGGGGTGATCACCTAAGATGTCTGGAAAAATAGGGTAGTGATCAAAGCCTAAGAAACCTATGGAATATTTAGACAACTAATTTATTCCAAGTTAAATTGGGGAAATGAGAAACATACCCAACCATTTTGCAATATTATTGAAGCACATACTCCCATTTGCTTAAGTGAAAGAGTCACTTTTGGGCTCAATATCCAAAAACATATTGTGGTTCACAAAGGAGGTAAAGTGTATTTGGAATTGTGTTTATGTGGAAATGCCTCCCCTTTAATCTATGGAGCTTATAATTGCATCAAAGTCACCCACCAAGAAGAGGACATTGTGAATTGTATCAATTATTGATGCCAATTGATCCCACATTCTTTCTTTAAAATGTTTTTAATAAGGTCATACATATTAAACAATTAAAGAACTTGTTATTTATAGACAAAACATCTTACTTGATGCCAACTAAGACCTTATCCAATAACATCAATGTCCACTTAGGGGCTGTACTAAAGGAGACCTAATCTTAAGAGCACATGTACTTCCTTAATCTCCAATTTTATTTCTTGAAATAAAATTATATCCACTTTTGTATTTCTAATTAATGTTTAATTGGAAGCCACTAATATTCCAAGAAATGATATTCATTGCAATCTTTGGGTGTTTTTCATCCCTAAAATCTGGTCTCTCTAGGTCCTTAACATGACTTCCCCATTCATAATATTAGCTCCTAAGGTTCTGCTCCTTTCTCCTCCTGATTCATAAATAATTTTTGGTTTAATGGATTTCATTTGTGAAATAGGGAGGATATGGTTGGAGACCAAATTTTTATCTTCCTTAAGAATATCCTCCGGAATTGGGGTGTTATCTTCAACCAAATCGTCATTCTAGGTTACTATTAAGGCCTTTGAATTCTCCTCTAAGAATATCTGGTTCTTGACCGGTGTGTTTAGTGGTGGCTGAACAAAAATTTCCATCTCTTCTGAATGAGTGCTCATTGGCCTCGAGGGCTGAATGAAATCCTTAGCAAAGGGAAGAGTTTCTTCAGGAAGATGTAGAGAAAAGGGTTTTCCCGGCGAAACACAATTTGAATTGTCTGCCCTGGGAAACCTTTTCCACTCCTCCCTGGAAGATTTAAATTATCTTTCTCTATCAATCTCCAGACCTACTGCTGTTAGTTCCTGGGGCAATCCGTGCTTAGATGATTCTGCTCTTGACATAATAAGCATACCTGGGACCTTAGGTGATTGCTTTGAAATTCCTATCTCAGATTCAAGGAGAATATGATCAGATAAAAGCAAGAAAATGTCCTTTTCAAAAACATAAGCTAGAATACACCCTTGAACACTGAAGTCTCCCGGTATTCCTCTAGAAGATTGTAGAGACGTAGCCAGACCAGAAACTTCTTGATTTGACATATTAAACGATCAAAATTCGTGTTCCACTCCCAAAGGAAGAGACCCGCACCGTCCATCATCCATGGTCCCCAATTCATCATTCTGTCTTTGTCTTCTTTGTTGAGGTAGGAAACCAAGAAAAATCCCTTTGGGAGAAATTTCGCACTATAGTCCTTGTCATATATTAACTTGGATCCACTTCTCCACGCCAATCGTAGCAGGCCAGATGCCATCGACTTCGCCAATGACAGAAAGGTTGGTAAGGGATTGCTCTTTTTTTCCCACAATTCTGATTTCTAGCCCTTATTCAATCACTGGGGATTCCGAACCGTTCGCCATTTCTTCTGATTCGCTTCAAGCGGAATGTCGGTGAAGGAAGGTTTAGAAAGGAAGAAATCCCTTAAAAATTCTCTTCCGAAGAAAAAAGTTTGGTGAGATTCGCCATACTGCTGCACTGAGTGGCTTCCCATCGCGCTTGTCCTTACAAAATTAAGTTGTAAAGTGAAAGAAGTGTGTTACTATTGGACTATTCTATCTCTAGTGCAATGTTTTCTATAAAGTAGCATTGGCCCATATGTATAACTATTAAAATGTTTAGTTTGATATTCAAGTATTTTTTTAAATTGATAAAACTCTAAGACATTAGACTATCAACTTCATTTTCATTATAATCAGATATAGGTCAATAAAAAGATATTTGAATATTTATAAATTATAAGAATTTTAAAAATTTTAAAACAATTTTTTAAAATATGTTTAATTTGATAGGAAAATTTTCTTTGTAGGAATAAAAGAAAAAACTAAATTTCAATGAAAGTAAAATAATAGACACATTTCTCCCAATTAACCAACCATTAAAAAGTAAGGATAGTCTTCAAATATAAAAGACTCCACAAATGCAATATTTATTAAAAAAAAGTTAAATGGCATAAAAAAGAAAACATAAAACCGTATGACATTCGAGTGTTAGAAACATGACTAACTCTAACAATTTTTCTCGCTTTCAACCAGAATGTAGATGAACACGATTTCCTAATTCAATTACAACATGAAGTTTTCCACTAGATAGTTTATTTTTTGGTAAGTTCATGAAATTCTTAACATCTACATTAATTACACCAGAATTTTGAGTAATCCGTTTCTATGATAAAAACCTCCATGATTATTGTTCTAATCAAGAAACAGATGAAGAGAGTACGTTAGATGGAGGAGTTGTAGCAGTTGTCAAAGCAGCTGGATCTGTTACAGGTTCTTCCCATTTCCTTTTATCAGAAGTGGGTACCATATTATTTGCTCCGTTACTTGTTCCTCCAACGGATTGGTTGCCTTGACTAATAATGGAGGCAATGGCATTTACGACGACAGCTGTAAAATTAGGATCTGAGCTAATGGCGGCAGTTGCTGAACTGACTTTATCTGCAAGATAGTGCTGAGCTGATGAAGTGCTACTAGTGTTGCTGGTGGTGTTGCATTTGGCCAGGACATTCTGAATCAATGACTGGCAAGAGTATCTTGACAGAGCTGCATGAATGGCTCTTGCAACTGGATTGCTAAGTGATGAATCAAGAAAATTTTGGAACTTTGGGCTTTCAATGTCCTGGTTTGTTGTGGAGATGGACGTATTAGGCCTGCTGTATGGATGATGATGAGGCTGGCCATGGTAGAGATGAGTGGTGTTCCAGGGATTCGAACCAGAGACATCATGAGGAGGAGGAACGGAATGCAAGTTGGATCCAACAGACGGGTATGGAAATGGAATAGGGAAAGCTGATGGAGATGGGTTTAACTGTGGAGTGGGAGTTTTGGTAAGGTCTAGTGTGATTGTGGGAAAGGAAGCAGAGCTGTTAATGGTGGGATTGAAGGGAAAGAACTGATTAAGTCTAGATATGTAGGGATTATTGGACTTCGTTGCTTCTAAGCTTGAGGTGGAACCGGATACAAACATGCCGGCTGCTGCTGCTGTGGTGGAAGCCATGGCAGTAGCAGCGATAGGCAGTGGATGGTTGTGGCTTCCCTCGTATGTTGTGATGAGTATTGCCAGGTCATCTGGACATCTTTGTACCTGCTCCACAATGTAATCCTTAAATATCGAATTCTTCAACAGTGTTTTGAAATATTTTTCTCTATTATATAAAGACTAAACAGAGAATATATGAGTATGGGTACCTGCTTTCTAACTGGGCACCCGGGGAAAACAGTGCAACGAAAGTATGCTCGAGGGCAGGGATTGCCCTTAGCTATCTTTTGCCCATACTTTCTCCATTGACACCCATCACTCATCTGAAACATTCATGAATAATCCGATTAACAATCCTAACGAAAGTCTTTATGTTCATATCCTAATGAATAATAATATTTTAGTAACTAAAGAAAAACATTGTAAATAAGACTAGGTGGATTATCAAATCCAGATTTTTATGGTCAAAACTATTTAATGGCGTAGTCTTATCCCATATTAAGGACAGTTTCAATAATAGCTGCGCACTTGCCAGTTGCCAAGGCATGCCTGACATGAAGAGTGCATAATGATCTCATTCAATTACGAGGCACCCAATATATGATCTAATCTATTTCTATTTCAAAAAAGACGAGTAGGAAAGAAAGTCAGTTCTTACTGTTGCTGCTTCGCATCTGACACGTACAGATACTCTGACCTTTCTTACAGGGACTGCAGCAGCTTCTGAATCTTCTCCTGCGTCTTGTAAATTCTTGATTGCTTTATTTAACTTAAAAGCCCCTTGTTGGCTATGATTGATCTGTTCATCCTTCACTCTAGAATTGCCTTCAGAGCTGCTATGTAAATGGAATTGTTGCCCCATTACTGAAGTATCCATAGAATCTGATTTTATCAAGCCACTGTCTGATTTAAGCGGGCTACTTGTTGGACAAGTGCTCAACTCATTAGTTTCTTCGCTGGTTTCTTCATCCTTGAAAGCTAAACTCAAGTTAAAGCCTTTGAGGTGATCTTGAGATCCCACTGTCTGTTTGCCAACCTCTTTCCAAGTTTCTCCGCCTGCAAAATCTTCTTTAGTTGCTTTTGTTGATGAAGGATTTGTCCCGAGGGAGAGAGAGACTAACTCTGACTCCTCTTCCCATGACTTTGCGCACTCCTGAATACAATGATTTGTAATTTTAAGTTATCTGATGATCGTAATGAAGAGTTCTAAGAGGGCTATTCATGTTTATGAGAAATGCGTTCTTGTAACAGTGCTCATGAAATATGGATTGACAAAGATTTAGAATTAAAAAGACCACTTAGTATGGAATAATAATTACTATTAGATTCTATGGCTGCTCACTTTTGGAGTTTCTCCTGCATGCGCAATGTTTTGATTTTGTTGCTTCTGTTGCTGCATAACTCTCACGATATGCATCTGGAGGTTTTGATAATTGTTCATTATCTGAGACAAAGCCAATTTCAATCTCTTGTTTTCCTCTTTCATACAGCCCACCTCTATATGCAAAGTCTCAATCTGTTTACAAATCATCCAAGAAATAACTTAAGTAATCAAGTTATATATATATGAAAATTGGCCGCCCTGAAATAGAGATTAAAAGTGTAGAGGACGGATCGATCATTACTTGACTTCTTATAATAGGCTTCTGTGGCAAATTACAATCCCTCATAGTTAATAATCGGTCGCTCTGTGTATTCATATTCAATTCGGTTTTCATCTGCACACCCAAGTCATATTTTATTAAAAATCAAATGCAACGTCTTTGATTTCAGAGTCATGAAGGCTGTTGCACAATGTTACTCGTCTAATTAAAGATATGAAATTATCATATTTTTAGATTAGATTATGTAAATATTTTTTCATCAATGTTTTAGATCTCATTTTGTAATCTATCATCAGATTGAACAAATGAAAGAAGAAAATTGATGATAAATGATGAAGTGTGATCTGAAACATTGATAAAAAATCAAATCTAACTCTTCTTCAATTGATACTACTTTATTAACGAGAAGAGAAAGATAGAAAGTATATATAAAAAAACATATTGGGTCATCCAAACCCTCTATCAATAAAGGTTAAGAGCTTGTAATTGGTCGTGTCATATTGGGAATCAGATCATCCTAGTGTTCAAAAGAATTTAGTAATGACTGTATTTTAGGGATGTAAGATCCATAGGAAGGACGTAAAAGTGTTTAGCTTCCTAAAAGTAGATCCATAAAATACCTATACAATATTATAAATTACTACACAAATGAAACAGAAAAGGAAAACAATGAAGCAGATAATTATTCTTAAATCCTCTCATAATTTTTCTGCATCAATTAATTTGTCTTCCAATGAAAGTGCTTAAAAACAATCAATTGCTCATGATAATTTCAGTACGGTAGACCTAAGATAAGAGACCAGAAACCCAAAAGAAAATACCCATAATACCCTATTTACAATAATCAAATTCTCTGTCCATTTTTCAACATACCTTATGTCGCTCATCAATTCCAGAATCACTGAGAGATGCAGAAGCCCTTAAAGAAGATTTATTATCATTATGAGTCCCTTCATAAACATGCATGGCATCTCCCTCAACATTAACTTCTACCAAATTTAAATCATTCGTCGAGTTCTGTACTCCCTTGGCCTTGACATCTGGTTCTCCCCCATATGCGTCATCTCCTTGCAGTCTACGAGAAAAATCAATCTCCATACCCCTATCCAGCTTATCTTCTAGAGCCCTCCTTTTCCTGAATTTGAACACCACTATTATTGTTATTGTCAGGAAGACGCCTTTTCAACTTCTTACCCTCCTCTCTCATCACAATCAAAGCCTTCTTTCATGACCAGAAGTATTCACCCCTTTCCTCAATATTATTGGGAGAAAAAAGCAGCTCAAAGAAAACTTTGAAACCAAATACCTTTGAAAGGATCGGTCATTGCAGTCGGAACACAATCTTATAAAACTGCAGCTGTCTGAGAAAAAGAATCGTTATTGTAGATGAAGTGGTTATATCAGTGGGAAAATAATCTGAAACTGCGCTGTTTGGAAAACAAAAACGGACTGAAAAATCGGATTTTGAAAATCTATTGGGCATATAAATTCAACGTTTTGGCATGTTAGTGGAGAGAGAAAGAATGAGACGTTTGTACGAAGCAGCGCTATCGTGTGCCCCGTTGGCTCTTGGAATTTCTAAATTGTAAGCAGGTTTCAACTTTGCTGAATCATTTCAAGAGTTTTATGCGTGCAAGACAATTACATGAAATTTGTGCAAATTCGTCTACTTGTGCCGAATTGGAGAGCGGGAGCGACCCGTCAACACATCTTAGCTAGATTAGATATTCGATGGGACTATTTAATTAAAGTCTAGTTATGTCAGTCGTCCATTTGTCCCGTTTTAACTGCCACGAACATAGAAGAGAGTAGCCTTTGACGCATTAGCTTATGTCACATCATGTCATCTCTGTTAGGTCAGCGCATCTCTTTACGTTCAAGCTTACTCAGGTTGGACCAGACACCCAAAATTCCAAACGTTTCAGATTTTGTGAACATAAAAAACACGCTAACTACATCTTTCATATCTACCTTAATGTAATGAAAAAAATAATAACTTTCCTTAAAGGCGATTTAGGCTGATTTAAGAGAATGCATATTAAATCTTAGTTTCAAAGAGAAATGTGTACTTAGTTTTATGGCTGAACAATGAATGCTATTTGATGAAGATCTAAGTGATGTCTTTGCTAGTAAATTGTTCTGGTTTTATGTTCAATCTATATTCTATTGAGCTTGAGTCCATCACTCTGGGTCAAGTATGTGTTCAAGTCTATGTCCATCGAATTGTCTTTTGTGTTTGGGTATATTCCTACATTATGTGAACTTTTGTTCTATAATTCACATATGATTTGGCACTTCTTATTTTGTCTTTTTTTTTTTGTTTTGAAACTTACAGTTTTTAGAAACACCTTTGAAAGAATATTGTTGTGCTGCAGGGGATGGGTCATCCTAGTTCAACGCACAAAAATGTGTGTAAAGAATCAAAGACAACATGAAATGTCCTAGAATGGTGTATGTAGATTTACTACTCCTTTTAAGTGCACCAAATTTAAGTGTTTTGATATTAATTTCTCCTTAGATACTCCTATAATGAAAGTGGATATATAAGAGTTCTTTAATACTAGTAAATACAAAATGACTATTGATAAATGCCTTTAAATACTAGCAAATAATGTCAACTTTTGCTAAATGTGTACTTAGTTGGATTAAGGTGTTGAATTGTAGTGTCAAAAAATGTCGTTAGGGACATTTTCACTCTTGTTTGGGCCCTCCTTGTGAAAATGAGCTTCATGTTGCCTTGATTTAGTGTTGTAATGTGGTTGATACATTCACATTAGCTCTTGGGCCCTTGTGAACTAATGAATTTAAATTGTGCCTTACTAAAGTGTTGTGAAGTGTTGTAACTCACTTTCACACTTTTCTAAGGTCTCATTAATTAATTACACATGATAATCCCCTTTTTAATTAAAATAAACATTAATCTTGCCTTATTTGAAGTGTTGTAAAGTTTTGTGACCCACTTTCACACTTTTCTAGGCTTTCCATTAATAATTGGGCTTTATTATACTTTAATTGGCCCTATTTTGCATCTGTAAGCCTCATTCATTGCATCTTTTCGAGGATAATCGTGACACCATTCAATACCCAATCATAATTCAAGTGTTTCTAGCTTGTGTGGCCTAGATTTAGTGATCCGGGACTCATTTACCACCTTGGGCGAATGAGTCCAACCTATGTTTTTGGGTCTCAAACCTATTTTTACACCTTTCTAAGTACTTTTGATTTTTGGTCCCATACATTATGCCAGATGGGACTCATTCTCCATCTTGGGAAAATGAGTCTCGTGTGGCCCAAAATTAGAATAATTCAATTTTTTGGTGGGATTTTATTCTCCTAGATTTGATGTCGGCTTGTAGTGTTGTAATTTCAGGAATTCTTGCATAATTGAGTATAAATACAAGGTTCTTTCTCTCATATTTTCACTTAACATTCTAACAAGCAATCAATTGTTTACAAGAGTATTCAAGAGAAAATTTTCAAACGTTTTAGAGCAACATTCAAGGATTTTGTGCATCATGTTGTTTTAGAGCTAACAATTGTGGTGTAGGATTTTGTGATTCAAGCAAGCATTGCATTCAAGATCAACATCATTCAAGCAAGAATTAAAATCTACATCCATTGCAGCCACTACAAACATATTTGTAGCACCTTATTGCTAGGGTTTGATGAGTTGAAACATTGTTATTTGTTCATTCATCATTCTCCATTCTTATTTGATTTCATTTCAAGGATTTCTTTCCAAAATAGGGTTTGAACAAGGAAAACCCCTATCCACTAACCCCCAACATTTTCCCCTCTCCTTTGTGTGTGATTTGCAAGTATAGGTTACAAATTTCCTAAGGAACTAGATTGGAGAGAAGTTGTTAAGAGATTAAAAGTTGTCAAAGTTGTCATCAAGTCTTGGAGAACCTTGGAGAAGACCTACAAGTTGCAATTCAGGGATTCAAATCTGAAAAATCAAGCAGGAAGGACACAACAGGCAAAGAAGAGCAAGATTAGTTTTTCAAGTTGGAGAAAAGCCCAATTGGACTAATGGGCCACTTCTGGCAAATGAGACTCAGTTCTAGTCAAATTTTTAAGAGGTTGCAAATTTGGATACCCTTTTGGCAGATTCTTGTTCTTGATCATTTTTTTTGACTTTCTGAATGCCCTCAGGGGCCTATTTGACCCAGACTTTGACTCTCAATATCTTTCATGTACGAGCTCAAATTTTGACGAAACGAACATCATTGGGTGATCCCACAATAGTGGTTTACAATTTTTAGCCAAACTGGACACTGATATATTTTTTTAAACACAATCTCCACATTTGGGCACCTATAGCGATTAAACCGTAAGGAATTTGAAGATGATGCAAACTAGAGTCTTGTCATATTTTGTCTGTAGATTCTAAAAATATTTTTTTCAATTTTTTGGAATCAAATTGCACTTCTTTTTCCATCTCCCACGAAAATTGGTTTTTTTCAAAAACAACATTTTTAAAAAGTGACACACATCGTAATGCATAACTTTTTTCCTTGAAAGATAAAATTCCAATTCTTTCAAATTTAGATTTGTAACTATGATATCTAGTGCTTCCACTTGGTTAGATAGTTTTTTATTGAATATTTTTTCTTTAATCAAGTTTCAAATCAAATCAATTACAATTCAGACATAACATGACCGTATAACGCATAACTTTTAATGTATGTATCAAATTTTTTTTTTTTTGTTGGATCAAGGACTCCAATATCTGGTGCACTCATATTTTTAAATTTTTTTTTGATAATATTATATTTTTCCAGTTGTGCAGAACAGAGAGTTTTGTTTTCAGTGAAAAACCTATATTTAATAAAACTTAAAAAATAGATAGATAATATAATCAAAACATACTAAATTTATATTCATTGGATAGCTCATTTTGAGGGGAACCTGATCAATACTAGTTGGTTTTTTGAGATCTCCTCCATTTTCATTCTCAAATCGAGCTTCGAAACACCAAATTTTCAACAATTCTGGTGCCTTAGGAAGCAAGGATGAAAAAAGAGGGGTTCGGCCGAACAATTATTCGGTCGAACATCCTAGAAAGGTTCGGTTGAATAGGGGTTCGGCCGAACCACCAACACATGGAATAAAAAAAAAGAATTTAAATGGGTGCATCCGAATTTTAGTCATATTGAAGTGGGTTTGGCAGAACCTGGGTTCGACCGAACCCCTTTAATATTATTTTTTAATTGGTGCATCCATTGGTTCGACTGAACCAATAAAATGGTTTGGTTGAACCATTGGGTTCAGCCGAACCCATTTGATATGAGGAATGGAAAAAAGTCAAATTTTCCTTCCTCTTAGAAAGTGTAAACCATTATTCTAAGGTGACCCCATTGGGTTTGTGTCATCGAGCTCTTTAATTTGACATCACTTATGACCAATTATGAGTTGGTCAAATTTTCACCTTATGACGGGCTCCTAGTCTAGGGTTGACTGATCATAACTTGAGCATACAGACTCCTTTTTAGCCTATTCAGGTTACGTTGGAATCAAGATTCTAAGCTTTACACTATGGCATCACTTTCAGGAGAAATTGGAACACTTCAATTTTTAGGTTTTGTAGATCCACTTGGATCAATGACTGATTCACCCAACTTGGCGAATGAGTCCCAGTTAGCAATAAAACCAATTTTTTTAGTGATTCGGACCTCCATTTAGTCATCTCTAGTTTCCTAGGTGCACACCTTCTTGTCTTCAATTTTCTGTTTCATTTCATTTACTTTCATAAGTCATTTAGTGTTAGTTTGCATTGAATTAGGGTTTTGCATTTCATCTTGCATTTCATTACCTTTTCCAAGTTTAGACTTGGTGGTGAACCCCTCATTAGATCATATTCAACCCCTAGAATAGTCCTCTTACAAGATTTCTTTCTCTTTTGAATTGAAATCTTAAGGGTTTGTTCTTGAGTGAAAGTGAAAAATGCCCCTTTTAGGTACCTAAAAACTAAAGGTTGGATACAAACAATTTTCCACCTTTCATTTTGGTGAAATTACATTTAGAAAATTTCATTTTATGATTTGGAGTGCATTATCATCCTAGATTTAGCTTGCATTAGGAATTACATTGGTTAACTTGCATTCTAGGATTTCAAATTTTGCATGAGTGAAAGCTCATTTAGCTTGCATTTTGGCATCTACTGAAAATCATTCAAAATCTACATTTACATCTTAGATACAAATTAATAAACATAAAAAGCATAAAATTCAATTAAAAATTTCTAAAATATTTGAAAAAAATTATCACTGGTACTCATTCACCACCTTGTGTGAATTAGTCCCTTTACATATTCTACATTTCATTTTTTGGCGTTCAAACTTTAGTTTTTGAGTTTTTGTGTATTGTTATTACTTTTCTTTTTCTAGTTTACAAATTCTTTGTTTCATGCAATTCATTGCATCTAGTTTCAATTACTTCATTTTGTGCATTGCTTAAATTCAAAATCACATTATTGCATAGCTTAGAATCTGACATTTGCATCATGGATATGCAATTTAGAAAGCTTTGGTTGTCCTTAAAGTCCTTATTATATGTGTCAAGTTGTGCTTTTGGAAATGATCCTAATGAAATTGAACTAACTCATGCTCCTTTAACTCCTAATGCATGTCCTCCTCATGATGTTGACATCATTGGAGAAGATGATGACAATATGAATAGGTTCCTAGATGATTTTCTTAACAACCTTGAAGATAATGCATCCTTTTACCCATCAATGAAACAACCAAATATAACCCCCCTGATACCACACTGATACATTTTGGTATTTTTTTTGAGTCATCGAAAAAAATACCAAAATGTATCAGTGCCACCTTTTGAGATGTTTGGTTACATACATCTTGAAACAAAAGATGAACCTAAGTTCCCTACAATAGGTGAACCTAGTTCCTCTAAACAAGAAAATACTCAACCATTTTATGATAACAAACTAACAAACACTCCCATCAACCTAGAAGAGACATATGGAAAAGGACTCATGATCTTGAGTAAACAAGGATGCGATACAAGAAGTGAACATAACATTCATCAAACTTCCTAGATAAAATACCAACTAATGAAAACACAAAAGGGTTAGGGTATCAAGATCCCCCTCGCAACATAACACCTCCTAGAGAATACCTAAGGCTTTGTCATGATGGTATAGTAATCTTAGAATCTCCCCCTTATATGAATTTCCTTCTTCCAAAAGAATAACCAATGACTCATAACAATAACAAGGATAAGGATAAGATCATCTTAGGACCTCCTGCCCTAATCTCCTCTACAAAAGTTGGTGAATCTAGCAAACATTGGAGGCCCTACAGGTTGCAAAAAAAAAAGTTCCCTTGTTTGCCACTTGAAATTGAAAGGAAACTACAATTTCTTTTGAACAAAGAACTAATAACATTACCACCAATGAAAGACATAATCATACTATATCCTAAATATGAAAAAATTCCACATTGTCGATACCATAGAACTCTTTCTTGGACATAGTACTGATGAGTTTCATGCATTCAAATTAATATTAAACAATTTTCACTTTGATGGCAACGATTTCCATCAATTTATTGCATAACAATGCATTTTACACATGTATTGCTAAAGCCACATGTCAACAATCACCAATTCCCTATGGAAAATAGTGTAGACTATCACTGTGTATTGAGAAGAACATGAACTATTTTATTACTTTGCAACCATCGCCAGTAGATAGAAACCATAGAACAAATAATGTTGATTCCAATTGGAATTCAATTTCACTGGCCTTCTCTATTGACATTCCAAGCACACTTTATATTAAAAATTAAAAAATCCACTACCTTTTTTCCCAACTAGGAGCCAGAAATATATACACACAAAAGTATGTGTTTCTTTTGTTGTGTTTCATTTTTCTTTTCTTGTGTGCAAATATGTATGTATGTGAAATTAGATGTAGACAACATTCATATATACTTCTCCCCCTATTTATTGCTTTGGTAACATAGTTGTTATTTGTTTCATCTTCAAAAGGAATTCTTACAATAATAGGCTTTATATTAAGCATAATAAGAAACATTTCTTGCCACATACAATGTGTTGAAAATATTTTTGAAGTTATTTAAGGAAGAATGTCTATAGAGTATAATGGCCAATTTTGAATTAACCCTTTTGCATAAATTCCATATCTTTGATCTGCTACTTCTAGTGTAATGACCCTCATAAAAAATGTGTAAACATGCATTGTCTAAAAGTTGTTTTCTTTAAAGTAGTTGATTAAAACTATGGAATTCATGCAAAAGACATAGACTGAAGATCGAACATTATACTTCAAGGAACTCTTTTCCATAATAACCTTAAAGATCTTTTCAATGCATTCTACCTGCTAAGGCCTAATATTTTCAATTGTTGCTTGCATTGAAAATCAGATCTTTGAGGAAAAATTCAAAATAGTAAAGAGGGTGGTGAAGCAGGAAGGCTGATGAAAATTCCTACCGAAGTGCACACAATAAGGGAAAACCACAAAATAGGAGGTTGCATAATTTTTCCATTTGATTTATGTAGTTTTAATCTTCTTGTGTTGGCTGAGTGTAGAGTATATTGCTACTACATGTGAGTTCATAAAGTTATGTTTCATATTTCTATCTTTAATATTGCTATGGTCGCATAACTTAGAATGATAGGCTTTATACTAAGTGCAATAAGAAACATTCATTTCACCATTGATCACAGTAGGGGGGCAATGTATGTTCTTGCTTAGGGGTTTGGTGACAGCCTAAGAGGCTCCATGAGCTAGTATGATAGGGTGGACAAAAAGATTTCTTTTGTTACATTTCATTTTATTTTCCCTATGTGCATATATGTATGTGTGTAAAATTAGATGCAAACAACATTCATATGCACAACAACCTCTATATTAAGTGTAATAAAAAAAATGATATCACCATTAACTACGCTAGTGGAAAATGTATGTTGGTCTACCAATATAATCAATAGTGAGACCAATGTTTCATCTCACACTTAATATACAGTCTATCATTCTAAGAAATCCTTATTGAGGCCTAGACAAATAAGAATTATCCTTCAAGCCACACAAAAACAGCCAACAATTCCTTATCAAGAAGAACCTAAACTATTTTATTACTTTGCAACCATCACCACTACACAAAAACCATAAATCAAATAATTTATTTGAGGCCATAGAACAACAATAAACAATGCATTATGGAAAATAGCATAGACTATTTTATTACTCCAACAAGTATTAAATGCAAGGTCTAGAAAACTGGAACACAACATATCAATCAATAAGAGAAATAGGTATGTACCTTTGAGTCATTCTATTATGGAATAATTGAATTGTGAACATATTATTATAAGTAAAACTAATAATATCATCTTTATTGAACCTTATGGTCTTTATTCTCAAATTTTGTGATTAAATCTTTGACTCTCAGTACCTTGTTATGTTAATTAAGTATCATATGAACCATGAGTAGAATTCATGTTAATGAGAATTATATATTAAAGGAAACATTATTTATAAAGGAAAACAAAACATTCATACTAAATAAGGCATGGGTTCTCTATATTTTATATTATCACATCCCATGTATGAGGGTGTCCCCATATAAAATGATGAATCTATGTTGTATGGGATTTTGTGAAATTTGTTGTGCATATCTATACGTACATCTATATACAAAAAAACTAAAGAAGAACATTAGACCATGTTGTATTGAAAACTAAGAAATAATTTTTCTTGATGGCTATGCAAAGAAGATCATTGTTCATATATCAATAATTAGTGAAGGTACTGATGATCATTTTAAAATTATTACTTTGATTGAGTTAGACATAACATCAAATTAGGGTTATTATTAGTTGGTTATTCATTGTGATGAAGTTACATTATGGTGAATTAATTGTTGGTTTATTGACGCATAGCCATACTATTATATCTTAAGTTCATTGACGTGCCTCAATCAATACACTCAAATATGTCTATATCTACATCTATATCAAAAGAAATAAAAGAAGAACATTAGACCATGCTTTATTGAAAACTAAGAAATAATTTTGCTTGATGACCATGGAAAGAAGATTGTTGTTAATTAATTAATAATTAGTGAAGGTATTGATGACACAAAAAAATAGAACAACCCCACAACCTAGCAAATTTTTTAAATAGTGGATTACACGGGAAAAATCACAAAACAAAAGAATTCACAATAAAGACATGCAAGGGGGGAAAAAAACAACCATGATAACATAAACTATTTAACTGCCTTGTAACCATTAGCACCACAAATAAATCATAAATGAAACAATATTGGTTTCAATAGTGTTATAGATGACAACATAATTCACAGTAACAAACCCATGAAAAAAAAAAAAATCAACCTCGCACCAAAACAAATTCCTTTTTCAACAACACCCTATCGCTAATGAAATAATTTAGCCAAAGCTAGAGAACAATAGTCAACAATGCATTATGGATAACAACATAAATTCTATAACATTTACTATTTAATTGTGTATAAAAAATGAAACAATATAGCCAAAGCTAGAGAAAAACGGTTAATAATGCCTTATGAAAAATAATATAAACTGTATAACATTAACTATTTTATTATGTCACAACCATCACAAAAAAGCGAAATCCATAAATGAAACAATAACGGTTTCAAAAATGACCTAGAAAATTTCTTTTTCAACAGTACCTTATCAAAAACAAAATAATATAGACAACATTCATATATACTCCTCCACATGTTTATTATTTTGGGAAGATAATTGTTACTTTTCTAGTCCTAAGAAAGGAATTATTACAATAATAGGCTTTATATTAAGCCTAATAAGAAACAATCGTTGCCACATACAATGTGTTCAAAATATTTTTGAAGTTATTCAAGGAAGAAGTTCTAGACAGTATAATGGCTAGTTTTGAATTAACCCTTTTGTATGAATTCCATATCTTTGATCTGTCACTTTGAGTTTGATGATCTTCATCAAGAACATGTAAACATGCATTCTTTAAAAGTAGTTTTCTTCATAGTAGCCAAGCAAAGATCTAGAATTCTTGCAAAAGGCTTGATCGAATCTAGCACATTATACTCTGAGGGACTCTTTTCCACAACAACCTAAAAGAGCCTCTCAATGCATTCTACCTACTAAGGCCTAATTTTTTCAATTGTTTCCTGCATTGAAAAATGAAGCTTAGGAAAAAAATTAAAAATAGTAAAGATGGTGGTTGAGCAGGGAGGCCGAAGAAAATTTCAGCCAAAGTTCACACAATAAGGGGAAACCAAAAACTAGGAGGTTTCATAACTTTGTCATTTGATTAGTGTGATTTTAATCTTCTTGTGTTGGATGAGGGTAGAGTATATTGTTACTATATGTGGGTTCATAAAGTTATGTTCCATATGTCTTTCTTTGATATTGCTATGGTTCCATAACTTAGAATGATATGTTCTATATTAAGTGCAATAAGAAACATTGGTTTCACCATTGATCATAGTGGTAGGCAATGTATGATACAACTATCCACAATGCCTTATGGATAACAACATAAACTCTATAGCATTAACTATTTTGTTACATATCAAAAATGAAACAATATAGCCAAAGATAGACAACAATAGTCAACAATGCCTTATGGAAAGAAATATAAATTGTATAGCATTGCAACCATCACCACAAAACAAAAGCCTTAAATGAAACAATGATGGTTTCAACACAAACCTAAAAAAATATTTTTTCAACAATAACCTATAAAAAAATGGATCAATATAGCCAAATCTAGAGAACAACAGTCAAGAATGCCTTATGGATAACAACATAAACTCTATAACATTTTCTATTTTATTGCAAATTAGAAATGAAACAATATAGCCAAAGCTAGAGAACAACACTCAACAATATCTTATGGAAAATAACATAAACTGTATAACATTAACTATTTTATTGTGTTGCAACCATCGCCACAAATGGAAAGCCATAAATGAAATAATACTGGTTTCAACAGTGACCTAGATGGAAAACCCACAAAAAAAACTAATTTACAACAACAAACCTATGCATAAAAAAGACAAAAATAACCTTGCACATGCACAAATTCTTTTCCCAAGACTGCCTTATTGAAAATGAAACAATATAGCCAAAGCTAGAGAACAACACTCAACAATGCCTTATGGGAAACAACATAAAATGCATAACATTAATTATTTTATTGCATTGCAACCATCACCACAAAATAAAATCCACAAATGAAACAATATTGGTGTCAACAACGACCCAGATGAAGAAACCCACATAACAATCTTTTTTCAACAACACCTTATAAAAAATGAAACAATATCATCAACTATTTTATTGCCTTAGCAAAAATGAAACAATATAGCCAAAGCTTTGTAAACAATGCCTTAGTTTTCTTGCAACCATAAATGAAACAATATTGGTCTCTATAGCGACCTAGATGAAAAAACCCATAGAATAGTCTTTTTTCAACAATGCTCACCTTATAAAACATGAAACAATCTAGCCTAAGCTAGAAAACAACAACCAACAAAGCCATAAATTGTTTAATTTCCTTTCAACCATTGAAACCACACAAAAACCATAAATGAAACAATATTGGTCTCAACAACGACCTAGATGAAAAATCCCACAGAACAAAAGAATGCCTAAGCTAGAAAACAACAATCAAGAATGCTATAAACTTTTACAAACCCAACAAAACCATCACCGCAAACTGCGAACCATAAATGAAATAATATTGGTTTTAACAAACAATATAGTCTTTTCTCAACAATACATTATCGAAAAATGAAACAATATATCCTTTTCAAGAACACCTTATCGAAAAATGAAACAATATAGCCTAAGCTAGAGAAAAACAATCAATAATTCCCTATGGAGATCAACATAAATTGTATAACATTAACTATTTTATTCTGTTGCAACCATAGCCACAAAATAGAAGCCATAAATCAAACAATATTCATTTCAATAGCGACCCAGATGGAGAAACCCACAAAAAAAAATCATAGTAACAAACCTGAAACATAGATTTTTTGCACCAATGCACTTCTCTAGCTCTTCTAGGGTTTTTCACCTAAAAGGAGAGAGGTAAGGCCAAAAATGCTAACTAGTTCATTCAAATTATGTTATCTAGGATGTTTTCTAAACTAAACGAAATAAACTAAATGTAATTAAGTGATTTAAAAAGCTGAAATATGAATGCAAACCTAAGATTTGTGCTATGTTTGAAAACACACTATGATATGCAAACAATGAACTAAATGAAGAAATAATGCATAACATAAAGAAGCAAGATGAAACAGAGTGCACCTGGGCAATGTTTGATGAATCTAGAAAGTTGTGGATGATGACTGAAATCACTAAAATTTCACAGTGGGACTCATTCACCCTAGGTGGCAAGTTAGTCCTCCTACTGGTGAAAAAGTGTTAGAAACTGTTTTCTGACTATCGGCATCCAGAATCTGACAAAATTCATATTTTCAGTCCTAAGGTGGGACTCATTCTCCACAGGTAGCCAATCAATCCTCTCCCAAATTTTTGAAAAATTGGGAGATAACTCTGCAACACCATATATGGAAATCTCTAATTGTCGGGTTGTCGAAGTCAATTCTGTAGGAAATGGACAAAAAACCTTCTCCAAGCTTGAAATATGAATAAGTTGACTTGAAGCACCTAGTTGACTTGTTTACCAATCTTCAACACCAAAATGCTTGTTAAATCTACATACCTAGGTCTGCAAACACACATGGAATATGGGAAACATGGTTGATGGTTAGCAAATAGGGGCTTGCCTTGGTCAAACCCTACTTTTGGTAATCAAACCCTTAATAAAATAGTAAAATGAAAGAGAATGATAAAATAATAACATGTAATAGTTATTAACTTACCAAACCCTTGATAATGCAAATCTAAAGTAATGTCAACGGATGCTCCAAAGTGCTTGAATATTGCTTGAATTGATGTTGTAGAATGCTTGAATGAGTGAGAAGATGTAAAATGAGATGAAAATCAGATATTTATGCACACTTGTGCCTTAGTTAACCTTTCATACCTCATCACATGCGGACAACAAGTGTTTTTGAATAAAAACTAGGAAATAAAATTTTAAAAAATTGAATTTGGAGCCAAGGGGGACTCATTTGCCACCCATGGTGAATGGGTCCCACCTAGGACCTAAAAATATGTGTTAGGAAATATGTTGCATTTAATGTTATTTGTTGGGTTAACATTCAAAAATACACTTAATTAAGACATATAAGGGCATAAAGGGGTCAAATAAAGCATGGGAAAGGGATAAATAGTAATGTTATGCCTAGAAAAGCATGAAATCTTATTACAAGACTTTACAACACCTCAAAATAGGACACGATAAGTGAAGAAAAGGCGATTTTTACAAGTGAATTGCAATAAATGGAGTCTAGAAGAATGTAGAAATGTCTTACAACACTTCACACCACCTTCACAAGACGTCACTATTTGAATTTTAGTACCTAAATATGCATGTTCAAGCCATGTTACAACATAAAATCAAAGAAAAATATATCAAATACCATGAAGCAAGACCTAAACGCCCATGAAAATGACAAGGGGGTCCATTTTTCTACAACAAATTTAGCCCTCACTTTAGTGAGAGGATGAATTTGCTTCAAAATCACACTAAAGTAGACATTCAAGAGATATCCAAAAGTATAGATGTAGATGAAAAAGAATGAAAAAGATCAAGAAGGCAGTCAAGCCCCCTTGATCAAAGATCCTAAGTCAAACCAACAAGGTACAAAATCATGCAATGGCAAGAACTAAGAAAAGAAAAATAGGGTGGAAAATATGTACTAACTCTAGGGCCATGGAACTTCAGGTCATCTGCAGGATGAGAAGTCCACAACTTACTCACTCTGAGGCCACAAAACTTCTGGTTGTCTGCAAGGTGAAAAAACCCAAAAGATGAGAAACATACACTAGTTGGTATGAACTCACAAACACAAAGGTGGCTATGGTGAAAGTCACGCCGCTAGATGGGCTTCCCCCTCAACCATATCAAATTTATACCTCCAAAGTACTTTAATAAGGCACCACAAAGGAAAATGATGGTTTTCGAGCTCCATGAGGTAAGAAAAACTTTGTATACTTGACATTCGTAGACATTGTTAATGAAAAAATAGTGTAAGGACTGTTCAAAGGAATTTTTCTTTGTTCATTCAAGGTCTCATCTTAGGAAACATTATTCCCAATCTCTCCAAGAGAGGATAAGTGCAAACGATCTCATCTTGTTTCCAAGAGAGGATTTTTGCACAAGGTCTCATCTTGGGGAACATTGTACCTAATGCTTCCAAGAGGAAATCACAAGAAACATAAAATCACCCAATGAAATGTGAGTGGTGATGTATGCCCCCATTTTAAAGTGGTTGTGAGCACTTGTACTATGAGCAATTTCTTCGAAGTAGAAGAAGAGGACATGAGATCTTACTTGGAAATCCCTATGCCAAGTCATATGTTTTCGATAAGCTACGTCATGAAAAAGAGAAGTATGTCATATGTAACCCAACTTAAGGCATGTCGTCCACATCCCAAGCTTTCTCTTATGTATTCATGAAAGGTTAACGACTAGCCCAAAGGAGGAAACTACAACTGACATATGAGGACAAGGCTATTGAACCCCTTCCCCCCACTTAGTGCAGGATAGAGGTGGCCCAAAAGGATTGATGAGATGCATGCTAGAGTGAAAATAAATAGAAATTAGAGGAATGAGGTGCCCCCACATAGGGAAGCATACCAAACTCCTGAAAATGTTGTATTTTATGACTCAAGTAATTACATTCATTAGTGTAATGGCCATGAATTCTATGATATGCATAGAATGAAGTCTTGGAATAGCATTTCTTTCAAGTTCTTGGAGGGAGGGTGATCAAGTGATCTTGGATGAGTCTTGACAAGATGTCCTCTTGATCAATAGTAGAAGGTGGTTGTGTGGTTTGTTTCATAGATACATCTTGATTAGTATTGGATGTCATACTTACACAAGTTTCTCTAGATTGTGAAATTTTATGCTTCTGATTAGAGGAAAGTATAAAATCTAACGAAGCAAAATCATGAACATTTTGTGAGATGAAATTGATATTAAGTGAAGGTGTATCTTTTTGATTCATGGTTAAAGGATGATGTTCAAGAATACTAGTCGATAAGGATGATGTAGGAGGGTGTTGTGTGATATTGTCGATCTTGAGTGAAGGTTTGGGGATCTTGGTCAAAGGAGAATAACCATGACCATGAGTTTTTTGTTGTGTACTTGGCTCTATATGGTTGTGGATACCTTGTTCTCGAGCACCATAATGTTTTCCACTATATCCAAATCATTTCATTAGGTTATACCCCTTTCCATTTCTTTGGAATTGGGTGGTTGTTTGTTATTGTGTTTGTCAAGTGCATTGTCTAAAGTAGTTGAGGTGGATTCTTTTGAAAGGTTAGCCAAATTTTGCATTGAAATGATTGTTGGTTGTTCTTATTTCTCATCTTTCTTTTGTGTAAGTATGTATTCACTCATAAATGATGGTGTGAATTCTAAGGATCCCCAATCATCACCAAATAATTTAGACACTGTTTCCTCATTATTTTATTCTATTTCAAGAGGGTCTATATTGGATGTTGGAATCAATGTTCTCAGAGAACTTGTAGCTCCTTTTTCAAGGTGCAAGAAACTTTTAGGCTCAGGGTCTATTTCAACTTGATAGATATGATTGTTATGGACATATTTCATGATATGATGAAGGGTTGAAGGCACTACATTCATCTCATGAATCCATGGTCGACCTAGAAGAAGATTATATGAAAGGTCATAAGGCATGACATAGATAGGAGTTTGCAAAGTAACCACTCCAACCATAATAGGAAAAGTAATTATCCCAAGCAGTTGCTTTGTTGTATTGTCAAATCCTCGAATGGAGATAGAATCAGGTATTATTTGTGACCTATCAACATCTAATCGATCAAGGAGACTCACACTACACACATTAAGGGTAGAATTGTTACCCATTTTTCACTCATTGGTTCAAAAGGGTAAAAATTTGTTTTAAACTAGAGAGAGTATGTTTCATTTTATTTTCCTTCTTCATCACATTCAAATGTATAAATGAAAATCTGAAAATATTGCAACTACAAGCTATTACATTCATACATATGCATGTAATATAGAAAAATTCATATATTTCTGAAAATGTAATCTTTATTGAATGTGATAAGGTACATGTGTCTCACACAACAAGCCGTGAGACTGACTTTTCTTTGATACACATAAAGGTAAGTCAATACATGTATAAGGAAATAAATAAGCATGTAGAAGGGATGACCAGTCACTTCCTGAATGACTGCTTGAGGTTTGTCTCGCTCTGATGTTGTCCTCATGGCTTGTCAAGTTCCTAGTTTCCTTGCGCTCTTGTTCCTGCAGTGTTCAAGCAATGTGTTAGAGTTATACTCTAAGCAATGAAAAGTCATAACTATACATGATCATTTATATTATCCACCTATCCATGCATCGATTTGTCTCCATGTGCATCCGAGGATCAATGAATGCCTTAGGTGTCTAGGAAAACCATTTGGTCAACGTACACACAAAAGACAGTCATTTTTTCCTAACTTGTTTGTTTCATGTGCAGCTATAGGTATAGTTATTTTCAGATTAAATGAGTGGAGATAAATGTGGCTCCCACAAGGGTTGAGCCTAGCTCATAATAAGGTATGCATACAAAAACATCATAAGTAAATGCAGATGTGATTTACCATTTTTCATTAACAACTATAGTAAGAGTGCAATGTGTTTCAAATCATGAACATAGCTTTGAACATAGTTGTTACAAGCTCATATGTGCAACAAGGGACTACAGGAATTCATTGATCAGTTTAATCTAAAGAAGTAGTTAAATGTTACAATGATATAAAGGAAAGCATGAGATTCAATGCCTATAACACATACTGTAGGATACAATCATCTTTCCTACCAGTATGATAGTCATGTTATGGAGTACAATGTAAAAAGTGAGATAATAAGCAATTCTCAAAGAGGATAATATATGTTTTGGCTTATCTTTCATTATAAAAGATCACAATCATTGTTTATAGTAAACAATGGGTTCATTCAACATGTTTGATTTGTGTTCTAAGAAATTGGAAGCTTACAATCATGAAGGAAATGCTTATACAGACTGGAACAACATCAACATATAAATGTTTTGTGGATGGGTCATGTTATGATAAACTCTGTAAGGGGCAGAGTTTTGATTATTGGAAATACAATCCTTTGATTAATTTAAGGACAGAGTGACAGGGGACAACATTTCCTTTTTCCTATAACCTTCAAGCAGTAATCATTATGATCTAAGAGATAAAAGGAGCAGTATTCATAAGCAAAGGAAGTAAAGTAACTACATGTTTAAGGGTGTATTGTTAAGTTTTTTTCTTTGAGAGTGATCATCAATTTTATGAATTTAAGAATGCAAGAGGTCATTCAAATTTGCTTCAACATGTGGATTATTGTTGTTTCTCGAAGTAAATCAGAAGCAAGTATAGTTCCCTTTACAAGTGACAATATTATAATAGGAAAAGCAACCATATATCTAAACACTCCAAGTTGTATTTTGTCAGAACCTTCATTTATGTGAAATGAAATAGAGATCAACAAAATTGAAGGAATACTGTACTGACTCAGGAATAATATTTATGGCCAGGATCTATTGTTTTCTTGAATCTTCAGTCTCACAAAAATATCAATAATAGCTTATCAGAGGCATTTCAATCAATTGATGGAATAACAGTCAGAAGGGAAAAAATGAGCAACAGTAGCAAAAAGACAATCAAACTGTTGATGTGAAGACACTCATTTATGTGAAATGGAAGAGCCCATTAAAGTGTCCACAACAGAAACCCACGGCCTATGGATAATGGCCATAAAACTCTTGAAATCTTTTAACATGGATTTAAAGGCATAATGCTCATTAAAGAATGGCTTGCAAGCTAATCCAACTATCGTGAAGATCTAGGTTCACCATGAAAATTAAGAAGCCAGAAATAGGTGTATAAAAGCCACCTTGAATGCCTGTACTAGAATACTTTAAGACTGCAGTTACATAGATACAATGAGCCCTTACAACTATGGAAAATAAATGCAGAAGTTGAATGTTACCCAGTATGGTTGCGGCCCAAAATTTTCCATTTATGTACATAAATGTTTATATCTATAGGCGTATGCATAGAGAGAACAAAAAATGATATTATTTTTGTACACATTGACAAAAGAAGCTAATGAATGCATTGAAACAACAAGCATTGAATGCTTGTACTAGCTAGCAAGAAGACTGAAGTCCTTATTTTCTAAATGAAGCCTCTACAGGAAAATGAATTAGTATAAAGATAGTTTAGATGCATGAGACAAACAAATTTAACTTCATTTTACATTCCTTAAGATTCAGCCATTCAAAAAAATGATTTCTCTGATGTATACAAATAAAATTTTCACATGGCGGCCTGGGTGTTGCTCAAATTCCAAGTCTTTGCAAACACACAGTTCAGATGAAAGAGGCACAAAAAGATAAAGTGCATTCGAAGATCATCAAAAAATTAACAAAAAACAACTGATATTTTTGGGTGGAGCATAGCATACCACACTTCATTGCGTGAATTCTGTATAAAATGATAGGTTCTCATCCAGATTCACCTCCAAAAGCATCTAACTTTTGACCTATATATATCTCATGGCGGCGCATCAAAATAGAGGAAATGTATGAAGCAAAATGAAATTATGATGTGATTTTGATCTTTAGGGTTTCTTCTACCCTAAAATGCCAACAAAGGAAGGCATGTTTCTTTCTTCTTATTTTAAGAACTTTGCAATAAACTAATACCCCTAACCTTTCTATTAAGCTATGTTTTGTAAAGACTTGGTCAACATTCCCTTTTCATATGTTTTTTCTAAAACATAGGCTAAAGCCTTGGCCATTTATTTTTGCATTTTGTTTTGAAATTGTAAAATATTTACTTAAGTGGTGTATTTATAAACCACTTAGTTTATATTATTCTAAATGAAAAAAAGGGATACAGTTGAGTCTTAATGATAAGGAGAGGCGATATAGGGAAATTTTTTTAGTTTCCCAACATTGGGAGTAAAATAAGGATATTTGAAAACAGTTTAGAAACATTTTTGAGCATATTTAGGGACCTTTTTATGGTGGGATAAGATTAAATTGACTTTTTCAACCATGAAGAGTCATTTTTGATGCAAATTTTAGGTCCTTGTTTTTTGGCTTTATGTTGGCTTACGAAAATGAGGTTTTCTAGAACCTTATTTTGTGGAGCAACTCAGGAGTTTGGCTACTTAGCCATTTTTGTAACTCATTTGTAGTCAGTTGCAAATAGGCAGATAGTGACTTTGTGACTTTGAGAGTCCCTTGTCATATATTTTGTAGGTTTTGTAACTCATTTGGAGCATAATATATAGAGTTTACCTTGGTCACTGTTGATGATTCAAGTTACCATCTTGTTCTTGCAAAGTGTTGAGCATTTCAGGTTAATGATCAAGTTATTTTGTGAATTTCTTCTATTCCCTTATAACCTTATCTTTTGTACTTATGCCTTCCTTTGCAAAAGTAGGATTATACAAATTACAAACTGTGATCACAGAACTACACATGGATTCTAATATGTGAAACTATTTTCCTTCTTGAAAATGTGTGTGAATCAAACCTGTTTGTGAAACATTAATGCAAAGCTTACAAAAAATTTGATGTGTAATCTTATGTTCATTGTCAATTTTCAAGTGTAAATCAAAGTATTCCATAGCTCTTATTAGTTTGGTGTATCACCCTTTCCATTTTCTTATTTTCAATATTTACTATTTTACATAGTCATAATCTTACCCTTTTCCCATCAAGTTTGTAGGTTAAGTGATATTATCAGTTCAAAACCGGCCTAGAACCCAGAGGTTTCACTTCATTCCAACAGTCCCACATAGAAGTGAATCCAATGTTTCTCCAAGATTGCTAAAACTTGTATAGTTCAGTTTAGAGTGCGAATTTTGAGAGAAAACAAGAACCATTATCTAGAGAGTGCATTTGATACCTATGTGATTGAATTGAGCAATGATCATGAAAGTTTCACTTTGTTTGCACAACTCTAAAGGATGGAGTTCATGTTGATGGAAAGTAATGTCAAGATTAGTTTGATTTGTTTTATGAATTAGAAATACCACATCATTTAGAGTTGTACCATGAGGAGCTTCAATTTTTTTTAAGGATGTTTGAAGAATATGGTGGTAAGTTGGTGAATTATGAAGGAAATCCCAAAGGGAAATCTTTGCAAGAGTACTATTTAATTGTTCAACAAGATCATACTCCTTTGTGTGTGGGATGTAATGAGGAGCACTAGGTGGATTGGGTAAAGGTAAGGAGGGTGGGGTTGATTGCAGTGGTTGTGGATAATTTTGAGTGTTATAAGTATGAGCAACAATAACATTACTTGATTTTTACAATTCATTGGTTTTAGGTGGGTAAAGAGTGTAGTGAGGTTTATTGGAAGGATGAAGTTTATGCGAGGGTGGGTAAAGGGTGTATTGAGGTTAAATAATGTTAACATCCCATCACAAGTGAGACTCTTCATTGTCTTTGAAGGGCATGTTATCTTTGTCTTGGGTCATAATATCCTCCCTAGGAGGAGAGTTCTTAGGAGAACAAAAAACCACATGTTTGTGATAATTAAGGTTTGGTTCATCCAAAATAACTTCATCGCCACTAAGGGAGTTATTAATGGTTGAATGTGTTGGATTATTGATAGTGGGGAGATTAGGGGAAGATTGTATTTAGTTGTTGGTTTTTGGTAATGTCTCATTCTCTTGTTCCATATTGTCTACCATACTAGGAGATATTGTAATATGTTCATCCAAGTTTGAGGTTTGTAAAGTAGCTTCACCACAAGTGGGGGATGCATCAAGGGAAGGAACAATATGGTTGTCAAAGAGATTGTCCCGAATGGTGGAAGCATTAGGGAAGGGAGGATCAAGGGTGTCATGATTCTAAATAGGGATATCATCTAACACCAACCTATCCTCTTTACATCGAGGAGGGATATTAGTAGATGGGAAAGTTTTATTTTCATGACCATGGAGACTTGGTAAGATGATGTTTAGGAATGTGTCTATGATCTCATGTTCTTATTGTCTAGCATTGTCCAAAGGGGAATAAGGAGGTGGACAATCAAGACCCTCAAGGCTTGTAACTTCTTGCACCAAGATACCTTCATCACTAATAGGAGAGGTATTGGGAGAAGAAAAAGTATGATTCTTTTGATTGTATACACTACTATCCACACCAATGGGCAATGTAAGATTAAGGATTGTACCAATGGTTTGATCATGTTTCTTAAAGTCCTCATTGTGGTAATCAAAAGTGAACTCATAAGAGGGAATGTTATACTTATACAATCCACTATTAATGAAATCAAAGCCACATATTTTAAAAGAAAACATGACTAGTATGAGGTAAAAGGAAAGAAAATACAATGCAATGACTTAAAAGGAAATGCAATTTTCAATTTTTATGTAAGCTAATTTTCTATTTACATAATGCAAATTTCTAAAAGTGAAATGTTGTGAATGAAAATGTGAAATGAAACAATGCATGAAATGAGCTAATTTAAGTGAGATCTATTGAAATTCATGCTAAAAAAATGCAACTAACTAATATAGGTAGGTTAAGGCACCAAATAGAAGCTGAAAAATAGATTTATGAGTTCTATAAAATGCAGTTTCAGGGATCAAAAGGGACTGACTCACCCAGGGTGGCGAATGAGTCCCAGTATGGACTTTTTCAAAAATTTCATAAATTTATGATTGATTTTGATGCTTTCTGAATGCTATGATGCAGAACTTAGTGAAAAATGTAGAATTTTAGAAAATCTAAATGAATTGAGATGTCGACAATGCAACCTAAATGCTTGTTTTATTAATACAAAATTTAAAACCTAGTATGAAAATGAATCATGCAAACCCTAATGCAAGGTCAATGCAAATGAGATATATGATTATGAAGAACTCCAAATTAGATAAGGAAGTTTTTAAAAAGAAGGTTTCGCCAAAATGAATCATTGATTTTTTTGGCTCTCTGGGACTTCTCTAGCTCTTCTAGGGTTTTTCACCTAAAAGGAGAGAGGTAAGGCCAAAAATGCCAACTAGTTCATTCAAATTATGTTATATACGATGTTTTCTAAACTAAATGCAATTAAGTGATTTAGAAAGCTGAAATAATGAATGCAAAACTAAGATTTATGCTATGTTTGAAAACACATTGTGATATGCAAACAATGAACTAAATGAAGAAATAATGTAGAATAGAAAGAAACATGATGAAATAGAGTGCACCTGGGAAATGGTTGATGAATATAAAATTTTATGGATGTTGACTAAAATCACTAAAATTTCACAGTGAGACTCATTCACCCAAGGTGGTGAATTAGTCCTACTGGTGAAAAAGTGTCGAAAACTGGTTTTTGATTGTCGGGATCAATAATTTGACAAAATTCAGATTTTTAGTCCTAAGGAGGGAATCATTCATCATAGGTGTTGAATCAGTCCTCTCCCAATTTTTTGTAAAATCAGGAGACAACTCTGCAACACCAGATCTGGAAATCTCTGATTATCGGGTTGCCAAACTCAATTCTATAGGAAATGGGAAAAAAATCCTTCTCCAAGCTTGAATATGAATGAGTTGACTTGAAGCATTGTAGATTTTTGGCACCAATGCATTTCTCTAGCTCTTCTAAGGTTTTTCACCTAAAAGGAGAGAGGTAGGACCAAAAATGCTAACTAGTTCATTTAAATTATGTTATGCAGGATGTTATCTAAACTAAATGAAATTAAGTGATTTAGAAAGCTGAAATATGAATGCAAAAATAAGATTTGTGCTATGTTTGAAAACACACTATGATATGAAAATAATGCACTAAATGAAGAAATAATGTAGAACAAAAAGAAATAGGATGAAACATAGTGCAATTGGGAAATGGTTGATGAATCTAGAATGTTGTGGATGATGACTGAAATCACTAAAATTTAATAGTGGGACTCATTCACCTAGGGTGGCGAATTAGTCCTCCTATTGGTGAAAAAGTGTCAGAAACTGGTTTCTAACTATCAGGATCTAGAATCTGACAGACTCATTCACCACAGGTGGAAAATCAGTCCTCTCCCAAATTTTTGAAAATTAGGAGACAACTCTGCAACACCATATTTGGAAATCTCTGATTGTTGGGTTGCTGAAGTCAATTTTGTAGGAAACAAATAGAAAATCATCCCCAAGCTTGAAATATGAATGAGTTGACATGAAGCACCTAGTTGACTTGTTTACCAATCTTCAACCACAAAAGGATTGTTAAATCTACATACCTAGGTTTGCAAACACACATGCAATAGGGGAAAAGTGGTTGAGGATTAGAAAATAGGGGTTTTCCTTGGTCAAACCCCACTTTTGGTAATCAAACCCTTAATAAAAAAAATGAAATGAAAGAGAATGATAAACTAATAGCATGATATAGTTATCAACTTGCTAAACCCTTGATAATACAAATCTAAAGTAATGTCAATGGATGCTCCAAAGTGCTTGAATATTGCTTAAATTGATGTTGTAGAATGCTTGAATGCTTAAAATGTGAGATGAAATGCTTGAATGAGTGAGAAGATGTAAAATGAGATGAAAATATTTACTAGGAAATATGTTTCATTTAATGTTATTTATCAGGTTAACATTCAAAAATTCACTTAATTAAGACATATGAGGGCATAAAGTGGTCAAATAAAGCATGAGAAAGGGATAAATAATGAACTTATGCCTAGAAAAGCATGAAATCTTGTTACAAGACTTTACAAAACTTCAAAATAGGACTTGATTAGTGATGAAAAGGTGAGTTTTATGTGAATTGCAATAAATGGAGTCTAGAAGAATGTAGAAATGTCTTACAACACTTCACAACACCTTCACAAGACGTCATTATTTGAATTTTAGTACCTAAATGTGTATATTCAAGCCATGTTCCAACATAAAATCAAAGAAAAATTTATCAAACACCATGAAGCAAGAACTAAAAGGCCATGAAAATGACAAGGGGCCATTTTTCTATGGCACAAAACCCATGCAAAACCATAGCCACAAAACACGAACCATAAGTGAAACAATATTGGTTTTAACAAACAATATAGTCTTTTCTCAACAACCACCTATCAAAAATTAATATAATATATCCTTTTCAACAATACCTTACTGAAAATGAAACAATATTGGTTTTAACAAACAATATAGTCTTTTCTACAATACCTTATCGAAACCGAAACAATATAGAATTTTCAAAAACACCTTATTGAAAATGAAACAATATAGCCTAAGCTAGAGAAAAACAATCAACAATTCCCTATGGAAGTCAACATAAACTATATAACATTAACTATTTTATTCTTGTACCATAAAAAAAGGGACCCTTTGCTTGACATGGGATTAATTCATGATAAAATGGACTTAATGAGGTCTGAATATAGTGTTATGAGGTATTATATGCATCCACACTAGGTCTTGGACCCATGCAAATCAAATAACATGCTTCTAGCGATGTCTTGTAAAGGCATTGTAAAGTCTTGTAAAGGACTTTCATGCTTTTCTAGACTTAATGAACTCATTTCTCCCTAATTCAACAATATAAAACATATTTAATTACATTAGCACATCAATCTAGAGGGTTTTTAAATTAAAATTAATGATAAACTAGTGTTGTAATGTGTCTTGCACATTCACATTGGTTCTTGCACCTTCTTAAGCTATGCGGACCTCATTTTAATGTTTTAAAAGTGTATTTAATTTCACTTTCACATTGATTGTTGTGTCCCAAGCCCTATTTGATATTTACATCATCACTAATATTTCCATATTAACCCATATTGTGCATCCCAGGGCCTATATTGATCAAATACTCAACAAGGTTGCATTTTTTACCTTATTTCCTTATCTCTTGGACTTTGAGCTATCAAAATAGCTCATGTGGGACCCATTATCCATGCATAGAAAATAAGTTCCATCCAGGTGGGACCCATTCGCCATGTGTGGCGAATGAGTCCTATTTGGCTCAATTTTGACCTTTGAGCAGGAAAAAACTAAAATTTGAGTTTAATTTTGCTTCATGCCATCCTATGATGAGGTATTAATGGGTAAAATAGGTTAATTTCCTATAAAAAAACCTCTCTAAACTCATTTTCACATATCTCTCACATCCATTAAGTTAATTCACATATTCATCCACCAATCTTTCATCTCAAGTCAAGCACCTTAGGGTTTTGTTATTGCAAGTTATTAAAAAGCTTCTAAGGACATTCAAGGGATAAATCTTCCTCCATTGCTACAAATTTTCAAGATAAATCATGATGGAAATGTAATGTTCCATTATTTCATGTCTCATTTCTTTCTTTCATCATTTCAATTTAATTACCTAAATGAGGTTTGACCAAGGCAAACCCCCATGCCCTAACATTCACCATTTCTTCCTCTCTTCTTGTGTGTTTGCATATTTAGGTCTATTAAAGGCTTGGAAATAATTGAAGATAAAGTTGTACAATTGTTCAAGTCTTCTCCTCATTCAACAAGTCAAAATATCAACGAAATCTCATTTTTAAACCTATAAATTAGAGTTTCTGAAGTAGATAGTTGTAGGGCATCAAAGTGCAAATTGGGAGCTTCGCAATCAACCTTTGAAAATCTAGAAATTCAAAAAAGGACTCATTCACCATGGGTGGTGAATGAGTGCCACCCAAGGTCATTTTTTTGGATATTTACATTTTTAGATACCATTTTGTCATAAATGAGTTTTGGTATAGTTTGGTAGAACTGGGACTGATTTACCCAAAATGGTGAGTGAGTCCTTCTAGGCCTAGAAAACTAGCACTAGTAGTGTTTCAGAAGCAATTTCCATTCTCCCTCAAGCTTTCAGGTGCACACTTCAAGTTTCATTCATTTCTATTTATCTTTGCATTCGGTTCTAGTTCATTGTTGCATCACACAATGTGTTTTCAAACATCACTTATTTCTTAGGTTTTGAATTCATATTCGATCAATTTCAATGCTTAACTACATTTATATCATCTCATTTAGTCATATAAACATCATACATAACATAATTTGAATGAACCCTTTAGAAGTTTTGGCCCTACCTCTCTCCTTTTAGGTGAAAACCCTAGAAGAGCTAGAGAAGTGTATTGGTGCCAAAAATCTACGGTTCATTTTGGTGAACCTACTTTTTGAACATCTTATTTTTTTATTTAGATTCCATTTTCATCCTAATCCTAGCTTGCATTGAAGTTGCATTAGAGTTGCATTGCTTAATTTGCATATGGGGTTTCAAAATTTTGTATTAGAAAAAAGTGCATTTAGCTTGCATTTTTGCATACAATTTCCTTAAAAAACTCTAAAATTATACATCTCCATATTAGGTCTACATCTTACAACATTAAACACATAAAAAACAATTTGAAATTTCTGAAAATTTTGCAAAAAAACTAGTACTGGGATTCATTCACCATATCGGGCAAATAAGTCCCTGTCTAAATTTTTGATTGTTTGTTATTGAATCAAAAACCTCATTTATGTGCTTCCAAGCCTCCTAGTACCATATATTATAAATCTAGAAAGTTTCTGGAATTTTTTTTTTATGCATTTAGCTCAAAAACATTATTTTAGGCTCCTCATTTTTCAAATCACTTCATTTGCAAACACCATTTGATCTAAAAATGCTTACATTTCTATAATTTTGCATCACATTGATAAAATTACTTTTCACTTTTTCATATACAATATTTCTATTCACAAAGCTTTGCATTAGTTTGATAAAATTTCAAATCTTGCATATATTGGATAAGAGTGTTTTGCATCTTTGCATCTTTGCATATACATTGTTCATATTGTTGAAAAATTTCATGAAATGGTTACATGTAATTTTCATTCTTATTCAAACAATGCTTATACCTTACATATGTAGACATTATAAGAAACATTTACTATCCCCTCCCTATGAGAGTGCTTTAGTGAAAGAGACTACAACTTGGGCCATTCCTAATGATCATACTTGTTCTTCTCATAATATCTCTCCTCTTGGTGATGATGATATTTTAGTAGAAGAACTAATTAATGAGAGTTTTGAGAATCCTAGTTGTTTCTCTCCTATTACCTCTATTAGTGGACAACACATTTACAACCAACATAACACAACCTTAGATGATCATGACAACAACATGTATTTTCTCTTCATTTAGTATCTCTCCTAGTTGTGAAGTAGATACTTTGATGTTAGACAACACAATCAATGAAGATCATAACTATCTTAGTTGTCCCCTTTCACCTAGGGAAACCCCTCTTGAAAACCAATCTTCAACCACTGATCATTCCCCTACTTGTGATGAATTCCTTTTATAAGAACCAATCTATGAAAGCCACAAACATTTGGCTTGTTGTTCTCCTATAAACTCTCCTCCTAGGGAGAATATCATGGTGCACAAACATATGAACATTTGCACATACCCTTCAACCAATCAACCTTCCCTAGGTAAGGATACTCAAGTGGCTTCAGAATTCCCTTCACCAATATATCATGCCAATCAAGACAAAAATTTTGAGGTTATGACAACAAAAGTGGGATCTCCTTTAATTAGTGAGATTCCTAAGTCACCTTCCATTAGTGAAAAACACAAAAAATTTAGGGAAGTCTTGAAATCCATGATGCACTCCACTCATAACAGTTTTTTTTAGCCACTAAGATGTAACTTACTAGCTCAAACCTCTAGGGGACAACACAAAACCCATACACCATTACCTTTTCCTCACAAAGTGCCTAGTGTTGAAGATCTTAAAAAGACTTGGTAATATATCTGTATGGGAGCTTATTCAATTTTCACGAACAATCAAACTTCTTTTCCATGAAATGTTGGAAATACAGAAGGAAGTGATCCAATCTTACATAAACCCAAATCATGTAGCATCCTCCTCTCATCCCATGCAAACCACCTAGTCTGAAATAACATTCCCTAAACATGAATTACCCTCACTTGATATTCAAAAAAAAAAAGATCCCTTGATGATAAAGGTGATCATTAATGGAACTCTAGTTAGGCACACTCTCATTGAAAATGGATCAAAAATTAATGTTTGTAGCATGGACCTCCTACAAAAACTTGGCATGGGAAAAAAGATCATTCAACTTAATGGTGTTCATATTCATGGCTTTGACAATGTTCATAGGAAACCACTTAGGATGATCACAATACCTATTGAGGTCAGACCTATCATATTACCTACCTCTATTCATATCATGCAAGAACCCCTTCCATACAATCTTATCATCAGGAGACCATGGATTCATGCTATAAAAGGAGTCCAATATATCCTTCACCATGTCATGAAATTTGAATACAAAAACAAGATATATACAATTGATTTCAATGAGCGAACCAATGTGTTAACTGATCACAACATTTCCAACTCCCCTAATCCTTTCATTCCTAGATCAAAACTTGAGGCTATGCACATTGATGCTAACTCTTCACCTACAAAAAAAATCTTTTGTGATAATTGGGGTTTGTTAGATTCTACACCTCCTTTCCATAATATTTCCAAAATCTCACCCTCATGGTCCAAAGAGTCATATACAAACAATTCATTTTCAAACAGAAGCCCTAGTAGTGATTGGAGTTTCACACCTACCTTTAGGGAGGGTGTGCAATATCCCACTCACAAACAAGCTTGTGTTCCATTTTCTCAACTTAGTTCTACAAAATCACCCCGTGTTGGTGATGAGGGAAATATAACTCACGTCCCTCATGAAGCAATGACACATCACATTAAAAAGGATTTGTGTTCTTGTAAAGAAACTAATCCTCACATTCACACACCCCCTTCATCTCACTTGGAGGATTGTTATGGTATCAGTTACAATCTTCCTCCTATACATGGATGCAGTGAACATATGAACAAAATTGACATATCATACTATTTCAAAAAAGATCTATGGGTATCTCCCTTATCCCCACTTTCATCAAAGACTTTACACAACAATAACATTCAAACTCTCAAGAATTGTAGTGCTTGTCCTTGTATTGGAGCACCTCATTCCTCTACCTAATACTTCCTTTCATCCATTCCAGGATCACCTTTGTCTTGCACTAAGTGGGAGCAAGGGGTTCGATAGCCTTGTCCTCGTATGTCACTTGTCATCGTCTCTTTTGACTAATCATTAACCTTTCATGAACTTATAAGAGCAAGCTTGTGATGTGGAAGAAACATCTTAAGATTGACTCGCATGTGACATATTAACCTTTCTTCATGACATAGCTTATCAGAAACATGATTTTGCATAGGGATTTCCGAGTAAGCTCTCATGTCTTCTTCTCTCTTCTTCTACTTTAAAGAAATTGCTCAAAAAACCAGAGCTCACTACTGATTTAAAGTGGGGCCATACATCACCACTCACATTTCATTCTATAATTTTCTTTTTCTTGTGATTTCCTCTCTTGGAAACATTAGGTACAATGTTGCTCAGGATGAGACATTGCACTTGTCCTCTCTTGGAAACAAGATGAGACCATTTGTACTTTTCCTCACTTGGAAAAATTGAGGATGATGTTCTCTAAGATAAGAAATTGTGGGAACAAATAAAAATCCCTTTGAACAATCCTTACACTATTTTGCATTAACAATGTTTATGAGTGTCAAGCATACAAAGTTTTGCTTACCTCATAGAGCTCAAAAACCATTTTCCTTTGTGGCACCTTATTAAAGTTATCTGGAGGTATAACTTTGGTATGGTTGAGCAGGAAGCCTATTCTACAACTTGAATTTCCCCATAGCCACCTATGTGTTTGTGAGTGCATACCAACTAGTGTATGTACTTCACCCTTTTGGATTTTCTCACCCGACAGATAGCCAAGAGTTTTGTCACCCAAGACTAAGTATACCTTTGGCCTTCTCACTCGAAAGAGAACCAAGAAGTTCCATTAGACCAGAGTGAGTACACATTTATTTTTAAGCAAGAAAGCCTAGATCTGATCCATAACTAGCTGGACAAACGATCGAAGCTTGATCCACCTTTTTATTTTCATCTTTCTCATTCTTTCCATTGCATGATTTTGTATCTTGATAGTTTGACTTATGATCTTAGATCCTGGGGGTTTGACCACCTTCTTCATCTTTTTCATTCTTTTTCATCTACATTTGTACACTTGGGTCTCTCTTGAATGTCTACTTTAGTGTGAGTTTGAAGTAAGTTCATCCTCTCACTAAAGTGGGGGCTAAATGTGTTGTAGAAAAAAGGACCCTTTGCTTGACATGGGATTCATTCATGATAAAATGGAGTTAATGAGGTCTTAATATAGTGTTTTGAGGTATTTTATGCATCCACACTAGGTCTTGGACCCATGCAAATCAAATAACATGCTTTTTAATGATGTCTTGTGAAGGTGTTGTAAAATTTTGTAAAGGACTTTCATGCTTTTCTAGACTTAATGAACTCATTTCTCCCCAATTCAACAATATAAAACATATTTAATTAAATTATCACATCAATCTAGAAGCTTTTTAAATTAAACTTAATGATAAACTAGTGTTTTAATGTGTCTTGCACATTCACATTGGTTCTTGCACTTTCTTAAGCTATGTGGACCTCATTTTAATGTTGTAAAAGTGTATTTAATCACACTTTCACATTGATTTTTGTGTCCCAATCCCTATTTGACATTTAGATCATCACTAATAGTACCATATTAACCCATATTGTGCATCCCAACACCTAAATTGATCAAATACCTGACAAGGTTGCATTTTAGACCTTATTTCCTTATTTCTTGGCATTTGAAACATCAAAATAGCCCCTGTGGGACCCATTCACCATGCATGGAGAATCAGTCCCATCCAAGTGGGACCCATTCAAAAATTCAAAATATCAACAAAATCTCATTTTCAGACCTGTAAATTAGAGTTTTGGAAGCGGAAAGTTGTAGGGCATCAAACTGCAGATTGGAAGCTCCGAAATCCACCTTTAAAAATCCAAAAATTCAAAAGTGGACTCATTCACCAAGGGTGGTGAATGAGTCCCACCCTAAGGTCAATTTTTGGATTTTTACATTTTTAGATACCCCTTTGTCAGAAACAAGCTCTAGTATAGTTTGGAAAAACTAGGACTGATTCTTCTAGAATGGCGAATGAGTCCCTCTAGGCCTAGAAAATGAGCATCAAAAGTTTTTTTGAAGCAATTTCTAGTCTCCCTCAAGCTTTCAAGTGAACACTTCAAGTTTCATTCATTTATGTTTAGCTTTGCATTCATTTCTAGTTCATTGTTGCTTTACATAATGTGTTTTCAAACATCACTTGTTTGTTAGGTTTTGCATTCATATTTGATCAATTTCATAGCTTAATTGCATTTATATCATTTGATTTAGTCATATAAACATCATACATAAATAATTTGAATGAACCATTTAGCATTTTTTGCCCTACCTCTCTCCTTTCAGGTGAAAAACCTAGAAGAGCTAGAGAAGTGCATCAATGCCAAAAATCTATAGTTCAATTCCATTGCAACCACAGCTGCAAAATAGAAACCATAAATCAAACAATATTGGTTTCAGCAGCGACCTAGATGGAAAAATCCATAAAACACAAAAATTCACAATAACAAACCCAAGAAAAAATATAGTCTTTTCTCAATAGTACATTATCGAAAATGAAACAATATATCATTTTCAACAAAACCTTATTGAAAATGAAACAATATAGTGTAAGCTAGAGAAAAAAAATCAACAATGCCCTATGGAAATCAACATTAACTATATAACATTAACTATTTTATTGTGTTGCAACCATAGCCACAAAGCATAAGCCATAAATCAAACAATATTGGTTCCAACAGTGACCTAGATGGAGAAACTCACAAAACACAAAAATTAATAGTAACAAACCCATGCAAAACCATAACCACAAAACATGAACTATTAATGAAACAATATAGTCTTTTCTCAAGAACACCTTATCAAAAATTTAAACAATATAGCATTTTCAATAGTACCTTATAAAAAATGAAACAATATAGCCTAAGCTAGAGAACAACAATCAACAATGCCTTATGGAAATCAACATAAACTGTATAATGTTAACTATTTTATTGCATTGCAACCATAGCCACAAAATGGAAGCCATCAATCAAACAATATAGATTTCAACAGTGACCCAAATGGAAAAACCCACAAAACACAAAAATTCACAATAACAAACCTGTGCAAAAATATAGTCTTTTCTCAACAACACCTTATCAAAATTTGAAACAATATAGCCTTTTCAACTGTACCTTATCAAAAATCAAAGAATATAGCCTAAGCTAGAGAACAACAATCAACAATTCCTTATGAAAATAAACATAAACTATATAGTGTTAAATATTTTATTGCATTGCAACCATAGCCACAAGATGAAAGCCATAAATCAAACAATATTGGTTTCAACAACAACCCAGATGGAAAAACCCACAAAACAAAAAAATCACATTAACAAACCCATGCAAAATTATAGTCTTTTCTCAATAGTACCTTACTGAACATGGACCAATCTAGCCTTTTCAATAGTACCTTATAAAAAATGAAACAATATAGCCTAAGCTAGAGAACAACAATCAACAATTCCCCATGGAAATCAACATAAATTGTATAACATTAACTATTTTATTGTGTTGCAACCATAACCACTAAACAGAAGCCATAAATCAAACAATATTGGTCTCAACAATGACACAGATGGAGAAACCCACAAAGAAAAAAAATTCACAGTACCAAACCCATGAAAAACCATAGCCACAAAATGTGAACCACAAATGAAACAATATTGGTTTTAACAAAAATTATAGTCTTTTCTCAACAACACCTTAGGCTAAGTGCACCAAGATGGTTCCCAAAAACGGGGCTTAAGTGGCCCCTTTTTTTCTAAAATTAGGAAATGTTGACCTTGGACGTGAAATTGAGGATAGTTACACTCAAATTTTGAGATGAAACAAAAACAAGGATCGAAGTGCTCTGAATCTACTTTCTAAACTACTAATTTATTTTGAAAATGGTTGAGATTAAGGGGTTCAAAAGAGGGATGTACACAAATTGGTGTTGTTTTTGTTAGAAAAACATAACATAGCAACTCTTGTATGACCCTAGCATGGTGAACTTTTTTTTTTTAATTTATAGAATGGAGTTGAGTTTCTAAAAATGTAATTTATTTGAAATTTTGATGAATGGTTAGTTTATAACAAAAAAAACACCAAACACTACTTTTTGGAAAAAAATAGACATACAAACAAAAGGAATTATGGATGAAAGGCTTAACATTGTCAGAAAGTAAAAAAAAATATATCGTTGGATAGCTAAGAGAGAACCTAACATTACCTATGTGTTCGTTTTTGTTGATATTGAACCAGATGCAATCTTGATGGTGAACATGGACCCGATTATGTGAAAATTTGTAGAATTTGCAAAAACCCATCTTTGGCCTTGTTGGAAATGCCCTCCAAGCCTTTGGGTTGGTATTCTAAGGAAAATAATTTCACTTTTTTGTTTTTTTTTAACATGAAATAACACGAGCGCATTATATCGTGCTCGCGCTATGAGTTTTAAAATATTTATTCAAAAGTGGCCACAAAATTGCTACCCAACTTCATGCACTCTCCCCTTATCAAAAATTGAAACAATATAGCCTTTTCAATAGTACCTTATCAAAAATGAAATAATATAGCTTAAGCCAAAGAACAACAATCAACAATACCTTATGGAAATCAACATAAATTGTATAACATTAACTATTGTATTGCCTTGCAACCATAGCCACAAAATAGAAGCCGTAAATAAAACAATATTGGTTTCAACAACGACCCAAATGGAAAAACCCACAAAACACAAAAATTCATAGTAACAAACCTATGCAAAAATATAGTCTTTTTTCAACAATACCTTATCAAAAATTGAAACAATATATCCTTTTCAATAGTACCTTATTAATAATGAAACAATATAGCCTAATCTAGAGAACAACAATCAAAAATTCCTTATGGAAATCAACATAAACTATATAACGTTAACTATTCTATTGTGTTACAACCATAGCCACAAAACGAAAGCCATAAATCAAACAATATTGGTTTCAACAACAACCTATATGGAAAAACCCACAAAACGCAAAAAATCATAGTAACAGACCTATGCAAAAATATAGTATTTTAACACCTTATCAAAAATTGAAACAATATAGCCTTTTCAATAGTACCTTATAAGAAATGAAACAATATAGACTAAGCTAGGGAACAACAATCAACAATTCCTTATGGAAATCAACATAAACTATGTAACATTGACTATTTTAGCCACAAAATGGAAGCCATTTATCAAAAAAAATTGGTTTCAATAGCGCCCAAATGGAGAAACCCACAAAACACAAAAATTCATAGTAACAAACCCATGCAAAATCATAGCCATAAAACATGAATCATAAATGAAACAATATTGGTTTTAACAAACAATAGTCTTTTCTGAATAGCACCTTATCGAAAATTGAAACAATACAACCTTTCTAGCAGTACCTTATTGAAAATGAAACAATATAGCCAGCTAGAGAACAACAATCAATAATGCCTCATGGAAATCAACATAAACTATATAATGTTAACTATTTTATTGCATTGCAACCATAGCCACAAAAATAGAAGCCATAAATCAAATAATATTGGTTTCAACAGCGACCTAGATGCAAAAAACCCACAAAACACAAAAAATTCACAATAAAAAACCTATGCAAAAATATAGTCTTTTCTCAATGGTACCTTATTGAAAATTGAAACAATATAGCCTTTTCAACAACACCTTATCGAAAATGAAACAATATAGCTTAAGCTAGAGAACAAAAATCAATAATGCCTTATGGAAATCAACATAAACTATATAACATTAACTATTTTATTGTGTTGCAACTATAGCCACAAAACTGAAGTGATAAATCAAACAATATTGGTTTCAACAAGGACCTAGATGGAAAAACCCACAAAACACAAAAATTCATAGTAACAAACCCATGCAAAAGCATCGCCAAAAAATGTGGACCATAAATGAAACAATATTGGTTTCAATAGTGACCCAAATGAATAAACCCACAAAATAGAAGAATTCATAGTGATAGACCAATGCAAAAACAAAAAATATTACCTTACAACCATCGCGACTACACCGAAACCATAAATTTAGTAGTATAGCCTAAGCTATAGAACAACAATCAATAGTTCCCTATGGAAAATAACATAAACTATTTTTGAAATACTCTGCAAAGGGTTTTTTCAATATGCACCTCTTCCCACTTGCTTTCACTCCACTGCCTTCTTTAAATGCTTGCGAAAAATGGGGAAAAAATATCACAGCCAACACTTATGTATTGCTTTTGCAACCATCGCCCATGCAAAAAACACAAACTAACCTCCAACCACCTTCACAAAAGCTCAACAATGGTTGATCGAACTTGCACCTTAACAAAAGTTTTCCCTCCTCACTCATAGCTCTGATAGTAGGTAAAGCCACTAAACAACACCCAAAAATGCCTCATCAAAAATTACGTAGACATTCGTTATGTTTCTCGAGGTTTTAAATAGTAGGTGTTATTACAACCATCACCACTACATGGAAACTATACAACAATTAATGTTGATGCGAACCAACATTTAATTTTGTTGGCCTTCTTTATCCAAGTGCCAAAAAATCTACCACTTTTTTCCTGACCGATAGCTGGACACCAGAAGGCTTAGAAACATGTGCCAAATGCTTTGATTATATAAAAAAAAGCATTCACCACATTTTTCTCGATCCCCAGAAGGCTTAAAAACTGGGAAGGTTGATGAAAATTTTGACCAAAGTTCACACATATAGCCTATTAGCTAATTAAAAATGACAAGGGTACATACAATTTTTCTATTTAACTTTTTCATAGTTTTGATTCGAATGTGAATCCTAAAATGATCATAAATTTCAAATTATGGAGCATTTGCAAACATGCATGCAAAGTAAATATTCTAACATAAAAATATATAAAAAGTGTGTCCATATAAAGTAATGGATCTTAAATGAGCACCATAATATTTTTTATCCTTTAGAATGCGTTTTTAATAAGAAACTTAAATACATAAGAAAAATATGCCACAATTAAGTATAAAAAGGAGCTTTCTTAACTATCTAGGGAATAAGGAAAGATGAAACAAAATAGGTAATTCCATCTATTCATAAAATAATGGTGTGTTTTTATGGATGGTCAATAGATGACAAAGAACATGGGGTACAAGGTTTGTCATGTGATAATGGTCTATTTGGTTATAGTGATGATTCTCTATGTAGCACATGTCACTACCTAAAAGCTCAACATATGAATGTTAGTGAGAATATATGAACCTCCCTACAATTGGTTGTATTCAAGGGATCTATAAGGTATTGAGGGACATGTAAAGATTGTACATGAAATGTAAATATAATTTAAAGATAAACATCTAAGAATGTGAATCATGTAAAGTAACAATTACATAATTGATTTGTTTAATAAAAACTTATAATGTATGTAAAATAATAATGCATAGTAGGCACATGTGAGCTAAAGATGAGTCCCTAGATAGAAGGTTTCCCTTAGCATGGGTAGATAGTAAATGGTGGTACAACACTCTATGCCTAATGATAAGTGTATAGCTATATAAGGAATTAAGAAGACATATGCCTCTATGGTGCAACATGAGAACACATTTATATGGGTAATGTCATAGGCCCCTAGTAGAATTAAGTAGAAAATAGATAATGTGTGAGGAAGGAATGATACCTTTGGTAGTGAAAAAGGATGATAATGTTGTCTATGGTGAAATATGTCATGGGGAAGATATGACACCCAAGATTTAATGATATAGCAATGAAGCTACAAATAATAGAGAGGGAAAGCATAATGCCCTTGTCCCTCCACTACAATGTGAAAAATATTTCCATGAAAAAGTAATGTCTAAGGGGGAAGATATGATACCCATAATATGGGAAGTGGATTCCAATAGATTGGGGGATACATTAAGCCTCCAAAGTGAGGATATGGTTATGATGTCACAATTGGTATAAAAGGGGGAAGATAAGATGCCTCCAAAATGGTGTGATAAAAAAGTATGATATGTCAAGATGGATCGTACTACATGTAACTCTAGATAGGAATGCGATATAACAATGCAGGCTCAAATTCTAAGCTCAAAAGAATGGTGTGAAAATAAAGGACTCAAGAAAATATTCAATTTGTAATAGTATAATGTAAGACTTAAACTAAGGTAAATTGCATCATAATGATAAGAACCATTAGAGATATAGGTGAAAATATTATAAGCATGAAAATGTTGAATGCAGAAGACAACTAAGAGGGAGGGTGAATTAGTTGTTCATTAAAACATCAAACCCTCATTAATATTTAGATCCACATTAACCTTATTATCCTCTAATCTATTAGAGTGATTTAACATGTAAGAAATAATAGAAACTAAAAACACAACACCATACATAGAAAAACACTAGATTTAAGTGGAAAAACCAAGAAAGGAAAACCAAGGTGAGGATAACTAACAATATAAAGTAATTGCAACGTCGAATATAATAGGTTCACTATCAAAGGGCTCACTGCTAGATTACATAAATGAAGAAATATGATTGTTACAATGATAAATCCATGTCAAAGCAACAAAAAAGTTCCACCAAGTTGCACCACCAATACATTCACACTCTCTCTGAAGAATGTAGACACCTTCTACTCACTCCTTCTAGTAGTCTTATTCATTAAATCTCACACTGTACTTCACACTTTTCTACTTCACATTACAATTCATATTACACAAACATCACACATACATCCTCCATCAACTCAACATACATATATACCCATCACAACCTTGAAAATAATTCACAAGGTTGGCTATGTACCTTAAACATTCAAATTCAAATTAGGTTGGCGTAAAAACATTCCCACAGTGGAGAGGAATGAAGGCGGACCACATCACACCTTAACTCAAACCTAAATCCTCATATACATGCCACACCAAACTTCCAAAAACATTGAAGCATATATGCAATTAGTGTAACACCTAGAAGGTTTAGTGAACCTATGTAAACAATTGAACATTTAAGTACATGCTTGCTTTTATCTAAAGACGATTTGCAAACCACATAGAAAACTCAAACATAATCTAGAATATTCCATCAACATCCTGAAATCCAACAAATTCCTTCTCAACAACATTCATTTGAAAAGCACATTCATCATGTACACCTAGTTAACTTTCCAAATACTATAACACATGAATCCAACCTTGCAAAGAACCAAACTTCAAAAAACTCAAACTAAAGATAGATATGAGCAATGTAAGCACACCATCAGATTCATAAGACCAGAGACCACACTATGGAGAAATGTGGAGAAAAACCATTTCTCTTAGACAACAATACTTTGACAATTCACACACTAGTGAATACAAATTTATTTGCACAACAATCTAGGACAAGAAACTCTAGATATAACACCTCTCAACATCACTGATCAACATATTTGAACCGCATAAGCAGATATTGAATACAAAAGAAATACAAAGCAAGAACCATAGCGCTACTTTGCTACACTAAACACTCTTTACCACATTATTTCCTCTTTTATTCAAATTTTCTCAAAACCACTTGGAAACCAAGCACCACAAACACCATCTCATCATCTACAACACTTTCTCATCCCCACTAAACCACCGCAATACAACAACTAGACCAAACACATGATTTTCAAGGAAACGCTAGAGGTTGACACCAATGAGACTACTAATGAAAAAATAATGCAACAAATCAAAGCATCCCAAAGGTTGACATTATTGCAACAACATAGATTTGTTGAAATCAATGACAACAAAAACTACATAGAATTACAACATAAAACATGTAATGAACATAAAATAGGAAGTGATAAGGAGATGTGAGAAAAAAATGGAAATAAAATCATGTAGTTGATATGTTGAATGAGTAGAGATTTGATGGTGTTAATTGGAAAATGGCTGTTGTGACTAAATAGATTGTGAAGCTATGTAGTTCTTTGGAATTTGTTTCTTTTTGTCATATTCCTAAGAAATGGAATAGGGTTGTTGATCTTCTTGCAAAGTGGGCCTCTAAGCATGTGGAAAGGTGGTTTATAGATGGTTAGGTCTTTTATCCTCAGAGCTCTCTTTTTCCCTCAAAACGATAATCATGGAAGACTTTCACATGTAATATGTTCCTTAGTCAGGTCCCTTTGGGGAATTTTGTTGGGTGGTCGGTTGGTGGTTTTGGTGGGTTGATTCCTATTGCTCTATAATGTTTCGATGATTCAATAAATTTTTACCCCCTTTTCTTTAAAAAAATAAGAGAAAAAGGGATCAACCCTAGTTAGAAATAAAATTGAACATGTAAACCAAAAAAATACATATATAAGGTCTAAACAGGTATACAAGAACATGTGGATAAGGAAATAAATAATGGGAGCCAAAATGCCCCCATATTTGGGGAGAACAGTCATTGAAAATAAATATAGAAGGTGAATCGAGTATGAAAATAACAACAAATAGGGGATAACAAAAAGGCTTAAGTATAAAATAAAATGATAAAAATAAAAAAGAAGTAAATATGAGACCTAAGATATAAGTATATATGGATATGCATTATAGCTATCATCATATAGTATTGAAAAAACCAATTACATGCAAATTACAAAACTCTAATAGGATCAAAGTTTTGAACATATGTTCTCATTTATGTCAAAGGTTTTATGTCAAGGAGTATTGTCCTTGATGTCAAATGGTGCCCACTGTAGTAAAGGTGTAATGTTACTAGTTCCATGAGAATTAACTATAATAATACTTGTATATTAGAGAATTTTGAGAACAAAAAATATGACTAATGTAGTATGATTGTAATATCATACTTGTATATTTTTTGTTGATGAAGGTAATCTAGAAGCCTAACCCAAAATATTGGAGGCCAACTACTCAAGGTAGAGACATTTCTCTAGCAACATGTTCATGGTTAGTATTCCTTCCTAGATGTTAGTTTTGGTCTGTAGTTTGGGAGGAGAGTATTTCTACACTTATTATATCTTATTCTATATTTTCCAAGATTTGTGTTCAACATGCAAAAGGATTGAAGTAACAAAATGGTCACTATGTTGGTTAGTTAACCAGTTGATGTTCTAGAGCTATGCAACAATGGTTTAAATCATGTGACATCCAGAGATAGCATGGGATGGTGAAATAGATGGAAGTGAACAACACAATGTTCTTTTAATGGAAACAAGTTGTATTTAGAACCTACCTCTACATGTTTGATGGAAATTTGAATTTATTTCCATCCTATGTCGATGTAGTTAATTGTAGACCCTTGGATGACATGAAGTGATGTCCATTTAATGTACTATATATAATTGTCATAGTTTTAGATCTCACTTGACATGTAAGTGGATTTGAATGTATGTGGGAGTGTAAAATTGTCTGAGCAAGAGTAATTCAATGGGATTTGCATCTCAATCATTGTGTGATAGTATCAAAAGAATATAAGGTATGTAGGAGAGTGGTTGAGGCAAGCTTAAAACTTGGGTGAGCTTTGTAATTAGCATTGAAGTTCCACAAGGTTTATCTTTGTAATATGGTACAATTGGTGTCTTACTTATTGATTTGGTTCTTAGATCTTTATATTGGGAATTGGTGTCTCAGTAAGGTTGGTTCCCACAAATATAGTAGGGTATTGATGTCTCTGGTAGGTTGGTGCCTACTTCATGATTATATCTCATTCATTATTTTTGTGAGGCTGGATTTGGACAATATCTCCAAGAAGATTTTCTCACCATGGTTTTTCCTATTCCATGTTTCAACATATATCTGGTGTTCATTGTGTGAATGTATGTTTCTATGTTGCTTGATTGATAATTTAATGAAAGAAAATCTATATATTAATATATATGTAACAACTTGTTGGTGTTAAATTCTTTTCTCATAGCTAGTATAAGACATCTAAATATACACAAGGTTATTAGTTAGGAATATAACAATAATTTGACATATGTCAAATGTATATGTTACATTTTTAATGTCTAGTTGCGAGTGTGATAGGTGTTGAACAATATGGTACCGATTGTTAAATGTGTATGGCTGATAACTATACATATTCATGTGATAGGAAAGAAAATGTGGAGCAATGTAATACTAATATGCATAAATACTATGTGTAAAATGGGGCACATAATGTTCTTGCATATATTGTAATAAAAATTATTAACATTCATTGATTGTAGCCAAGAGCATAATTTTACCAAATGGGTGAGACTCTAGTTGTGCAAAAAAATGATGCTTGGATCATTTGTCCCTTCTTGCAAAGCAATAATCTACATTTCATCTAGTATTTTTCCATTCTTAAGAAGCAACAATATATATTTCAAATTGTACATTTTTTCTTAGCTAGAATATTTCCTTAACACATTGAAGTCTATATGTAATAGTTTATGAATCCCTAGCATATTTACATTGATTGGATCTAGGTTTATTAGGTGTTGAGATTGTGGCAACTCCAAAAGTAGAGGGAAATATTTTTATGTAAATTTATATTCAAAACAAGATTAAAACATAATTACTGAGTTATATCAAGAATAAAAGTTCTCTCAATATTTATGTGTTGTGTGGTGTAGGGACCATAGCACAAATGTTTGATTTGGCTATCTGGCCTTTGGAAACATTTATTTTCAAGATGAGTTCATAATATTTTATCAAATTGGATGTTGTTTGGTGCATGATGGTTGTCATGGAAATCATTGCATTTCTATTGTTGACATTAAATAATTTCTTAGACTTGTTGATGAGGCACTTAGAATTATTGTAGTATCATTAAGATTTCTCTACTTCATGTTCTTGTGTACACATTTCTAAAGTCATTGGTAAATTTTAGGATATGTCAAAGTATTCCAATAGTTAGAACTCAAGTAATGTTTAGAAAGGATTATATCCTATACAACTATGTGTTTCCCTATTGTAGGAATGTCGGATGAAAGGAAACTAATCATCACCTATGTGTAGATGTGTATGCATAAAATATGAACCAATATGCAATCCACCACTTCTAAATTTGTATTGATCTATAGATGAAATTATTTACATTCATACATTTTTTTCCCAACATGGTCCCAATATTTTTCTAAAGAGTGCTATCAAATTGTGCATCACATTTATAGACAATGGATCGTTTTAGAAGTATGAAGTGAATTTATACATGGTTGAATAATATATGTACAATTTTTAGCATTGTAATGGTAATATTGAAAGAAACTATGGTTTACATTTTAGATAATCTATCAACCATAAAACATACAAATAAATTTGAATATTTAATGGTTAGAAAGTAACTAATAAAATCCATAAGAATAAACTACCAAGGACTGTGTTGAGCTATAACTACAAGAGTGTCAAGTATTAAAACATTCTTTGTAGGATTTGGTATACAATTAGGTAAACATGATATTTTGTGGATCTAAATATTTTTTCACATGTGAGGCTAGTAGAAATGTTGCTAAAATACAAAAACTATTTTCGTTATACCAAAGTGATGTTATTTTGAGATAATGTACTTCCCAAACCAATAATTTTCAAAGAAACACTAGTGGAAAAATAAAGGTTTCTTATCTTGTAGATCAGCCCACTAACCATATTAAAATATCCCATGGATGTAATTTTTATAATCATGTTTAATAGCTACATGAAATCCTTATATATTGGTAAAATTATTCATGGTTAAAAGAAATATGATTGCATAACTCTTATGGATATGAGTTTATAAACAAGTGGTCAAATAAATCAACTAGAACATTGTTGCCACTCCCCTTTTTATTCTTTATGATCCTATAAACTTCTTGTATATATGTTATTCATTGCATATGTCTTGCATCTACTATTTAATTTTATATGTGTAGGGATTAAAGTATCTAATAATTAGAGTGAATAGTTTTCTCCTTTGTAAGAATATAGTGGCAAAATTGATTAATAGCTTGTACTAAAAATTCATCCTTCTAAATACAACAATTCTACATGATATAATTGATAATCTAGATTGATAAGAAATACAATGACCATGTTTGAGCAGTAGATATATTAAAATAATATTTATATGCATCTATTCATCTCTTAAATGAGTGTGTGATGTCTAGAAGGTCCAACATAGTTACATAAAATAGATATTGTTTTAAATTTCATCAAAGGATTGTTGTTGTATAGGATTATATTGGAATGCTACCTTAATAGAAATTGGCGAGTATAATAAAATTATATAATTATATGCAATTGTGTGGAACAAGCTAGTCTTGAGTCACTTCAGTTTTCTTTAGGTAAACATAAATTTCATAGGAGTTCATCCTTCATCCTATAAATAAAAAGGATATAATTCAAATTGAAAATGACAAATGAATTGATGAATATATGAATATCATTCACTAGGAACATAAATGTTTCAATATCGTTAATTAGACTTAAAGGCATATCCATCCATTTATAAATACAATCTTGTGTTTTGAATATAATTTTCTAGGAATATTTTGATTAGATTAGAACTTAGTGATAATTGAACCATAGATTTTTGGGATAGGAGACTCTGACACTTATAGGGTTTTGCACCTAAAAGGAGAAAGGAATCCCAAAAGCCTTGGTGGCTCACTCAAGAATAACAAAAATATGATTAAAATATGTCTAAATAGAGTGTCCTAGATGCAAAGAACTGATAAAAGAGATTGAATACTAATGGAAAACTAAGGAAATGAAAGATGTTTGAAAACACAATGTGATATACAAACATAAACTAAATGACTTGGAAAGGACCATGAAACAAAATAGAAAATTGTAAAACTGAAGATGTACACCTATAAATATGTTAAGGACTAGAATAAAGACTAGGAATGTTGCTGATTCTAGAATTTTAACCTACAGGGACACATACACCATTCTGGGTGACTTAGTCAAAGATCTAGAAAATTGCACCAGAGCCCGTTTCAGCCAAATGGGTATCTGAATCTACAGAAATGTCTGAAAAACATGTATATTGGGACTAAATCTCCATTGATGGTGACTTAGTCCACTTTTTCTTTTCTAAAAATCTAAAAGCGGAGTCAGAAGCTCTTAGTCTGCTATTTATGTTCCTCCAAGTGTTTGGTTCTGAAACTACCAAATTCGGGCCTAAAAGTGACTATTTGTGTATATTTTGACCTTTCTAAAAGGGAGATGACTCCAAAAAAATTGAAACCCATTCTTCAATCATGTCCAATCCATCCAAGCACCTAAATCTACAATCACAAAAAGGAAGAGAGAGAAAATGTTGATTGTTAGGGATTGGGGGTTTTCCTTGGTCAAACCCCATTTAGGTAATTAAACCAAGATGATGAAATGAAATAATGAAACATGAAATATTAAACAATGCAATTAGAAACTTGCTATGATGATGGATCTTTGAATTGTTGCATCAATGGATGAAGAATCTTGCTCTTGAATGCCTTAAAATTGAGTTTTGAATGCTATCTTGAATGCTTGATTCTTTCTTGCTTGACTTGACAAAAAGGATGAATGAATTATGAATTAGGATTTAAAGGTATCCTTTTATAAAGGATATTTAAGTGAATGGATATAATAAGGATCATGATCAAGGGCAAAGATTGAATTAGAAAATAATTTAATCAAGGGTGGAGGTTAATTGAGAGAAGAAAGACATGGATAGATAAATCTACTTGAGGTGGAAGATAAGATTAGCATAGAAAAATAGGTGAGAGGAGAAATTAAATAATAAAAATTATTTAATTTAGGAGGCCAATGAATAAATAAGTAATAATTATTTAATTATAGAGGAATGTGACAAAGAGGACCTTTTGAATTAAATAATAATTTAATTCTAAATTAAAGAGAGTGGACCAATTAAATAAATAAAATTTATTTTATTTATGAGAGAAGAGGTTAATGAATAATTAAATAATTAAAATAATTATTTAATTATAGAACAAGACGGAAAAACTAACTTTTGAATTAAAATAATATTTAATTCAAAAGTGGGGGGGAAGGACCACTAGACTTAAATTCTTCATAAAATTCAAGAAAAGTGTGAAAGTCATTTACAATTCTTTACAACACCTTTACAAGACATGCATTTTATTCAATTTTCAAAGGTCCAAGACCTAATGTGAATGTGTTGACCACATTGCAACATTAAATCTAGGAAAAACTAGGCCAACATCCATAAGAAAAACCCAAATGAGTGTAAAAATGTCCAAGGATACATTTTTTTATGCTACAATAATATAGCTTGAGATTAATTTTAGTGAAGCAACCCATATTATAAATATGACCTAAGAGATTATTTATTTGTTTTTGATATATTAAGAAACATTTACAGGGTGATGTACCCTTTACACCATGAGCCCAAAGTGCTAAACAATATCAAGTCCAAGGCATTTAAACAAAAACCACCAAAATAATAGGACATAGAGACAATAGACCGACAACCGACACACTAAGACCCCATGAAAAAATAGAAAGAAAAAATAGACTAATTTGCTATGCCATCCCATTTCTATATGAGGAGGTTTAAAACATCCTCCCCAACCTAGTTGGGGCTCCAATAGTCTTCTTGTCCACTTCTTCTTTGAGCACAACAAAAAGAGTACTTGCAAAATGGTGGATAATTTTAATGGTGAACTTGATCTACCTCAAAAATTTCCTTTTGAGCCTATCCATGCACTCCAGCAGCTTGCTATAGTCATCCTCCTTGCCTGTAGTCATAGTAACATCTTTCTCCATAGCCCTAAAGTTTGAGGAGTGGGATGTCAAATCCTCCTAGAACATATTTATGAGTTGAATTGGATACTTGTTCTTCATTAATATGTTTTTAGGAACATAGTAGTCAATTCCAAGTGACGAGGGTCCATCCTTTTTTGGTACTAGCATTATTAGGATTTCACAAGGAGATTAAGTTTTCTTGATCTTTCTTTTATCAATAAGCTCTTGAGCTTCATGCTTCTCCAATATTTCTTTATGGTGTAAAGAGTCATTTTGAAGAGAAAATGTAGGGATTGAGTTGATTTTTATTTCATTAAGTAATATATAGGACTATATACATGATTGGAAAAGGCTCCATTATATATTGGAAAACAATAATGTCAAGTTGATGTTCTTGCAATGTAGAAATCATATAGTTGCATGCTATAAAATTGTGTTTTCTTAATTGCATAATTATTTTATACATGAGCTATTGTGACTATAAATTTTTATGTGTGAGCACACAATAGTTTCAATAGCTATTGGGAAAATATTTCTCATCTAGATTAAAATAATAATCGTTGATAGTTAAAATTGATGATTGGAAAATGGTGATATGATTATATGTGGCTTCTAAAGAGAATCAATACTTAAATAGATGTGGATTAGAACATATGGTGAATTCAATTCTATTATGGGGGAACTTGATTCATTGATGATAAGTAGATAGTATAGCTTGCATGGTATGTAGCCATGGGTGGCCAAGGAGGAGGTTGTAAGGAAGTTCAAAATTAATAACATGACATGTTGTATACTATAATGCCAATCCCACTTGAATTGAAAAATATAGCACTTACCTTCTAAGTCTCTCTCTCCATTCTCGTATGATTTGATAGTGATGACCTACAAATCTAAATCTAATGTCAAATATCTGACTTCTTAATGATTTTTAGCATGCACATGTTCATGTAAAACCCTTAATCTAACAAGACTCACTTGAATTTGTGATTGGAGATTAATAATTTGATGTGAAGGAATTTTTTTAATGATGGATTCAAGAGTGGAATATCATTCTAACTAAAATCAAGTTGATATGTTGTAGAGAGGTGACCTAGAAGTTCTTGGACTTAGGTTGGATCCATATTATGGGGATCTTGTGATTCTTGTAAGGCTTTCTCTTGTATTTATCTATGGATAAGGGATGTTTTGAGTATCTCTAGGATGGATATTAGTACAGGAGTTTCCAAAATGATCTAAGATACTATACTAAGTTCTTTGAGTGGATGGATTGGATGGTCCTAGGATGGTGACTCTATCATGTCTAGTGGTGACAACACACTTGAGATACTTGGATTTAATTTTGAGCATGGACACTCATGAAGGTACTTGTGTGATCCACCCTATAACATTTTAATAATTAAATGGAAAATTTAATAACTAACATGGTTAGTATGGAACTCCCTTGATCATTTATTGGATTATCATTGGTGGAGGAAGATGGTTGACCTTGAGAATTTACTTAGGAAAGGAGTTTTAATATATCCCTAATTGATTTTTTGGTGAAGTTCACTTCAATCCTTCTATTTTAATGTCACCTTAGTCAATGAGGCCCTTGATATAGTTCTTTAACTCCATGCATTTGTTTATAAAATGACCTTAAACCCTATGATAGTCATAATATTCATTATCCTTATACTTTGGGTTTTGACTCATCAAATTATTGTGTCATGGGGAATGTAACAAGATTGGATTGAATAATTTTTTGAAACACAAAATCTAAGGGCTCCCTAAGTGTATTCAAAAAAAATTTTGGATTGTTTTGAGGTTTTGGTTTAGATTTCCCTTTAGGTACAAAAATGGTGTTGGTGTCACAAGGTACAGTGGTGTTTTTTTCATTAGTTATATTTTCCACTTAGACATGTTTTGCATCAGTGACTACATCACTCACCACATTCCTATGTTTAGCCCAAAATAAAGGTTTTTCATTGAATTTATTATTGTTCTATTTAAATATTTTGACCAAACCTTTGGCTATGATGGTTTTCTCAATGGTGAACCATTTCTCAATTATCCCATTTGATGTTGAAGCATAATGAATTTGTAAGTGAAGTGAAAAATCTTGGTTTAAATTATGAACAAAGATATTGACTAATTGTTGGTTAGGCATAAGGCAAGTCAAATTTCAAGTCCTCTCCATCTTTTCAAGTCCAACCTGGTGACCTCATTTTTGACATTGTAGGAAAAGTGAGAATATTTTTTGATAAATTAATGAATGTGGAGATATATCCATGGCGGAGGTGCATAAACCATTCTAAATATTTTCCACCCGAACTATGAGGTAAAATGATGAGGAGATATTTATTGTTGTACGCCACTTCCTAACATGCCATAAAGAATTATTTCACATGATCTTGGGGGTCATTGTTTCCCTTGTATTTGTCAAATTTTATGTTTCAAAATTTTGGGAGAAAGGAACCATTGGGATGTTTTTGTCAAAGGGTTAAGGGCATATATATTTGAGCTTTAATTTTTTTTTCATGGTAGTTGATTTTAGGTTCTTAAAATCCAATTTAATTTCTTCCCATTCATATTTTGGAGGTGTGTACCTACATGTTGTATCATAATGATTGGGGGAATTGAAGTAGTATCATATTTTCCATGGAGATAAGGTTCATAATTAGATGGATTGGGTGGTGGGTTAAAGGAGAATGAACCAAGATATCAATGTGATTGAGGTTGGGTAGTGTGATATGCATGTGATGCAGGGGATATCTGAGATATATGTGAGGCATACGAGGTGGAGTATTTTGGGATGTAGGAGGACTAGAAGACATGGGGAGGTTGTGCTTATGGGACAAAAGTAATAGAGGACTATGGGATGTAAGAAGAATATGGAAGAGGAAGGTAAGATGAAGAAGATGCGAGATGTATGTGGACTAAAGAGATGTGGTATATGTAGTAGATGAGTGAGGATTACACGAAGATACAAGGATATGTTGGAAAATACATGTAGTTTTTATAAAGATACAGGATAGAATAAGAGTGAAGATATGAAGTAAAGAGCTAGGAACCTAAACCATAGTTCGACGTGTGTAAGATTGCATGGATGTGGAAGGTATATTGATTGATATTAATGAGCTAGGAATGGGATTAAAAGCCAAGACCAAGTTAGGTATGGTAGATAATGTGGGGATATAATCACATGGGGATGGAACTTGAACCAATATGTAATTCCCAAGGATTGGATCTTGCACTTAGAAAGGTTTATTTATCCATAGATTATCAAAGATAAGTTCAAGGGATTATTTTCTAATAATAACACATAACTTGAAAAAATCAAAGTCATGAGGGATTTTTGCACCTTGATTGTTTAGATCTTCTAAGATGGTGTCTTTTTTATAATCAAAATTTCTTATTTCAACAATTATCTAATTTTACGATTTCTTATGAATTCTTGAAATCTAGGTGACTACTGAAGTTGTGACACAAGTTTAGGATTGATTAATCACTCCAATTGATGGGATGGATTAGATGTCTCATTTCCTATAGTAGGATAATGTGGCAACAAAAAAAATATCCCTTTACTTTTCCTTGCTTGTTTGGGCCCTCCTTGTTAGACTGAGCATAATGTTGCCTTGATTTACTAGTGTTGTAATGTGTTTCACACATTCACACTAGGTCTTGGGCCCTTGTGAACTAAATAAAATTATCTATACCTTTAGAGTCTCATAAAGTGTTGTAAACACTTTCACACTTTTCTATGGTTTTATTAAATAATTGGGCTTCTTTATGCTTTAATTAGCCTTATTTTGCATCCACAAGCCTCATTTAATGCATGTTTTTTAGAATGATCCCAACAAAAATCAACATATAATCATAATTCAAATGTATTTAGGTTGTGTGGCCCAAATTTAGTGATATGGGACTCATATACCACCTTGGGCGTATGATTCCCACCTGGGGTTTTGGGTCTTGATCCCGATTTTATACCTTTCTAAGAATTTTTTAAAATGGTCCCATAAATTATGCCTAATGGGACTCATACTCCACCTTGGGCGTATGAGTCCTATGTGGCCCAAAATAAAAATTAATTCAAATTCTTGGTGATATTTTAAACTCCTAGATCTGATGTTGGTTTGTAGTGTTGTAATTTTGGGAATTTTGCATAATTAAGTATAAATACAAGTTTCTTTCACTCATTTTCACCCCCGAGCATTCAAGTGTTCTTGCATATAGAAATTTTGAGTTCACAAGAGCATTCAAGGGATGATTATCAAGTGTTTAATAGAATTATTCAAGTATCAAGCATCATGTCAAAGTCTTCATGCATCATGTTTGTCTTTGTGCTAACAATTGTGATGTAGGGCTTTATGATTCAAGCTAGCATTTTATTCAAGATATATCCTATTCAAGAAAGAGTTAAGATCTACATCCATTGGAGCCACTTCATACATGTTTACAACCTCACATTGTTAGGGTTTGGTGAGTTACAATGTTCATCATAATTTTTTCATTCATCATTCTCCATTCCTATTTCATTTCATTTCAAGGTTTGATTACCAAAATGGGGTTTGACCAAGGCAAACCCCTTTCCACTAACAAAATGACATTTTTTCCTCTCTTTAGAGTGTGATTTGCATGTTTATGTTAAAGAAACATTGAAAGGAAAATGTATAGGAAGTTGTCAAAGTGTCCAAAGTTGTCAAAGTTGTCACCTTGCACTGAAGATACTTGGAAGACTTCTGCAAGTTGAAAATCAAGGTTTCAGATCTGAAAATCAATTGGGAAGGACAGAGAAAACATTGAAGAGAAGATTCATATTTTGAAGCTTTAGAAAACCATAATTGGACTAATACACCAGAAGTGACGTATGAGTCCCATATGGGAATTTTTCTAGATCTTTGCAACTTCAGATACCCTTTCTCCATAAACCAATTCTTTCCTAGAAACCCTAATCTGGGACTAATACACCCAAAATGGTGTATGAGTCCTAGTAGGGAAAAATTAAAATATTTTCAACATTTCAGAGCTTATTCCATCCTCCTTCCGGTTTCCAAGAGCACACATTTTATCTTGTAGCTTTTTGTTTTGATTTTCATGTATTTTTAGGTCATTTAATGAAATATTGAATCATACTAGGTTTAAGCATTTTGATTTGCATTTCATTTATCTTTCCAAGCCCTAGATTGGTGGTGAACCCATCAGTAGTTTATAATCATACAGTCCTAGGACAACCCTATTGCAAGATGTTTTTTCCCTTTGCATTGAGATCTCTAAGGGTTTCCTTGAATGAAATAAGCGGAAAGTGTGTTTTTTCTCTATGTACTAAACCATACGAAAGCATCTCCCCCATTTTTTGTTGTTTATTTTGGTGAACCTATATTTAGAACATCATAATTTTGATTTGGAGTGCATCATCACCCTAGATATTGCTTGCATTAACATTGTATTAGGGTTTACATTAGTTAATTGGTATTCTAGGGTTTCTATCTCTTGCATTAGTGAAAGTGAAAATAGGTTGCATTATTGCATCTCATATCATTGAAAATCATATAAAATTTACATTTGTTATAGATAATACAACATAAAAAGAATAAAAATCGCTTGAATTTTTTTGAAAATCTTGAAAAAATTCCTCACTATAAGGACTCATATGCCCCTCTAGGTGATTTAGTCCCAGTGCAAATTCCACACTACATTTTATAGAATTTAAAAATTTGTTTCTATGCTCTTATTTGTTGTTTATAGCTTTCTATTTCAGTTTACAGAGTTTTTGTTATAGTCATTTCATTGCTCTTATCTTAAATTGAATTTGCATTCATTTTCATTTAGTATCCCTTGCATGAGTATTTGGTGTCCTATTGCTAATACTATAGTGAGATGAATTTCGACTCATGTCATCCCATGATAGCACAATCATTGTGGATCTTTGGTTTTCTAGCTCTTTCACTCCTAGTATTGACACTAGTACATGAGGTATAGACCCTCCCCTAAACAATTCCATGCCTTCAAATAGTGTGATGCATGTTGAAATAATGGTTGCTAGTGTTCCACAAGAAAACATAATCCAAATTTATGAAGAATTAGAAAAATTACAAAATCAAATAATTATTGAGAACATTTCAACTATTGCAATCCCTACCATGGATTCATCACATGCTTGAAAGTGAAGATGAACTTGACCTTGTGAGAAACATAGTTCAAATATTTGGAAAACACTTCCCCTCAAACACTAGTTGTCCTTTACCTATGAACAATGTCACAAGCCAAGGGTCAATTAAAATTCCTCCTCCCACAACAATTGCCTCTATTTCTACCTATACCAACCCTCAAGTCAAAACAACAATGCAGCTAATTAGTAATGTGATTTCTTCCTTGGGTATTTCTGCTAGGATCTCTAGTACCTTTGTGGCATCATATGTCATATCTCCTACCACTTTACCACCTATAAACATTCTAGTCACTTGTCCTTCAAACACATACCCACCTCCACCATTTTCACCTTCATCTCATAATACAAGTAATGACCCTTTCATAAATTAACTCTTCCAAACCATTTCATCCCTTCAAAAGCAAGTTTCCACCATCAACCAAAATCAAAATGGCCCACCTACATATTATGTCAAAAACAACCCTTTATCCTTGGAGATATTGTGAACACTGATGCCACAAAGTATAGATGTTCCTAGATTCAAGAAAAATGGAGGAAAGGGATATCCTTCTATCCATGTTTCCACCTATACCACCTTATGTAGTGACTTTATTCTTGATTATAAACTCTTAGCTATGCTTTTCCCTAGGTCCTTGAAAGATACTACCTTGGAATGGTTCTCTTCGCTACCAAATAATTCAATTCATTCATTCAATGAACTTGTTGAAGCCTTTATAAACCATTTCCAAGTGCATATGACCCCTAATATGACCTTTCCCGACTTGATGAGATGTAAGAAAAAAGAAGAATAAGAGATTATAGATTTTATCTCACGTTACCAATCGCTTTATTCCCAAATCGATGTCAAGGTTCCTGACCCTAACTTTCAAAATATTTTTATAGATAATTTGCAAAGTAAGATACAAGACAAACTTACCATGGGGTATGTGCAAGATCATGATGGGCCAAAAAGTGGCAATATTATGGGTATTTGTAGGGTATGTGGCTGATGACTTTTTTTTAACCCAAAATTGATGAAATGAAAAGGGTTTTTAGAGGAGATTCTCAGCTTTCCACCAATATAAATTATGTTTTATTTTGAATTTAATAAATAATTATTATTCATTTTCTATTAGAATTACGACTAAAGTCCTGATCGATAGGTTGATTGAAAAACATCTATAACTTTCAAATGGTATCACATTTTTTGAATCTGAAACATGTGTCACATTCTATGCTTCACATACTATAGGATTAAAAAGAGAAAAAATAAATTTCATGAATTTTTGACCAAGTTAAGGTGGTTAGACATACGAGTTTTTATATTTTTTTTAAGTTGTAATAAAAAATTCATAATTAATTATTTACTTGGAAAAAAATTACAAAAAAATATGCATCACATCTGGACATGAGTCATCTACTTATATATAAAATATTATAAAAAATAATTATCATTTTATTATAGTTAGGGTGGTCAAACAGACACCTACTTCTTATTTTTCCCGTGAAATTTAAGTACTACTGCATTGAAATTTCAAATTTTCACCAAATAGATTTTATTTATTTTTAAATAAACCGAGTAGTTTAGAAACTACATTCAATTTTCTACAGATTCTATTCTTACATATTTTTTAAATAATATAGATAGCTTATTCAAATTTTTACATTAAGTTGCCTAACACTGATTTTTTCTAAATTTGTTGCCACTTAAGGGCCTATTTTTTCCATGATGATCCTACACATACCCCATGATGAAATTTCCCTCCTTAATCCACTTATGTACTTCCCATTGTGATTATCAAAATTCAGTTAGTAGTCAAGATACAAAATCCACTTCTAGCCATACTAAGAAGTTCGATTCCACAAACCAAAATAATTCTCAACCTTTTATAAAATATAATAAAGGGTTCCTTCAATTCAATTCCCCTCAATAAACAACTTAGAATTTCAATAACCAAGTAGCTACTATTAAAGCCACGATACCCTTCAGCTATCGGGACCCAAAAAGGAAATTCACTCCCTTACCCAATAACCTTCACAACATAATGTCACAGCTCTTAGAACAGAAGATGATCACCTTTCATCCTATTAAAAATCATAATCCTAATAATCCATTTCCCACAAACTATAGACCAAATTCTTATTGTCATTATCACCAAAAAATGGACACGATACGAAACATTGCAAGCATCTTAAACATCTTGTGCAAGACCTCATTGATTTTGGTTGGCTTTCCATTGGAGGTGTTAGTGATCAAGGAAATAAGTTTGTTGCCCCTCCTAACCAAAACTTGCAATTTTTTACCAACCCTATGCCTAATCATAACATTTCATTTGTCTACTTAGCTAGTGACACTATAAAGAATGATGTGATGAATGTTGATATGGATGATGATATCAATGATTTTATTCAACATGATCCTATAGATAATGATACTATGGATGATATGGTAGGAGTGATAGATGTCATTCCCCACAAGTTCCAAACTAAAAGTACTCTTGAGGTTGCTTTCTCCTCACAAGATATACTTAAAAATGCACCTGATGGTCCTCTTTACATAAGTAATCGAATCTATGACAAGCCCACTAATGGGATATTAATAGATCCCATCTATGGAGATAATGTGATCATCGAGAAATTCTTACTTCTGCATGAACACTATCAAGATATATATGATAGATTGAAGGAATCATGGATCAAAATGCGTAATGGGTTCACTTTCCCTACGATGGGATCAATCACCTTAACTTTACATATTTGACCAAAAGAATTATATATCTCATTCTCCATCATCTTGTAGTCATACCAATTTCGTATGAAGCTAGGATATCCATGGTTGCATACCATGAATGCAATCCCTCAGTTGTACATAAATGTTTAAAATTTCCTCTTTGACAATGAAATTTTCACTATTCATCATAGTGGCTTTAATCCTTTGTCTTCACGTGGAAAATTCTCCATAGATTTCTTTTGTCCTAAGCCTATAGAACCTATCAAACCACAAGAAGACTTCTTTCTCAAATCCTACCAAAATTTCAAGGAAAAGAAAATAACAGGATTATCCCTATAAAACATGCATCAACCTACAATTGAGCCTACCATCATTGATGAAACAATGATTGAACCTAAAGAAATTCCAAATAGCCAAGACCCACCTATGACAAAACCTTCACCTACTTCCTACAAAAGACCAAGAGACAACAAAAAAAATCCTTTCACACCTACTAAAATAAAAAAAGTTTACAAATTTAAAGAGAAAGTGGTCAAACAACCTTCCATGGTTCCTTCTATTCCTCCCCTTCAGGAAGAAAAGAAACCTATGGTTGATCAACCCGCTCCTACACAAATGCAACATAAAAAAAAAAAAAAACTAAAAGAAATAGAGATTCTAGAGAGCATAGGCATAGACATCGTTCCCTTGCTCATAGATTAAATGAAGAAATAAACAAAGAAAATCAAGATACAAAATCGATTGAAGCAATGCATGATGATTCTACCCCAACTTTGAAAAAAAAAATCCTATAACACAATAAAAACAAGAGTTGAACTCTTCTTTGGACATTATCATTCAACATCCTATTGTGATTAATTTAGATGATGATGAGGAGATTACTATAATTGATGAGTAAGTGCATAATGAATTGAATACATTGTTTTCCTCTTCTATGAGCTTAAATGACATTTCTCCTAAGAAGAGTGTTCAACCTAGTGATGGCCCTAGTTCGACACTTGCTATTTTCCCCTTGGCTAGTTGTATTCCTTCGGTATACAACGAACACGATTGGGATGCGAATGACCTTCTTTAGGTTGACTCGCATGTTCCCTACTAGTCTTTTTGAATTATTTATTTTTCTTTTTTATTTTATTTTTATTGCATGTGTGTAATGTGATCCCCTATACTATTTTTTTTTATGTTCTCTCTCTTTGTGACATTCCTTTATTTGTATCTTCATTCATCTTTATGTCATAAATATTTTATCTTTTGTTTTTATCTTTTTCATTTTTCTTGTGTTTTCCTTTTAGGATGATGCAAGGCGTTGAGACATTCATGTCTATTCCATGTTGAGCCAACATTTTCTCCTTTATCTTTTTCATTTGTCAAGTGTTTTTTCGTTTTGGGATGATGCAAGGCATCGAGACATTCATGTCTCTTCCATTTTGACCCAAAAGTTTCTCCTTTATCTTTTTCATTTGTCTCGTGTTTTCCTTTTGGTGATGACACAAGGCATTGAGAAATTCATGTCTCTTCCATGTTTACTTGAATTTTTTTTCTTTTTTTCTCTCTCTCTCTCTTTGTGTCATTCTTCCTGTTCTATGAGTATTTGGGAAATGATGATAGTTCTGAGTTCTCTAAAAACATTGTAGCAAGTACATTCTAACCCCAAATCCATAGATCCCTCATGTGTTTGGAGTTTCATTTGGGGGAACCCTTTGCCTTTCTTTTGCATGACGTAGCTTTATTTGAAAACATATGACTTGGCATAAGGCTTTCCAAATAAGCTCTCATGTCTTCTTTATTGTTAGCATTTTCTCACAACATGGTGTTTAGCAATTTCTCTAAAATGGGGGCATACACTGGCATTATTCTTTTGCATTTTTCCTCGTCATGTTTCATGGTGTAGTCTTCTTATTTCATGCAAAGATTTTTTCACTTTTTGGTTGACATTGGGTGAGAATGATCTATCTTAGAATATTAAATTCCTCTTAGTGGCTCGTTGTGACACACTGCATCCCCTAAGTTGTGATTTTTTTATTCTTGGATTGGTCCTCTCTTAGAGACATTAGGCACAATTTCCCCTAAGTTAAGACCTCACATGAAGTAATACTCCTTTGAATGTTCTTTACATTTTGCATTTACAAAATTTTAGTTATATGGCCACCTTGCATAACACACTTTGCATGCCTGTGGAGCCATCTTGTTTGTTCATGAGTTCCAAGCATACAAAGCTTTGCTTGCCTCATGAAGCTTGAAGTTCATTGTTTTGTGGCACCTTATCAAATTTATCAAGGGGTATAACTTTGGTATGGTTTGACAGGAAGCCGAATGAAGACATGACTTTCCCTTAGCCACTCGCATGCGTGTGAGAGTACATACAGGCCATGTGTGTATGTGTCTCACCTTCTTGGATTACTCACCCAGTAGATAGCCTAAAGTTTCATTTCTTTAGAGTGAGCATGCATCCTTTTGGACAAACAACCTAGATCTGATCCACATCATGATGGACAAATGGTCGAAGTTTGATCCACCCCTTTTGTTTTATTTTTCCTTTTCCTTTTCGACTTTGGCGATGTATGATTATGTCTTGTTATTTCTCCTCATATCATTTTCATGTGTGCCCTTGTGTGCCTATGTTGGTTTTTTAAGGGATCTTGATCCTGGGGGCTTGATTACCCCTCTTGATTGTTGTCATCCCATCTTATCGACATTCGTGCATTTGAACCTCTCTGGATGTGATTTTGTCTACTTTAGTGTGATTTTGAAGCAAGTTCATCCTCTCACTAAAGTGGGGGCTAAATGTGGCAACAAAAAAGTATCCCTTTAATTTTCCTTACTTGTTTGGGCCATCCTTGTTAAACTGAGCATAATGATGCCTTGATTTAGTGTTGTAATGTGTTTAACACATTCACACTAGGTCTTGGGACCTTGTGACCTAAATAAACTTATTCGTACCTTATTTAGAGTGTTGTATAGTGTTGTAACACACTTTCACACTTTTCTAGGGTTTTATTAAATAATTGGGCTTCTTTATGCTTCAATTGGCCTTATTTTGCATCTACAAGCCTCATTTAATTCATTTTTTTAGGATGATCTTGACATAAATCAACATCCAATCATAATTTAGATGTTTTTAGATTGTGTGGCCCAAATTTAGTGATTTCGGACTCATACTCCACCTTGGACATATGAGTCCCACTTAGGGTTTTGGGTCTCGATCCTAATTTTACACCTTTCTAAGCATTTTTGAAAATAGTCCCATAAATTATGCCTAATGGGACTCATACACCACCTTGGGAATATGAGTCCCGTGTGACCCAAAATTAAAATTAATTCAAATTCTTGGTGGGATTTTATCCTCCTAGATCTGATGTCAACCTGTAGTGTTGTAATTTCAGGAGTTTTTGAATAATTAAGTATAAATACAAGTTTCTTTCACATTTTCACTCCTAAGCATTCAAGTATTCATGCATATAGAAAGTATGAGTTTACAAGAGATTTCATTTGTTTACAAGAGCATTCAAGAGAATTCAAGGGATTATTATCAAGTTTTTTAGAGAATTATTCAAGTATCAAGCATTACATCAAAGCCTTCATGCATCATGTTTGTCTTTGAGCTAACAATTATGATGTAGAGTTTTATGATTCAAGCTATCATTTCATTCAAGATCCATCCTATTCAAGTAACATTCAAGATTTGCATCCATTGGAGCCACTTCATACATGTTTGCAACCTCTTATTGTTAGATTTTGGTGAGTTGCAACATCATATTTTTTCATTCATCATTCTCCATTCCTATTTCATTTCATTTCAAGGTTTGATTACCAAAATAGGGTTTGACCAAGGAAAACCCCTTTCCACTAACAAACTAAAATTTTCCCCTCTCTTTAGTGTGTGATTTTTAGGTTTAGGTTGAAGACACATTGAAGAGAAAGTTTGAAGAAAGTTGTCAAAGTGTCCAAAGTTGTCAAAGTTGTCACCTTGAATTAAAGATACTTAGAAGTCTTCTACAGATTGCAAATCAGGGTTTCAGATCTAGAAATCAATTTGGAAGGATAGAGTATACATTGAAGAGCATATTCAAATTTTGAAGCTTCAAAAAACCCTAACTGGATTGATATGCTAGAAGTGGCATATGAGTCCCACTACAGGCATTTTCTAGATCTTTGCAGTTTCAAATACCCTTTTTCTAGAAACCAGTTCTTGCCCATAAACCCTGATCAAGGACTGATATTCCCAAACTAGTGTATGAGTTACAATAGGGAAAAATTCCATTATTTTCAACATTTTAGAGCTTATTCTAGCCTCCTTCCAGTTTCCAGGTGCACACATTTAATCTTGTAGCTTTTTGTTCTGATTTTCATGCATTTTAGGTCACTTAATGAAAGATTGCATAATAATAGGTTTAAGCATTTTGATTTACATTTCATTTATCTTTCCAAGCCCTATCTTAGTGGTGAAACCCTCATTATTTTACAATCATACCTTAGGACAACCCTATTGCAAGATCTCTTTCCCCTTTGCATTGAGATCTCTAGGGTTTTCCTTCAATGAAATAAGTGGAAAGTGGGATTCACTCTATGTCCTAAACCATACAAAAGCATCTCCCCCATTTTTCGTTGTTTTAGATAATAAGGGTTCTCATACCTTAGAATTATTGTATACCAAGGTGATTGTTTATCCATTTATTTTTGTGCTTGCAAACGTACATGTAATGGATATGAAGATGGACTATATGGATAAGATAAATTGGATGAAATTCTTGATGGTGTGACTCTTATGATTAGGGATGTAGTTAAATTGATGGGATTATTTTGGATGGATTCTTGATATTATCCTCATAATTATGATCAAGATCCTATGTTAAGGATTGTTTAGATGAATTTCTTACATGAGATAGGTTATGTTCCAAAAAAGGTGTTATAATGGATGATTTAATTTGGGATTTAGAATTTGAATTGAGTGCTTGATATTGGATATATGTACTAGATGTTCTAGGTGTTGATTAGATTTTTTTAATTGATTTGTTACTTCAAGAATATGATGTTTCAATTGACTAATTTAATCATGGTTGACATGGAAAGAATTGTCAATTAGGTTGGATATGGTGTGAATTTTTTTTTTAATTTTCTTTTAAGATATGACGAGACACTAGCTATTACATGGAAATAAGTATTTTCACTCTATTTTTGTATGGGGAACACATTTTATTACACAAAAAGTGCATTGAATAATAAATTCACATATTTTCTTGGATGAGGTTGAAATCATTCACCCAAACATAGAGAAGATTCACTTAAGAAAAAATAGATTCATTGAACCAAAGATAGGAACAATTTTTGATAACATGATTATAGGTTCAAATCAAGGAAAATAGATTCACCTATGGATAGGGAAGATTCACTTAAGTGGTTTCACATTTTCTTAGATACAAGTCACTTTTGTTGATTAAAAAATTGACTTGTTTTGGACTGTGAGGATGGTTGTAAGTGAGACAAAGTGGATTCACTATTTTATAGGGTGGATTCACCTTATCGTACATGGATTTGCTAGAGGATATGCCAAATTTAGTTAACCAAGTTTGAATTACTAGAGGGCGATAATTTACCAAGGCATATTCTCTTATAGATAGAGTGAATTTTCCTAGGGCTTGATGGATTGTTAGACAATAGGTCATATTCATTTAACCAAGTTTGGACTAATAGAGGGTGATAATTTTACCAAGACATATTATCTTATAAATAGAGTGGATTCTCCTAGGTCTTGATAGATTCATTGGACAATAGGTCAAATTCTCCTAATGGAAGAAAAATGGAGTAGATTAGGGATGTACACAAGGGTGGATTCAATAATTTATAGGGGAGATTAACAAATGGAAAAAGGAATGAAGATAATAAATATAATACAAATGGATGGAATAGACTGGAATGACTAAATACATGCATGGATTGATCACAAGAAGACATGGCATGCCTGCATACAAGTCCTAAAATTAATCATGCAAGTTTAACAATTAGTGTAGGCCCATGAGCTAAAGCTAATACTATCTAACTATGTATAGATAGCTAGAGATCACAACCCAAAATGGTGAAGAACCTCTTACCAATGGTGTCTGGTAAGTTATATCTCATTGCATGGAAGTAAATCATCACTAGCTTTAGGGTAATACACATCCCTTGCACCACACTGACTAACAATTGAAAGGTATTAATATAGGATTATATAAGGATAACTAGTGTTTCCTTGATATACCGATAGGGTATGTGAGGCACATCCATGAACACTAGCCTGTCACAAGTTTTGGTCAAGACTTTTTCTAGAAATCTCAAACCAACCCTACACTTCTAGTCATGGTATCACCTAGACATCAAAGCTTCACTAGATACAATGTGACTAGATTGAGGACCCCTTTTTATACCTCACTAGTTCATGTGGTTGAGTTTGTTCTTTGGGGTGATGAAATTCTTGAGTAAGCTTCCTAAAAGGAAAGAGTTACTAGCTACTTTTGATATCCAAGTTTGCATGAAGTGTGAGGAGAGAGAATATGTGTAACTATTGGTCTTAGACCAGAAAACAAGACTTTGATTAATTTGTAGTTTATTATCCATAATCTGGTCAAATGGTAAAAGGGGAGAGCATATGCAAGAAAAATATTCCAAAAATGGAAAATAATAAGTTGACCCTCTATAACACTTTAGTTCCTAGATTAGTGATAAGAAGAAAAAGAGTCTTGTTCATGAACCTACAATAAATAGGGTTAGAGGGTTTAAAATATACCAATTTTCTATTAATGTATGCTACACAAATAATGTTAGTGTGATCACAAGTAGGGACAAGTTAGCATGTTAGTAATGAAAATATTAAGAAATTTGAAAAATATGACTAGAAATGAAAGTTGCTTATACCTTCCAATGTAATTAGATTTCCACAATCCATATGAATTTATGTCTGAATGCTTCTGGATTTGATTGTGTGTCCACTTTTTTCATCGATGTTTCGGATCACACTCAGTGAACCATCATCAGGATAGAGAGAGTTGAAAAAGATTCGCCTAATAATAGAGAATTATTTTTTGACTACTTGTGTAATCATCAAAGCCCCAATTTTGTACATTCACCAAAGTTTAAAATAGCTTCACACTTCTCAAAATATGTTCACTAAAATAATTTGGGCTGAAATATCTCTAACATATTTGCCTAAAGTCATGCATTATTGCTTATATATAAAATGCATTCATATTTCCTATACAAATTTAATAAATTGGTTTAATACAAATATTTAAAAATCAAATTGTTCACATATCAAAAAAATTAAATATGATACTTATATGAGTTCAAAATGAAATTGTTTAATTTATTTACAAAAATATTTATGCATTTTTTTATTTCTCTTTAATTGGTACATAGATTTACATATGCTACGTTCTCTTTATAAATAGGGAGCTACACATATTTGATAGCTAAACTTAATCTACAATTCATCTTAAGATATCAAATATTATATAACTTCAACCACAATATTTTTCATATTATTAAGCACATATTCCTCTAATAAATAATCAATGCACCCCATGAGATATTAATAAAGCTATTAATGATTAAATTTTACCCATAACTTTAGTTTCAAAAATTAGCCCACTTTTAAAATCTAATTTTTTAATTATTAGTTATAATTAAATATGTTTTTTCATATGATTTATTGAAAAGGTAATTGGGTATGTTGCTGAAAAAAAAAATTACATATGAAGAGATATATGAGAATTTTTATTGTATTTTTAATCAAATGAATTAGGTGGTTCATAATGTGGAGCTTAGATTGAGATGTGTGTGCAGTATATTAGATCTATTGCGAGGTGAATATAAAATAGGGTGAACACATAACTTTACATGAAATCCGATGAAAATATGTTTATTTAAAGTGCAACTAAACTTTGGAAGTAATGGATTAGGGTTTGATATTTAAGAAACTAGAAGCTAGGACAAATATAATTACTCTTGCTAAAAATAGGTTATATTGGATGGAAGAAATGGAATTAAGACATTAAGGCACTTTTCCACCTATAGATTTATCCACTTAATCAAGATAAATATTCTTATCTTTAGAAAAATGGAACATAATTTTTGTTTATTTCATAGTTTCATATGTGTATCACGGGATGACATGAGTCTTGAACTACATCGAGCATGATAATATTAGAAATAGAACACCAAGTTTTGAAGCTCATACAAGTTTCAAAAACTTGACATGCACCCAAAATGGATATGAATGCAATGTAAAGTGCAATGCAAATATGTACAAAAAATTTTAAAATTCTAAACAAGATAATGTTTTGATTATGCTATGCAAAAACCTAAAAGTGATGTCTTGTAAATTCAATTTTGAATTCAAACAATGCACTAAATTTATGAAATGAATCTTAATATGATCAATTTAAGATAATAGAAATTATGTAAACTATAACAACAAAATAGAATACAAAAACAGGGATTTTAATGTTGAGAAATGCAAGAAAAATCCCTAATCAAGGACTCATTCACCTAGGGGCGAATGAGTCCTAGCTGAGGGTTATGAAAAATGAAGTTATAGATTTCTGAGTTGATTCCTATGGCTTTCAGATTCTAGATTGAGACAAATGGTTATAGTTTCAGTTTTCCGTAAATTGAAGTCTAAATGCAAATGCAAAATAGTGATAAATGACAAACTAGGAGACCTAATTTGATGTGCAATTTTGATTGAATTTTGTAATGCAAATGAATGATGATGCAGTACTATTGAAATATATATTTTTAATTATTATTTATAATTAAATTTATTTTTTCATATGATTCATTGAAAGGGTCATTGGGTATTGATGAAAGAGGGATTCAAAAAATACCCTCTTGTCTAAAGTTACACTCGAACAACCACAAAAATGCAAGAAAATATGCAACAATATTTCATGATTATTTGAAACTTACAACACAAAGTCTGCAGAGTATGAAAATCTAATTACAATAAACTTTTCAATCAAAAAATGATTGAAGGGAAGAAACATATTCATAATCTTAAAATAACATAAAAGCAATCTACCACAACAAAAACAATTTATGTGCTTCATGAGCACCTCCAAATCTATTGCTTCCTTTAGTAAACAATCACCCAGAACCTTCAATCTTGGACCATGGAGCTTCCAATCTCTAATGGCTACCTTCATCTTCTCAACTTGCAACAAAAATCCTTCAAAACCCTCTTGGATAATACCATGACCAACTCTCCTTTTCCCCCAAACATGCAACAAAAAATGAATGCCCAAAACATGCAACAAAACTCCAAAAATAAGAAAAATCTGATATTTCCCTTCCATTTGGAAAATCCATGACCCCTTCTTGGGAATGAGTGGTTTCCACAATAGAAAAATAAATAAATTATTTTTAATTCCATATAGTAACTCCCACAAACTCAGCACCCAAGTTTGTTTTTTCTATTTTTTCCAAAAATGCCACTACACCTCCACTATCTCCACTTGCTAACTTGCATAACAAAAATTATTTTTTATTTAATGAAATATAACTATTCTCAACTTATTAAAATAAGCCTTCTAACATCAACTTAATCTCTTAACATGAAATGCAAATGAAATTTTGAAATTTGAATTTTTCTAGTTGATGCAAAATTGCCAGCTAACCATGGATGCTCCTGCATCAAACACCTATGGTAGAAAGTTTGTGAGGATAGTTTCACAAAATAGATTTGAGTAGTATAAATACTCTTTCAAGTTGCAAGCAACTTGCAACATACTCCAATGTTGAGATAGTACCTTGGAAAACTTTCTTTCTTTTTCTTTTCCAACACTTTTTTCGACATGCTAGTAATCTTCCTCCAACAAATATGCTTCCCCTTCTTCCCTCCTCTTATGCTCTCTTTGGTGGGGCTCAACCCACCACAAACTATTCACCTCCACCTAATTATTCATTCCTTCTCTCCGCTTGTGGGATCCTTCCCACCATAGTCTGACAACCTCCACTAAAATGCACCTGCACTAAAATTTGCAACACCAAACAAATATTTTGCATACCAAACACCACTAGAAAACTCTGATTGAACCAACTTATTCAAATTATGTAAATCACCATTTTTTTTCAAATTTAACAAAACATGAATCAATATTATCCTCTACTGCAACTCTTTCATCTAAACAAAATTCACTCTCATATTCATCATAAAAATGAAAAATATTATTTATTACCTCTTTCTCTACAACCTTTTTCTGACCTCTATCTACTGCCACAACTTTTTCACCTTCACTCTCAATTGCACTTTCATTTTCCAATACTTTTAAGTCCCCCAAAGGACAACCATCCATTCTTGCAACATAATTTTCCTCTTTGATTGCCTCACTTTCTTTTTTTTCTCTCATCCTCCATTACAATCTCACCTCCTTTCATGTTATCCTCAAAGCATACTTCTGTAATATTTCCTCCATCTTGTTCACCAGCGTACAAAACTATGATAAACTTTGTGCCTTTCTTCTTTGGAATTTTCAAGGCCTCCAATATCCTCAACACAAATATTCAAATCTTTAATTTATTCAAATGTAAATTGCCTCATGTTTGGTGATCCATTTACACACAAATCACACACACACCACCAAAGGTCTTGGAGCAAACAACTTCACATCGACACTTCTTACTACACACTCAAGAACTCCTGCACTAATACCATGATGAAAGAGGGATTCACAACAAACTCTCTTTTCTAAAATTACACTCAAACAACCACAAAAATGCAAGAAAAAATTGCAATAAGATTTCATGATTTTATTTGAAACTTGCAACACAAAGTTTACAAAGTTTGGAAATCTGATTACAATAAAGTTTTCAGTCAACAAATGACTGAAGGGTAGTAACATATGCCCTTTACATAATCTGAAAATAACATAAAAACAAGCTACCATAGCAAAAACAGTTTATGTGCTTCATGAGCACCTCCAAATCTGCTCCTTCCTTTAGCAAACAATCACCTAGAACCTTCAATCTCCAACCATGGATCTTTCAATCTATAATGACTGCGTTCATCTTAATCAAGAGAAATAATCTTATATTTAGAAAAATGGAACATAATTTTTAATTTCTTTCATAGTTTCTAAATATTTTATGATAAAAACTTATGACTATGAATATAGTTTAGTTGCACTTAAGGTGTCGAACTTGAATATGCTAGATATATTGATGATGAAAAGGTGCAACAATACATTAGTTGGTGTTTCACCAAATGAGATACAAGTTGATATAAAGAGTGAGCATTAATTGTTGATAATTATGTATTTGTATACTATTAATCTTAAGATTATATTTATTAAGAATTATTACTGTGCAACATCTAGATACATTAAGTGTTAATTACATCATTCATTTTGAAGAAAGATGAATTCATATGAACCACTATCCATAAAATGTAGATGAATGAATTTGACTCAAACTATTTATTTAAATCTTGATAAAAATATATAACTATACTATTAAATATTGTTATCATTTTAAATTTTTAGAATATAAATATCTAAACTTGAATGATGATGTTATGTACAACTAAACTTTTGAGAATTTGAATCTATGGGCTCATTAGATGACTCACAATTTGTAGTAGAAAGTGACTAGATACACGCCCCTAACTATCATCCCTAAAATATCTCGTCATCCCTGCTGTCCCATCTCCAAAACCTTCTGGAACATAAGCATTCATATTTTACATGCTTATTCTACAAGTAAGAAAAGCACGTGTGGGCAAATATTTCTGCACTCCCCCAAACATATCAAAGCTGTTCAATGGTTATTATAACAAAACTGACTATTGAGCATTTAAACCCCTTTTCCTATTGACAAAATCTATTTTAGGTTTGAACTAACTTCATAATACGCAGACTAAATATGACCCAGCTCTTGCTACTCTACACATAATCATTTCATCCGTGTATATACATAATTCTCTTGACACCTTTTTCCCAAGTTTCTAAACAGTTCACAGCTAAACCCAGTTGAAAATTGAAATGTATTTATCTGCCTGCATTCTAGAAAGTTGAAAAGTGCAAAGAAAATTTTATAACCTAAAGTCTAAGAAAGAACAACAAAGATGGTTTTAAACGGCATTGACGTTTTGAAATGGGTGGGTTTTAATCACTGAAATTTCGGACAAATCTTTTAACCAAGCTGTGTGCAGATTGAGACTGAATAGACCTTCAATGCCTGTATTTTAAATATTTTTCAAACTAAGATATGCTTTTAACGTAATGCTCGCCATAGATATTAGATAACAAAAATTCAATCTATTTAAGATAAATATGCAGTGATGGGTAGTCACTGTAGGTATTGATATTTTTCATTGGCTGACGTAGTAAGTACATATTAAAATTCAAATTGAACTCTTATTTGGCAATTACATTATTCTAGATGCCCTCTCAAATCTTCTAAATTAAGAAATTATACAAATAAGTTTATGAAGTTTCATAAAAATAAAACTAGTTAGTTACTTTCATTACTTTCAACGAGTGAGTTACTTCATTATATTATAGTATTTGGGCATTGGGTTTGCCTCGTCTACGGCTGAGGATTTTGATTAGTAATTTTGTTGTTATATATCTCTATTTGGATAGTTATTTATTTATAATTTTAATCTTTACTATTTTTCTTTCTATAAGTTGTAATTTCTGATAAAAATTTAGCTAGTTGGTTTGGATCATGGCTTTGCTCCTCATAGGTCTTGGGTTCAACCCTCCACTCTCACAGTTGACCGGTGGGCCTGTATGCAGGCTATGGAGTCCACTCACAAGCGGCTAGTCTTGCCCTGCGGGTGGTAGTCTTGCCGCAACTTGCCCTAGGCACCCAAGGTATGGGTTGTTGGGCTGCTAGGTTGAGTCACAGGACACCCTTGCCACATTAAAAAAAAAAAATCAGCTTTCTTTCTTTTCTTTTCTATTTTTGACAAAAAATCATTAATTTTTAAATTTGAAAAAATTACATAAAGTTTTTGTAACAACAATCAATATCTTAAAGTCTAAACAATAAAAATTCAATGAGATTTACTACAAATCCGTCACTTGAAGATTTAGAGGAATTCACAAAACTTGACTTTATTAAATATAGTATTAAGAAATGTATATTTGTCTCAAACACGTCAAGAGTTAAAGTCTTAAGACATTTTTGTTGAATTTATTATCAAAGATAGTTACTTTTTGGATTTCTTTTGAATAAATGTATTTAAGATATCTGTACTAGTTTAGAATAATATTATTTTATATTAATCTAGATTGAATGCAACACATTTTTCTTACTAAATTACACATCACTAATATACTATTTATATTAAATATAATCAATTTGTTGTATAGTCAATGGATCAACATGCTAACTAATACATTATTCTTTGAACTTGAGCATCTTTTAAAATTTAGTGCTATCACTAATTTTGTATGGATGTAAGGTTTAGGTTTGTGGACTTTGTCATATTAGTTGGGTTTAAGTTGAACAAGCTTTTGTCTTTATGTTATTCAAGACTTTATAGATAAAATTATCAAATTTCATGTAAACAATTATCATGTAGTTATATTTGATATTCATTATTTTTTATATTTATCCACATTTCACAAAAATTATTATTTTTATAATTATGACATATAGAAGATAAAGCAATTAGGTATAATAGATATTTATTTAAGGTTCCTAAATCCACTGTTAATATATGCAAGAGATTAAGAAGACCTAGCATTACAAATGTATGTATTTGAAAAATAACATTTCTTAAAGATTAATTGGTTCCATAGTCAAATATTTTGACTATTTATCACCTTTACACATGAATGGAATGTGATTTGTGGAATGGTAAGCTTTCTTGCTTGTAAGAAATAGGTTGTGTGATTGAACCTTCTCTTTTTACTAGTTCAAAAATTAAAACTAATTGATCTTTAAATTGAATTACAAAAGAGACATCAAGGAATAGATCTTTAAATCAATTAGGAAGGATAGTTGCAGGAGGGCATGACAATTGGTATTTTTTAGATCTATTTGGTTTTCAAGCTGCTATAAATCTAAATCTTTTGTTAATTCTTTCTCTTCTGAGTATCGTTGATTGTTTTCAGCCTTGGGATTGTCTATTATATTTACCATTCCTTTACTTTTTGATAAAGTTCTTTCATAAGTAGAAAACCCACATTTTTCTTTAATTAAAAAAATCTTTAAATATGATACTAGTCCTATATACTATATACCCTATATATATCATAAAATCCACATTAATTTTCCCTCTTAGAATAAAACTCAAAATCTTTTATAAAATCTTATTCATTATAAAAACCAACAATATACTAATTTGTTGAAACTTCACCTCCTTAAAAATCATCAAGATCTTGAAATTTATTTTTCAAACGTTAATTTTGAAAACAACACATGCTCAATCCTCCTCCAAATGCCAACAACTACATAATTTAATTTCAACCGTACATCTTTTCTATACCCAACTTCCCTGCAATTATTAGCGAGCATTTATATAAACTTCAAATTTCAGATCTGCCATAGTTATCATCGTAGTCAACAGTTGAAGCTGCCAAAGCTAAATATATTGTAATTAATGGCAGAAAAGGTATTGTCGACGACAACTACTATTCTGAATTTTGGACTGTTTAGACCAGTCAATAGTATTGACTATACGAATTACACAAGATTCTTTTTGCAGCGTAGGTTAGGGTGGGGATTTACATGAAACAAGGCGCGGGAAGAGCCATTGATTGTGCCATCTTCTTCCAATTGAGATAAATGGCAGGTGATGAAACATATTATTTTGTATTTGTGTGCAGGTGCAGCACATGACCAATCACTTACCAATATTTCAATTCATGACGATGATTTGACTTGGTCTGCGTTGCGTGCGGGTGTAAATCAGAATTAAATTGAGTTGCTTTTTGGTAACGACGTGCGGCTTTAAAAGCCTGGTTGAAGTAAGGGCCGCATGTTTTTAAATTTATGTCTGAGAACGATGTTATCCTAAACGCTCAAGAATACCTATTAAATCCAAATTTAAAACTAAAAAATAAAAACTGGTATGATTTTTATAGATTTTGAGCTATGTATTAAAATGGTTATCTTAGATTTATTTGATTATATGATTATAAAATTGAAATTGTATTCACACATTTGATTCAAAACATTAATTTTTTTATCATTTCAAGTCTGTTGTCTATTTTTATCATTCTACTTTCTAGTTGCTTGCTTTTGCCTGATGATGGATCATGGAGTTTGTTCGAAACGATTTAAAAAATTCACACAGTTTCAATACAGAAATTTGAACAACACATTATTATCGACCATGGAAACTTGATGATGTTAATTAACTTTTCTATTTACATTAGTATCAAGTTTTCTTATAAAACATTGGTTATCACCAAACTTAATTCAATCTAAAGGCTTCACTAAGATGCAAGGAAGTCTAAATCTCAAATCTTTGCATGGCAAGGCCCACTTATTTTTTGACAATTATGTATGGCTTTAATAGCCTCGTTGAAGGGCTGCATGTTTTTTAATTTATATGTCTGAAAACATGTTATAAAGGCCAATAATATTAAATCATAGATAAATGAAATCCAAATTTAAAACTAAAAAATAAAAAATGGTACGATTTTAAAGATTTTTTTGACAATTATTTACGGCTATAATAGCCTCATTGAAGTAAGGGCTGCATGTTTTTTAATTTATATGTCTGAAAACATATTATAAAGGCCAATAATATTGAATCATAGATAAATGAAATCCAAGTTTAAAACTAAAAAATAAAAAATGGTACGATTTTAAAGATTTTGAGCTATGTATTAAAATGGGTATCTTAGTTTTAATTGTAAAAGATTTTTGGATTCGATTGTGTGTTAATTTTCTTTTGCATCAACGTTTCGGATCACACTCAGTGATCCATCATCAAGAGTGCTCTAATTTTCATCCTGATGATGGATCACGCAGTGTGATCCGAAATGTTGATGCAAAAAAAATTAACACACAATCGAATCCAAAAATCTTTTACAATTATCTATATGGATTGTGTAAACTTGTTGATCTTAGTTTTATTTTATCATATGATTATATAATTTTATCATATGATTATATAGAATTGAATGACGAAAAGCATCTATTCAAATAGGATAATATACTCACATGTTTGATTTAAAACATTGACTTCTTTGTCTACATTAGTATCAAGTTTTCTTATAAAATGTTTATCATCAAATTTAATTCAATCTAGAGGCTTCACTAAGGTGCAAGGAATTCTAAAACTTAAATCCCTATATACTAAGGTCCACTTGTGTAGTCAAGTTTGGAGAGCCTAATTAAGAACTATTTGATCTAAAAACTAACAAAAACTCAATCAAATCCTCATAATAAAACAACATAATAATTACACTTTATTGATTTAAAAATTAATAGTTCCATGAACTTGACACATGCTAGGCATTAGTCTTGTGATTACAAAGTACATTTTATAGATCTCAATTGCTAATATATTTGTTGTTCAAATGCTTCCTTATTAAAACCTCCCTTCTATCAAGTCATGTCATGATTCTCTATATATAGAAGATATAGAAATGGATTGTGTCAGTAGAAAATGTACTTCATCATTATAGGAAAGTGTAATAAGGATAAATGAACCTAAAATTGAATGTTTTGATCATTATCCAACCCCAAAATTGGGTGCATCACATTTCGTAGCATATAGGTTCACTAGTAACATGCATAATCATAGTCTTCAATGTATCTTGAGCTGGAAGTTTAGAAATTCAATTAGTTCTATACATGAGACTTTGTCGGACCCATATTGAAGTAAATTCCCCTAGGTATTGCTATATGTTTCAAGTACTTGATGAATAGTTTTAAAAAGTTACCATTATACAATGAATATTCTAGTATTTATCTAGTTAAGCTCCTTCATACAAAAAACATGAATATTAAAAATTAGAATGATATTGATAGTTTAATAGAATTTACAAGATGATCTTTTGGATTTATGATCCAAATCATAATAAAAAATCCAAAATTCAAATTGAAAGGTACTTGTTGAATGTTGACTAGGCCTACAATGACATTATGGAGATTTAAACTAGAAAAAATAAGTGTAATGAGATGTGATGCAACAAAACTGACACACTCCAGATGAAAAAATATCTAAAAAATTAGAAAAGTACCTACAAAGCAACTAATATTTATTAAAACATTTAGTTGATGCAATATTATTTTAATATTTTGTATTCTCTTACATTAGGCACCATATATAATTGAAAAAAATGTATCTCACTTTCATTCTAGGATTTTTACCAAAGAAAAAAAAATATAATATACCTTAGCTCTGGATATCCATGTAAAACCTTCAACTAACCTATCCTTCCACTCCACTAATTACTCTTCATATTTTTTTGTTTATTATGGTGAACCCGATGTGAACCAAAATGAAAGGTGGAAAATATGTTGCTCTCCCACCTTTAGGGTTTAGGTACCTAAAAGGGGCAATTTTAACTAACTTTAATTCAAAAACAAACCCTTGAGATCCCAATGTAAAGGAGAAAGAGATCTTGCAAGAGGGTTGTTCTAGGGACTAAATATGATCTAATGAGGGGTTCACCACCAAGTTTAGACTTGGAAAAGACAATGAAATGCAAGATGAAATATAAAACACTAATTGATTGCAAAGTAACCCTAAATGACCTAGAAAAGTGAATGAAATGAAACAAAAATTAAAGATAGAAAAGTGTGCACCTGAGAAACTGGAGATGGATGAATGGACATCTAAGTCATTGGAAATTCTACTTTTACTACTGACTAGGACTCATTCACCAAGTTGGGTGAATTAGTCTTTTTTTCTGTAAAAATGTACAGGAACAGGGTTCTACCAAAAGGGTATCCAAATCTGCAAAGCCCTAAAAACTAACTGGAAGTGGGACTCATTCACCAAAAGTGGCAAATCAGTGTTATTGGGATTTTTTGAAGCTTCAAAGGCTGATCTTGCTCTTCTCTATCTACTTTGTCCTTCTTAATTGGCTTCCATATCTGAATCTCTGAATTGCATCTTGTAGGTTCTCTCCAAGATTCTCCAAGGCTTGACAACAACTTTGACAACTTTGAATGTTTTGCAAATTTTTCCCAATCTCACTCCTTAGTAAATTTGCAACCTAGCCCTATAAATCACACACAAGGGAGAGGGGAAAATGTTGCTGGGTTAGTGGATAGGGGTTTGTCTTGGTCAAACCCCATTTTGGAAATCAATCCTTACAATGAAATTAAATAAGAATGGAGAATGATGAATGAACAAATAACAATATTGCAACTCACCAAACCCTAGCAATAAGGTTCTACAATTATGCTTGAAATGGCTACAATGGATGTAGATTTTGACTCTTGCTTGAAGGATGTTGATCTTGAATCAAATACTTGCTTGAATCATAAAATCCTACACCACAAATGTTAGCACAATAACAAACATGACATATGAAATCTTTGACATGATGATTGATGCCTGAATGTTGCTCTAAAATGCTTGAAATTTTTCTCTTTAAGAAACTTGAATTACTCTTGTGAACACTTGATTGTGACCAAGAAGAAGGTTGTATGGTAGATCTATATCTAAGACTTGGAATATTGTATTTTGAATAACAAGCCCAATCCTCATGGGCAGTTTGATTTTACCTTTCGATAAATTCTCAACATAATCATAATCCTTGATGATGATTTTCTTAGGCGTATCTATACAAGCTTCATAGAATCCCAATGTTATGACCAATTTTAAGGTGCATATATTCAAACCTTCTCGACCATCTACCAAGACTCATCTAATTTTTTGTTTATTAATGTATACCTCAAGGTGTAATAGGTCATTATAATCTGGTCATTGTGTAGGAAAATATTACTTAGAAAATGTGACATAATGGGTTGTAGCTAGGTATCCTACCATGGCCTAGAATTGATTAACATTTAGGTTAGTGGGAATGGATGTTTCTTGCAAAGATTTGTCCAAACTAGCTTTATGCTCAAGGGATATGTGAAGCAACTCAAGAATGGACATTTGTGCTGGACTCTTTCGTAGATGGTCTAAAGGTTATATTTACTCTTTGGTTGTGGATTTGAAGTGACCCCTTGCAAGGTCACTTTAGCTCTTTGAGTGGTGACAAGAAATTTTGGACTTTTGTTGATGGTAATGGTAGAGACATTGTCATTAAAGGCTTAAATGTTATTCATGGTATACTCGTATGAGAAATTACTGTATTTTGGAATTGGTTTTTGCATTATTCCCTAAATTGAAGACTTTTCCTTTTCCATGGTCTTGTAGGGGATTCTTAAAAATAGTGAAAATTTTGCACACCTTCTTGTCTTTAGTTTTCTATTTCATTTCATCTACTTTTCTTGGTCATTTAGTGTCACTTTGCAATCAATTAGGGTTTTATATCTCATCTTGCATTTCATTGTCTTTTTGAAGTCTAAACTTGGTGGTGAACCCCTCATTAGATCATATTCAATCCCTAGAACAACCCTCTTGCAAGATCTCTTTCTCCTCTGCATTGGGATCTCAAGGATTTATTCTTGAATGAAAGTTAGTGAAAATTGCTCCTTTTAGGTACCTAAACCCTAAAGGTGGGAGAGCAACATATTTCCACCTTTCATTTAGAAATATTTTTTTTACATGTGCTTTGATTTAGTTTTTAATTTTAGGAATTAAAAATCCCTCAACACCCTCAAACACTAATTCCCCAAAACATTTGGAGAAAACTCTTATTGAAGAGAAAGTAGAGCCTAACCCTCATGAAACTCCTACATCTATCCTTATATCTCCTCATGGAACACAAAAAAATATTAGGTCAAATTGAAAATGAAAAAAATGAACTCTAAACATTGATCAATATATTGAAAAATATCAATGCAACTACATTACTTTGGGGAGCCCTCAAATCATCATTGGAATCTATCATTTCTCATCTATATTTTATTAGAGAAAAAAAAAGATATATGGTCCAATCATAGGGAAAATGCATAAAAAAATCCACCTTACGAAAATACCATATAAATAAGTAAAAGAGAAAAAAAGGAACCATTTGCATTGTTTATTGATCTAAGAAATAATACACCCTCTCATGGAAGTTTCAATATATTCCCTACTCATTGGTGTCAACACCAAGGAAACAAGATTTTTTTTGGGATAAGTAGTGGATGGTTTTTCATCATGCTCCATGCAACAACAATGAAGTCCCATAATATTTCTTGAGGAAATTATATTATGATTTTTTCCTCAATTGAATCTCATATTATTTTGAAATGTAATATTTCTAAGGTAGAGGAAAATACTCTAAAAAATATAGGTAGGGGGCATGTCATGTCCAAAACCATGTACTAAGACCCATAGGTAGATCAAACATTCAACCTATGATGATAACTTCCATTGTGAAGGAAAGTATCAAGGTGGAGACTTTTCATTTAGTTACTTCCCTAACACAAAAATGAATACAACATGGTAGAACATTGTTATATGGTGTTGAGGGTGTGATATCTAGGAATTGAACATCAAGTCTCACCTTTGTCAGAATTTTAGATCTATTTGTGACTTTGGGTTAAAGAATGTTGAGGAAACGTGTATTGTAAAAGACACTACAAGTTTTCAAGAGTATGATAGATAGGTCTAGGAGGAGGATAAATTTGTATTAGAAAATATTGAATGTTGATGGATGATTTGGTCAATATCACCTTGGACATTAATCGATAGGTAATTTACAATAAAGTTATGCAATTTATTAGATTTTCTCTTAAAACCTAAGATTAACTATATTAATCTATTATGAGTCAAAATTAATGTAAAGAATTATATCTAGTGAAAATTTAGGGTTAGGTTATTCATCCTATATCTATCAACCCTTCAACTCCTAATTATACAACCATGCTAAGTCCAAAGGTTTCTCGTTTGTAACAAAATAATAAATATAATATATGTATTTTATTTTGTCATATATCAATGCTAATATTTAAATTTGTAAGAGTTGGTATAAAATGATCTATACCATGCAATATTTGGCTAAATATTTTAGCCATCCAAGATCTAGGAACTTCTATGAAAGTACAAGAGAGATTAGCTATGAAAGAATAATGTTATTCTATCAAAGGATGAAAATGATAGATTACAATGGATTGTGATTGTTGAATTACACATGAGAAACACTTGGTTATATATCCTAGGTGAGAGATAGGATTAAATAGGATCATGGCAAGTGTCTTAATCTTATGGCACAAGAGAAATATATTAAATGACCTAGGAAACAATAAGTGAATGGCATAAGATAAGATAAGATATAATTCCAACTAACACTTCTAAAAAGATTCCTAAGACCTAAGTAAACTTAACATGTGAATAGGACCTACAAGGTGAACTAGTTAGGTAAAATAAATTATTCACAACAACACGCCCTTGTTGAGTGTAACTTTGCGAGGAACAAAACAACGCAAATGATACAAGTATGGGTCTCAACTGCTAAACCATGTTAGATAGCCATGTAAAAATATAATCTCACAAATGGAGAAAAAGAGATAACCTAGTGGGACAAAAATCCTCCCCAAAAAATAAATGAAAAAAAATAATCTCAATGAAGAATGAGGACAAAATTGCATGTGAGAAAAAATTCCCCCCATAAGAGAGAAGAAGAGAGACCATGCAACCCCCCTCAATTTAGAGTCTCCTATAATGATGGTATATGCTCGACATTGAATGTTGAAGACAATCCAATATTTTTGAACAACATTCCTCCCCTCAAGAAGAAACAAAACCAATATGTCATACATGATTTCTTCCCAATCTTGAAAGGAAGATGAGTGAAGAAGAATGATAAGTGTTGCATTTGAACTGTGTTGAAGTGTCTCCATGTTGATTATGAAAGTTAGAACACTTCAAACATGCATTCTACACCACACTGATAAAGATGACAATCCTGAATCTAGTAGAGATGATTGTAGAACACAATCTAAAGAAAAATGTATATCACTTGAAGAAAAGAATCCTCCTCAAAATACTACTAAAATTTATCCACACTCATGTCAAATGACAAAGAATCATCATGTAGAGAATCATAAAGAGGGTTAGAGTGTTCCCTCACATAATAATAAAGAATAACCATCTCCATCAATCAAAAGATGTATACAATCAATGGTACTCCCAAATATGAAATGCAGACTCTAAAAACAATCTTACAATGTATGCCAAGTACTCTTCCCAAGTAGCTACATCTAGAAGACAATATATGTCCTATTGTATTGAGTCACAAGAAGCCAAAATGTTGGCAACACCAGTATCATTAGAAGAAATAGTAGATGATGGAGATAGAATATCAACACATGTTTGGGTGCTGCCACTATAATGCATTACACTTTCTAGGACATCCTATTTTTTTGTTGAAATTGCATATTTTAGAAAATATAATTATTTAAGCCTTCACAGGTTCCATTTAAAGGGTTATAATTGAAGAGATTTTGATCAAATCCTCTTAGATCAAATCCCCTTAGATAGAACCCTGCTAGGTTTAAACCATACCTATAATGGATTCTCCTCCACACCTATCAAAATGTTGATAAAAAACCACTTTTGATTTACCTTTTGGGGGATCAAATGAATTCATTTAAAATTTATATTTTGCAAGTATTTAGTCCTTATTATTAGCTTCCCAAAAAGTATAATTTTAAATATATTTAATTTGATTATTATAATTTTTTTTATTTCTTGTAAATGTAGGTTTATCACTGAAAATAAAGCTTTTTATTCTACACATGTGGAAAAATAGTAGATTACCAAAAAAAAATCTGAAAAATATATATGCTTTTGATATTGATGTCCTTGACCCAACAAAAAAAATGAATTTCAATACATACAAAAAAATTGTTATACAATAAACCTATGTCTAAATTATGATTAGTTTGACCTCAGAAATTAATTTAAAAAAATATTCAATAAAACACTATGAAACTAAATGAAGGAGCTAGATATCTTAGTTACAAATCTAAATCCAAAAAAATAGAATTTTTTCCTTATCGAAAAAAATTTGTGTCATATAGTAAACATTACTCTTTAAAAATGAAATTTATTGTTAAAAACTAGTTATTAAAGGAGATGGAAAAAGAAATGCAATTTGATTCCAATTTTTTAATATATATATATATATATAATCTACAAATAAAATGTCACAAATCACTAGTTTGCATCATATTCAAATTTGTCATGGTTTAGTAACTGTAGCCCACTATTGTGGGATCAACCGTCTTTAGATCATCAGTGGATGAAATAATACCAAGACTCAAATGAAAAAAGTTAATCTCCTCAAAATTTTCCACATTAGATTCTTGAATTTGAACATTAGTTAAAAAAATATATATGAGAAAAATATGAGTACACATTATATTGATGACCAACCTTTCCAACCAAAACTATATCTCTACTATGAAAATCTCGAGTTATGGCCAAATATAGTGTGAACAAAACACTCTCTCCTTCTCCACCATGTGTGATCTAATAAATAGAAAGGATATTGGTTGACAATGAAGCCACACAAAGAACACCATTAAATTCTCTTTCATCCATGTCAATAGATCCCTTCCCACAAACATGCATATATGTGACGCTAGCCATTAAGATGTTTGGTGATGAACAAGACTCAAATGAAGAAAACATACTCTAAGGAATCCATGTGATGTGACGCCCTTGAATCAAGTATCCATCTCTTTGACTTAGAATCTACAACTACAACAAGTGGTTGTCCCTTATATCTCTCTAAATTTGATAAAGAAGAATAAAATCACCTCCTAACATTATTTAAAGAAAAATTGATTTGATTCTTCCTAAGAAGATGCTTCAAATAATCAATCTATTATAAATAACATTGATGATCATCATGCCTTTTTTTCTTGAAATATGCACATTTAGGCTTCTCTTTTTTAGATGATTCTCCTCGAGAGGAAGATGACTCATATACTCTATGTAGATTATTTTTACTTCTTTTTCTTATTTTTAAAATTTCTTGTTTCTTTCTATACCTTAGGCTTACTAGTCATCAATGATTGTGGTTTAGAAGACTTGATTAGGCCTATATGAATTAACTTCACTCACTCTTGGATTAAAATATTTTCAAAGTCATCAAAATTGGGATGAACATATGATGCTCCCATAGAATATAATGGGTATGAAAACTAGACAAAAAACACTAAATACTTAGGACCAAGCTTGGATAACACATTTAGATTCAATTATAAATCGTCCTTTTTAATGTTGCAATATTTAACTATTTTCTTAATAGATTAATCTTGGAGATATAGTCTTGGACGTGGTCAATGTTAGGAAATATGAGTTAGTGCTCCATGTATGAGGGTAAATAATAATTATGTGAGTAATTATTATGTAAATGTTAATAGTAAGTAATATTAATGTTATATTAACAATAATATATATTATGGTTTGGAGTTGTTTTAACTCATATGATTTGAGTGGGTATTGTTACATGAGTAACAATCACAACTAAATAGGGATTTGTGGAGATAATATATCCTTGAATATAGGAGTAGACTATCCTATATATGTGCAAATTATATTGAGTCGAAGACATGAAAAATATATTATAATGAAACAAATAATATTATTGTGTGCACTTTGAATTCCAATATGGTATCAAAGCAATAATGATCTTTGTGCCTATGAAAATCCATGGAGCTTTAATGAAGATAGAATGTCAATGGAATAATGAAAAGGTATTATTTGAGCTGAATTGATGCATAGGAAAGTTGGTAAGAGCACTAGTCTATGTTTTTTTATTTTAAAATCATGTTTTTTTATATCACTATAATACAATCTCATTAAAATGGCCATATCTCATTCATTTCTCAAGGAAATTCAAAAATTCAAAGTGTTTTGGAAAGTCAGTGAAGAGGGGAACAAAACCTCAAAATTATTTGAATATATTCATAGGATTTTGTGAGCTATTTGAGGTAGAAATTCGCCTGATATTTGTTGGACATGAGAAGAAACTAGCAATTTAACAAGTGATTTTTTTAAAGAAAATATAATATTATTTGTGTGCTTAATTAGCTCTTATTCAATGATTCCAACTTCTTCCACCAGATCGTGATTTATGCATGTTTGATTTCCCATGCTTAAATATTATGGCCACTGCTATAACACTTTCTTGCTGCAAATCCAATGGCCACATGCCTACATCTTCATCCATTGATTTTCTTAAAGGAAGGGGTATTATTTATTGGTTTTATAGAATCAATTATTCATTTAGTGGTGTCAATATATTAAAATTATTATTCAAAAGTATCAAAAATTTTGCTAAATAAAATTGCCTCAATTGTGAATGGATGCACTATCGCTTGTATGTGACATCCATCTTGTGGGGGGGTGTTTTAAAAATTGATCCTCAAAGATTTTTTTTTTTAATTAAGTAGAAAACCTAATGGAGGACAAAGGCATCAAAGTTTGGAGGTCAATCAATGACCTCTCATCAATCATCAATGAAGGGGCCACACACATGATATGACAACAAGTGTACAATATGTAGTGTGTTTTTTTAGTTTTTTACATCTTTTCAATGTGATGTGTGGATGTTGGAAAAATGATTGTATTGGAGAGTAGATGACTGTAGAGGTCCTCTAACTACAGTGATCCTTTGACTATCACACTTCATAGGAAGATGATCAGCTAGTGAATACATTCATTGGCAATTGTTATCATGTGCAACAAGATCTAGAAAGGAAGATATAGACAATAGTATGTAGCACATGATATATTCACTTTTTAGTATTCCTAGTTGTGTGAATAAGTGGAAATTTCACATTGTGGGTGGGAATAATAACCAATTTTCCATTCCCATTTCATACCAAAATGAATAAAGTCAAGGGCCTGCTTATAGTGGTAGTGGCAGTTGTCTATGTTATTCGAGATTGAGTGGTAGCGATTGATAACAGTGACAACAATTAAGAACACTGTGTTCTTATGGAATGTAATGTGAAACCTTTTCTAGTGTGGATTTTTTAGATTTGTGATGTGTATATTGATTCCTATATAACTTCCTTGATGTATAAGCATAGTGGTGAGAAAAAGCACCAGAATAAGTTAGTTCATGGATCTTGAAAGGGTTTGTTGGAGGATCTTGAAAACCACATGAGGTGGAAATTTGATGGGTTCTTGTTCACATCAAGGTTTGTGGTAAGCCTATTTAAAACCATGTAAGGAGAGATAATTTCTTATGTATCATGGTCATGAGCCATGAGAATGGGCATGCCATAGGGGTTAGCATACTACAAAGGAGTGCGATTTTTTTTCTACTATGTTTGCACTAATAGGGAATGTTAGGAAATATGATTTAGTACACCATGTATGTGGGTAAATAATAATTACGTTAGTAAGTATTATGAAATGTTAGTAGTAAGTAATTAATATTATTGTTATATTAAAAATAATATATATTAGAATTTGGAGTTTTTTTAACAACTCGTATGATTTGAGTTGTGTATTGTTATGTTCAAGTAACAATCACAACTAAATAGGGATTTGTGGATAATCTATCCTTGAATATAGGAGTAGACTCTCCTATATATGTGTAAATTATATTGAGTTGAAGACATGGGAAATATATATTATATAATGAAACAAATAATATTATTGTTTACACTCTGAATTCCAATAGTTAAAAGGGTATGTACAGGATCATCATGGAAAAAATAGGCCCTTAAGTGGCAAAAAAATTAGAAAAATCAGAGTTACAAAACTTGACATAAAAATTTGAATAAGTTATCTATATTATTTCAAAAATATGTAATAATAGAATCTGTAGAAAATTGAATTTAGTTTCTAAACTACTAGGTTTGTTTAAAAAGAAAAATCTATTTGGTGAAAATTTGAAATTTCAATGCTACTTAAATTTCATGGAAAAAATAAGAAGTAGGTGTTTGTCTAACCACCTTAACCACAATAAAATGATAATATTTTTTATAATATTTTAGATATAAGTAGAGGACTCATGCCCTAATGTGATGCATATTTTTTGTAATTTGTTTCCAAGTAAATAATTAATTATGAATTTTTATTACAACTTTTAAAAATATAAAAAATTGTATGTCCGACCACCTTAACTTGCTCAAAACTTCATGAAATTCAATTTTTATTTTTTTAAGCCTATAGTATGCAAAGCATAGAATGTGACACATGTTTTGGATTCAAAAAATGTGATACCGTTTGAAAGCTATAGATGTTTTTCAATCAGCCTATCAATTAAGGACATTAGTCGTAATTTGAATAGAAAATGAATAATAAATAGATAATAAATTCAAAGTCAAGAATAATTTATATCGGTGGAAAGCTGAGAATCTCCTTTAAAAACCCTTTTCATTTCATCAATTTTGGGTAAAAAAATAGTCGTCAGCCACATACCCATCATATTGCCACTTTTTGGCCCATCATGATCCTGCACATACCCAAAACCTTTAGGATAAATATTTATCAAATCATTGGCAATCTTTAATCCCCTATTCTTATCAGTATTACCATACAATTTATCAAAATTCTCTCAAGTCTCTTTAGTTTTTTTGCATGATTTAATATGATATTGTAAATAAAAGGAGACTAATATACATATGCATCCAAGTCTTTTCTCATGACCAATCTCTCATTTTTCCATTTTTTAGCATTAGTAGGTTGATAAATGATTTCCTTTAGATGACCTAGAAAACCCTTTCACATAAGATACTCCCATACTCATTTTCTCCATGAAGCATAATTATATGGAGTTACGAGTTTAAATTGAGATTTCCCCATTGCAAGAATAAATAAGGAGAAAAATAAAAAAATCACCCACCACAAGATTACCCACCAAATTACTCAATCAAGAATTTTCAGCAATATATAATATTGGAAATTTATATGTAGTGTGATTACAATGTCAGAATTATTTCAATATTTTACAATACCAAGATATTTCAAATATGGAAAAATACAATAATATCTCATATTGAGATCTTGAAACAAAAATTACAATTTCCCAATATAATCTAGACTAAAAATGAAGCTTTCCCAAAATGAAAAATCTTATCCAAGTGTCATTTTGTCCAAGTGATCAACCAAAATGAAAATGTAGGCACCTAAAAATGACCTAGGCCTGCAAGCTTCATTTTTACCACTTTCGTCCTAGCATAATTATGAAATTTAATTATGTCCTTGTCCACATTCGACTATTGATTAAATAATTCATAATTATTTAATTAACTCATATCCTTTTATTCTTCATGATTATTAAATAAATAAATTCTATTTATTTATTAAATATGTCATTAATTGTCTAAGTCTTCCCTTAATTAAATAAATTGCTTAATATATTTAATCACCCTTCTTTAGTCATTTCTTCTTGATTATTAAATAAATAAGTTATATTTATTTATTTAATATGTCACTAACTATCATAATTAAATTAATTAATTAATTAATATAATTATTAGTCTTATCTGCTAAATTAAATAATTATCTTTAATTATTTAATTGCCTAAATTAATATTCTTCTCATTTTAAATAAATTAAATTATTTAAAATGTCATCTCATTCTTAACTGTTAGCTCATTATGGTAAATAATCTGAAAAATGGATTATTCTTTATTTCCCAAAGTTCACATTTGGAATTAATTTAATACCAAATCGATAACTTTCCTCCAAGAGTCAAGTGATCGGGCAGGTTCTTGACCCTTCCAAAATTGATCTTCAGTCTGGTCTTTATCCTCTTCATTTTCGAAAATCTTTTTTTTCGAATTAATTTCCTCATTTATTCTCCACCGCCGATTCGATCTTCTTAGATGACATCTCGACCACTCGATTAATGACTTTGCCCTAACCCTGATAAGGGATTGTCAGATTTAATTTGGGCCTCTAATTTTAGGTCTTTGTCAGAAGTCAATCTCGTTCATCCATTCAAAATGATATTTTCTATAAAATGCTATTTTCCTCTCATTTCTAGATTACGCACATAGATTACAATATTCTGACATATTAATACTTAGATTAATTTGGCATTTTAGAGTCATTTTGTCATAGACATAGGCATAGGCATTTAGATTCAAATCCTTCAAAGCTTGTGTAGGACTTAGGCTTTATTTTCAAATTGCTCGCATGCCAAATCTGAGGGCAACACAAATCAACAAGTTAGAAGGTACTATCAAGGTGAATCATGGAAACTCCTACGAATGAAAGGTATATTTGTTCTTATTTTAGTTTTCATTGTTCTTGATAGGTCTTTGGGTTTATTTTATATGCTTTATTGATTGATAATCTAATCCAAAATTAATCATCAATTACATTGGTGAACCTGACATTTTGTAAAAAAAATTGTGTTTTCTTGTTTATTTTCATAGTTTTGCAGGTTACAGCTAAGAAGTCATACGAAATCCCATCACCTTCTTCTGAGCACAGAAAAATGGGAAAATAAAATATTTTAAAGCATTTTTTGGGCTTTGTAGATCTCATTCTCAACTTTCTAGAACTTTAAATGGTTTTAAATTTTGTTAAGATTTGAGAAAGTTATGGCCATTTTAGTGATCGCTATTTTTTTAATCTAGGTTTTAAAACCCGCGTTTTCTTTTGCCTATAACTTTTTTTTGTAGAATCTTAGAAAATACTTTCTAGGTTTTGAAGGTTTGATTTTCAGCTTTCAATGGATTCAAACGATTTAAAATTTCATTAAGTTTTGAGAAAGGTATCATTGTTTTAATTTTCTGATGTCATTAAATTTGTTTTATTTTTATTTTTGGTTACTAATCTTTGTTGGCAGCATGTGGCGTTGGATTTTTTTTGTGGGTCAAAGGAAAATATTCAAACTACTAATGTGTGGTCTTGCAGGTTCGAATGTTAAAGACTAAACATCAAAACATTGTGCCTGTATTTTTCTTAGATTAGTACACACTTACTTTTAGTGCAATTAAAAAGAACATGTCTTCTAATGTTTTTGAGTGTGTTTGCAAAATGGTAGGTGAGTATGCTCTCACCTTGTGAAAACTCGGTGATCAAAAAACCAAACCCATTTTTAAATGTTATTACCCTCATGATTTGGTATATCGGAGTATCCTCTCCCCTTGTGCATTCATGCGATCCTAGGTGCAAGAGAAACGGTTACTAACTCTAGAACTTGGGCCTGTTCTAGTGGGAAAAAGTACTCACCCTAGGACGACTCATACCAATAGCACCCTGACATCGAGGGACTTCCAGCTAGTATATAAAAGTGGATTCTTGGAGAAAGCCCAAGAATCACGCGTATGGTTCTGAAAGGGGACTCTCGTCGCATGGATCATGCCCTACGAATGGAATGCACAGATTAAATACCTCCTGTTTTAGTGTCCAACCATTCTTTGGTCATTGCTTGGTATAGTGCAGGGTACAGTATCATGCCCGAAGACACTCACTACTGATCCCCTTGAGTAGAGATATTAGTTCTTGGGAAGTCACTACCCAAGAATTTGAATTTGGTGTGCTCGAATGACATTAATGAGCCGTGGAGGGGAGCTAATGCCACCAAAATTCTAAGTTATCCACTCTCAAGAAGGAAAGGTGTTTATCACTAATCCGGGGTATATCGGTGGGCTATACCAAGTATACAAACCCTTGTCCTATTGGCCTTTTAGGATTTTACTTGTCTTATGTGTGTTTGCATACACCAAAACATTGTGCTTGTCAAGTGCTTGCTGGATTACTCAAATGTTATACATGAAATTCACAAATCTAGACACAAACAATTGACCTTAGACAACTCATACTTCTCAACAAAACATCAAAAAATAGTCTCAGTCCTCATTTTGAACTTAGTCTTTGCACTGTCCATCACAGTCCTCATTTGGCATCTAGACTTGGCATTGGTCATTTTCCTTAGTCAACATCTTCATTATCACCTTGGCATTTGGCATCCTTTCTTGACCAATTTTATCTCCTTGCATTAGTCATTTCCCTTGGACAAACATAATTATCACTTTGCATTTAACAACATCATGACATCCACCACCTTGTCTTCCCTTCACCAACATATTGATAGGCTTGCTATTAAAGTTGAATATGAATTACTCTATAGAGGTCAATACCAAGAAGCCTCAAACTTTAGGAGACAATTTATCCAAGCCGAAAATCAATGTCCTTCATACCAACAACCCATCAGTCCTAGTCCTCCGTCCGTCTACCCTCACTACCAAAATTCACTTAACACCATCCATGACATTAGTCTCCAACAAACATCCATTACTCACCCTTATACTAACTTTGACAAGGGAAACCAACTATCCACTAGTCCATTTTAAGTCTCCACGTCGTATGCTAGTCCTTCACCTATCAATGTTGTCAATGTCTACATGCCCTATCAACCATCTACCAACTCATGTCAAGTCCCCACATCATACCATATTGATTCGGCCCAAGTCTCAATGTCCTATTACAATCAACCTTACACCAATCCAGTCAAAGTCTCCATGTCATATCCTTGTCCTTCAACAATTAATCCAGTCCAAGATTCACATACCAATCCAATCCAAGTACCCATGTCCTATCCTAGCCCTTCACATACTAGTCCTATCCAAGTCCCCATGTCTTCTCCTAATCCTTTTCAAATCACCCCCTCACAAGCCACATCTAGTCATGAAAATTATGTCATTACTCAAAGTCAAATCCCATTTAATAAACTTGATGATACATGTCAAAATGAAAGCCCAAAGCATAATCTTATAATGTCACCCTCATGTCAAGAACAAGGTAGTCCATCCCATGACCCTATCTTAAACTGCATTCAAGGATTCCTTCAAGACAATCATGGAATCCAAAGTACACCTACCATTGACCAAGAAGTCCAAATCCATGACAACCCCATCTTCGACCAAGACCCTACCATTGACCAAGAAATCCAAAACAATCCACTCCTTGACCTTTATGCCATTCATGATCAAACACTTTCCGACCCTATAAAGGCCTTGACTATTGACCCTTCCCATAATGAGACACTTGCCTTCATGGGACACATAGATGATATTCCTCCAGAACAAGAATATTCCACTAGGGACATGCTTGCATATGATCAAGTTATAGCTAAAATCATTGGACTCTATGACACTAAACATAATGATGGCTTTGACATTACCTTGGAAGCACAAACATAATCATCTGAACCTGACATGTCGCACGATCAGACCAAAGATATCAGTCAAGAATATGTCCAACATGACAATGAAGCTAAGACACTTTATCAACTAGGGTCATCTATCTTTGTCAAAGTAGGCTTTCTTGCAGACAAAAATATTACAAGTGACAGTATTCACATACCTAATGATGGGTTAGCATCTTGCTTTCAAAACAACAAATACTCCATCGCAAATAGAATCTATCAAAGCATGCAATATCAAGGCAAAGGACTAGGCATACACAAGCAAGGCATTCTAGAACCAATACAACTTTAGGAAAATTACAGACATCAAGGTCTTGGCTATTCCTCAGTTAGTAAATCAAATGATGTCAATGGTACCTCCTCGATACTGGGAGCAACTTTGTTAGATATAAACATCAAAATGGAGTCCATGAGAAATCCTTGTCATAAGATTGTTGCCAACACCCCCTCCACCCACACCATGAACTGTCATTCTATCATGAATCAACCTCCCCTTTGGGACCAACAAAAACAAAAGTCTTACAAAGTCAAAAATCAAATGTTAAAGGCCAATGAATCAAACAAAAGGACAAGTGGACAAATGAAATTAAAATGGATCCCAAAGAAAAATGGATCAAACAAAGACACCAAGGCAAATACAAAAGTCAATCACAATGTGGAGCCACAAGACAAGAGGACTCCCACATATAAGACATGTCCACCTCTTTCAAAATGGTCATCAATCAAGGCATATAAAAGTGTTGGTTCCAAACACCATCCCTCCAAAATCCATCATCCACCATCCCAAGTTTGGAAAATAAAAATTCATTCATCCAAATGTCCAAACAACCTTTCCACATCTACCATCATCTGTTGTAATCCTACATCTCGCTTAAAGTCCAAAAATCCCACGTCACAAATCTGTCACATCATGGCAGAAACTCTTTACCACAAGGACTCTCATGGTACTCTATTGTGATGTGCATATTTTGATAAGGCCAACTCTAGTATCAGAAAGGATCACAATGACATCAATCAGTTGTATACAAGCACTATGATCCTAACAAGACAACTCCTTCAGTAAGGTCATTATTGGCATATCATGGCACCAGTCTCTACATTGGCACCATCAGTGGATTCCGAACAGTCAGTGGTCATCTAAAGCATCCAGGCTATCTACAAAATCAGAAATACAAAAAAAAAAAATTTGAAAAATGATAAAAATCATCACCCTGATGAAAACCTGGCAAACAAGCGTCTTGGTGACACCAAAAAAATAAAAAAGTCAAGAAAATAGTAAAGAGAAAAATTTCATCCAATGGTGAAAACCTGACAAATAGGCGACCTGGATAAGTACCGTGATGAAAACCTGGCAAATAGGTGTCATGTGTAAAATAAATTGTCTATGTGGAATTTTATACTTGGGGGCAAGTCATCTCATTTTCCCATGTCTTCCTCATTACATTGACATCCATCTAAGCCCTATCATTGCCACGCATTTTTCCCACTTACCTTGGTCTTGACATAAAACTGGCACACATAAATCATGCTTTGGGAAAAATATTGACATGTCTATCCTTCAGTCATACACGATTCATGAAACATCTTGTCATTGAACGTCATAGTCTTATTGTCCTTATACGACATAGTCTTTGAAAATCATATGACAATTCCCTTAGTCTCATGTCTCCCATCTTTTACCAAGGCCACCCCTTATCCTTTCATGCATGTCACCTATCTTGGCTTTCCCTTGTCAAACGGTCTAAGGATAATCATCATCCCATCTAGTCCTAACCAAGTCATTCCAAATGCAATGAGTCTAATTCATACAAGCACATTATCCAAAATTTTACTTGACTACATTCCTGGCTCAGCTGTAGACCTCCATACTTTCATCACATTATTGTCATCGTCCTCACATTGTTTTGGGATGTGTCCTTCCCACATCAAACAACGTTGTCATCACCTATCAATTGGTATTCAACTTGACTAGGGGCACAATCATGTTTTTCCTTGGATTCTCATGTGTAGGCATCAGTCATATGCATTTGTCAGGATCCATCTCCTAAAGAAAGACAAAAACATCATAAAATGTCCAAAAAACATCATAAAATGTCCTGAAAAAAAGACAAAAAAATCATAAAATGTCAAGAAAGACCAAAAACATCATAAAATGTCCTAAAGAAAGACAAAAACAAAATCAATCATAAAATGGAGTCAAATTCAGTCATGTTAGTTAGTCCATGTCATTGTCGAACTACATTGTCTCTACATATTTGCTACATAGGCAAGTCCATCAGTCGATGAGTCCCCGAGACATTAGGTCAGTCCTTTTAGGTTGGTCCAAATAAAATCATGGCATTTGTCACAATTGTCACATCGGTCAAATAAGTTAAACATAGTCAAACTCAGACACAAGACAGTCATTCGAAACGTCAATGTCAAAATTGGTCAAAATCAGATAGCACAGTCCAATCAGTCATACAGTCAACATTAGTCAACTTGCCAAAACATATTAGTCAAAACAATGTCAGTCTCATCACTCTTTGGTCCTCTTCAAGATGTGTCCTCGGATTTGGACCTCGTCAAAATGTCCTTTTCCTTTTTCAGGATGTGTCCTTCTTAACAATAGGCCCCGTCAAACTGTCAACACCGTCAAATTGGCAAAACTCTTAAACTGTCAAAACTGTCAAACTGACAAGAAATCAATCTTTGGAAAATTAACATTAGCAAACAAAATTACATGGTTGTTAATCTTTATGATCTTTATTGTCTTATCTTTTGACTATCTTGGCTATTTTGTCTTATATTTTTACTGTCTTATCTTTTTCGTCATGTTACTAGCTACCTCAAGGATGTCCCATGAAGGATTTAGAGGTGCGATGATGTCTCCTGGCCTATTTTATTTTATTTGACTATTGTCTATGGATTGTCTTGACAAAAAGACTAGGGCAACTTCGCCCTTAGTATGAGTTAGGACATTCCTTATCTATGACTGTTTGTTTTTCAAATGGATGACCTTCCACACCTTGGTCTACATCATATCATGGTGTTTGTTGTCCATTTGTGTCATTTTTCCTGCTCAATGATGATTAATAGCAATAAATATTAAAGTCCTATGACAAGGTTTTGAAGGATTTGGTCTATGAACTAACATTCATCTCCTTTAGTCGTGTCATCTTCTCTCGCTCATCTCATATAGCCATTGCATCTATATCATCCTCCATATCTTTTGCACTAACATTTCTTTGTCTCTTCATATTCTAGTCTTCTCATTAATTTCGAGAGCACACCCATGTTCTTGGAACCCGTCTTTCCTTTTGAGGGGGCATACTGCTACCCTCCTCGTCATTCTTCCTCATCTTATTTTGCACTGGGGCATATTTTTGATTTATTTTCTCTGTCACAACGTGACAAGCGACATTATGACAAAGAGGGGCAAAATGTAGACACCTAAAAATGGCCTAGGCCTGCAAGCTTCATTTTTACCACTTTCTTCCTAGCATAATTATGAAATTTAATTATGTCCTTTGTCCACATTCGACTATTGATTAAATAATTCATAATTATTTAATTAATTCATGTCCTTTTATTCTTCATGATTATTAAATAAATAAATTCTATTTATTTATTAAATACATCATTAATTGTCTAAGTCTTCCCTTAATTAAATAAATTGCTTAATTTATTTAATCACCCTTCTTTAGTCATTTCTTCCTGATTATTAAATAAATAAGTTTTATTTATTTATAAATAATATGTCACTAACTGTCATAATTAAATAATTAAATTTATTTATTTAATTATTAGTCTTATCTGAGAAATTAAATAATTATTTTTAATTATTTAATTGCCTAAATTAATATTCTTCTCATTTTAAATAAATTAAATTATTTAAAATGTCATCTCATTCTTAACTATCAACTCATTATGGTAAATAATCTGAAAAATGGATTATTCTTTATTTCCCAAAGTTCACATTTGGAATTAATTTAATTCCAAATCGGTAACTTTCCTCCAAGAGTCAAGTGATCGGACAAGTTCTTGACCCTTCCAAAATCGATCTTCATTCTAGTCTTTATCCTCTTCATTTTCGAAAATCTTTATTTTTGAATTAATTTCCTCATTTATTCTCCATCGCCGATTCAATCTTCTTAGATGACATCTCGACCGCTTGATTAATGACTTTGCCCTAACCCTGATGAGGGATTGTCGGATTTAATCTAGGACTCTAATTTTAGGTCTTTGTTAGAAGTCAATCTCGTCTGTCCATTCAAAATGGAATTTTCTATAAAATGCTATTTTCCTCTCATTTCTAGATTACGCACATAGATTACAATATTTTGACATATTAATTTACTTAGATTAATTTGGCATTTTAGAGTCATTTTTTCATAGACATAGGCATAGGCATTTAGATTCAAATCCTTCAAAGCTTGTGTAGGACTTAGGCTTTATTTTTAGATTGCTTGCACGCCGAATTTGAGGGCAACACAAATCAGCAAGTTAGAAGGTACTATCAAGGTGAATCATGGAAACTCCTATGAATGAAATGTATATTTGTTCTTATTTTAGTTTTCATTGTTCTTGATAGGTCTTTGGGTTTATTTTGTATACTTTATTGATTGATAATCTAATCCAAAATTAACCCTCAGTTACAGAAAATACACAAAAATATGAATAAAAATACTTGGGGTTAAATCTAGAAAAAGTGTATGGATAAAACTGTGTAGATCCTCAATAACTTTTTAATGTTGAAAATTTTGTTAAAATTATATAAATTGGAAAAAAATTATGAGCTCAAAGGTCTAAAAAGGAAAAAAATAACTTCAATCAACAATAAAATTCACCTATAAAATATAAATAATGGCTTGCACTTCTATAAAGTGCTTAGACCAGCTTTCTATAGATATCTTGTTTGCAAAATTTTGACACCCTAGTGGAAAGTTCTGACATTTTGAAAAAAACCCTATTAGGTATTTTGGGGGAAAAATAAGCCCTTGACAGCTTAGTCATTGGACCTCCATATGAACATAGACATAAGATATTGATTTAAAAAAATGTGTCACCACTCTCAACAGTAGGCTGACAGAGATTGGTGGATTCATATGAATGTGTCACTCCTTGTGTGATGCTAGGTGGGGTTCTCATTGGACTCAAGCCCCTTTGATTTGTGGTATGGATTCTGGTTGTGAACACAACCTAGAAAACTTCTTCTCATAATTTAAAATATTTTTTTAATATATTAAAACGTCAACACTATACCTCACTGACAATGGACTATGCAAACTTGTACCTACAAACACAATGATTACATAGATAGGAGAATATTTTGAATACATAAATAATATTCTCTACAAATTATTTTGACTATTTAACATTGCTCATTATGAACCATACACTTTTTTACAGATTGTATAGAACCATACTATATGGATTTCATATGATTATAAGTGCAAAAATAATGGTAGGGGGTTGAAAAAATATTTTAAGGGCCTGAGGAAAAGGTGCTCATATTTTGATGAATTGACAATCAATATTGAGAATTTTTGGCATTCTTAATGCAATCATATGGTCTTTTTTGACCCAAAATGCACCAAAAGTGCAACTATCTCTTGGATCTAGTAACCACCTTTCAACTTCAAACCCTTATAGATTTGACTTCAAATGTCCAATTTGAATGAAAGAAAAGGAAAAAAAAAATGACTTTCTTGAATCCTATGAACTCAATGGTGAGATCAAATCTACACCAACAAGATCTAATTTTGACCAACAATAGAAAGCCAAAAAGAGGAAACCCCAAAATCTAGTATTTCTTTAAGTTTTCCTTATTCTTCTAATCATCATTTGATGCAAGAGTTCAAAGAATATTTAACTTTTCAATATCTACCAAGATGTGCAACGTAAATCTCTCAATTAAGACTAATAAGAAGAAATCCCATAAACTTTGATAGCATGTAAGAGTTGGTATATAAAATTCTCTATGTTGTGCAAGATTTGGCTAAAGATTGTAGCCTCCTAGAGTATAAGAACTATGAAATTACAAGAGAGATTAGTTATGAAAGAATAATTATATTCTATCAAAGGATGCAAATAATAGATTACAATGGATTATGATCAAGTTGATTTACTCATGAGAACCCATTGGTTATATAGCCAAAGTGAGGCATAGGATTAGACAAGATCATGAAAAGTATCTTAATCCTATGAAATAAGACAATTAATATTAAATGACCTAGGACACAATAAGTAAAAATAAAATAAGATAAGATATAATGCCAACTAAGATTTCTAGAAAGATTCCTAGGGCCTGAGTGAACTTAACATGTGAGTAGGACCTATTAGGTGAGCTACATAGGTAAAACACCTTATTCACACCATCAAAACTAATATTTGATGATAAAAAAATAGATGTTGGACCTTCAACATTGTTACTCATAGGTGGTAATGGTTGTATGCGAAGTTTCATTCACGTAAGTTTTATTATTTTTAATTTTGATGTTTTAAATAATGGTAGGTACATTTTGGTCAAATAATATTCTTATAATTTCATTTGATGGAATCAGTTCAAACCCCTCCTAATATTTGTGGCACAATGGCAGTTAGAATTTTTGTAGTATTTTTTCTTAAATTCCTTTAATATATTCCTATTTTATCCCACATAATGTAGTGTAATTTAAAGTATAATAATATTTAGACTAATATTTATCTTCATGGTTTTCATAGGTGGTCACAACTCAAGTTCATAGACCTACCCCTTGGATGGAGGAAGAGAAATAGAGAATTATTGAGGTGGACTACTTCTCCAAAATTTCTTCAGTTCTTTAACCAAATTATTCTTTTTGGTTTGAGAATAAGAAACAATAAAAAATGTGCTTAAACACATGCCCATATTTTGATTTCTCTATATGAACTATATATATCTTATATGTATCAAGTTATTAAATTCTAACTAGAAAAAGAAATAGATAATTTTTATCAAGAAATAAATTAGACTCATATGATTTGCAAGGTAGAATTCAAACTTGTAATTCTATTATTTATTTTTCATATTGAAAGAATATTGTCAAAGCTTAAATACTTTTTGTTTACTAGAATCTTCTTTCCCAACAAAGACAAGAAAAACTATTTCAAAATAGGAAAATTGTGAATTAAACAGTGATTACTTACCTACTCATCTTGTATAGTTGAGATAATTAGTCTTTAATATGAAAATAACTTAGTTGAATCGTGTGGTAGAACAATAAGTAAGCTCTATATTTTTTCTCTAAGAATAAAGCGCAACTCTAAAAATGGTGAGAAACAATAAATTCTTCCTCAACTTTGCTTAATTTGAGCGTATTCTCACAACACAAAGTCTTTGTGGGGTATATCAAGACCAACTTCAATTAAAGTGCATACTATTCTAGCTTGTAACTCATGGTATTGTAAAAGGATAAATCCCCCTCTCTGTACTTCCATTGTAATATGCACAACTACCTCTCTCTCTCGAATGGAAAACAAGAATGATAAAAACTTAAAATAAAAATGGCTTTCCTTCTTAAGAAGTCAGCCTAGCTGATAAAAACTACAATGAGAACTATCTTTTTCCCTCTTAATATGACGTTGTTGAACCATCAATTTTGAGGGTTCTATGTGCTTCTCTTGTACTCTTAGGGTTTTTCACCTAAAAGGAGCGAGATAGAACACTAAAATTGAGGTCGTTCACTCAAAATAAGGGATGTATGATGTGATTATGACTAAATGAAATGATCTAAATACAACTAAGTGACGAAATTGATTGATTATGAATGCAAAACTAATGAAAAATGCAATGCTTGAAAACACAGTGAGGTATGCAAAAATGAACTAAAAATATATTTACTAATGCAAACATAATTGAAATAAGTTTAATAGAGTGCACCTATAAGTTGAGTACTAATCTTGAAAGGTTCTGGAAACTAGCAAAAATCACTATACCAATGGCACCAATTTGCCGTTGATGGTGAATCGGTCCTCCTATTGGTAAAAACAATTAAAATTGCTTTCTGACTGTAAGGAACTAGATTCTGACAAAATAAAATTTTCTAGCCTTGAGGTGGGACTCATTCACCACTGATGGAAAATCAGTCCTCCTCCAACAATATAAAAATTCAAAGGTCAATCATGTAGCTTTAGATCTGCACTTGTCTTCTTGTTGGGTTGACGAAGTCAAATCTGTAGAAAACTTGGTTGTTGGTGGTCTCCAAGCTTAAATTGGGATTTAGTTGACTTGAAACACTTTGATGACTTGTTGACCAACTTTCAACACCAATTTTCTTGAAAAATATGCATATAAAGTCTACAAAATAACATGCAAAAGGGGAAGAATGGTTAAGGGTTAGAGTATAGGGATTTTCCTTGGTCAAATCCCACTTTGGTAATCAAACCCTTAATAAAGAAATGAAATGAAATGAGCAAGGAATGATGAATAAACAACATGAAAATTTCCTAAACTCACCAAAACCTTGTTGAAGAAATATGAAGATATGTCAATGGTTGCTCCAAGATACTTGACAATTGCTTGATTGAATGATGCTTAGATGGATTGAATGCAAGAATTCTAATTGATGGCGTATGAGTGCATGAGATGAATGGGGGTTGAAATGGATGGAAAAACACTTATTTATACACACGTATGCCCTAATAACCCAATGATACCTCATCACAGGCCGACATAAGGTCTTTTTGAATAAAAACCTAAAAGAAATTTTGAATTATTTTGAATTTGGAGCCAAGAGGGACTCAGTCGCCACCCATGGCGAATGGGTCCCACTCTAGGCTTGCAAGTGGGTGTTGGGAATTAAGTTGCATTTATTATTTTTTTCGGGTTTGAATTCAAAAATACACTTAATTAAGTCTTATGAGTGCATAAAGGGGTCAAATAAAGCATAAGAAAGGTGTAAATAGTGATAACAAGCCTAGAAAAGCATGGAATCTTGTTACCAGAATTTACAACACTTTAGAATAGGACTTGATAAGGGATAAAAAAGTGATATTTAGATAAATTATAATGAGAAGAGTCTAGAAAAGTGTAGAAATTTTTCACAACACTTCACATGACATCATAATTTGAATATTAAGGACCTAATGTGAATGCATAAGTTACATTGAAACATTAAACCAAAGAAAAATAAGTCAAACATCATAGTAGAAAAACCTAAAAGACCATGAAAATTTCAATGATACATTTTTCTATGGTACATTTAGCCCATACTTTAGTGAGAGGATGAACTTGCTTCAAACTCACACGAAAGTAGCCATTCATATTGAGAAGGATCCAAATGCGCTTATGCTAGCAAGATGGAATGACAACGATCAAGAGGGATGATCAAGCCCCCAGGATTAAGATCCCATGGAAAACTAAACATAAGAACAAAGGAACACATGTGTGAAAGAGAATGAGAGAGAGAAGGGGAAATGGAAAAGTCAGATCAAGCTTTGATCATTTGTCCAGCTAGTTGTGGATCAGATCTAGATTGTTTATCTAAAAAAGAAGATGCATACTCACTCTAGGGTGATAGAACTCATGGTGGTCCACCAGGTGAGAAGGACCAAAAGGTGAGAAACATACACTAGTTAGTATGCACTCACACACACATAGGTGGCTATGGGGAAAGTCATGTCGTGGAATGGGCTTCCTACTCAACCATATCAAAGTTATACCTCCTAATAACTTTATCAAGGTGCCATAAAGGAAAATGCCAGTTTGTGCTTCATGAGATAAGAAAAGCTTCATATGCTTAGAACTCATGAACAAACAATATTGGTATCACAAGAATGCAAGCTACGTTATGCAAGGTGGCAAAGATGTAAAATGTAAAAGATGTTCAAATGAGTCTTGTTAAGTTCATGTGAGGTCTATAACTTAGGGAACATTGTGTCTAATGTCTCCAAGAGGGGACCAATCAAAGAATAGAATATTCACAACTTAGGGGATGTAGTGTGTCACATTAGGCCACTAAGAGGAATGTAATATGCTAAGATATATCACACTTGTGAAGGACATCATACCCAATGTCATCCACAAAGTGACAATCCATTGTATGAAGTGACAAGGCTACACTAAGAACCAAGAATGCAAATGAATAATTCTAATGTACGCCGCCCACTTTAAAGGAATTGTTACACACCATTTTGTGAGAAATTACTTTAAAGTAGCCAAGGAAAAAAAAGTAAAAAGAAAACAAGACCTAAGAGCCAACTCAGAAAGCGCCTATGCCAAGTCATATGTTTCCAAGTAAGGTTGCTTCATGTAAACGAAAAAAATAAAATAAAAGAAGAGGAGGGTTGCCTCCCAGAAAGGAACACACCAAACACATAAGGGATCTATGAATTTGGGGTTAGTATGTTCGTTGTTGCAATGTTTTTATTAATGAGCATGGAACTATCATCATTCCCCAAAACACATAGAACTGGAAGAATGACAGAGAGAGAGAGAAAATAAAAGAGAAACAAAGTCTATTTTGGGTCAACATGGAAGAGACATTATAGTCCCAATGCCTTGTGTCATCTCCAAAAGGAAAAGGGACCATTTGGGTCAACATGGAAGAGCCATAGGGCATCTCAATGTTTTGTGTCATCCCCAAAAATAAAAAAACAAGAAAATATAAAAAAGGAAAAGGAAAAGGGACTGTTTGGTTCAACATGGAAGAGACATAGGGCATCTCAACACTTTGTGTCATCCCTAAAAGGAAAAAACAAAACAAAAGTGAGAAAGAAAAGATAAAGTATGACATATAGAAGAATAGAGGTAAAAATAGAGGAAGTGCACAAAGAGAGAGAACATCAAACACATATTATGGGGGAACACGATACGCACATGCAAGCACACCAAAGAAAAAGGGAAATGTAAAAGGGTCATGCAATAGTGAGAATGGAAGATTCTACTTGACTATTGCATGATGTAGAGATTTGGTTTAAGGGATGATATGATAGCAATCGGTATCAGTGAAGTGGTACTTGTTCAATATGTCCTTCAATGTCTGACATTCCTTAGTTTGGTATCCAAGAATATGATGATATTTGCAATAAGGGATGTTAGAGTCTTTAGGATGGATGACCAACCTGTTTGAAGGTGGTAAGAGTATAAGGCCTCTATTAAAAAGTATTTGAAGTCTCCTTTCACATTCAGGGGGTGGATGAAGAGGAAAATTGAGTTTTTTCAATTTGTAAGGCCTCTTGCATTTGCTAGATTCATCTTTTTCATGAATAGGAGGAAGAGGACCCATCGAGATCCTAGCATCCTTGTTATTAGAATCAAGTGATGGTTGTTCATGTGGGAGGATGACATTCAAGTTAGGAGGAAAATTGAAGATCACTATACCATCATCTCGAAGTCTCCAATATCCAAAAGGAGGCTTGTTGTCATGAGGAGGATATTGATATCCTAATCTTGTTTTGTTTTAATCTATTGGTTTTTTCTCTAAAATTTGGTGGATGTTATGCTCAATTTTTGTGTCACAACCTTTTTAGCTTAAGATAGTAAAGCCTTTTCCATATGTTTCTTCAAGGTTGATTGATGTGTTTGTAACTTTGTTATCATAAAACGGGTGAAGATGTGGTTGTGTAGAGGAACTAGGTCCACCAGTGGGAGGGAACTTAGGTCCTTCAATCATTTTAGGATGTAAATAACCAAACATGTCAAGAGGTGAAACAATAGGAAGTTCTTGTGACTTCATGGATGGGTAAAAGGTTGCATTGGCTTCAAGATTGTCAAGGAAAGAATTTAAGAACTTGGTCATGCTATCATCATTTTCCCCAATGATGTCTACAACATGAAGATGACATTCATGTGGAGTTGAAGGAGCATGAGGAAGCTCAAGGTCATTAGGATCACAGCCAAAGGCACACTTGGACATGTCTTATAAGGATTTCAATGAATTCCAAAACTTATTAAAGCAGAAATCCATGATGACAATGAATAAAAGCGAGCTAATATGCAAGAAAGTGTATAAAACATAAAATTTGGAAAGTATGACAGAAAGTAATAACAACAAACTATAATGCAGAAAATGTGTAGATAATGTCTGAAAATGCAGTTTAAAATGTGTAGGTGGACTAATTCGCCTAGGGTGGAAAATGAGTCTAGGTATGAGATTTTTTTGTATTTTTCAAAAAAATTAAAGTGGTTTTAATGCTTTTGAGATGCAAAATGAAAATATAAATGCAATTTTTTAGTTTTTTAATGATTTGATATGCAAAGAAATGAAATCTATATGATTCTTTCACTAATGCAATTTTAGAAACCCTAGGATACAAAAACAAAACAAAACAAAACCTAATTGAATGTTGATGCAAAGAAACCTAGGATGTAAGATGAAATTGAAATCAGAAAGATATTGTGTTCAAAATGCAGGTTCACCAAAATGAACCATTAATTTTAAGGGTTCTATGTGCTTCTCTTGTACTCTTAGGGCTTCTCACCTAAATGGAGAGAGATAGAACACTAAAATTGAGGTGGTTCACTTAAACTAAGGGATGTATGATGTCATTATGACTAAATTAAATGATCTAAATATATCTAGGTGATGAAATTGATTGATTATGAATGCAAAACTAATGAAAAATGCAATGTTTGAAAACATAGTGAGGTATGCAAAAATGAACTAAAAATAAAAACCAATGTAAACAAAATTGAAATAAGTTTAATAGAGTGCACTTGGAAGTTGAGTACTGATCTTGGAAGGTTTTAAAAACTAGAAGAAACCACTATAAATCACCAGTGGGACTCATTTTTCACTGATGGAAAATCAGTCCTCCTACTAGTAAAAACACTTGAAACTGCTTTCTAACTGTCGGTAAATGGATTATGACAAAATCAACTTTTCCAGCCTTTAGGCAGGACTCATTCACCACTGATGTTGAATCAATCCTCCAAAAATCTACAAATTCAAAGTTCAATCTTGTAGCTTCAGATCTGCACTTGTCTTCTTGTCGGGTTGACGAAGTCAAATCTACAGAAAACTTGGTTGTTGGTGGTCTCCAAGCTTGAATTAGGGTTTAGTTGACTTGAAACACTTTGATGACTTGTTGAACACCTTTCAACACCTATTTTCTTGAGAAATATGCATATAAATTCTACAAACACACATACAAAAGGGGGAAAATGGTTAAGGGTTAGAGTATAGGGATTTGCCTTGGTCAAATCCCACTTTGGTAATAAAACCCTTAATAAAGAAATGAAATGAAATGAGCAAGGAATGGTGAATAAACAACATGAAAATGTCCTAAACTCACCAAAACCTTGTTGAAGAAATCTTAAGATATGTCAATGGCTACTCCAAGATACTTGACAATTGCTTGATTGAATGATGTTTTGATGGGTTGACTGCAAGAATGCTTATTGATGGTGTATGAGTGAATGTGATGAATAGGGGTTGAAATGGATGGAAAAACACTTATTTATACACATTTGTGCCCTAATAACCCAATGATACCTCATCATAGGCTGACATAAGGTATTTTTGAATAAAAACCTAAAATAAAATTTGAATTATTTTGAATTTGGAGCCAAGAGGGACTCATTCACCACCCATGGCGAATGGGTCTCACTCTAGGCTTGTAAGTGGGTGTCAGGAATTAAGTTGCATTTATTATTTTTTGTCAAGTTTGAATTCAAAAATATGCTTAATTAAGTCTTATGAGTGCATAAAGGGGTCAAATAAAGCATAAGAAAGGTGTAAATAGTGATAACAAGGGTAAAAAAGTGTGAAATATTGTGACAAGACTTTACAACACTTTAGAATAGGACTTGATAAGGGATAAAAAAGGTGATATTTAGATTAATTATAATGAGAAGAGTCTAGAAAAGTGTAGAAATATGTTACAACACTTCACAACACCTTCAAAAGACATCATGATTTGAATATTGGGTATGTGTAGGATCATCATCGAAAAAACAAGCACTTAAGTGGTGAAAAATTCAAAAAAATTAGAGTTAGGCAACTCGATGTAAAAAATTTAATAAGTTATCTATATTATTTCAAAAATATGTAAGAATAGAATCTGTAGAAAATTGAATGTAGTTTCTAAACTACTAGGTTTATTTTAAAAATAAAAATCTATTTGGTGAAAATTTTAAATTTCAATGTAGTAGTACTTAAATTTCAAGGAAAAAATGAAGTAGGTGTCTATCTAACCCTAACCACAACAAAATGATAACATTTTTTATAATATTTTAGATATAATTAGAGGACTCATGTATCGATGTGATGCATATTTTTTGTAATTTTTTTCCAAGTAAATAATTAATTATGAATTTTTTATTACAACTTTTAAAAATATAAAAACTCGTATGTCTGGCCACCTTAACTTGATCAAAACTTCATGAAATTCTTTTTTTTTAATCCTATAGTATGTGAAGCATATAATGTGACGCATGTTTCAGATTCAAAAAATGGGATACCATTTGAAAGATATAGATATTTTTCAATCACCCTATCCATCAGGACTTTAGTCATAATTCAAATAGAAAATGAATAATAATTATTTATTAAATTCAAATTAAAGCATAATTTATATTGGTGGAAATTTAAGAATCTCGTTTAAAAACCCTTTTTGTTTCATCAATTTTGGGTAAAAAAAAAGTCATCATCCACATACCCTACACATACCCATCATATCACCACTTTTTGGCCCATCATGATCCTGCACATACCCTATTAAGGACCTAATCTGAATGCATAAGTTACATTGCAACATTAAATCAGATAAAAATAATTCAAACATCATAGGAGAAAGACCTAAAAGACCATGAAAATGTCAATGATCCATTTTTCTATGGTACAGTTTCCTTATCATTAAGGTCTATAGATGGAAAAGAGTAACTATTCATTCCTCTTCAATTTTGGTGCCCATCCAACTAACTACTCCCAACTACCACCCCAAATGCCATGACTCAACAACCAAGATACAAATCATTTAATGATAGTTGTATGAGCTAAACTCATGTAGCAAATTCCATGGTTGATGCAAATTTACAAAAAAATAAAAACAATACAAATTAACACCTATGTGGCTATATCATTGTGGCGACAGAGGCTTAATACTAGTAGTTTATCACTATAAAACTATTCTTTATAAAAAATAGAATATGGTTCCTCTATCATTGATGAAGCGTTCCCTAAAGCCACAGCTTAAGATAGCCAATAAAAAGAATATTTGAAAAGCTCAATTTGAACACAATTCAAAGTTTCAATAATATTGCCACAAAGTGGTGCTTAAGTCATAAGATGGTTGATAACTAATTCCATAATATTGGCTTTAATTCTATAATAATATAACATTTCCAAATCCATCGATGAAGTCTATCATGCCTCTCGATGAGCATCATTAAAAATGATATTATTTATCATTCTTCATGCTTTCATAAGCATATAATTATTAAATATATGTAATATCCTTATTTAATATATATAAATTTATCTCCAATATAATATATATATATATATATATATTTATGAATATATATACAAGTATCAATGTATAATCATCATATGCATACACACATACACACACACACACACACACACATATATATATATATATATATATATATATATATATATATATTTGTTTCAAGTATGAGCATTTGGTGTTGTAAGTAACGTCAACAAGATTGGTGTTGTCTATGCTTTGATTTGTTGCATTATGTTGTCATCAGTTGAGCTACTGGTGTTAACCTCTGGTGTTTCTTTGATAAGATTCTATCTATGGATTTATTAGTGCTAAATATGATGAGGATTTATCTCTAGTTCTTATTTTCCAAGTGCTTTTGAGAAAATTTGATAAAAAAAAGAAACAGTGAGTTGTAGTGTTGTTCTAGGTTATAAAGAGATGTTCTGGTTTTTCTCTGCATTTCTTCTTGGTTGAAGATCTTCCTATGTGATTAGGATATGTTGGTGAGAGGCATTCATAGGTGTTATATTAAAGATATCGTATGTTGGATCGTGGTATAGTAGAAGTTGTGTTCACCAATGTGTGACTATGCATTGCAAAGGTGTCTGAGAGAAATGTTTTTGCTTCGTGTTTCTCCACAATTATGTCGCCTTGTGATTTTGAAGGTATGTTGATGGTGTTGGTTGTTTATCTCAGTCAAGAGGATTTGAGGTTTGGTGCTTCAGAGGATAGTTTTTCAAGTAATAGTGCATGACAAAGTTGTATGAGTGTACTAGGTTTGTACATTATTCAGGTGGAAGTTTTTGTGAAGGAGTTTGTTGGATTTTAGGATGTTTGAGGAATATTCTAGATCATGATCGATCATGGTGAGTGGTTCACAAGTGATACTTGGGTTTGAAGAAGCATGCAATTCAATGTTTCATGGTGTTTGCATGGGTAACAACTAACTTGGTCTTTACACTACATGCGAAGGATAAATATTGTTTAAGGAAGTGTGTGGTTGAGTGGTGTCATTGATTTGGCTCCCAATTAAGTTTTTATGTGGTCCACATTCACTTCTATCTCGAACAAAAGTGTTTTGGCACCAAGACCTAATTTGAATTTGCACATTTGAGGTGCATAATCAACCTTGGAGAGGGTTCAAGGTTGAGGATGGTATAAGTATGAGTTGAAAGAGGACAAGATAGATGAAAATAGATGTGTTTGATGCAAATTATGTGAAATTGAGCAAAGAAGTGTGAACTTTCAAGTGTTGGAATACCGAATGCAATGAGCAGAAGGTGTTTGCGATCATTCAAATAGACTATAAAGGTGTTGGAGCTATTGTGTAGGATTCCTTGTTGCATTGAGATAATGTTCTTTGTGTAACATTCCTTCTCTATCTTCTTTTCTTTTCCATAAGTGAGACTTTCTTCTTTGGGTAGTGAGTTCTTCAATAGTGAGCTCCCTATTGTATTCAATGTTGATATTACTTATATTGTGAGCTAATCCTTATTATGGTTTTTCCCTTCTTTGGTTTTCCACATAAATCTAGTGTTCCCTTCTGTTAGGTGTTGAGTTGGTTAAGTTTATGTTATCTTCTTTTCATGCTAATTTATCATAACAGACTTAAGGGTTTAATGACTAAATAATGATTTGAATGTTAATGAGGGATTTGAAGTTTTAGGTTACAACTGATTCACCCCCCTCTCATTTGTCTTGTTCATTTCAACAATTAGTATCAGAGAAAGGTTCTTTGGAGAAATACTTAACAACTTGACATAGATTTGGAATGGCACACAAGAAGGATATCTCTATGTTTGATGGAATAGACTATGCATTATGGAAGGAAAACATGGAAGACTATCTAGTTTAACTTGGATATGATGTCTGGAATTCAATGAAGAATCAATATACCATACATGTAAATGAATTGAGCACAAGTGATGAGATTAAGGCCTATGAAGCAAATGGTAAAGAAATGTTTGTTCTCTTGAGTAATCTTGCAAATTTTGAATTAGTCAAAGTTATGGATCTAAAAATTGTTAAAGAAATTTGGGATAAGTTAGAAAGTATTTATGAAGGAGATGACATGGTCAAATAAGCTAAGATGTAGAACTTGAAGACAACATTTGAGAACTTGAGGATGTCTAAAGATGAAAACATTACAAGCTATATGCAGAGGGTAGGTGAAGTGGTGAGCTCCATCAGAGGTCTTGGGGGAAAAGTCAAAGAACCAAAAGTGGTAAAGAAAATTCTTAGAACCATTACTAAAGCTTATAGTTATAAATTTTCTGCTATTGAGGAATTTCAAAATATAGATTAGTATTCTAGAGATCAATTGTATGGATCCTTAACTGCATTTGAAATGAGAGAGTTTTTGTATTAGTAGTGGTGCAAAAGTTGAGACTACTTTTAAAGCTATAAAAATAGAGAAGACTGAAGAACTGGATTAGGAAGATATTGATGATGTGGAAGCTAACTTTGTGAGAAGGATGAGAAGAGATACTAGTAAGTACAGAAGTTACTATGCTTCAAGATGTCTATACAAATTTTTGAATGATAAAAACAAGGAGAACAAATGTACGAACTTTAAGAAAAGCTATTATGTTAGAGAAGATACAAGTATGTATGATGATGAATATTATTATGGAGATGATGATGATGATGAATGATTTTTCGTGGCTGTAAAAGATTAATCTATTTCTACTAACCCTAAAATATGTGTGAAGGAATTCCCTCTAGAGAGAAATGATAAGACTAAAGGTACTTTGGTATTTTCCTTTCATGCTAGACAAGATAAGAACTATTGGATCATTGACAATGGTTGTTCTAATCATATGACTAGAGACAAGAGTAAGTTTTTTAAACTTAAAAAGTATGATGGGGTACTTGTTAGATTTGGAGATGATTTAGGTGCTAAGATATGTGGAATAGGTTCAATCAATTTTGATGGAAAGAATAATATTGAAGATGTTTAATATGTTAAAGTTTTAAGGAATAACCTCTTGAGTGTTGGAAAAATATGTGTCAAAAGATACAATCTTATGTTTCAGGATGATGGATGTGAAATCAGAAAAAGGTCTGGAACTGTGATTACTATTGGAAAATGGAATGATGGAAATGTTTATCAGCTCAAGGGTGTTGATGGTCATTGCTTTATGACTCAAATCAATGAAATTTGGTTATGGAATAGGAGGATGTATCACATTAATTTTCATAACTTGGTAAGAATCAATTTAGTTCAAGCAATGAGAGATTTTTCAAAGATTACAAATCCTATCAATGTCATCTTCAAGGAGTATTAGATTGGAAATAAAAAAAATAAGTTTCAAAGGAAAAGAACAATCTTCTAATAGATTATTGGAATTGGTGCATTTAAAAATTTTTGGTCCTACAAGAACAAGAAATCTTCAAACTGGGGTATTTCATTCTTTTTATTGATGATTATTCAAGGATGACATGGGTTACTTTTCTTATAGAAAAATTTGAATCCCTATATACATTCAAAGCATTTAAAGATGTGGCTGAGAATGAAATGGATGTCAAGATCAAATGTTTGAGGTCTAATAGAGGTGGATAGTTCACCTCCAATGAATTTAACAAGTTTTGTGAGAATCATGCAATACAGAGGCACTTGTTCCCCTAGGACAGCTCAGTAAAATGGAGTAGTTGAAAGGAAAAATAGAACTATTCAAGATGTTGCAAGGACTATGATAAAAGAAGATAACCTACTGGAAGTCTAATAGAGATAAGAAGTTCATACTATTGTTTACATACTTAACAGAGTTCAAGAAAAATAAAAAAGCACAAATACTCCCTATGAATTATGGTATGGAAGGATCCCTATTAAATACTTCAAAGTGTTTGGAAGAAAATGTTATATCAGAAGAGATGAAAAAAAATTGAGAAATTTTGATGCAAGGTCTGATGAAGGAATTTTCCTTGGATATTATACTAAAAGAAAAGCTTACTGGTGCTACAATAAAATATTGAGAAAGATTATTGAGAGTGCGAGTGTCAAGGTTGATGAAGATTTTAAGAACTCGGTAATAATAGATGGATATAAATCAGTTGAACCTAAAAAAGAGAAGACTAAGGAAAATGAAGTACAATTTGAAGAAAAGGAAGAATATTCATAAAAGAATCCTAGAACCCCTAAGTATGTGCAAATAAATCATTCTAAAGAACAGATCATTGGAGACAAGAGCAAAGGTGTGCTAACAAGAAGGAAATTTGTTGAAGAAGAGGTAAATTTTTGTCTAGTTTCTAAAGTTGAACCTAAAACAGTGACTAAGGCATACAAATATGAACATTGGATGAAAGATATGGAAGAAGAACTACTACAAATTGAGAAGAATCAAACTTGGGAACTTGTCCCAAGACTAGCAAACAAAAATATAATTGGATCTAAGTAGGTATTCAAGAAAAAACTAAATGAAAATAGAGTAGTAAGGAATAAAGCAAGTCTTGTGTGCAAAGGCTCTTCACAAGTTGAAGGGATAGATTTTAAAGAGGTATTTTCTTTGGTGGCAAGAATGGAAGCTATTGGAATGTTTTTGGCTTTTCCAACACATAAGGATTTCAAATTTAATCAAATGGATGTGAAGTCTACTTTCTTGAATGGAGAATTGGAAGAAACAGTATACATGGAACAACCGGAGGGATTTCAGTTATCAGATAAACCTAATATGGTCTATAGATTGAAGAAGGCATTATATGGATTGAAGCAAGATCCTAGAGCTTGATATGTAAGGTTGGATAAGTAATTGATATAGTAAGGATTCAATAAAGGTACTGTAGATAGTAATCTTTACTTTAAGGTTGAAAAAGATGAAATCTTGATTGTATTTGTGTATGTTGATGGCATAATTTGTGGAGGTAATGAATCTATGTACAAGAAGTTTGTAGAAGAGATGAAAAAAGAGTTTGAGATGTCTATGTTTGGGGAGATTAATTTCTTCCTTGGACTACAAATCAATCAAATAAATAAAGGTATATTCATTTCACAATCAAAGTATGTCAAAGAGATGTTGAAGAAGTTTGGAATGGAAGACTCTAAACTGGTATGTACTCCTATGGTTACTGGTTGCAAATTACTGAGCAAGAATGATGAATCCCCTAAGGCTAATCAGAGCAAGTACAAATCAATGATCATTGGATTGCTATATCTAACTGCTGCTAGCTAGAGATATCATGCATGTAGTTTTTCTTGTGGCTAGATTTCAAGAAGTTCCTAGAGAGACACATGTTGTAGTAGTTAAAGAGGATATTCAAATACCTAAAGGGAACTCTAGATCATGGTTTTTGGTATCCAAAGGATTCTAATTTAACATTGAGTGATTACATAGATGAAAATTGGGATAGTTGAATAGATGACAAAAAAAATACAAGTGGTGGTACATTATTTCTTAGATGTAGATTGGTGTCATGGCTAAGTAAGAAACATGATTCAGTTTCTTTATCTACTATAGAGGTAAAATACATTGCAAAACCATCTTGCTACACACATGTGTTGTGGATGAGGCAAGCATTGAAGGATATCAAAGTAGTTTATGATGAGTCTATTTCTTTGTTTTGTGATAATACAAGTGTAATAAACATTTCAAAGAATACAATGATCTACATTCAAGGACAATACATATTTCAATTGGATATCACTTTTTGAGAGATAAGGTTGTGGAGAATGAAGTGAATCTTGAATATGTGCCTACTAAGGATCATATTGCTTATATATTCACTAAGGCTCTTCCTAAGGATACTTTTTAGTATCTCTTAGAGAAGTTGGGGGTTATTTCCCCTCTTTATTTGAACTAGAAGCATAAGGAGATGCATCAATCTAGTGGATCTCAAGATTCATTCTTTTTCTAGGCTGATGTTGGTGTCTACCTGTTAGGAGGATTAGGTAGTGGCATTGTTGGTTGTTGTAGTTAGGTAGAGTAAGTGTTGTAATTGTGAAGTGGTTATTGATGTAGTATAGGTTGGTGTGTGCTCCTAAGGGGGAGTATTCAAAGTAGTAAAGGAAAGGTGTTGCAGAGTAGTTGTAAGTAGTTTAAATGATGAAAAAGGAATAGAATAAAATAGTACAAACATTATGCCCTTTTCCATTGATTTCAAAGGGGGAGAGAGTAATGAAAAAAATATCTAAGGGGGAGAGGGAATCAAGTGAAAAATTCATAAACACAAGTGGAAAGAGAAACATATGAAAAATAATAAGTCATGCAAGGGGAGAAAAGAGAAAAGGAAACATATATGTTCAAAGATTTTGCATCTTTGATGGTTTTTCACATCTTGTGTTTTCATCAATGACAATGGGGGAGATTTTTGCAAGTATTAGTAGTTGGTGTTTTCATTGATGTCAACAAACTTGTGTTGTCATTGATGTCAACTATATGTGTTGAGGGAGAGTGGTGTTGAAGATGAATAGTTGGTGTTGTCTATGCTTTGATTTGTTGCATTATGATGTCATTGGTTAAGCTAATGGTGTTAACCTCTGGTTTTTCTTTGATAAGATTCTATGCATGGATGTATTAGCATTGAAGATGATGAGGATGTGTCTTTGGTGCTTGGTTTCCAAGTGATTTTAAGAAAATTTGATAAAAAGTGGAAACTATGTTGTGTTTTTTTGGGTTACAAAGAGATGTTCTAGTTTTTCTCCACATTTCTTCTAGGTCTACCTATGTGATTGGGATATTTTGGTGAGAGGTATTCATAGGTGCTATATTCAAGAGATGGTATGCTAGATTATGGTACAATAGATTTTTTGTTCAGTAGTGTGTGACTATGCATTGCAAAGGTGTTTGGGAGAAATTTTTTTACTCCAAATTTCTATGTAGTTATACTTCAAGCCCTATGATTATAAATGTGTTTTGATGGTATTGGTAGTGTACCTCAATCAAGAGGATTTTAGGTTTGGTGATTTTGGAGATATTTTTTTAAGTAACAATGTATGGCAGAGTTCTCTGAGTGTACTAGGTTTGTACATTCTTCAAGTGGAAGTTGTTGCGAAGGAGTTTGTTGGATTTTTGGATGTTTGAATAATATTCTAGATCATGATCAAGCATGTTGTGTGGTTCACAAGTTGTCCTTGGGTTTGAGGAAGCATGTACTTCAAATTTTATTGGTGTTTTCATGGGTAATGGTCAACCTAGTGTTGACACTACATGTGAAGGATAAATATTGTTTAAGGAAGCATTTGGTTGAGTGGTGATGTTGATTTGGGTCCTAATTAAGTTTTTATATGGTCTGCATTCACTTCTATTGGCCATGGAAGTGTTTTAGCATCGACCTAATTTGAATTTGTACGTTTGAGGTGCATAGATGACCTTGGAGAGGGTTTTGAGGTTGAGGATAGTATAAGTATGAGTTGAGTTGTTGAAGGAGGATAAATTAGATGAAATAGATGTGTGTGATGTGAATGATGTGAAGTGCAAAGTTGTAGAGTGTGAAATTGAGTAGAGAAATGCAAACTTTCAAGTGTTGGATTATCAGATGTATTGAGTAGAAGGTGTTTGCAATCATTCAAATATATTGCAAAGGGGTTGGAGCTATTGTGGTGGATTCCTTGTTGAATTGATACCATGTTCTCTATGTAACATTCCTTCTCTATCTTCTTTTCTTTTTCTCTAGTGAACCTTTCTTCTTTGGGAATTGATCCCTATTATATTCGATGTTAATATTACTTCTATTGTGAGATAATCCTCAATATAGCTTTTCCCTTCTTAGGTTTTCCACATAAATTTGGTGTTCTCTTTTGTTTGGTGTTGATTTGGTTAAGTTTTTCTTATTTGCTTTTCATGCTAATTCATCATAAAAAAAATTAAGGGTTTAATGAATGAATGAATGTAGATCTGAATACTAATAAAGGATTTGAAGTTTTAGATTTCAACTATTTCACCTCTCCTCTCAGTTGTCTTGTGGTTTAGTGCAGGATCATGGGGGTCCAACTAGGCCCCTAAGTGGCAATGAAAATTTACAAAAATAGAGTTAGGCAGCTTGACATAAAAAATTGAATAAGTTATTAACAGAATTTGAAAAATATGCAAGAACCAAATTTGTATCAAAAATTTCATGTAGTTTCAAATATAATAGTCCTTGTTTGGAAAAAAGTAAATCTACTTGGTGAAAATTTGAAATTTAAATGCAGTAGTACTAAATTTTCAGGAAAAAATAACAAAGCAGGTGTATGTTTGACTAACCTAGAAGTACAAAAATAAAAAATAAAAAAAATTAAACTTTCACTATAAGATAGGGCACATCCACAGATGTACCACATTTTTTTATAATTTTTTTGCAAATAAATAATTAGTTATGAATTTTTTATTAAATTTTTTTAAAAATATTAAAACTTGTTTTGTCTGACCACCATAATTTGGTCAAAAATTTATGAAGTTCATTTTTTTCTTTGCATATCCTATAGTATGGGAAGCATGGAATGTGCCACATCTTTCGGATTCAAAAAATGTTAAATCGTTTAAGAATTATAGATGTTCTTCAATTAGCTTATCAATTAGGATTTTAGTTAAAATGCATGTAGAAAATCAATAATAATTATCTATTTCATTCAAAATAAGGCATATCTTATATTGGTGTAAAGTTGACAATTTTCTTAAAAAACCCTTTTTGTTTCATTGAATTTGGATAAAAAAAGTCATTTGCCACTTTTTTGTCATATCACCAATTTTTGGACCAATTATCATCATATATCTACAATCATTTTAAAATGGAGAGAACAATATCATTTAACAACTAGGTTCCACTTACCCTAATGATGCAAGTAATGACTCTGAACTCAAATTGACTCGATGGGGCTACAATTTTACCTACATAGGTGGAAGAAAACTTAGATAGCAACACCAGTTAACCCATAAACCATACTCCTCTCCTAGGTGATACTCTCCCTCTCCCTTTAGATGACATTAAATTTATCCTACATTTCATTTAAAGAAACATTCACATAGTTAGCCATTAACAATTATAACACATCCATAATATCGAATAAATAACAATAAATCATTCAAGTGCAAATATATCTCACTACATTCAATTTCATCTTAATGTTTAAATATCAGAGTAACATCATTACACATCCAACATTATATTTTAATGTAAAATTAAAATTAATTTGGTAAATAAAAAATGGGGTGTAATAGCACCTTTAGCACATGGTCATCAACATACACCATGCTTATTTAATGGCATGGTAGGAAATTCTTATTTTTTGTTTACACCCCCCAAGTCCTCTTCAATAAAGGCCCACATATCAAGACCATATGAAACCCATACCTCATTAAATTCATATTTTTCCATCCTCTTTTCTTATCAAGGAGCCCATTTTGAACACACTGAAATATTGAGAGGGGGGTGAATCAATATGCTTTAAAATTAAATCCCAATTAACTACTGTTGATGTTGAGTTAAACCAAATAACCATTCACATACTTAATCAAAGCATGAAAGAAGATAAAAATTCATACAATCTAAAGATAGATGACACTAGATTTACATGGAAATTCGTACAATGGAAAAACCATAGTGAGAAATGCTACTAGAGGATATTGTCCTAATCTAGCCTAACAAGTAAATAATAGTTTACAATTTGATTTTTGGCTATAGACCAAGGAACAAACTACTCCCTAAATTTGTTTTAGAGGCTAAAACCCAAGGAAGATAGCACTCCCTAATTAAAAGAAAGAATAACTCAAATATGACTGATATTATGTCTTGAACCATTGATAGTCATCAATTCTACTCATTAGGTATGTAGCGAATCTTTTCATGCTTTGCTCATGCACTCATACATCTTCTTACACTTCCATAATTATCTTCACATCTTTGATCTTTAATATATTTCATACACACGCTTGCAAAATAAAAATTCATTCAGCCATAGACAAGAAATATAAAATTTATTTAACATGTCGAGCTACACCTCCATTGGCAACATACAAAAATGATATAACATTATTTACATCTCTTCTAGATGAGTTGGAATGACTCATGCAACACCTACAAACACTAATTGAACTCCACTCAATCTCAAATTAGTGGCATATGACATTAGCACACCCTAGTTGGCCACAACAAAAGCATATGTTCATAAACTGACTTGAAACATTTGTGCATGTTGCAACTATGAAGGTGTTGTCATTGATGTCAACAAGCTTGTGTTGTCATTGGTGATAGTTTGATAGTTATATAGTGGTTGAGAGATATTTTTTCTTTGATTAGTTTCATTATGTTGTTATTAGTTAAGTTTCTGATATCAACCTCTGGTGTCACTTTGGTAAGATTCTATTTATGGTTTGGATGTCGAAGATATTGAGAAAATTGATAGAATAAGGAAATAGGGTGTTGTAGAGGTGTTCTATTTTTTCTTCACATTTCTTCTGGGTTGAATATTTTCTTGTGTTGTTTGGATATGTTGGATAGAGGTGTTCATAGTTCCTATATCCATAATTTTGGCTTTTGAATCGATGGTCAAAGGAAGTTATGTTCACTAGTGTGTAAACTGGTTTTGGAGTGTTTCTTACAAAGGTTTCTAGGAGAAATGTATTTTCTCAACATTTATCCATAGTTTCTCTTTACGTCTTGCTATTTTGAAGGTATGTTGATGGATTTGATATCTTGTCTATTTCAAGAGGATTCATGGTGTGGTGCTCCAAAAGATGGATTTTAGAGTTATAGTGTTTGGTAGTGTAGTTTGAGTGTACTAGGCATGTACATTCTGAAGGTGCAAGTTGTTGCGAAGGAGTTTAATGAATTTCAAGTTGATAGAGGAATATTCTAGATCATGATGAAGCATCTAGTATGTGGTTCACAATTCATCCTTGGATTTGGGAAATTATGTAATCTAAAGTTTAATGGTGTTTACATGGGTAACAACTAACCTAGTGTTTACACTACATTCAAAGATGTTTAAGTATCGATGAAGGTATGGAGTGGCATGTGAGAGTTAATTTGGGTCCCAATTAATTTTTATATTGGTCCACTTTTCTTCCTATCCACTACAAGAATGTTTTGTGCCAACCTATTTTGAATTTGTAAAGTGTAAGATGAGTGTAGCCAACTTTAAGATATTTTTCAAGTTGTAGAAGGTATAAATGCAAGGTGAATTGATGTGAGATGATGTGTGGAATAGAGTTGAAAGTTTTGTTGCAAAATTAAGTGCAAAATTTTGAATTGCAATGTGAGTTATAATGTAATATTGCTCAATGCAATGAGCTGAGGTATATTGATCTATTGAAGGCTACATGTGTTTTTGGAACTGTTGTGGTGGAATCTCTACTGCATTGAGATTGTGTTCTCTCTGTAACATTCTATCTTGTTTCCTTCTTTCTATTTCAATAATGAGCTTGGGTTGTGAGATTTTTTGGAAAGTGTGTTCTATTTTGGTAGTGAGCCTCCTTATACTAGTCTTGCAATTACTTATATTGTGAGCTAATCCTCGCCATGGATTTTCCCTTCTAGGCGTTTTCCACGTAAATCTGGTGTTCTCTTGCGGATGGTGTTGATTGTTTCAGTTTTTGTTATCTTCTTTCCACGCTTAAAAATTATACTATATTAAGGGTATAATGAATGCAGATCTAATTAGTATTGAGGGTTTTAATGTTTTAATTTGATACAATTGATTCATCCCCCCTCTTAATTGTGTTGGAAAAGGTTTGTCATATTTACTGTCTTGATCAACTTCTTATAGCAGTTGTGTTTTTTTCTCTATTTTCCTGATAGTTCTTTATCAATGGGATCTTGTTCTCAGTCCCATCGATGGACTGATGACATTTTATTTAGCATGGTGTGTTTTATAGACATGATTTGGTCACTTTGTCGATACCTTCTAAGTTGTCTCCCTGATAGACCGATGGGTTGTGGTGAGCATGTTGGAGACTCTCATCGATGTGACTAGGCTTCATTAGCAAGACTCTATCCTGAGTCTCTTTGATGACCTAATAGCTTTGGTGATTGGCCAGTGGTGATGACATGGTGTTGAGTTGGTAGTGAGGACCACTTGAAACTTATGTTGGAGGGACATCCTCATATCGAAGGGACTATGGGTGGACTCTCTTTGACAAGTTGATAGGCTTCATCAATGTGACTTTCTTATATTAGTGGGAGATGAATTGGTGTCCCCTAATATGGCGATGAGGTTGACTCGGTGACTCATGGAGAATGTTGGGGTGGGACCTAACCAATGCCTAAATGGAAAGCAATAATTGGTTTTTGACTGTTGGTGGTTAAATGACAATTGGCTTGGTAGTTTGAACAAACATCGAAGTGACTTATTGTTATCAGAGAGAGATGAAAAGAGTCTCTTCGATGGCTTGACACAGTTAATGATAGTTAAGAACTAAAATGGTTGAATCTCTAGAACTCAAGTGACCATGGCTAGATGATGACTATAGATTGTGATACTCTCCAATGAGAAAAGGTTTGATCAATTGGTATAGGTTCTATATTGTATGATATACGAGCATTGTAACAATGTGAAAGAACAATTGTAATCAAAATTTTCATTTGAGGTTGATCAGGGAATTGTAATGTTGTGAATTAACACCTGAGAGTGAAGTTTGTAACTTTGTATGTAATTTTATTTACTGTAATACAAAGTGGATTTACTTGGTGTGGGTTTTTCTCCCGTAAGGGTTTTCCCACATAAAAGATCTGATTTTCAATTCTATTTGTGTTAAATTGTGTATTCTCATGTTTTTTTACTGTGCATCTTAGTGACTGCAACTCAAATTGAATGAAAATTTCTACACTTCTTTCCTAAGAATTTTGCATTTGGAAGGCATTTCCATATTGAGCTTTCCATACAAGTGGTATCAAAGCTTGAGCAGTTGGGATATGCTTGTGAGTAGGGATGGTTTTTTGTGCTAATTTTGTTTAGTGGGAATCTTGTAGAGAAAACTGATTGTCTTGATTATAGATTGAGATGGCAAGAACATTAGGAAAAATAGAAATTGAAAAGTTCAATGGCAGAAATTTTGAGTTGTGGAAACTCAAAATGGAAGACCTATTGGTGGATAAAGATCTTTGGATTGCTATTATGGGAACAAAACTATGAAGTATGAAGCAAGAATATTGGAACCTCACATATAGAAAATCCAAAGAGATGATATTTATCAAGGCAAGTCTCTGGTGAATATGTTATTCCTAGGGAAGAACTTATACTCCTTAAAGATGGAAGAAGGAGCATCTATAGCAGACCATTTGAATTCATTTAATATGATTGTTGCTTAGTTGGCCTCTATGGGTGTGAAGATAGAGGAGGAGGATCATTGTATGTTTATATCATGTTCCTTACCTAACACATGGGATCATCTAGTGATGGCTATTGGAAGTACAACTAACCACTTTCAAGACAAAAGATGTGATTGCTTCATTGATGTAAAAAGAAATGTGGAGGAAATGTTCTAAGATGGCCAAGGAGGCCCTTGTTGTTTGGGGTAGATCAAAGGAGAGAGGCAAGAAGAAAGAAAAGAAGTCTAAATCCAAATATGAAGGGAGATCAAAGTCTTCAGGCAAGAAGTCCAAGGTGAAATGTTGGAATTGTGGGAAAACTAGTCATATCCAGAAGGATTGTAAAGAGGATAAAAAGAACAACTCTTCGTATAATGATTCTTCTCAAAGTGACTTGGATGCTTTCATTGCATCCTTGGAAACTTAGGCATCTGATGATGTTTAGTGGATTGAATCAAGCACATCTTTTCACATGACATCTCACCGAGATTGGTTCACAAAGTATGAAAAGTATGTTGGTGGAAAGGTGTACCTAGAAAGTGATTCATATGTTAAATTTTTTGGCCGTGAAAGAGTTAGAATCTAATTTCTTGATGGAAGAATAAAAGTAATTGAGGGGGTAATGCACATACCAGGTCTGGCTCATAATTTTCTTTATATTAGTAAGATGAATGATGTTTGTGTGCAAGTTTCATTATCAAGTGGTGGTTGTAAAATGACTAGAGGTTCAATGGTGTTGGTCAAGGGTGCACACATAGGAAATTTGTACAAGTTGGATGCATAGGTTGTTCAAAGTAATAGTTCCTCTGCAAATTCAAGCAAGGTTGCTTGTGTAGAGGAAAATGAAGTTTCTCTAGGTGCAAAATCTTTGGAGGTGAAAATTGTTGAAGTTTTGAAAGCCAACTTCACAGACCCCAGAGATCACTTGCATGCAAATAACCTGTCACAGAAAGAAAACATTCGAGAGAAAAGGAAAAGGTGCTCTGAAAGCTCAAAATGTATTAATCAGAGAGATGGATAGAATACAATGATCAATCCTTATAAAATGAGATTGTGCAACCCTAAAGAAACCCTAATAGGTAAACATTTAATAATTAATATAATTATTAAATGTCACAATATGCAAACTAAAGTGAAATATTAAGAGAGGAACAAAGGTAACTTAATTAACATAATTAAGTTAAAACCTTTACTCTAACACCCCCCCTTAAGATGAGCAAGAGTGCAGCTACAAACATGTGTAAGAAAGTAAAGGTAACTACAATGCATGAAAGCAAACAAGGGTCCCAACAACTAGGCCTGATCAAGTACCTGAATACAACCAAATCTCTGTAAAGTGGAGAAAGGGAGAAAACCTCATGGGAACAAAAATCCCCTCCAAAAGAGAGAAAATAAAAGAATGAAATGCACTAATGAAAGAAGGATAGGAGGTGGATTACATGATACCCCCCATAGACAACTTCTATCATATAAGTACATATACAATGGTCTCCATAGGAGAGATATAAAGAGACAAGAAGGGCCCCCCCACAATGAAGAAAATCTTGTCGCAATGGTAGATTCCTGATGTAGAATCCAAAAAGAGATCCTTAAGTGGCAGATAATATTCCTCCCCTTGGGAAGAAATGGATCCAAAGGATGATGTTGAAGAAACACTGTGAAGAGTGATGAACCATTTTGTCTCAAGATGTTTGCCATGATAGGATGTTGAAGAATCTCTTTGTCTGAACTAAAACAAATTATGCCAAATCCAAACTGATGTGGAGAATCCTGAAATGCAACCTCTTAATGCAAAGATAATGGTGTGTGGATAGTGATAACCTGACTATCATGGTAGAGGAGATGAGTGTCCTCAAATTAATCATCCATATCTGCAATATAGGACTCTACAAACAAGGATGATATGTCTGCAAGATACAAATCCCAAGTAGTTATGTCTAGAAGATGGATGATGTCCTGATGTACTGAATCAATATGGGCCAAAGATGTGGTGATGTGAAATTGATCGGGAACAATAGGAGATGTTGATGTAGTCTTGATCTCAAGAGTGGGAATAGGAATACAAGTCTCTAAACCATCATCACATGAAAGACCTATGATATACTCAAGCTCCTCTAGAGTACGGTTATCATAGGGTATGAAATCTATATCTGCAAAAGGGATGAGACAATCTATAGCAGGATCCTCTGGGAATGGAGAGATATTATAATCTCCAAAAGTATCCCAAAGATGGTGTCAAAGTGTGCGAGGACAACGAATGTCAGATAAAGCACACAAAGTGTCAAAATCAACACTACAACCAATAACCCCTACAATATGATCTCAAATAATAACCCATGCTGATAAAATCCTTGATGTGTCTGGTGTAGGTATGATTCCATACAAATGAGGAAAAATATTAAGCCACCTATAATGTGTAAGTATTCCCTTTACCCATGGCTCATAATTATCCTTATCCAAGTTGATCACAAAAGGATGAATAGAAAAACCCATGATACTCACTCAAATGAAAAAATCAAAGACTAATGACCTCAGTACATATAAAGTAGATCAAAATATGCCATCTCACACAAACAGATCCTTTCCAAGTGCCAAAATGTCCAAGTAATTGACAAAAATTATGAAAAAAAAAATACTGAATACAATTTACTTGGGGAAGATTCTAGAAAATAAAATGACAGATCTAGAAATATCACAAAACCACCTTTCCAATGCCTATTCATTTATGAAAAAATGGAGTCCGTACGCAAATTTTACGCCCCTGGGAGTGCAAAAAACATGTTTTGACTTTGACTAAGAACAAAAATATCAAAACGAAAAAATCCAGAAACCACACCTACTCCATCAGATCAATGTCGGAATCAGCTTTCCAATGGTATCTCATTTTCGAAAAATAAAGACTATATGCTCAAGATATGACCATTTTACTAAATATGCTCATTTAGTCTTTAAACCAAACATTTTATTAATTTAAAGATTAAAAAATTAATAAAATATTTAGATGTACCTTTATGGCACGAAAATTGAGGTAGCATAGAAATAAAAAAATGGGCACAAAAATTGATGCAAAATTGCACAAAAATTGAGGTAGCTCAAAATTGATGAAGACACCAAAAATATGGCACAAAAATCAAGGCGTCCATATGGATCCGTACAATCATACAAATTTTTTTGGCAACTATTTTGAGATTCCCCAAAAAACACTAAAAAATTAATTTTTAGCAAACCCTATCATATTTTGTATGAAAATAGTGGTTTTTGGGCCTTCTGAGCGCACCCATGAGGTCAGTTTTGAACTAGCATGCACTATTTGAGAGATCAGGGTCAAAAATTCTCAAAAAATGATGGAAAACCCCTCTAATCTGGAAAAAAAATTGGAATGAAACCCTTGCACAGAAGAAAACTCTATAAGCTAATATCTTCAAAGAAAGAACAGGAAGCCACAGATCTAGAGCTTTGATACCATGTTGATGTTGTGAAAGCCAACTTCACAGACCCCGAAGATCACCTACATGCAAATAACCTATCAAAGAAAGAAGACATTTGAGACAAAAGGCAAAGGTGCTCTGAAAGCTGAAAATGTATTAATCAGAGAGAGGGATATAATACAATGATCAATCCTTATAAAAGGATATTGTACAACCCTAAAGAAACCCTAATAGGTAAACATTTAATAATTAATATAATTATTAAATGTCACAATATGCAAACTAAAGTGAAATATTAAGAGAAGAATAAAGGTAACTTAATTAACATAATTAAGTTAAAACCGTTACTCTACCAAAAATCCCAACAGAGAAAACCATGCTATGGCATTAGAGACTTGGTCACATAGGAGAAAAAGGCTTAAGAGCCTTGAAAAATAAAAACTTGGTAGAAGGGCTTGAAGATTGTAACCTTGAGTTTGATTTTTGTGAACATTGTATTTATCAAAAGCAATATCGTGTTTCATTTTAATCTAGTCCTCATAGATCTTCTCGCATACTGGATTATGTTCACTCTGATGTATTTGGTCTAGTAAATGTTCCTTTGTTATTGAATTCTAAATATTATGCCTCTTTTATTGATGATTTTTGTTAACACTTGGATTTTTTTTTTTTGCACCCTATTGAATGTGGAATTCAACAATCCAGTGTAACATGGGAATGATCCAAAAAGGTATGAAATTTGAACAAGATCAAACCTCCGGGAAAGGCTGACTTCCTATGAATATCACCTAAACTATTGACTTGAAAGGAAAAGAGAGAAGGATAAACTGAAGATGATAAAATTGGTAAAGATACTATTCCTATGGTGATACACCTAACTTTTAAGTGGACATGAAAACCGGGAAAACTATGACACTTGGTTTTGACTGATAATGGAAAGACACTTGCACAACCCATTGCAACATAGCCTTTGCATTAATATTTCACTAAGAGGACATAATACATAAACTCATAAATGGAAAATGAATTCACAATTAAAGGTTATATGCATTTTAAAGACACTCCTAGCAACCTGTAAGAACAAGCTTTTTGCACAAAATGGTACAAATTAAGAGACAAATTTATAAGGAAAAAGGATATTTCACTAATAACTTGATCAATCTTCTAGAAATACACAAGATCTGCAAGAACATGAAGGCAAAAATTCCATTACCAGCTATCTCCAATGTCCTTTCTAAATGATGAAATATACTTCATTGTATTGTTGTCTTTTACAAGGTATTCATTTGCAGTGTCACCATAGCAATCACTTGTTCTATTTTTGAAGAATGTTGTTCCAGCACTTAGATTTGTGATTCCATGGGAAAACAATATGCTATTTTTTTTATAAGCATTATGACGGTTTCTCTATTCAATCTTTGTAAATGCATTTTTTGCTTACATAGGGCTATCATTTGTAACTACCATACAATTCATTTCTTGTGAAGTATGGAAAAGTAGATCTGCCCCTATTTTGACTTCATCATAATAATTCCAATACTTGTTATCTCATTCATAAAACTGAGATGGAGAGCCTGTGATTGTTCAAAAATTGCACAGATGATTACTTTTCTTCATATTGCTTATGCTATTATATGAGTTGAGCTCAACCTTTGTGGGAGCCACATTTTCCCACTCATTTGATCTAAAAAATAAAAAAAATTGCACCTGTAGCTGCACATGAAACAAACAAGTTAGAAAATATATGTGCATTTCAAGTGTATTTGATAATTCGAATGGTTTTTTGGGACACTTGTAATGCACATGTTTATTTAATGTTGATCAGGACCAATTTATACATGTATAGGTAGATGATCATGTATGGTGTGCAACCTTTCATTGCTTAGAGTGTTTCTCTAACACATTGTTTTGACTTATTGCAGGAAACAGGAACCATAAGGAGCTTGGAACAGACTAGGACAACTCGGACAATAGCCAGCCAAGAAGACTCAACAAATAACCAATCATTCATAGGAAATGATTGGTTACCCTCCTTGCATGATATTCTTTTATATTCATTTACTTATTCATGTATATGTTCATCTTGATTTGCATTGAATAAGCTAGTAATAGTTAAACTCACGGCTTGTGTGAGTTAAATGAATATTTCTATCAATAAAATAACTTTTCTAGAAGAAAATTTGCATAACTTCTTATATTTCATGCATCTATAAATTTGTGATGATCTGTAATTGTAGTCTCTCAAGTTATTTCATTTGTATATATGAATGCAATGTAAGGGGAAAAGAAAATGTACCATTTGTTTTCTTCTCTCTATCAATGGGCTCTACCTGATTTAGCCATAGGTGAAAATCCGGGTAACAATTATTTGAGAAGGGAATTTGTTTATTTTTCTTAAAAGTAAATCCAAAGTGTTTAGTCAATTTAAAGGGTTTAAAAACTTGGTAGAAAATTAGACTGGAAGGAAAATTAAATGCTTAAGGACAGATAATGGTGGTGAATTTTTTTTTGCATATTTCGAAAGGTATTGCAAAGAACATGGGATTAAAAGGCATAAAAATACACCTTATACTCTACAGTAGAATGGAGTTGCTGAGAGGTTGAATAGTACACTAATGGAAAGAGTGATAAATATGTTGAGCAGTGTTGGTCTAGAGTACAAGTTTCGGGCTGAGGTTGTGGATACAACATGTTACTTGATTAATTGTTCACCTAGTTCAACTCTTGTTGACAAAACACCTTTGGAAGCGTGGTCTAGTAAGAAGCCCTCTCTAAGACATGTTTGTGTCTTTGGTTGTGAGGCATATGCATAAATATTGAATGAGAAAAAATATAAGTTGGAGAACAAAACTATTAAATGTGTTTTCATTGGCTATGGTATTGGAATGAAAGGATACAAGATTTGGAATCTCATTACTGAGAAGGTTTTGTATAGTAGAAGTGTAATATTTCATGACTTGAAACCTTCTACAGTTGATCTACAATCAAAGACAAAAGAAAAAGAATAGAAGAATGTTGTAGTTGAAATTCCATGAACTCTAGATAAAGAGGAACTATGAATTCAAAGTGTACCTGAAATTGAGGAGAGCTCTAGCAACTCTGAGAATTCTGAACATGAAGAAGAACCACAACCTCAGCCTCAACTTGTGAGGTCTACACATGAAAAGCGACAACCTAATAGGTATGGATTTTTGATGTTGGATTCAAACTATGCCTATGCTTTGATTACTAGCACTGATGAGACTATGACTATAAAGGAGGCTATTAATATGTGATTCATATTTTTGGTTAGAAGCCATGAATGAAGAAATGGCATCATTGAAGAAGAATGAAACTTGGGATTTGGTACCTTTGTCTGAAGGGTGAAAGCATGTTGGCTAAAAATGGGTATTTAAGAACAATATTGGTCCTGATGGCAGTGTTGAGAAGTATAAAGCTAGGTTGGTTGTGAATGGTTATTCCTAGGTGGAAGGAATTGATTATGGAGAAATATTTTATCATGTAGCTAAGCTATCATCTATCAGATTTCTATTGTCACTTGTAGTTGCATATGACTTAGAGGTTGAATAGATGGATGTGAAAACAACATTTCTTCATGGAGATCTAGAACAAGAAATTTATATGTCCCATCCTAAGCACTTTGTTGAAAAAGGTAAAAAAGGTCTATTTTTTGAGTTAAAGAAATATCTATATGGTTTAAAGAAATCACCTAGAATGTGATACCAAAAGTTTGACATTTTTGTGTTGTCATTGGGATTTTTGAGATTAAAATCAGATCATTTTGTGTACTATAAAACTAAAAATGATCATTTACTTATTATTGCCCTGTATGTGGATGATATATTATTCTTTGGGAATAGTAAGGGTTTGATTTCTAATTTAAAATATTAGTTGTTAGCACAATTCGAAATGAAAGATTTAGGTGAAACAAGGTATATTCTAGGTATGGAAATCAAAAGGGATAGAGGAAGTAGAAATCTTTGGCTTAGCTAGAGAAAGTATATTAATTTTATCCTTGAGAGATTTAGTATGATAGATTACAAGTAGTTAGTTGTTCCAGTATTGGAGGGAATGAAGCTATCTATTGAAGATTGTCCAAAGTCTCCTACTAAGATAGAGGACATGACCAGGGTACCTTATGCAAGTGTAGTTGGAAATTTAATGTATGCAATGGTCTATACCAGGCCATACATTGCCCAAATAATGGGAGTACTTAGTCAGTTTATGGCTAATCCAGGAAGATCGCATTGGGATGTTGTGAAGAGAGTTTTTAGATATTTGAAGGGTACTTTAGAGTATGCTTTGTGTTTTCATGGCAATTCCATTGGATCACAAAGATCTCTTAGCATTCATGGGTATGTGTTTTGATTGGGCATGGGATGTTGACAGCAGAAGGCCCACTAGTGGACACTATCAATGCAAGGATACTAGTATGGGCTGAATTACGCTTGATCCATTAAGAATTGAAGCATAACTGATCCACCAATACTTGAATCTCAACAAGATCTATAAAACAAGATTAAAACTAAACATCTCATCAAAACCTAACATACTAAAATATGAAATCTATCAAACATATACTCTAATCCATTCAAAATTTATCTTGTTGTGGAATTGGTGTCGTGTTCATGTGGACCGATGACCCTTTCCCAATCCCATGATAGTGAGCTTGTTTCAGTCAATTCTATGGAAGAGAATAGATGAAACCATGGTGTTTGATGTGTAAAAAACATAAATTATGTAAAAATGAACATGTTGTAAGAAAAGTTACCATGATTTTATGCTATAAATGATCTAATTATGCAATTGCTAAGCGAATCTAAGCTAATCTAGGCTAATTTAAGCTAAAATGATGCTAAAAAATGGAAACCCTAATTTATTTACAAACTAAGATGGATGCATGGAAGCCATTAATGGATGCTCTAAGCTATTATGCTACTAAAAATGAACTAAAACAAGTGAAAAAATGAGTAAAATATGAGTGAGTATGTGAGAAAATTTAACAACATAAGTTTGCAATAAAAGATGGATCCATTTGTCTCCAAATAGTGATTTATTTATAGGAGAGCAAATGAGGAATGGATCGTTGAGATCAAAAAGCTCAATCAATGGTTTAAGATGAAGAGGATGAGAGGCATGGATCATGGATTCTCATCAAAAAATGAGAATGCATGATGAAAGTTAATCGAAGGCTCACAATTACCTCAAACAAACACAATTTTGACCTACTCACACAGGTCAAAGGTAACTTTCTAAAGAGGTTGAAGGGTTTAGCTTGCTTTTGAAGCTAAGTGAGTTGATTGGAGGAGAGGGAATGTTCCTTTAGGGTGAGGAAAAAGATGATTTTACAAATTAAAACAAAGTTTTAATTGTGCAAAAAGGATAAAGAATATTCCATGGGAATATTCCCTTTGATTAGAGGAAAATTAGTTTGATTGCTAATTAAACAAGGTTTAATTTATTCAATTAGGAAATTAGAAGATTTAAAAGATATTTTTTAAATTAGATGATTTAATAAATAGGGGAGGGGTGATGAAATGATATTTAATTAAATAACTTAGGGTTATTTAATTAAATAAGATGACTTGGGTATGCATAGGATCATGATGGGCCAAAAAGTGGTGATATAATGGGTATGTGTAGGGTATGTGGTTGATGACTTTTTTTACCCAAAATTGATGAAAAAAAGGTTTTTAAAGGAGATTCTCAGCTTTCCACCAATATAAATTATGCTTTACTTTTGAATTTAATAAATAATTATTATTCATTTTCTATTTGAATTACGACTAAAGTCCTAATTGATAAGCTAATTGAAAAGCATCTATAGCTTTCAAACTGTCGAACCCCAATCCTAATACCTGCAAAACAAAACAAAAGAACACATTAGGAGATCAAATGCAAGCAAGAACAAAGATTTCCCATGAAATCTATTAGAAAAGTTTCAAATAAGAAATAAAGCAAGAATGAGATGAAAGAACAATAGAGCAAGCTAAATCCTATTGAAAACAAATGCAAACTCTTGATTCCATGGGGGAATTGGTGCCAATTTGATGTGAAAATTGGCCCTTTCCCAATTCCTATCATGCAAGATTGATGTGTGATGAAAAGTGATCAAATTTTTTGATGCTTGATAAGTACTCCAATAGAAAAATCTGCATAACCTAGCTATGAACTCAATGATAAAAGCTGAAAATTGCTAATGATTTGAGCATAGTAAGTTTACTCAAATTGTGGATGATGAAATGAGGAGATTAGCCTCTTATTTATAGAATGTCAAAATGGAAAATTTCCCAAAAGAGAGAAATTTTGGACTAAGAATCAACAAATGGCAAGGTGCCACTTGTCAACATGTGAATGGATGGATGATGGACAAGTTTTGAAGATTGTGTCAATAAATGCATATTTTTGAATTTTGAAATTGTTGAAATGACATGCAAGAGGGAAGGAAGAATGCATTGAATGCCACTTGGCTCAAGGCAAAAGGACTTTGTAGGTGGAGTAAATTCCTTATTGGAAGGACAATGTCCACTTGGATTTTGAATTCAAACTTGAGGAATATTCCTTAAAAGATACCTTGTTGAAGAAAATAGAGATTTAATAAATCAAATAACTCTATTTTCATGTGCAAGTGGTAAAAGATGGAGAATGGGACATGAGAAGAGATTAAATTAATCAAGGTAAATTAATTTAATGAAGGGGTTAAATGATGTGACCTATTTGACTTAAATTTGTGGATTTATTTAAATCAAATATGAGAAGAATGTGATAAAGGATTAATTAAATAAAGATTTTTGATTTATTTAATTAAAAGAGCTGATGTTAGATTAAACTAAATAGCTTTATAATTTATTTTTATTAATAGATAGACTTAAGATATTTAATCAAATAAAATTAATTATTTAATTAAATAGGATAATTATATTAGAATGGTTAATTTAATTATCAAGAAAGTTTGACTCAATTAGATAACTGATTTATTTAATTAAGAGATGAATATTGATGAATTTAATCAAATAAAGGTATTTGATTAAATGGTTAGACTGAAGGATGATTCAAGATGAAACAATGTTAGTGGTTAGGATCAGATGTCTAATGCCAATCAGTACATTTTACGTGTCTACATTTTCCCCTCTTTGAAGCAATGCACTCATTGCGTTGGTTCAAAGAATAAATGGTCTCGATCAAACCCAAAGATTTTTCATTTTCAAAATCTTTCCCCAGTACTTCCTGGCAAGAGAAAACATGCCAATATATTTCCCCCTCGAGAGATTGGACAAAAATTTTGATTTTTGGATGATCTCATGAAAAAAGAGGACAAGGTGCCTGACAAGTCCAAAAAGGCTCTCGGAGGCCTAAAACGATGAAAAACAGGCCTCAACTAGACAAAAAAAGGTTGAAGAGTTCAAAACCCTAGCAGGATAGCCAAACAAGGTGAAAAAACCCTAATTTTCAAGCTTAAAAAAGCTCCCAAGGTCACTTTCAATTCATTTTCACACACGACCCCTCAACAATTCTGAGAGTTGAGCTCTAACCTCTTGACGATATGGTGCAACGAAAACTGTTGATGCACATTTCTGACTGAGTCTAGACATACTAGCAACCACCCAGCATTGGGGCACTGGTAAGTGATCCTTACTTGAGCTTTGTTTCTCATTTTTCGTGCTCATTTAATGTATTTAAAGTTAGTTTTTTCTACAGCCCCACTATATAGCACTGCTCAAAAAACAAACCGCGCCACTCGGTGTTAGATTGCGCTATGGTGGTAGAGTTTTGGAGTTTGAAAAAAAAATTCAAACTCTGTCACTCATGCCCCCACCAGCGGGGTCATTTTAAAGTGCAATGCAGCTGTGCTTTATTAAATAGGAATCTTTCTAAACTACGTCTCTCGACAGAAAAGTGCATTGCGGTGGTGCTCTTTTAGAATTTATCCCTCCAACATCATAGTTTGGACTTTTCAAATTATGATGCCTTCATAGATAGCAACGCTGGGATGGTTTTTTGGATGCTCAGAATGAAATTTTTCAAAAAATTTAACATGGTGACCTTTCTTGATGAAGGATTCGGTGAGGGAGCTCTACTCTTGGGAGCACAGATTGCAGAAGATCTTTGGTTACTTGCAAGACCTCAGTGACAAGGAGCAACATCGATTATGGGACATGGGGTGGTGGTACATTGCATACGCAGCACTTGTGCACACTCACCTTGGGATGATGTCAGCGCTTGCCGAGAGATGGCATAGCGAGACCTTGTCTTTCCACCTTCCTACCGGTGAGGCCACCATCACTTTAGAGGATGTGTGACATATCCTGATATTGCTAATTCATGGGTTGGTGAGTTATTTTCGATATGGATGTCAGGTGAGACGCTTGTCACACAGTCCTTGTTACAGAGGATGTTATCTATTGCAAGGGTTAGATTGAGCTTGAGTGTTATAGGGCTTTGACTTCTCCCTTCCACTTGGTTTTTGTGGCTATCATCGGTCAGGGGCAATGAGACCATCATATGGGTGTGGGAGCACATCATTGTTCTTCATCCGCAAGTCATTGCAGTACCGATGGGGCCTGATGATCCCCTCATGTGGCACTACAGAGGTGGTGTATCCTTTACACACATGGGCGAGCATGGGATTCCTTACTAAAGGAGGGTCCTAGATGAGATGCAAGCTTTTACATGACACCCATACCTTGGTCGGCCCGGATGGGCCGACGATGCAAAGCATATTTTATTTTCCTGCTAGGACCGCTTCATGTAGGGGCAAGAGCATACGATGGTGGAGAGATATCTGCTCGGGCGCGTCCAACATCAGTTTGGTGAGATACAAGACCGGCCTGATGATGATTATGTGGCTATATTTTCCCGCACCATATCACAAGCTTCATGGGGTGATACATTCCTACCTTCAAGGTTGTACACAACTTTCGACAGTTGGTGGCTCAGCCATGGGTATACGATCAGGGGCACATAGATCCAGGTGTTACAAGGTGTATAGAGATTGGTTTCAGCCACCCCTAAAGTTGACAATCCTAGGAGTACTTGCTATTCGATGGAGGATGAGAGGCAGAGGGGGAGGATGAGGATGAAGAGATGGTACACAATAGGACCATCTAGTTAGGCCTCTAGTTCAGCCAGGTCAAGATGACGTTCAGATGTAGGATCAGGAGCAGGTACCAGCCAAGATGCAGGAGTAGGCAGGTGCACCGCCACGAGCTGAGGGTGAGGGTCAGCCTCACGTGTAGCCCCCATGAGCACAACCAGCAAGACAGGTAGATCCCCGAGATGCATTGATTGCATAGCTATAGGGTTAGGTTCAAACCTTGACAAGGGAGAGAGATCAGGCTAGGGTTGAGAGAGACCAAGCTAGGGCCAAGAGAGACTAGGCCATTTTATAGAGGTAGGCCACAGAGCTACAGGTGGCTATAGAAATTGGTTGGAGATAACAATTGGAGAGCATTGTGACCTCCTCCTCTCAGAGCATAGTGTCTCTTTGCTCTTACAGGGAGGCCATCTAAGAGGAAAATTATTATCGTATGCATTATCATCAATCTGTACCCAAAGTAGAGTGGGCCCCAAACTACTCACAGCAGACCAACCACAGACCAGTAGAGGGTCACAGTGACACAGGCGAGGGCAACAGATAGGAGGGATAGGCCTTATTTTGATCGAAACACCATTTTTTGTGCCATATGGGCTCATTTTTTATAGCCGGATGGGCCTTTTTGTACTTATTGACATATATGTACAATGATCTAATTATTTTTACATACTATGATAGTTACCTAATGATGATATATATATGAGATGATGATTTTGATATGATGTGATGTGCATCAGATGGTTTTATTTCTTTATGCTATGTAGTGATGTTATGGCGTGATGTGATGTACATATATGGATGTAATTTCCTTTCTAGTGATTCTATATTATGTTGTTTAATACATGATATGCAAATGGATTTATATGATATGTGATGTGGATGGATAATGATGTATATGATGATATAATCTATATGATGATCTATGTATGCAGATGATATATGTGATATGAAATGAATGATGTAGTTTGCTAAGTGATATGGAAATGATATGTGAATCATGCTTATATATAGAATGATTATGGATGGATGTACGCTTTTTTAATGTAATGAATTATCTTCATTCCTATTATTCTTTGAATGCTTGAAATGTTATGGAATGATTTATGCAAATGAAATGCGAAAAATGATTGCTACATGGTTATTTATGATATGGATGACTAATGGATGATATGATGCAATGTAAATGCAATGTTAGTGCTTTATATGATATATTGATGATGAGATGGTTTTTTAAGATGCTTCTAGAATATATATTATCCGAAACATGTTAAATGATAATGTAATGCATTTATTGTGATGTGATATGTGAAATGATGTGTTAATGTAAAGTGGTATGATGATGCTTTATGCAAAATGAACGTAATGTGGGAGATGAATTTATGATGTGATGTGAATATTTATAATGCGATGGATTATCTATAATGTTCTCGTACCTATTATGTATGATTATGCAGTAGGTGGTAATGTGAAATGATTATGAAATGTTTATGCAAATGAATGTTATGGGATGATTCCTGTGATGAATGCAATCTGATGGAAAAAATGGATATGCTTAGTTATGAAAAATTCTTATAATAACATGTTTATATGATGATGTAAATGCAATGCATATGTTTCCTATATGATGTGTTTATGAAATATGCTAATGTTTTGTGGATGTAGGATCGATGACGATGATGATGATGATGATGATTAACTGCCATAGTACCTTGTTAGTGTGATGAGCAAGAAGGGATGAAAGAGAAGAAGACATTTCAACAAGACATACAATGATGAATATGCAAATGATGATGACTACTTTCCAAGGAGTTGGGATTTTCAAAGGGCCAATTTTCTTATGTTTGATAACACACATGGTACGATGCATCAAGGTATAGAGAACCAAGATGGCGTTGTACCTAGTGTGATGGACTTTGATGTGACAATCAGATAGGAGTATCCTTGTTCACACTAGACATATGGAAACCTTACTAGGATGCACTTTAGAAGTTTCAAACACCTTGGACCAAAACATGGAAAGGTATAACGTATCAATGCAATAGTCATCAAGTTGTCCAAAACACCCTCCATACATAACTAACAAAGCAAGTATTCGCTAAGGTTATATTACAAAAACATCCAACAAGCATAGTAGAAAACATATAGTGATCATTTCACCATTCCTATCTCTCTAAATCCCTTTGTTGGGGACATCATTGAGAGGTCCTTGGAATGAGCACAATAGGGTAAATCAAAAGACAAAGATGCAGTAAACAAACAAGCTGATGTTCTTCAATACCGCTAGCCAAGACTAAACTATGGTGATGCCTAATGTTGATTTCCATTGTAGGAAGGATGCATCCTAGGACATGATGGTATCAAATGATTTGATACAAGACTGATTGGATGATAGGCTATCGACACAAAGAATTGACCAACTTGCTTAAGTACTGACCTAGACCTGAGACTTGACATTTTGATTTTTTACTTTCCACCTGCTAGACTTGTTTCCGATTTTTTTACCAAAAATTGAGGATGACGATCGTTTATTATGAGTGATGTTATTGTGGGTGAAAGCAAGATGAGATGGATGGATTTTTTTTTTTTGTTCAAATATTTGGATGTTTTTGATGTTTTTGAAATGTTTTGAGGTTGTTTTTGGTATATTTTGAGATTTTCAAATGTTTTGATTTTTGATTTTCCAATGTTTTGAGATTTTCTAAGATTTTGACCAATAGACTAACCTAAGGACCTATCCTAGGGGCATCAGGGGCTAATCAAAAGATTAGCCTTGCCTATGTTATACATACAAAGACCACATAGTTTGACTGATGACTCTATTTTTGATTGTTTGACTGACTTTTTGACTTGTTTTGGGATTTTATTATGTTTTGAATTTTTTTTGGATTTTGGTGATTTTTCAATGTTTTTGGATTTTCTAATGTTTTGATGCTTTTGGATTTTATGATTTAAGGACTTCAAGAATATACATGAATCTGATCTGATGATAACATGCCCCCAAAATGATGCAATAGACTACTCCGATAAAGACAAGACAGACCGACCTTGAGGAATGGGCCGAGTAGTACTAGGAGGGATCATAATACGAACAACAAACCAAGCTATGGTGTGGATGCAGATGGATGAGTGATGGATGGAGATTTGAATGCGATGGATGATGGAGATGTTATGGACGGATGATGCAGAACAAGCCATAGAGATCCTGGTGGATAGAAAGTGCTTATTTACACAAGGCGCCTATTTTCCAGGTTTTCACCAAGGTACTTGTCCAAAGTGCCACCAAAGTGATTTTCACTAGAAGATTTTTTTCTTTACTATTTTTAATCCTTTTTTTGATTTTTTTCTTTTTTTTCTTTTTTTGTTGTCACCAAGATGCCTGTTTGCCAAGTTTTCACCAAGGTAACCATTTCTTCAGGACTTTTTTTTTATTTTTTGGATTTTTGGTTCTATACCTTGAAAGATTTAGGCATACAAATTTTTGAGATGAGAGTTATTCATGGGCTCTTGCAGAGGTTCCCCTTTGGGTGTTGATAAATGATATGCCCCTAACTTATAGCTTGTCATAATAACAAATGGTCTCAACCAATTGGGTTCAAATTTACCTTTGTTGTTTAGGTTTGGAACATTCTTCTGATTCTCCTTTAATACCAGTTCTCCAACTTGGAAAGTCCTACTTCTGATTTTCTTGTTATAGCTCCTCTTGATTCTATTCTAATAGACTTGCAAATGAATTAGAGCATCCATACGCCACTCATCCAATAGCTCCAGGTCATTTAATCTTGATACTCAGTACTCTTCATCCGTGATGAGGTTTTGCAGTGATATTCTTAGTGACTGGAGCTCGATCTCAATGGGTAGTACTGCTTCTGATTCCTAAACCAGGGAGAAAGGGGTGGCACTGGTGGGTGTGCAGATGCTGGTTCAATAGGCCTAGAGGGCAGGATTGAGTTACAGATACCAGTCATGACCTGCATCATTGACTATTTTCTTAAGGATTTTCAAAATCATTTTATTAGTGGCTTCTGCTTGGCCATTTCCTTGGGGATAGTATGAGGTAGAGAAGTGATGTCGGATTTTGAACTTTTCACATTAGTTGCGAACATCCTAATTCTTAAATGGTGTCCCATTATCTGAGATAATGGCTTGTGGGACACCGCAGTGGAAAATGAGATAGTTCAAGATGAACTTTGGTATCTACTTCCTAGTTATATACGTCATGGGTATGGCTTCCACCCACTTAGTAAAGTACTATGTGGAAATTATGATGAATTTGTGGCCATTAGATGAAGTGGGATTGATTTTTCCAATGAGATCGAGTCCCCATTGCAAAAAAGGCCATGGTGTGATGATGGGATGAAGTCCTTGAGCTAGAGTATGGATGAGGTTCCCATGCTGTTGACATTGTAAACACCTTCTGACGTAGTAATGTGCCTCTCTTTCCATTGTCGGCCAATAATACCCCATCCTCAGCAGTTTCTTGGCTATGGTTATTCCACTCGAGTGTGAACCACATATACCGTTATGTACTTCAGTTAGAGTGGTCAATGCCTTCTCAACATTTAAACAGCACATTAAGGTTCCTTCTATGCTCCTACAATATAGGGTATCTCCTACGATGACGAATCAGAATGAATTTTTGAAAAAGGTTCATTTTAAGGTTGAGGGTAAGTCAGTAGGTATGACACCTATTCAGAGGTATGTATAAATGTCGTGGTACCAAGGATCACTAGGACCAACAATTTCACACATGAATTCTAATTCTGGTACCTCAAATGCAGGCATGAGAAGCTACTCTATCAAGAATTCATATTTTGGGACATTGTGAGGGATGTCTAGTAAGGATCCAATCGTTGCCATGGCATTTGTTGCTCTGTTGTTGGCTCTAGGAATCTACTCAAATGTGATTTCAATGAAGGATTCCTTGAGAGTCTCTACTAGTTTCTTGTATGGATTGAGCTTATCATCCTTAGTCTGGTACTCATCGTTGACTTGGTTTATTATTAGCTAAGAATCTCCATATACTCTGAGGGATATGATGTGCCCTTGTACTGCTATTATGAGACATATGGCTAAAGCCTCGTATTCCACAATGTTGTTAGTACAGGGAAACACCAATTTGTAGTACCTTGGTATGTAGTCCCCTTGTGGGGTGATAAAGAAGATGTCGTCTCTTGATCCATGTTGTGTATATGAGCCATCAATGTAAAGTTTCTAGTGGTCAGCTATGTTGAGATTGAAAATGGATTCATCTAGAAACTCTGAGATGAGAGGATTCTCTGAATAGATTGATGCTTCTGTAAACTAATCTGTGATGACTTGGCCTTTGATTGCTTTCCACTCCACCTATTCAATGTTATATTCTGATATTTTTATCACCCATTTGGCCATTCTTCCTATGAGCATTTCCTTTGACAGTAAGTACTTGAGAGGATTGATTCTGGCGATGATTTTTATTTTGTGTGCCATGTAATGTCTGAATTTCTATGATGTAAACACTATTGCTAGGCATGCTTTCTCGATGAATGAATAGTTTAACACATGCCCAGCCATTATTCTATTGATGTAATAGATGGTACTTTCTGTTCCATTTTTGTCATGCTGAGCTAGGAGAGCTCCTAGAGCTGCTACTATTGCTGGCACGTAAAGAATTAATGGTTTCCTTGGGATTGGTGGCATTAGGACCAATGGTGCAAGCAAATATTCTTTGATTTTATTGAAGGCTTCTTCACATTTGTTATCCCATTTGTACGCTACTCCTTTGTGAAGTAGGTGAGAGTATGGGTTTTGTTTGTCTGCCAGCTATGCTATGAACCTTCGAATGGATTGAAGCCTACCTTAGAGACCTCTCAATTGCTTTAATGTTTTGGGTGCCTCCATCTCAAGGATTGCTTTTACCTTTGCTATATCTACCTTGATACCTCTCATTGACACTATATATCCTAGCAGCTTTCTTGATTGCATGTCGAAGAAGCACTTCTTTGGGTTTAATCTGACCTTGTATTCCTCTAGCCTATCAAAAATGGCACTTAATGTTGCTATGTGATCCTTTCTCTTTTTGGATTTGGCTAGAATGTCATCAATGTAATCTTCAACTCTTTCATGGATCATGTCATGGAATATTAAGGTCATGGCTCTTTGGTATGTTGCTCCTACATTCTTTAAGCTGAATGGTATCATATTCCAGCAGTAAGTCCCCCATGGACAAGTGAAGGCCATTTTGTGTTGGTCTTCTTTGGCAATCATTATCTAGTTGTAACCTAAGAAACTATCCATCAAGGAAAGCATTTCATATCCTACCATCATATCTATGATCATGTCAATATTGGGCAACAAGAAATCATCTTTCATGCATCCTTTTATCAAGTCTCTAAAGTCTGTACAGATTCTGATGCTCCCATCGGGTTTTGAGACAGGCACCAAGTTTGACACCCATTCTGGATAATCTATTAGTCGAATGAATCCTACATCTAATAGCTTCTTTAGTTCCATTTTTACTAGCAGGGCAATCTGAGGGTGCATTTTCCTGAGCTTTTATTTAACAGGCTTTGCTTTAGGGTATACTACTAGGTGATGAATTACAATTTCTGGATCAAGCCATGGCATGTCAACATAGCTCCATGTGAAGTTTATCTATCTCTCTCTTAAGAAGGCTCCTAGGAGCTCTTGTTCCTCTGATAGTAATTATTTTGCATAGAATGTGATGTGTGGGTTTTCCTCTGCTCCTAGATTAACCCAATTGCACCTTTCTGCTAGGACTGCTAATTTTTCTTGATGAAGAGCTCTAAAAGGAAGATTGAATGCCCCATCATTAGGTGCCTCAGAGAGGTTTTCACTGTTGGATTTGTCCTTTCTTTTTACTTTTTGCTGGTCAGAGAGTGTCACAGTGTGCTTTTCACTCAAGGACTTAGATATTATTCTTAATTTTTCACTTTTGCAACTGAGGGATTCAATCATTTCCCCATAATAGGCTTGTGTATCTAGCTCAATGATGAACCCTACTTTGTAGTCCCCACATGGAATTTTATCCCATAGTCCCATGAATTCCAAGAGTGCCTCATCATTTTTGAATGTATCAAGAATTGGTGCTCCTCGTTGGTTGTAATCAATGAGTTGGGGGTATACTAGGTGGATTTCATGATTTTGATGATCTGACTCAAATGATAAGGTGCTAATCATGAGAAGGGTGTTATCCTCGAAGAGCCTAGGTAAGTTGATCATGAGATCCTCATCATCACTACTACCATAGGCATTGATTATGTCAAATGTGAAGTTATCTAAGACGTGACCTATAGATATTGGAAAACACAGTTTAGCTGCTGATTGTTGAGGAGGATTTTTTACCTTTCTAACTGGAGGACCTCGACCACATATGGTTATACTCGGAGGGGTACATCTGATGCCAATACTTCCCATTTGCGTCTCCAGAATGATAGGTGTTATAAGCCCATTGTCATTGTTCCCAAGTCTTTGATTTCTATCGTAGCCAACTACGAGCATCATTTGTAGACCCTTGCTTCTGTCATCCATTGGTAAATCAGCTACTGGTCTCTCATCTTGGTATAGGAGATGAGATGGATCTACCTCCATTACTTCTTGGCCATGGATCCACCTTGATTACTTCTTGGCCAAGATCTCCCCAACTTGTAAAGTTGGGATAATCTTCATGAGACATTTGAGATGCAGAGGCTTCATTTACTTGCGGACGTCCCCATGATCTAGGAGATTGTGATAACTCCCTTATCACAAAAAGAATTTTTAGGGACCATGTAGTTTCCACAACTATTATCTTGGATGATGACCTTAATATCAGAGATGGTGGGAATGGAGGGAGTGGCAGGTGTCTCTGTTGCAGAAGTGGAAGCAAGAGTGGCAGGATCAATGTATGGTGTAGATGGGCCCTCATCATTTTTAGGTACTTGTGGTAATTTATAGTACTTTTCCTCGAGGCTTTTGGAGTAGGAGAATGGTTCAAGATCTCCATGGATGGTGACCTCTTTTCCTTCATGTGTGAATTTGACACATTGATGGAAAGTTGACGCTACCACTTGCATTGCATGAATCCATGGATGTCCTAGGAAGATGTTATATGGCAAGTCAACGTCTAGGACCTGACAAGTGGTTTCCATGATAGCTGGCCCTACTTGAATAGGGACTTTGATTGTGCCTTGGGACACTCTTTCTTGATCATCATATGCTCTTATTGTGAGATCATTTCCTTTTTCAATAGAATCCTCTAAGATTTTTAATTGTTTAATGAGCTTGAGGGAACAAATATTCAAGCCTACACCTTCATCCATCAAGACCCATTTGACTTTAATTTTCTGCACTAAGACCTCTAAGTGGAGTGCATAGTTATGAGATGGTTGAGCAGGAAAATCTTGGTCAAAGAATGTGAGGAGATTTGGTCTAATGATATTTTCGACCATAGCTTGGAATTGTTTTGCATCAAGATCTGCGGGAACAGTGGATGAAGCCAATGCTTCCTCAAGGATTTTCTTATGGGCAGATGATATTTTTAGTAACTCCATGATGGATATTTGTGCTGGAGTTCTTTTGAGCTGATCAAGGATGTTATAGCCAATGGGGATAGATCTAGGTGTAGGGATTCTATTTGGCTGGGATGATCCTACAATGGTAACTTTTCCGCCTCTTGTGGTGACTCCACAATCAGCATGGGCTCCTTTGATGGTGATGGTAGCATAGTATTCATCCAGGGATGTGACGACATGGTCATACACATGATTTACATTCTTGAAGATTTCTTTCCCCTTATCCATGTTATTATTCCCTTTATTTCCATGGTTAGGCATCAGATTTATGTATATATTAAGGTTTTGGTTTCTTGTTGGCTATTCCACGTTTATAATTCTTTGATCAATGAGATCTTGGACTATGTTTTTTAGCCTCATACAACTATTTGTGGTATGCCCTTTTATTTTATGGAAGTCACAGAGTTTATTCTCATTATACCAAGGAGGTTTCACATTTGGTTCTTGGTAATTCCCATATGTGGGAGCCTTGATGATTTTTTCATTTATTAGCTTCTTCATGATGACTTCAAGTGGTTCCCCCAAAGCGGTGAACTTTCACTTGGGGTAATTCTTGTTCCATTGGGGTGGTCCCCTTTGATCATTGGCATTGTTAATTGCTTGATTGATGTTTCGTTGTTGTGTTACTTGATGATTGCTTTGGTGTTGGATTTGGATTTGTGGTGTGGGTGTATTTTGGCGAGTGGCACTGATGACCACTTTGGCATCAACAACACAATCATTGGTAACAATTTTGTTTCTTTCCCATGTGCAATTTTTTTTGTTGTAATTGGTGGGTGGGTGGTTGTTTTGTTGTTTGGGGTATGAAGTTGATCCTGCGGGTTGTGTCATAAGGGCTCGTTCGATCCTGAGTGCCTTGGAGATCAAATGGTCATACGTGGTAATCCCTTGGACCTTGAGATGAAATTCCAAGGGGCCATCAAGGTTGGATATGATGGTGTAAACTTGTTGTTCCTCGGGCATGGCCCACTTACTCCAATTGGCCTTGGATCACCATTGTTGTAAGAATGAAGCGAATGATTCATTCTTACCTTGTTTCAGAGCCGATAGTTCTTCAAGAGTGACATCCATGGCAATATTACATGCATAGTTTTTTATGAATGCATCTATGATTTCTTGGAATATTTTGATGCATGTAAGTAGGCGAGAGAACCATTCCATAGCTTGGCCAGCCAAACTCCTAGGAAATAGCCGTATTAGATAGGTATCATCATATGTGACTTCGATGCAATGAACCTAAAACTCTTTGATGCGATCTTCAGGGTTTCCTATCCCATGGTACTTTTCAAACTTGGGGATCTCAAATCCCTTTGGGAATGGTTTCATCACAAGGCTCCTATTGAATGGATAGGGACACAAGTTGCTTGGTGTTTTTGTGTTTTGCCTTGATTGAAGATCGAGCACTTGTTGCGAGAGCAACCTGATTTGTGTCGTTACATTATTTTGAATATCAGGGAGTGGGATGAAGGTATTCTGTGGTGTTTCGATTGTAGGTTGGATGGGTGGGTTGGTTGGTGTGTTATTTGATGGCATTTGCACATTTTTTCAGGCCATGTATGCTTGTACTTGTTGTTGTATGAACAAAACTTGTTGTTGGTCTTGTTGTTGTTGTGCTAGGATTGCTTTCTATTGTAGTTGTTGTTGGGCTTCCAATTGGGCTACTTCTTGTTGCTCTTGATATTGTTTTATTGCTTGTTGATATGCTTGTAGTTGTGCTGCTTGTTTTTGTGCTTGTGCCTATGCTTGTTGTGCTTGATATTAGGCATATGCCTGAGCTTGTGCTTGTGCTTGGGCTTGGGCTTGTACATGAGCTTGTGCAGCTTGTTGTTGTTGCTATAAGAATGCTTGGGCTTGTATATGAGCTTGAGCAGCTAGTTGTGCAGTTTGTTGAGAAGCTAGTTGTGTGGCTTTTTGTTTTTGCACTTGTAGGAATGACTTTTGATAAGTAGCTTGTTGAGCAACTTGTCATGCCATGCTATATTGGCTTGATAAATTGGAGTTTTGTGGTGGTGGATTCAGAATGGTGCTTGTGGTGGTGGTGAGTGGTGATGTTGTGTTGGTTATTGAGATTTGATTGATAGGTGGTGCGATTGATGTGATTGGTCCTTGAGATACCATGTTTTGAGATGTTAGGGGAGTGGTTGATGATGTCATGATTGCTTGTGTAGTTTTCATCCATTGTTGTGATGTCGATGACCAATTGTGAGAGTTTGGCGTGATGTTTTGATTGATTTTTGGGATGTTGGTTTGATTGATATTTGGTAAAGGTGGGAGTCCCAAACCAAGGAGTGGTGTGGATAATGGTGATAATGGTGGAAGAGGTGAAAATGTGAGGGGTGTGATCTCTTGAGGAAATGATGTGGTGTTGAAAATTCCCCCAAGTCCGAACATGTCACCTTCTCCTTGCGAAGTTGTGGGGAGAGAAGTTTGGGGTGTTCCATAGAAGGATGATGATGATGGATCATTAGGATTATGGAAAGTGAGAGGGGCATACTTATGTAATGGATTTTGGGGTATGTTTTGTTCCAAAATGGTATTTACATCCAAGTCTTGATTATTAACAAGGGGGTGTGTTTGAATGGCATTAAGAAATACATTTCCCTTATTAACATTGAGTTGAGTTGGAGCAAAAGATGTTGTGATTTGTGGGATGTTTTGAGTGATGCTTTGTGATGGGGGTGTAGATGAGATGGGGAGTGTGGATGAAATTAGAGGCATGAACTCCAAGGATGGTTCCACTATAGAGCTCACATCGAAATCAAAAGGTAATTTTTCCCCTTGTTTTGCTAGTTCGAGCATGTATAGTGAAGGGTTAAGCCTCATCATGATATTGATGATCTTATGGTTCTCCGGATTTTGGATCATTTCGATGATTTCTTCATGGGACATTCCAAAGGTAAGATCTTCTTCTTGGCTTTCCTCTTATGGATTTTGTGATGATGAGAGAAAGTTTATTAAATTATTGTTTGATTCAAAAGGATTCATTTCAGCATTTGTTTGGCTTAGGTCGCTTGAAGCAGGTGTTTCTTTGTTTTCTTCCATGTTCTTCTTGTATTGAGATCTAGTTTGAACCATAAAACAAGGACCAATTTTCAAGAATATGGGAGATGAATCTCTAATTCTTTGGATTGATCTAATTTTAGGCCCAAAAAGAGGAATTTTTAGGATATCTTGAGGATAACAAGGTGATATGATGATAATGCAAGAGACAGATGATGTGGATGTTTGATCTTTTGAAAAATCTTAGGGGAATGCTAGACTTTTAGGACTTTTGGATATGTTTTGGATTTTGATTTCTTGGATTGTCCTTGACTTGGTTTGCTTGGATTGAAAAAATAGACCCTAAGATGTTGGATGATTATCTAAGGGGTGGATTTTCTCAAAGGATGATAATTTGAATAAGCGTAGGGAGAAGGATGCATCTACCCACATATATTCAAACAAGATGATAATTTAACCAAGCATATGAAGAAGGATGCATCTACATATATATAGTTAAGTTTAAGATGGTTTGATAATTTTGACTAAGCATATGCAAAAGGATGCATCTACACATACTTAGCCAAAGATGATTTGATAACGATTTCAAGGATTTTGTCTCAAGGATTTGATGATTTTTTATTTTTGCCAAAATTCCTAGCATGAAGGATAATTTCAAGATTTTTCAAAAGATGATGGTGAGATTTTTTATTTTTATTTTTTGGTTTGATGTTGAAGGATGGATGAAAAATATTTTGATTTTGATCCTAAGATGTACCTAAAAGACACTTTGTTTACTATACCTCGGTATTTAAGAGCATGCAAATGCTTCTATGGACCTCTATAACTAAGAAGTGGTTTATATTGAGCATACATTTTTTGATTGTTCAAAGGGATGAGTCTATAGAACCTTGTGAAATTTTTTCTTATCTTGATATGTTGCTTTTGATTGCACTTTATATTATATCTCTTGATGACCTTTCAAGTGTGACTCCTAAATTTTTGAACTTTGACTCAGGGACTTTCTTTTTGGGATTTTGATTTTCTTGGAAATCATGCGGTTTCACCACATGTGAGAGTCAATTTTGTTATCTTTGCTTAGTGACTTTGTTTTACCACAAACACTTCTTTGATTAGGTTTCCAAACAAGATGTACAATTTTTTAATTTCTTCAAATCCCACAAATTATTTCATGTGGAGATTGGATGAATTCAAGGCAAGGGTTACCTATTGTCTATCTTTAGTAGGAAAATTGAGATGTTGATCCAAGTGTTTAGAAACCTCTAAGGATGTGAATCCAAAGGGAAAGCAATAACACATGAATTTGGTCAATAGTATTTGCCTCCTAAAGGGTTTGAAATTTTGATGATGCTGTTAAGTGTTTGTTTTCAAATGTTTTCAAGCAAGCAAAGTGTTTTGTCACCAAGAATAAGCACAACCCTATGGATATGAAAGGAAATATTTGTTTAGTCCCCACTTGGACAAGTCTAGCTACACTTATCTTTAGTGAATGGTTAGATGCTTGACCCCACTGGCTCCCCTCCACAACACTCACTTATATAGGGCAACCAAGCATCAACACCCATGAAATTTCCATGGCATTCTTTCTATTTCTACGAAAGACTGTAAAAGTGTGGGGTGGCTTCAAAACGACTGTTCTTGCACCAACAAATAGATCAAGGATTTTGGCAAGTCTAAAACATGGGTTTTAATTAGGACTTTCCATATGTAGGAGTTGACCCAACATGGCGAGAGACCATTTCTTCCCTTCTCATCGGAGCCAACCATGTGATATTGGTGTTTACTCCAATACCCACATTTATATCTCGGTTGGAAATACTCTCGGGTTCAAAATGTTATCGGTTGATTCGTTCCCTTGGGTGAGTACTTTTTCCCCAAGGCAAGTCCTCTAAGATAAAAAATAGCGAGTAAATGTATTCATAGTTCAATCGACCTTCATTTAGAAACAAAGGGAGAACACATGCAACAAATTCACTCACACTTGCACAATTTGTTCAATTTTAAACCCAAATTGAAGTGTGTATGGGCAATTATTTATACAACTTAATATCACCAAAAGCCTTTTGATTCTCAAGATTTCCATGAGGTGCGATTGAAGTGCATACATATTTTGATGATATTACTTTGTGTACGTAATTGAAAAACAATGCAAACACTTGTTTATTTTAAATCCTCAAAGAAAAAGTGGGTTTGAATTTTAAAAGCACCAAAGTAAGTGTGACAAATTGCTTCATTCAATTTTTAATCTCAAAACAAACTCTAGTAGATTAGAGTCCTAGTGTTCTTTTTAATCCTTTTTGTAACAAGAATTCAAAAGTTCTTTTTAATTCCCAAACGAAATTAGTGAATACTAAGCATAAAAAGATGACAATTTTTTCCCTAAGAGGAGTAATGAATCCTCCAAGAGTGTTAAACAAACACTAGAGTGTTTAAAAACACTTGTTTTTGTGATATGACATCATCATGCTTCTCTTCCTTTTTCGTATTTGACCAATCCAACCTACAATAAAAAAAATCAGTTATATTCTACAAATCAAAGGTCAAAAGGATAAAAAATAGACAAAAGAAACATAATTTGACAAAAAGCATATGCTTCAAATAAAATTCCACTTCATACTCCCCTCCAGCGGTGCAATCCACGAATGTGTCATAGTTTGATTTCTCTAGCAGTGTTGTATAGTGCTGCTTGCTAGTTAGTGTCACTCTATAGTCAAGCCAGTGAGCATGAAGGCATCACACTTTTGCCCATCGGTGCAGTTTGATTTTTTTGAAAAATTCCCACGGGTCAAACAGGTTCAACGGTGCAGTTTGGAATTCAAATTTCTAGGCGGGAAGACTTTAAGTGTCACAATTTGAATTGTTAGGGGTCCTATATAGTGACACTGGAGAACCAGCGGTGCTGAACAGTGACGCTGAGCTTCCAAAGGCGGATTTTTTCTGTAGAAAAAGAAAAGCACAAAGTTTTTAACAAAAAACATTATTGAAATGTGAGATAGCCCTCCTTCTAGCACCAAAATGTCGAACCCCAATCCTAATACTTGCAAAACACAACAAAAGAACACATTAGGAGATCAAATGAAAGCAAGAACAAGGATTCCCCGTGAAATCCATTAGCAAACTTTCAAATAAGAAATAAAGCAAGAATGGGATGAAAGAACAATAGAGCAAGCTAAATCCTATTGAAAAAAAATGCAAACTCTTGATCCCATGGGGTAATTAGTGTCAATTTGATGTGAAAATTGACCCTTTCCCAATTCCTATGATGCAAGATTGATGTGTGATGAAGAGTGATCCATTTTTTTGATGCTTGATGAGTGCTCCAATAGAAAAATCTACATAACCTAGCCATGAACTCAATGAGCTGAAAATTGCTAATGATTTGAGCATAGTAAGTTTACTCAAATTGTGGATGATGAAATGAGTAGATTAGCCTCTTATTTATAGACTGTCAAGTTGGAAGAATTCCCAAAAGAGAGCAATGTGGGACTAAGAATCAACAAATAGTAAGGTGCCACTTGTCAACATATGAATGGATGGAGGATGTGCAAGTTTTGAAGTTGTGTCAATAAATGCATATTTTTGAATTTTAAAATTATTGAAATGACATGCAAGAGGGAAGGAAGAATGCATTGAATGCCACTTGGCCCAAGGAAAAAGGGCTTTGTAGGTGGAGTAAATTCCTTGTTGGAAGGACAATGTCCACTTGGATTTTGAATTCAAACTTGAGGAATATTCCTTAAAAGATGCCTTGTTGAAGAAAATAGAGATTTAATAAATCAAATAACTCTATTTTCATGTGCAAGTGGTAAAATATGGAGGATGGGACATGAGAAGAGATTAAATTAATCAAGGTTAATTAATTTAATGAAGGGGTTAAATGATGTGACCTATTTGACTTAAATTTGTGGATTTATTTAAATCAAATATGAGAAGAATGTGATAAAGGATTAATTAAATAAAGATTTTTGATCTATTTAATTAAAAGAGATGATGTTAGATTAAACTAAATAAGGTTTTCATTTATCTAATTTAATAGATAGAATTAAGAGATTTAATCAAATAAAATTAATTATTTAATTAAATAGGATAATTAGACCAGAATGGTTAATTTAATTATCAAGAAAGGGTGACTCAATTAGATAACTAATTTATTTAATTAAGAGAGAATATTGATGAATTTAATCAAATAAAGGTATTCGATTAAATGGTTAGAACGAAAGATGATTCAGGATGAAATGATGTTAGTGGTCACGATCAGATGTCTAATGCCAATCAATACATTTTACGCGTCTACACAAATAGTATCACATTTTTTGAATCTGAAATATGCATCACATTCTATGATTTGCATACTATAGGATTAAAAAAAAAATCATGAATTTTTTACCAAGTTAAGGTGGTCAGACATGCGAGTTTTTATATTTTTTAAAATTTGTAATAAAAAATTCATAATTAATTATTTATTTGGAAAAAAATTATAAAAAAATATGTGTCCCATCGGACATGAGCCCTCTACTTATATCTAAACCCTTATAAAAATAATTATCATTTTACTATGGTTAGGGTGGTCAAACGACACCTACTTCTTATTCTTTGCCTAAAATTTAAGTGTTACTGTATTGAAATTTCAAATTTTCACCAAATAGATTTAAAAAAAAACCTAGTAGTTTAGAAAATACATTCAATTTGATACAAATTCTATTCTTACATATTTTTGAAATAATATAGATAACTTATTCAAATTTTTATGTCAAGTTCACTAATTTTAATTTTTCTAAATTTCCATTGCCACTTAAGAGCCTATTTTTTCCATGATGATCCTACACAAACCCACTTAGGAGATTAAATTAAATAATTTAATTTATGTAATGTAATTAAATGAAGTGTTAGTGCGAAAAAAAATGTGAATTAACCCAATTTAATTAATTAGGCCAAATAGATGAAAATGATGTAATTAATTAATTAGCTAGGCTAATTGAATCAATTAAGTGAAAAGAGGGTAGATAAAGAGGAAATTATGTTAATAAATATGATTCAAGTGTATGACATTGATTAGGAAAATTTTCAATGTCTACAGACACATCTTTATGTTATTCAGTGGTGCAGTTAGTTGGATGAGCAAGCAACAAGCTATAGTCACTTTATCTACTACTGAGGCACAGTACATGGCAACAACACATGCCTATAAGGAATCTATTTGGCTTATAAATTTGTGTTTTGATGATGGTTTTAATGCATGGAAGATTACTATTTGTTGTGACAATCAGAGAGCCATTTTTTTGGTGAAAAATCCCACTTTCCATGCTAGGATGAAGCATATTGATGTTTAGTATCATTTTTTTTCATGATATGGTGGAGGATGGAAAGGTTAATCTTGAAAAGTGGATACTCTAGAAAATTTATTTGATGCATTAAAAAATCCTATGAGCATAGACAAGTATAGGTGGTGTTCCAATTCGATGGGCCTTGAGGCCTATGATATTTAGTAACTTCAAGTTTGGAAGAATCTAGTAAGTCCTTTGTCAAGTGGGAGTATGTTGGAAAAGGTGCCTCAAATTTACTAGTGTGATTGACTTCATGTAGTAGTTGTGTTTGTTTCTCTATTAGCCTAACAATTATTTATCAACAGGACCTTCTCAATCCCATCAATGGACTAATGGCATTCTATTCAGTGTGGTATGTTCTATCGGTGGGAGTTGGTCACTTTAGCAGGACCTTCTAAGTTGTCTCCCCAATAGACCGATGGGTTGTGGTGAGCATGTTGGAGACTCTCGTTGGTGTAACTTGATTTCATCGATGGGAATTTATCTCAAGTCTCTTTGATGACCCGATAACTTTGGTGATTGGCCAGCAGTGATGATGTGGTGTCAAGTTGGTAGTGGGGACCACCTGGAACTTATGTTGGAGGGACATCCTCGTATCAAAGGGACAGTGGGTGGACTCTCTTCGACAAGCCAATAGGCTTCATTGATGTGACTTCCTTATATCATTGGGAGACAAATTGGTTTACCCTCGATATGGAAATGAGGTTGACTTGGTGACTCATTGAGAATGTCATGGTGGGACCTAACTGGTGCCTGAATAGAAAGCAATAAGTGGTTGTTGACTATTAGCGGTTGAATGATGATTGGCTCTATAGTTTGAATAGACATCAAAGTAACTTCTTGTTATCAGAGACAAATGAAAAGATTCTCTTTGATGGCCTGACATGAAATGAGGTCCAGATTGGAAAAAGTGATGAAAATGATAATAAACCCCATTAAAAAAGTTAAATTAGGGCATAAAACAGTAATTTTCTAGCTTAAATAGGTCAAGAGGGGTCATTTTCAATTCATTTTTATATTCATTCTTAAGAAATTCTTGAAAATTGAGCTCTGACCCTTCGATTAAATGGTACACCATGAGCTACCCCAACACATTGCTGATCAATTTCATGAGTTTTAGCAGCTTCCAGGCATAGGACCACTAATATGTGATTTGAAAATTGATTTGAAATTTGAAATTTTGATGCATTTATTATTTGTTATAATTTAGAATTTGGGTGTGTTGCTATATAGTGATGCCCAAACTTCAATCGATGATGCCAAAATGATATATATAAATGCATTTTTCTAGGGTGACACTTTTACAGATTTGAGTTTAGGGTTTCATATTTTAAAAGGTAATGTTGTCGTATATGGTGACACACTTGCCAATTTAAAAGTTAGGGTTAGATTAGTCCAAATTCTAAATCATGACACCATCTTGTATGGTGACACATTTTTCAATTTGAATTTTGAAATGCATTGGGCATCGTTGTTTGGATTTTGAATATAGTGATGCATTTGTAAACAGTGACACATTTTTTATTTCCAAGCAAAAAATTCCAAATAGCTTCAAATTTTGATGATTTCCTGAGGTTGTGGGCTTCATGGGTGTAGGAGGTCTTCCCACCATTTATGTCGAGAGAGCACAAGCCCACAGTACTAGAGAGATTGGGTGATCTATCCAAGTTGCACTATGAGCAATTGAGAGAAATTAGAATATGGTACATCACTTATGCACCTATTGTGAGGACACATTTGGCTATGATGACAACAATGTGTGAGATGGTAGAGCGAAACCTCCTCCTTCCACCTGATGGGAGAGGTGATAGTGACCCTAAAGGATGTGTGGTGAATATTACAGTTGCCTATCCATTGTGATCGTGTGACCTACGATCCTAATGCTGAATTTGATGCCTGCTTAGAGGTGATAGATATGGACCAGATTGTATTGATCACCTCTCAGATAGATTTAGAGACATATAGGGGTCACGTTTCGATGTTTAGATTGATTTTTGCAACCATCATTTCAGGTTTGGTGCCTCCAAACAAATGCGGTCAATTCTTCAGTCCACGTTGGGGCTTGGCTTGGTAGTGGATGTTGTATAGGAGGAATCTTTTTCCATGGGGGCCCATGATGTTGGCCTCTTTATACCATGATTTTCATGATTTCATGTATTGCGATGAGAGACCTATTGGTGTAGGTGTGACCCTTCTTCATATCTGGGCATGGGAGCACATTGTAGTGCTTTGACCCATTGTACAAATGGTAGATGTGGAGCTAGATGATCTCGTCATATGGAGATATCTAGGTGCCATTACACTTAGGCACACTGGTCATGTTAGGCTCCCATATTGGTGAGGGGTGATAGATGATATGACCATGTTCCGATGGTGGCCATGGATTTAGATGTCGGTTTGGTTTGATGATGTACAACAACTTTACTTCACCCGATAGACCCGATATATGCAAGGTCAAAAGCATACCATGCTTGAATGGTACCTTCCTAACAGAGTGGTTGGACAGTTTTGCGATGTCCAGGATAGGCCCAATGATGGCTATAGGGCCATTTTTGCATGATCCACTAGAGAGGTTCCCACAAGAGGACCAATGATTCTGGTAGCAGAGGTCGTTGAGAGTTTCTATTAGTTGGTTTCTCAAACTTGAGCATATGATCAAGTTCAGACCATTACTTAGACTACTCCTGCTTATAATGCATGGTTCGTCCCTCTGAGGTGACTCACAGATCCTATAGGTGCTCCTCCCAAAGTGAAGCCACAAGGTAGACGTGTTAGGGGCAGAGGATAGGGAGGCCAGGATGGCCATGAGGGATAGGTTCCAGGGGCTCCTCCAATGGGACAATAGCCTCCTTAGTAGCCTCTATCAGTGTAGCAATAGCCAATAACACCACCACCACCACCACCGGATGCTAGAGATGTACAGATACAACAGTTGTAACAATAGGTGTAGGCTTTGACAGGTGAGCAAGACCAAGCCCGCTAACATAATTTGGTGTTGACTACTGAGCAAGACGAAGCTCGATAGTAGGTGGTTGTTGTGATATCTGAGAGAGATGCAATGTTGCAAAGAGTTCATAAAATCACAGGTGAGAGAGATCAAGAGGTGTCTCGACGTCAGCATATTGAGAGCCTTATGACATCCACCCATGTTCAGACAATTTCAGCATGGCTGTATAGAGAGGTTGTTATAGAGGTTGTGTATTATAGGAAGCACTACCATCAAGATGTACCATAGGAATTGAGATAGCCTAATTTTTTACAGTAGAGTGATGCACACCCCTAAATAAAGGATCAACCTAAGCAGCAGGCTGGAGAGGGTAGCAGCCTCCAGGGCTAGCCTTCTAATGTACAAACACTTTTTTATTTTTCCCCATTCATTATACTGATATGCATTCATGGGCTCATTTTTGATAGCCTCATGGATATTGTATTTATGATCGATGTACATACACTAATACAGATTTTGTACCATGACACATTTTTTGATATATATATATGATATGGATATGGATGATTCATGCTATGATGTGTTGACTTTATTTCATGTATGGATGATGTATGGATGTTTATATATGATGATGTATGGATGCATTTTATTTTATTCCTATGTGATATGTGATGATCATGATATGGATGGATGCAATGATATGTTCTTTTTCATTATCTTTTCATGATATGATATCGATGAATGATTATGATATGCAGATGTTATGTATGCAAATGATGTGGATGCATTTATTTTTGTATATTTTCTATGTATGTTCTATGAGGATAATGATGCATGTGCATGTATGGATGCAAATTCTTATGATATGCAACTATTTAAGATGCTTAGAATAACAAATCTATATTATTCCTTACAACTCAAATGATGAGACAGAATGTATGATGTGATATGATTATGTTGATGGGTATTTTTTATTATGATATGATTATGACATGCATGTATGTTGATGGTTTGTGGATGCACAATGGATGCATTGATGATGTTTTTGAGTGTCATGATACCAAGTTAAGGTGGAGAGAAGATAGAAGAATAAATAATGAATGACCATTGTTGATGATGATTGCTTCAAAAGGTCCAACAAGTCCATGATCCATCAAGAATTTATTAGAGATAGTGACGAGAAAATGCAAAATGTAGGATGAAATGTGGGATGGGTGTTCACACTTCAGGATTGGGATTTTCCACCATTTCTTATTGTTTGATATAACACATAGACATGATGCATCACTTGGTATTGATAACTAGGATGACATTGTATCTAGTGTAATGGACTTTGACTCGACAAGCAGATAGGATAGTTCTTGTTCACATCTTGACATACAAAAATGTTGTTGGAATGTAAGTTATAGGTTTAGAACATATTGGACTAAAGCATACACAATAGTCAACAACATACCCCAAATGACCTTCCTGTGCACAACTAAGCAAGTATGCGCCAAGATTATTTTACAAGAGTATCCACAAGCACAACAAATGAAAGATAATGATTGATGCCCCATTACTTTCTCTCTAAATCATTTTGTTAGATATCATTAAGAGGTCCTCATAATGGATCATTAAGATAAATCAGAAGAAAAGATCAAAAGACAAATAGTCAGTGTTATCTATAGCTCCTACCTAGTCTAAGTTTAGCTTTAAGTGATATTTGATATGGATGTCCATCGGAGGAAAGATACATTATAGGACATGTTGATTAGAGAGTTTTTTTGATGTTGGGATGATGATGCTAAGGTGAGTTATTGCCATAAACTTCACTGACTTATTTACCTATGATTTAGAATTTAGATTTTGACTTTTAAGTTTGTACTTTATGACTTGCCATGTGTTCTTTCCACTTGTTTCGCAAAAGGGTGAAGGTGATGATCGTTTATTATGCATAAAATTTTATTGTAGGTGAAAGCAAGATGGGATGGATGGGTTTTGGATTTTTCTAGAATATTTGAATGTTTTTGGTATTTTGAAATGTTTTGAGGCTATTTTTGGTCTTTTTGAAAGTTTATGTGGATGTTTTTGAATTTTTTGATTTTCTTAGGCTATTTAGGGTTTTTTTAATGCTTTCTATTGTTTTTGGATTTTCCATTTTCAAATGTTTTTGTGTTTTTTGAATATTTGGATGTTTTGGGGTTTTCGAGAGCTATTTGGATGTTTTGGAATTTTTTGAGAATTTATTAGGATGTTTAGGGTTTTTCAAAATGTTATGATGTTTTTTTGGAGTTTTTGAGAATATTTGGATGTTTTTTGGAATTTTTGAGATATTTGGATTTTTTTTGGATTTTCTAAGATTTACAAATGTTTAGGGGTTTTCTAAGAGTTTATGAGTTTTGACCAATAACCTAACCTAAAGACCTATCCTAGGGCCCTCAGGGGCTTATCAAAGATTAGCCTTGCCTATGTTATACACACAAAGACCATGTAGTTCGACTGACTTGACCCATTTACATGACAAATATATGAACAAACAATATATGATAGCTAATTACAACGAACTACTAAGGACTGACTTAGGGTGTCTCGGGGGCACATCAATGATGGCCTTGCCTACATTCAAGCTCAAAGAAAACATAGTTTGAAAAGAGACATTATTTTTTTGGATGTTTTGGATTTTTCCTTAACAATTTTTTGAATGTTTTTGGATTTTTCATTGTATAGGATTTTGCAATTTTTTTTGGATTTTTTTGATAAAATTTTATGATTTTTTTTTGTGTTTTCTGATAATATTTGAGACAAATGATACCTAGATCATGATTTCAATGTCACATTGTGAGATATAAGACATGGATAAGGATTTATTCGAAAACAACAGTGTAATAACCTGCCCCCAGTGTTTAGCAATTCTTCATAATGCAATGGATAACCAAGATAGGTAATGTGTATACGAAGAGTTTGACATAGTTTTATCATGCTAGATATTGGCTATGGGACTTCATGAGATAAAATGGTAAAGAACCTGTTAAAAATTTTCCATGAGTAGAGTTGAAGTATACACCAAATCTTTGTTAGGATCAAGATAAAATGGAATATCTAGATAAATTTTGGATTGGAGTGATAGAGAGAACATTGGATTTATCATGACAAGGATGAGATGATTCTATCTAAGAAGGATCATATAGACACTTGATTCTACTCATAATGCATGTTTTCCAGGTTTTCATCATAGTACTTGCCCAAAGTGCCACCGTAGTGGTTTTCACTAAAGGATGATTTTTATCTTTATTGTTTTTAATCCTTTTTCTGATTTTTTTGGATTTTTGTCATTTTTTGATTTTTCTAATTTTTTGAGATTTTCTAGAAATGTTAGCCTCATGTTGAACCACTTGGTGGTACTAATGTGAAGGCCATTTTCATAACATGCCAACGATATCCTTGTTAAAGAAGTTGTTTTGCTAAGATATGAGCACTTGAATGCAACCTTGAAGAACTTTGATCTACCTTGTTGGTACCAGAATTAACCTTGTCGATGTGTGCACATTGTAATAGAGTGCCTTCAGAATCCTTATGATGAAGGGTAGCTACCAACTCACGGTCAATGCGAGAATTGGATATCATGAATGGAGTGGATGGTGTCATGCATGAAGGAATATGAGATGGATTGGTTGATATTTTGGAACCTTTGACTCTCCAAACTTTGGAAGATGAGAAATTGTGGGTGGGGATGGAGGTTTTTATGGAATTAGGACCAACCACTGGATATACTTTGTTCCTTGCTTGAGAAGATTGATTTTGTATTTGAGGACTCTTTTGATGGATACATTTCCATTTTTTATTTTTCCCCATAGTTTCTTTGACTAATGGAGTTTTGGAGGGATGATTTTCTTTATTTTTCTTTGGTATCCATTTGTATTTTCTATGTCCTTTTTTCTCTATGACTTCATTTTTTTTAATGATCTTTTCCTTACTTTTTTAGGAATTCTTCTTTTTACATTGGTCCCAATTTGTGTATGCGATGATGGGTGAATGCCAACACGTGATATGACTAGTTGTAGCATTGACAACATTTTCATCATAAGGATTCTTCATGCCCCATATGTTGATGTTTGTTGTAGACAATATTCCCTCAGTGTTGTGAAGGTATTATCAATACCTAATCCTTTGCCCTGATAATGTATCCTTTGATCCATAGCCACTGAATATGACTTGTGATGAATACATGATATTGTTATGTGTTCTTGTTGTTTAGGAATATGAATTGTTTCCTCTAGTTCCATGATATCATTATATGTTGATATTGACTCAAAAGATGTTGATGATGCACAATCACTGTAAGAATCAATAATATTGATTGTTGCTCACTCATGAACTATTTTCTTTGATTCTATGACATCATTATTTGTTGATACCATTTCAAAAGATGTTGGTACTGATTCAAAGGATGTTGATGATGAAAAATCACTATAAGAATCAAGAATCTCGACCATTGCTTGCTCTTGTGTAGGAATATCAAGAGTGGGAGACTCATGTTTTGGATGAATAACATCTATATGTCCATCAGAAAGAAACATCTCAAGAGTGATATCGGGGAAATATTTGGAGTTTAAAATGATTTGGAAGATGTCCCTTAGTTCTTTTTGAAACTCTGAGGATAGGGGTTCTTGATCTTGACTCAATTCAAAATAAATTTCTTTATCCTCAAGAGCCTCCTCTTTACATGATCCTTGGGTGGATGATACATCATTGATAAAAGACTCTTCACAAAATTTTGTGGGTATGGGTGCAATAAGGGACATTTCTGGCTCATTCAAAACTTCTTCAACATGCCCCATCATTGAGTCATATGTGGGAGATATATCACAATCTAATATCCACTTGATATCATTACGGTATAAAATAGTGTCAAACACTACTGATGGGTTTGGACTTTGTTTTAAAATTGTATCTTGATACATGTATGATTCCTCATAAACAACGTAAACATGTCCCGATGTGCTATCCTAGTTATTTTTTGAATTTGATGCCTTTGTAAAATCTTTTATTTTTCCATGATCACGCATAGGGTTCGTGTAAACTTTCATATTTTCATTGCCAATTTTTTTATCAACCTCAATGTCTCTTTGTTCAATAAAATCCTCTATTAGATGTTTGATCCTAATTTTTTTTTTTGTGATAGGACTTTTGTACTATTGAAATTCACAAAAGTGATATTCTTTGTAGCTATGATGTTTAATTTGTGGCTCTTGATTGTTTGAGAAATCTAGGAGTGTGATCAGATTATACTGTATCAACCTCTTCAACATGTCTTCCATAGGTTCCCCTAAGGGAGTGAATTTTCATTTAGGAGCATTGTTTATTCCTTATTGTTTGCATTGAGTATTTGTAGCATTGATTGTTGGTTGATTGTTTGGTAGTGATTTGTATGGTTGTTGTGTGTTCATGGTTTGGGTGTTTTCTTGTCTAGGAGCAGAACTAAGACCACCTTTGCATCAACAACACCATCACTAGTAACATTCTTCTTCTTTGCCCAATAGTGAGGCTTTTCGTTAAAACTAGTGGATGGGTGGTTGTCTTTATACACTTGTGTGTTTCCTTGTGAGATTAGGGCTCTCTAAATGTTAAGGGCTCTAGGGAAAAGATTTTCATAAGATGTGATGGATTGCATTTTCAAGTGGGATGATAGATCTAGATCTAGATTTACTTTGATAATGCACATTTTTTTTTCATCAAGAAGTAACCACTTGCTCTTGCTAGCTCTTTGCCTCCATCGTTGCAAGAAATTGGAAAAATATTATCCTTTATTTTGTTTGAGAGTGTACAAATATTTTAAGCTTACGTCCATGTTAAGATTGAAGGAGAAGTGATCTATGAATTTTTAAATGATTTCTTGGAAATTTTTTATGCCTAGAGGTAACTGTAAAAACCAATCCATGGCAGGACCTATTAAACTTGTGGGAAGAGGCACATTAAGTAGGAATCATTGTAGGCCACCTCCATGCCATTGACATTGAATTCTTTGATGTGGTCTATAGGATTTCCCATCCCTTTGTATTTGTCAAATTTGGGGATTTCAAAACTAGGAGGGAATGGTACCATTGCAATGTTTCAATCAAATGGATATGGACATATATTCTGTGTATGGGGTTTCTTTGTCTTGCCCATCCAAAAGTCCTTCATTTCTTGTGACAACGCCTTAAGTTGTGATGCTAGATCATCTTGTGGGTTTGTTGAAGGAACATATGTTGGGATGAAAAATGGGTTGTATGTTGGATTTTGATATGACAAGGTGTTGTATGGGGTGTATGGTGGTGTGAGATTATGTGAAGGTGATGGGGCTATTGATGTATATGTTCCCAACGTGTTTGGGTTGTCGATGTTTTGTTGAAGGTTATAATAGAAACCTTGTTGTTGTTGTGGTTGGCCATACTGTTGAGATAGTAAGGCTTACTATTGTTGTGCTTGTTGTTGCATGACTAAGGCAGATTTTTGGGCTTTTTGTTGTTGCACTACTATGGCAACTTGTTGATCTTGTTTGTTGTTGTGCTACTAAGGTTGCTTGTTGAGCTTTTGTTGTTGTTGTGCTACTATGGGAGCTTTTTGGACTTGTTGTTGTGCTACTAAGGTGGATTAATGTTGTTAATGTGCTACTAAGGTTGCTTGATGTTGTTGTTATGCTACTAAGGCTGCTTGGTGTTGTTTTTGTTGTTAGATTACCTACTGATAAGTTTCTCATTCTTGTTGTAAATCTAAGGCATGTGCTTGCAATGTAGGATCAATCAGTGGTTGAGACATATGTGATAGGTTTTGGGTGTTGATGTTTTGTGTGGGTTGCAAATTGTTGATGAGAGGTTGGGGGTTCCCTAGGTTCAACATTCCTTGCAAGATGGTGGATTGAAATGGAGGAATGTACGTCTAAGGTCCCATTTGATTTTGCATGGTGATAGGGACTATGGGGAAAGATGATGTTGCCATTATATATTACAATGGTAATAGCACATTTAGACCTTGTAACTAATTGAAAGGGTTTCCTTGACCAATGGGTAGGGGGTTTCCTTGTATTTGAGGTGTGATCAAGGTATTACCTTGGTTGACGGGATTTGTAACCAAGGTGTTGTTTTGATTTGGGTCAATGATAGATGGGTTTGATGTGGATGGTGGATTGACTTGAGTAGCTTGGGTAACCACTTATTTTAATGTGTTGATGGGGTTGTTGGCATCACTTGTCAAGGATTGACTTTGTGTGAGAGTGTTAACTTGCCCTTGTTGTCCCATTTGAGTCACTTTGTTCACACTACCTTGTGTATCATTAGGAATACTTGGGGTATGTGTGATGATGGATGAAGATGGTTGAACTTGAAATGTTGAGATTTTTGTGGCATCATGGAATGTAATTGGTTTTCCAAAGGTTGGTATCTAAGTTGTGTCTTGGGGAAGGTTGGTGATTAATGGAATGGTTGTTTTATGAATTCCCAAGGTTGTGTTTGTCCCTAGAAATGAAGTGATGCCAAGGTTGATTCCTAGCCTAGTTGCAAGACTAGATGTTAAGGGTTGACTTGGCACAAGGGATAGATTTGGTTGAATCGTAGATGAGGTCAAGCCTTGTGTCAATGATTGTGCCACAAAATATGGGAAAATTGCAGCCACATTTTCTAAGGATTGATGTTCCAAAAGTTCTTCCCTAGTAAGTCCAAATGGGTTGTTTATGACATCTTCTATCTCTTATGGTCTTGATGGAGATGATGGTTGTTGTGAGGGGGTAGAATAATTCCTTGGATCAAATTCTTGAGGATTGGGATCACTGATGATGGATGATACTTTTTTTTTCTCCATGATTCCCTTGTGTTGTGATCTTGTTGTAACCCTAGATTGTGGATCAACAATGGGAGAGTTGTGTTGAGATTTGTAATGTTTAAAATCTCTAGTTGACTCAAATCTAGGTAGAAGGGACACTCTAATTCTTTTTGTAGAAATGATGATAATGGGGGATGAAAATGTGGCTGATGTGAGAAGTGATATTTACAAACATTTTAGGACAACACTTTTGACTTGAGTTTGATGTTTTGATGTTTGGATAAAAGAAGTTGAGCTTGTAAATCTTTAGGGTAGACTTGTGACCTTCAAGATGAACTAGTCTAAAAATGATAACTAACTTAACTAAGTGCATTGAAAAGGATACATTTCACATACAAAGTAGCTAAGTTAGCAGTTGGTCTGATGTTTAAGTCACAAAGTGTTAGTGTACTTGAAATTTTGCAAAGATAGGTGAAGTGAACGATGAAATTTGATGGAGGGGTAAGTGAAATGTTTGACCCAATATTGACCTAGAGTGAAACTTTTTTTCCAAGACCAAGGTAGTGAAAAAATGCTATACCTCTAAAGTGATGAAACCCTAAGAACTCAATGATTAGGAATCAAATAATTTTGGAAATAGGACCCAATGATTTTGACAATAAAATTCAATGACTTTTGATAATGGAACTCAATGATTTTTCAAATATTTATCTTGTCTCAATTTGCTTGTTTTGGGTGAGTCGATGATTCAAACATACATCAATGTGGGGTGTTCATTTGATTTAATCTTGGATTAATGAATTTATTTTTACCACATACACTTGTCTTGATTATGTTTTCAAACTAAATGTTTATGTCAAAAACATCATAACCTTCACAATGTCCATTTTGTGAGAATCATGAGGTTAAAGCCATAATTTCCTATGTTGTCTTTGGTAAATATGCATTTGAGATTAATGTAAAGATATTTAGAAATCGCTAAGGATAAATCTTTAGGACAAGCAATAATATCAAGGCTAACTCAAGAAGTCCATAATTAAGCCAAAGTGTTTGAAATTTTGGATAGTGAATGTTTTTTTTTTGGATCGTTTTGAAATCAAGCAAAGTGTTAAATTGACTCACAAACATTAAAACCTAGGATAGAAATGGCTATATTTGTTGTACTCCCACTTGGATTTCTCTAGTTGTGCTTATTCAGAGCAGATGATTATAATCTCTAGTAAGAATGACAAATATGTGGGATGACTTCGGAGGTCCAACCTCCTAAGATCAACAAATATTAGATAATTTAGCTACTACACAAAGGTTCATAATAAGGGCATCTAGTTTAGGGGGTGCAATGATAAACTCCTTTTGAGAGGTCTCCCAACCCTTAGAACAAGGGGTTTATGCATCATAAAGATACTGGGGGAGAGCTATCATGTACCACTTCCCATTGATTATTATTTTCATCACAATCACAAATTTATATAGTGGTTTGGAAGAGCTTGGATTATGATCATTATTGCTTGGGTCATTACCTTGGGGTGATTACTTTTTCCCACCAAGGAATACCCTCTAAAAGTGAACAATAGCGAGTAAGTACATTCATATTTTGATCATCTTTTCTTACATTCATAAAGAGAGAACGCACTCTATGCCTCTTCTCACACTAGCATGGTTGTTCAATTTTAATCCTAAATTGAAAGATGGAGGTGACTTTACAATGTGTTAGAGAATATTTCTATTTCTCAAGATCACCAAACAACACGTGAGAATTGCATACACATTCACTAGAAAAGTTGAAAGCCACAAAACAAAACAAACAATTGTCAATTTTATCCTTCAAAGCAATAATGAGTTAATGTTAAGCACAAATTTAAAGATGAGTTTTCCTTGTTCAATTTTAAGACCAAATGAAAGATGTGATGTGAGGGTTCAATTTTATCCAACTTTAAGAATTCATTTTAAACCCAATTGAAAACTAGTGCATCCTAAGATTGTAAATTTTAAAACCTAATGGAAATATAGTGGTCCTAATACATAAACCAAAGCAGCATATGGTGGGTTAGAATTGCCCCACAAGTATCAAAACCCTGTTACAATAACTACAACTAAGAAAAACCCAAAAATAAAATTTTCAATTTTTTCTATGCTATAGTAAATCGCATTTTCGAAGGCCCTTAGAGTGGAATTTGGGGTTGAAACTTGTGTCAATCCATAAAAAATTACTACCAAAGGCACTAGATTTTTAGGGATGAAATTAGTACTCTTGGAGAGCTTTTCAGCAGTGCAAATGGATTCAAGTTTTGACCATCAAGTAGAAAGTTATGACCCAAACAAGTTGGGGTAAATTTTTTCCTAGTTTTTCTCCAAATCTGCAAAACCAGTTAGTCCAAAAAGTAAAAAAATAAGAAGTTAGTGACATGTTAGCACTCAAATAAAGTCAAGAAATTAAATCACATGCTGAAAAGAAAGTCATTAAGCTTCTTACTAGAGTTGGGTGTCGCTACACATGATAGCATCATGATTTGAATTGTGTTGTTCCGGTGAAAATGAGTGTCGCTCTACAACAAGACCAGTGAGCATGATTGTGTCACTATTTTGATAGGCATTGTTTCTAACGATAGCGTCATTGTTTAGAATTTAGAAGGATCATTCTAGTGAATTTGAGCATCGTTGTTTGCATTTTTCAATATCTTCAGATTAAATACATGTTGCCATATTTAAATCAATGTCAAAAGATTAAATATGTGTCGGTGTTTCAAATTGCAATAGCGTCACTATATGGAAATACTATTCAAATAGCATTGTTATTTGTGATTTGGGTGTCGTTGTACCTTAGAAAACAACAAAAAGTAGAATTCAAGCTAAAAAATGGTTAAGTTAACAGTTTTCCCTCTTTCTAGCACTAGAATATCGATTCGAGGATACCGATATGGGATGAATTACACTTGATCCATGAAGAATTGAAACATAATGGAGCCACCAATACTTGAATCTCAACAAGATTGATCAAACAAGATTAAAATTAAACATTTCATCAAAACCTAACATACTTAAATATGAAAGATATCAAAACATCTACTCTAATCCATTTGAAATTTATCTTGTTGTGGAATTGTTGTCGTGTTGATGTGAACCGACGACCCTTTTCCAATCTTGTGATAGTGAGCTTGTTTCAGTCAATTCTATGGAAGAGAATCGATGAAACCATGGTATTTGATGTGTAAAAAACCTAAATTATGTAAAAATGAACATGATGCAAGCTAACTTACCATGATTTTATGCTATAAATGATCCAATTATGCAATTTATAAGCTAATCTAAGCTAATCTAAGCTAATTTAAGCTAAAATGATGCTAAAAGATGAAAACCCTAATTTATTTACGAACTAAGATGGATGCATGGAAGCCATTAATGGATGCTCTAAGCTATTATGCTACTAAAAATGAACTAATACAAGCTTAAAAGTGAGTAAAAGATGACTGAGTATGTGAGAAAATTTAATAGCACAAGTTTGTAATAAAATATGGATCCATTTGTCTCCAAATAGTGATCTATTTATAGGAGAGAAAATGAGGAATGAATGGTTGATATCAAAAAGCTCAATCAATGGTTCAAGATAAAGAGGATGAGAGGCATGGGTCATGGATTCTCATCAATGGATGAGAATTCCTGATGAAATTTAATCAAAGGCTCACAATTACCTCAAACAAACACACTTTTGACTTGCTCACATAGGTCAAAGGTAACTTGCTAGAGAGGTTGAAGGGTCTAGATTGCTTTTGAAGCTAAGTGAGTTTATTGGAGGGGAGTGAATATTCCTTTAGGGTGAGGAAAAAGATGATTTTACAAATTAAAACAAAGTTTTAATTGTGCAAAAAGGATAAAGAATATTCCATGGGAATATTCCCTTTGATTAGAGGAAAATTAGTTTAATTTCTACTTAAACAAGGTTTAATTTATGCAATTAGGGAATTAGAAGATTTAAAAGATATTTATTAAATTAGATGATTTAATAAATAGGGGAGGGGTGATGAAATGATATTTAATTAAATAACTTAGGGTTATTTAATTAAATAAGATGACTTAGGATATTAAATTAAATATTTTAATTTATTTAATTTAGTTAGATGAAGTGTTAGTGCAAAAAGAAGTGAATTAACCCAATTTCTTTAATTAGGCCAAATAGATGAAAATGATGTAATTAATTAATTAGCTAGGCTAATTGAATCAATTAAGTGAAAAGAGGATAGATAAAGAGGAAATGATGTTAATAAATTTGATTTGAGTGTATGGCATTGATTATGACATTTTTCAATGTCTACAGATACATCTTCATGTTATTCAGTGGTAGTTAGTTGGATGAGCAAGCGGCAAGCTGTAATCACTTTATCTACTCCTAAGGCAAAGTACATAGCAGCAACACATGCTTGTAAGGAATCCATTTGGCTTAGAAATTTATGTTTTGATGTTGGGTTTAATGCATGTCAGATTACTATTCAATATGACAGTCAAAGAGCTATTTGTTTGGAAAAAAATCCAATGTTCCATGCTAGGATGAAGCATATTGATGTTCAGTATCATTTTTTTTGTGATATGGTGGAGGATGGAAATGTTAATCTTCAAAAGTGGATACTCTAGAGAATTTCTTTGATGTATTGAAAAAGTCTGTGAGTACAGATAAGTATAGGTGGTGTGCCAATTCGATGGGCCTTGGGGCCTATGATATTTAGTAACTTCAAGTTGGAAGAAGTCGGTAAGTCCTTTGTCAAGTGGGAGCATGTTGGAAAAGGTGCCTTAGATTTACTAGCTTGATCAAATTCCTATAGCATTTGTGTTTGTTTCTCTATTGGCCTGACAATTCTTTATCGGTAGGACCTTATTCTCAATCCCATCAATGGACTGATGAAATTCTATTTAGTGTGGTGTGTTCTATTTGTGGGAGTTGGTCACTTCAACGAGACCTTCTAAGTTGTCCCCCTGATAGACCGATGGGCTATGGTGAGCATGTTGGAGACTCTCGTCGATGTAACTTGGCTTCGTCATCATGACTTTATCTCAAGTCTCTTCAATGACCTGATAGCTTTGCTAATTGGCTAGCAATGATGATGTCATGTCGAGTTGGCAGTGGGGACCACTTGGTACTTATGTCAGAGGGACATCCTCATATCAAGGGGACTGTGGGTGGGATCTCTTCAACAAGCCAATAGGCTTCATCGGTGTAACTTCCTTATATCAGTGGGAGATGAATTGGTTTAACCTCAATATGGCAATGAGGTTGACTTGGTGACTCATTGAGAATGTCATGGTGGCACCTGACCGGTGCCTAAATGGAAAGTGGTAATTGGTTGTTGACTATTGGTGATTGAATGATGATTGGCTCTATAGTTTGAATAAACATTAGAGTAACTTCTTGTTATCAAAAAGAGATGAAAAGAGTCTATTTGATGGCCTAACAATGTTAATGATAGTTTGGAACTAAAATAGGTGGCTCTCTAGAATTGAAGCAACCATGGTTGGATGACGATTATGCATTGTGATACTTTGCAATGAGAAAAGGTTCAATCAATCGATAGAGGTTCTACATTGTATGCTCTACAATCATTGTAACAGTATGATAGAATGATTGTAATCAAAATCTTCGTGTGAGGTTGATCTGGGTATTGTAATGCTATTGTGAATTAACACCTAAGAGTGGAGTCTATAACTCTATATGTAATTTTGTTTACCATAATACGAAGTGGTATTACTTGGTGTGTGGATTTTTCTCCTGTAAGGGTTTTCCTAGATAAAAATTCTGGTGTTCAATTTTGTGTGTGTTAAATTGTTTATTCTCTTGTTTTGTTATAGTGCATCTTAGTGATTGTAAGTTGAATCAAATAAAATTTTCTACACTTCTTTCCTGGTTATTTTACATTTGGAAGGAATTTCTACACTTAACTTTCCTTACAAGTTGTCTTGTTCATTCAACAATTGGTATTAGAGCAAGGTTTTAGGAGAAAAGCTTAACTATTTGAGGTAGATTCAGGATGGCAAGCAAGAAGAAGATCCCTATGTTTGATGGCACAAACTATGCATTCTAGAAAGTAAAGATGGAAGGCTATCTGATTTATCTTGGATTTGATATTGCGAAGGAAATAAATATTGTATATAGCATACCTCTAAATGGACCAAACACAAGTGATGAAATCAAGTCATATGAAATGAATGGGAAGGAAAGGTTTGTTCTTTTGAGTAATCTTGCACATACTAAATTAGTAAAAGTTATGGATCTAAAAATTGTTAAAGAATTTTGGGATAAGCTATAAAGTGTTTATGAAGGAGATGAAAAGGTCAAACAAGCTAAGTTATAGAATTTGATGAAAAAATTTAAGACTTTTCGGATGTCTAAAGATGAAACAATTACAAGTTACATGCAAAGGGTTGATGAACTAGTAAGTGCTATTAGAGGTCTTGGTGCACAAGTCAAAGAACCTAAAGTGGTAAAGAAAATTCTCAGAACTCTTCGTGATTCTTATAGTGAAAAGGTTTATGCTATTGAGGAAGTTGCATATTTTAATACATACACTAGAGATCAGATATTTGGCACACTAACTTCATTTGAGATGAGGAAAAATGGTCTGAAAAATGGTGCAAGAGTGAAGACTACTTTCAAGACTAGAAAATCAGAAAAAGTTGAAGATTCAGATGGAGATGATCTTGATGATGTGGAAGCTAACTTTGTATGAAGAATGCAAAAGAGATTTGGTAAGTACAAAGGTAAATTACCTTTTAAATGTTTCCATTGTGGAAATATAGGTCACTATGCTTTGAGATGTCCAAATAGAACTATGAATAATAAGAACAAGGAAAACAAAGGAAAAATGATCAAGAAAAGCTACTATGTTAGAAAATATGTTGGTATTTCTAATGATGAATATGATTATGAAGATTGATGATAATGAATGTTTTTTATTGGCTTTAAATGATGAAATTAGTTATGCTAACTCTAAAATTGTGTGAAAGAAGGTGTTTCAGAGAAAAAGGATAAAACTAGGGTTACTTTGGTATTTCCTTTTCATGTTAGACAGGATAAAAAGTGTTGGGTTATTGATAATGGTTTCTCAAACCATATGATTGGAGACAAGAGTAAGTTTTTTAAACTTGAAAAATATGATGGAGGGCTTGTTAAATTTGGAGATGATTTAGGTTCTAATATTTGTGGAATCGGTTCAATTAGTTTTGATGGAAAGAATAATACTAATGATGTTTACTATATTAAAGATTTAAGGCATAACCTCCTGAGTGTTGGACAAATGTCTGGTAGAGGATACAATCTTATATTTTAGGATGATGGATGTGACATTAAAAATGGTCATGATGTGTGATTGGTACTGGAAAGAGGACAATGGAAATATCTATCAACTCAAGGGTGTTGATGGTCACTGTTTTATGACTCAAATTAATGATAGCTAGTTATGGTATAGGAGAATGTGTCACATAAATTTTGATAACATGATTAGAATTAGTTCAGTTCAAGAAATGAGAGATTTGTCGAGAATTACAAAGCCTATCAATGTTGTTTGCAAATATTTTCAATTTGGAAAACAAACTAGAAGTAATTTCAAGGGAAAAGAACAATCTTCTATCAATTTGTTAGAATTAGTACACACAAACCTTTTTGGTCCTACAAGAGTGAGAAGTCTTCAAGGTGATAGGTATTTCATGATTTTGATTGATTATTACTCTATAATGACATGGGTTACTTTTCTTAGAGAAAAATATGAAGCACTAGATAGATTTAAAGCATTCAAAGTTATGGTTGAAAATGAGATGGATTTGAACATCAAATGTTTGAGGTTTGATAGAGGTGGAGAGTTCACCTTCAATGAATTTAACATATTTTATGAGAATAATGGCATAAAAGGCATTTGTCTATCCCTAAGACTTCTCAGAAAAATAGTGTGGTTTTGAAAAGGAAAAACAAGATTGTTCAAGAAGCTGCAAGGACTATGATGAAAGAAGCTAACTTACCAAAAGTCTACTAGAGAGAAGAAATTCATACTATTGTTTAATTACTTAATAGGGTTCAAGGAAGAGATAGCAACATAAAGAATCTCTATGAGTTGTGGTACAAAAGGATTCCTATTGTCAAATACTTTCGAGTTTTTGGAAGAAAATGCTATATTAGAAGAGATGAAGAAAACTTAGGAAATTTTGATGCAAGGTCTGATGAAGGTATCTTCCTTGGATATTCTACTAAAAGAAAAGCTTACATATGTTACAAGAAAAGGCTAAGAAGGATTGTTGAAAGTGCAAGTTTCAAGGTTGATGAAGATTTGAGGAATTTAGTGGTAATAGATGGATATGAGCTAGATGAACCTACTTATAGATAAGAAGAAGAAGAAGCTAAGGAAAAAAAGTGTAGAATTAAGAGGAAGAAGCTATGAAAAAGATCCCTAAAACCCCTAAGTATGTACAGAGAAATCATTTTGAATAATAGATCATTGGAGAAAAAACCAAAGGTGTGTTGACAATAAGAGTTGTTGAAGCAGAGGTAAATCTGTGTTTACTTTCTACAGTTGAACCTAAAACAGTGATTGAGGTATGTAAAGATGGACATTGGATGAAATCAATGGAAAAATAAATTATGTAGATCAAGAAGAATAAAACTTGGGAACTCGATCCTAAACCTAAAAAAAATAACATTATTGGAACTAAATGGGTGTTTAGAAAAAAGCTAAATGAGAATGGAGAAGTGGTAAGAAATAAGGAAAGACATGTGTGTAAGGGTTATGCACAAGTTTAAGGAATAGACTTTGAGGAGAGATTTTCTCCGATGGCTAGAATGGAAGCAATTAGGATGTTTTTAGCTTTTGTAGCACTTAAGGACTTTAAATTTTATCAGATGGATGTGAGGTCTACTTTCTTGAATGGAGAATTGGAAGAAGTTTACATGGAAGAAGGCATTGTATGGATAGAAGCAATCTCCCAAAGCTTGGTATGCAAGGTTGGTAAAATATTTAATACAACTAGGATTCAATAAGGTTACCACAGACAATAATCTTTACTTTAAGGTTGAGGAAGATCAAATCTTGATAGTGGTTGTATATGTCAATGACATAATCTTTGGAGGCAATGAAGCTATATGTAGGAAGTTTGTAGAAGAGATGCAAAAAGAGTTTGATATGTCTATGTTTGGGGATATGAATTTCTTCCTTGGGCTACAAATCAATCAAAAAACTAAAAGCATATTGATTTCATAAGCAAAGTATGATAAAGAGATGTTGAAGAAGTTTGGAATGGAAGACTCCAAACCAGTATGCAATCCTATGGTTACTAGTTGCAAACTGAGTAAGGATGATGAATCCCCTAAGGCTAATCAGAGCAAGTATAGATCTATGATTTATGGACTACTATATCTAACTAATACTACACCAGATATCATGCATGTAATTTGTCTTGTGGCTAGATTTCAAGAAGAACCTAAAGGGACACATGTTGTAGCAGTGAAGAGGATATTTAGATATTTGAAGGACACTCTAGATTATGAATTGTGGTATCCTAAGGATATTGATTTCACATTGAGTGCTTACAAAAAATTAGATTGGGTTGGATGTGTGAATGATAGGAAAAGTACTAGTGGTGGTGCATTCTTTCTTGGATGTAGATTGATATCATGGCTAAGTAAGAAAAAAGATTCTATTTCTTTATCTACTATAGAGGTTGAGTATATTGCAGCAACATCTTGTTGTACACATGTATTATGGATGAGACAAACATTGAAGGGTATTAGAGTGGTGTATGATGAGCCTATTTCTATCTTTTGTGATGATACAAGTGCAATCAATATTTCAAAGAATCCAGCAATGCATTCAAGATAAAAGCATATATCAATTAGGTATCACTTTTTGAGAGACAAGGTTGTGGAGGATGAAGTGAATCTTGAATATGTACCTACAAAGGGTCATATTGTTGACATATTTACTAAGGCTCTTCCTAAGGATACTTTTGAGTATCTTCAATAGAAGTTGGGGCTTATTTTCCCTATTTCTTTGAACTAGATTCATATGGATATGCATTAGTCTAGTGGATCTATGGATTCATTCCTTGTTTGGACTAGTGTTGGTGGCTACCTCTTAGGAGGAGTAGGTAGTGACATTGCCACAGTATGAAATATATGTTGTCATTATGCAGAGGTTGCTAAGTTGATTAGTGTATACTCCTAAGGGGGAGTATTTAGAGCAATTGTAAGTATATTGGTTCTATGTCAAAGGAGGAGAACAATGCAAAATAGTTTGTCCTTTTCCATTGATGTCAAAGGAGGACAATGAGATATGTAAAAAAGGTAAGTATCAAAGGGGGAGAGAGTGTAAAGAGAAAAGGAAATATGTATGTTCAAAACTATTGTGTCTCTGATGGTTTTTCACATCACGTGTTTCGATCAATGACAAATAGGGAGATTGTTGCAAGTATGAAGGCATAGTCATTGATGTCAACAAGCTAACATTGTCATTGGTGATAGGTTGATATTGTTGGTATAATTAATTATTAATTACACTTTGCATAAGTTTACTTAGGCTTTATTTTAATTCCTAAGTTATAGGTTTTATCCTTATCTTATCGAGCTATCTTGTTGCTCAAGATAAGATTAGGTTTATATATCTTTGCTTTTATAAAGAAAATTATCTCTTGTAATTATTTGTACTTTGAATATATCAATTTGCACATCTTTTGCAAATCTCTACTTTTTCATTTTTCTCTTCTGTGGAAGGTGATTTTTCTAGTTTGCAATCAGATATTGGTTTCTAAGATGGTATCAGAGCCTCGATTTGCAGCCCCTTCTCAGCTTTTTTGGAGGAACATAGTGCAGAGCTCGTTCAAGGTCCCTCGAGGGTTTCATTCCTTGAGCATCATTATGTAGCATCTTGAATCAGATCAAGGTTTTCCATTGGATTTAGAGCACTGGAAAAAGTCAGAAATGACTTTTATTTCATTTATTTTCATCACCGTTTTCCAGATCTACGAGGGTTTCTAGCTAGGTGATTTTTCTAATAGATCTAGGGGTCACTTGATTTTTGGAGCACTTTGGGCCCAAAGGGACCTCGCCGTTGGATTCACAACGCCCAAAAACCCCTATTTCCATATAAAATTTGTCCAGTGTGGGAAAAATCATCTGGAGAGGCAAAAAAAATTTACCCAAGGGTTGTACGGCCCCCAGGCATGCTTCATGATGCACAAAAATTGAGAAAAAATAAAAAATATTTTAAAAAATAAAAAAGTTTGGTATTTTCTGGCGCCGCATGTTCTAATTAGTTTTGCCACCAGGCAGCCACTAGGTGGCCACTAGTGCACCACCGCCATCGGTGGCTCTCCCATGTAGCACCGGCAAGGTTTATTTCAGCCCCCAGTGCCTAAACTTTTTGCCCAAGTCTTATGGCTGACTAGAGCCCAAGCGTAGCCCCTACCGAGTTTTCAGCACCTGCCTTGGTCACATTGGTGACTAGGGGCCATGCCCAACACCCTAGCTGCCAGCCCCTTGGTCCGCCCATGCGACCAGGGGCCTTATTTTTTTAGCCCCTGAAGGCTTCACATGGCCAAATCGGACTCTTTTTAGTACTTTCACGGAAACGAGCATAAATTTCACATACGACATCTTTTTTTGCAAACGAGATATTGCTGGAAAGCTATTTCCGAGCTCTATACAATGGTACAAGTGTGATTTTTCTGGTTTTTCTTTTTTGATGATTTTTTCTGCCTTGGAAGTTAGATGTTTCCTTTTTCACTCTAGGAGACATATCTTGTGACTCGCTTATCCATTTTTTACAATTTTCACGGCATTGGAAAGCTGGTTTCGACCTCTATGCAGATCTAAGGTCATATATAGAATATGTTTACCTTATTTTATGCATGCATTCATTTTTGTTTCATGTGCTAGGTTTGCATTTTTTCCTATGTTTATGTAGTTTTGCATTCTCTCCTTCTACAATCATTGGGTATTGTAATAATGAACTGATATAAAGTTCCATTAAGGGGGGTTCTTGCATCCATATTTCATGTTGGTTTCAACTCGCATGAGTTTGTCTGGTTTCCTATTGTCTCCTTTTAGCTTCTTTCTTGTTTAGCTAGACACATCTTTGCTTTGCTTCGGTTCACACTTCACATTGGGATTTTATAGTTCTTGATCCACATTGGTTCAAATCTTTGTCATTTGAGGGGCATATTTTTATGGTTAATGTTCTAGAATCTTGATGGTACTCGTCCTATGGGCAGTTTTAGTTTTAGTTTGGCATTGGCTTCACGAGACACAACTTCCAGATTTGTCATCATTATGGGTCCATTCATTCTTTCATCTACTGTTGCTTACAGATTCTAGGGTTGATCAATCATGTGAGTTTCTAGTGTTCCTTGGCATTGAGTCTGTTGTTGCATTTGTGATTCTGATATGGTACTTTGCAAATAGAAGTATCTTTCCTTGCTTTCTGAATTTGGGGTTCCAGTGTTGCTTCATCAGAGTTCTTCTAGTGCTTCTTCGTGGCAGTTCATCTCTCTGAAGGGGGGGTTTTTCCCACTAGGTTTTCTCTCTCTTTGCATTTGTACATGAGTACCTAATCAGGCCTTGTTGTCAGGACTCATATTTGCATAATAATCAACTTCTCCCTAAGTTGCACTTATGGGGGGGTGTTGGTGTAATTAATTATTAATTACACTTTGCATAAGTTTACTTAGGCTTTATTTTAATTACTAAGTTAAGGTTTTATCCTTATCTTATCAAGCTATCTTGTTGCTCAAGATAAGATTAGGTTTATGCATCTTTGATTTTATAAAGCAAATTATCTCTTGTAATTATTTGTACTTTGAATATATCAATTTGCACATCTTTTGCAAATCTCTGCTTTTTCGTTTTTCTCTTCTATGGAAGGTGATTTTTCTGGTTTGCAATCAGATCTTGGTTTCTAATAGATATTTGTGTAGTGGTTAAGAGATATTTTTGTTTTGATTAGTTGCATTATGTTGTCATTAGTTAAGTTGTTGATGTCAACCTCTAGTGTCACTTCGATAAGCTTATATTTATGGTTTAGATGTTGAGGATATTGAGAAAATGATAAAATAAGGTAACAAGGTCTTGTAGAGGTGTTTTGGTTTTTATTCTATGCTCTAGGACCTCACTAATTTTCATGTGGGTTTAAAACAAATGCTCAAACAAGAATAAAATTGAACCCTCATTTTATCATTTTCTTTTGGATTTAAAATTGAACCAGGTAACTTAACATTTTGTTTGGTGCATAAAATCAATTAATCTTATCTTTAGAGGGTAAAATTAATGAGTGTTTTCTTTGATGTGACACACTTGTAGTGTGTATCCAATCCCCTTATGCTTCGTGTGATCTTGGGTGAAGAGAAACACTCTAAGTGTACTTCGATGTTTTTGTGCACTTATTGCACTTCGTGCAATCTTGGGTGAAGAGAAATACTTAAGTACACCTTTATTCTTTGTGTCACCCTTAAGAGAGGACTTACTATGAGACAAACCCCACAATAGGAAACTCATAGGCAAGTTCTTGCATGCACGTTTAACGATGGGCTATATTAAAGGTTGGGAAATCATAAGAAAGTACCTTCTATCCTAGACTAAATAACATACTACACCTATTACCATGCCTTACGTAGAATGTGAATGGTAGTAAAAGCCTTGAGTGGCAAAGCGAGTGTGTATACGGTTGGGTGTTCTCAGTTTGTTACTAAGAACCAAATTTTTTAGTCACCAAAAATCCTTAATGCATGTTGGTGCAAGAATGATCATTCTAAAGCCACCTCAAATTTGTACTATTCATTGTTGAAACAAAAAAATCTTTAGGATCTTAGGATCTTCAGGATTTTGAGATTTGGTGGTCTCGAGAAGTGTGTGTCATGGAGGGGAGCTAGTGTTGAGCCAAATCTCTAACTATTCACAATGTCTTAGTGTTTGGAGATATACGAGTGGGGACTCAACAAGTATGTTCATTTCAACCAAGGATTGCAAATGATTGTGAGTTAGTTTAATACATTTCTTGGTTCCAAAAAATTATAAAACAAACATTCACTATCTTCCTCAAAATTTCAAACCCTTTGGTCTAAATATGGATACCTTTTGAAAAGCCTTGATATTAATGTTTGTCCTCAGGATTTCTATCCTTATAGATTTCTAAATATCTTGACTTATACCTCAATCCATATTTTCCAAAGTTAACATAACCAACTATGTCTTCAACCTCATGATTTTCACAAAATGGACATTATGAAATTTATGATGTTTATGACAGACATTTAGTTTGAAAACATAATCAAGACAAATGTTTGTGGTAAAATAAATTCACTTAAGCCAAATAAATTGACAATTTGAACCCCACATTACTATTTGGAGACCAATTACTCCCATTGAACAACCTGATCTTGAAGGTGCTATTATTCAACCAAACTTTAAACTCATTAATGAAGAACAAACTAATATCATTAGTATTTTGAGAAGCTTCACATTTGAAACAAAAGAAACACATGCTCATTGGAGAAATTCCAAAAACATCTTAGATGAAGAAGAGGAACAAACCAATATTGAGACTGGAAGGCCCATATTACCACCATCAACATGGTCCAAATAAATATCCTCTTTTCTTCCATAGACATAGAATTCTCTAAATGATCTCACACAAAATCAAAATCCCCAAAAGGTCTACAAGTCATCACTTCAAACTTAGGCATCGTAGTTCAAAACCAATCAAAAATCACATTTTAGAACTCTAACAAAATAAAAACAAGTTGTTAATAAAGTTTTATGAATGCGTACTAAGGAAATATCTAGACATGTATATGTTCTTTATGGGTCAAAATCCAACCCTTTTCATGATAATCAACCTATCTAAAACATTGGGTCTTCAAGATTTGAAAAATTTAGAGGTTTAGCATATTTTTTAATAGCTTGGTCTTATCAAACAAAGGTTCACTTTAGGTCAGCATTGGATCAAACACTTCATCCACCCCTTCATCAAAATTCACGCTTCACTTCATCCAAATTTTCAAATATTTCAAAAACACCAACAATTTTTGACTTAAACATCTATCAAGACAACCCCTAACTTAGCTACTTTGTATGTGAAATGAATCCTTTTCCATGCATTTAGGTAAATTAGTTATCATATTTGAACTAGTTCATCTTAAAATTCATGATTCTACCCTAAATATTTCCAAGTTCATCAACATCCTTTATCCAAACATCAAAACTTCAAACTAAAGTCAAAAGTGTTGTCCCAAAACATTTACAAATATCACTCCCCACATCACCCACCTTTTCATCACCCATTATCATCATTGCTCCAAAAATATTTAGAGCTTTCCTTTTACCTAGATTTGAGTGAACTACAGAGTTCAAACATTTAAAATCACAACATAACTATCCCAAAGGTCACCCAAAATTTAGGGTAAAGACACGATCGCAACATAAGAGAATCATGGAGAAAAAAAAATTCATATTTACCTCAAGCAATCCAAATCCTTTAGAATTTGATCCAAGAAGTCACATTATTCCATCACAACAACCTTCATCACCATCAGGACCATATGAGATAGAAGATATCACGAATAATCCATTTGAACTTACTAAGGAGGAAATCGTGGAACATCAAGCCTTGGGAAGTATAGCTCCTACCTCCCCATCATTTTTTTCACAAAATATGACACAAGGCTTCACCACTCCATTCCTAGGGCTAAATCAAACATCAACACCTAGCCTTCTAGCTATTCTTGCTAAGGACTTTGGCAATACTCTTCAATTTGAGAGAAGCACACTTATGGGAACTCTTGAAACCAATCCCCCATCCCAACGACCACTTGGACACCTACATTTGGTGCTCCTCCCATTCTAGAAGATCCCAAACATCCATATAAACCACTTACACTTCATTACTCCACCACAACTTCCACATTTCGAGGACACCCCTCTTTATCCATCTCCACAAGTACCACAAGTGTGCCCAACATTATGTAAAGTAGTATGGACCAAGTGTGACAAGTAGATCCAAAAGGGAAAGGAAATACCATCACACAAAGCCAACCATTGATACAAGAAGGGACATCTTTATTATACCTATTGTGTGGTCTCACAACATGCCCCAAGAGTGAAAAGACTTGGGGACCCAAGTGAAAAATATAACTCTTATGGCAGGAGCTAGCTAATTAGAAGATCACTGGAAGTGAAGAAAGAAAGAGAAATATTTCATAATAAGAAAGTACTTTGTATTGGAAGTGTTTCGTGCACTAGATACCGAGTACCAAAAACACAAAAAATGTGAAAGATAATGTGAAGTTCAAGTGAAATACTTTGGTCCAGTATGAAACAGTCTGATATGAAGCTTTCTAGTAAAAGGGAGTCTAGTATAGTGGAGTTTCAGTATAATCGAGGTTCAGGAAAGTAAGTGGGTAAAGCTAAATACTGAGTACTGCATACCGAGTTACAATGTGAAATAAAATGTGAAATTTAAATTTTTCTAATGATCCTAGTGATCCAGTATATGTACAAGGATTTATGATATGCTTTTAAAAAGGCATGTTAATTATGGGATTTTTGTACTAGCATTTGAATAATGGTTTTATTTACATGAGATGTTATAATGTTTTTTTTAAAAGGGATTTAATATATGGAATTTTTGATTGTAGGAGATATCGATTATGATCAAAAGTTTAGGTATGGATGGTCAGCAAAATTGTATTTGTGAAAAAAATCTAATGGTATTACCAGGTTTGATGATGCACTGAAGGGGCTCATCCTGGAACAAAGTTTGTTGCAAAGATTTGCTAGTTACCGAAATATTAGGATGATGGAGTTCTAGCATGCCGTAATAAAGTGCATCTGTTCTAGGGGTTATTCATTCCTAGAATGTTCAAATCAAGGAACCTAAAATATAGGAGTCTGACTTCCATCTGATCACTCCGTTATAATGGGAAGCTCCTATATATTTTTGTTTGAATAGATTTGTTCAATTTCAGAAGGAATCCTAACAAAGATGAAAAAGTAGAACCCAAAGAGCTTCAACGAGTAATTGGAGTTGACTTCCATTGACTTCAATTGCAATTATCCTATTGGTCACAATATTACACTTGCCTTGATGAGAGTGGTCCCTTAGATTTCCTCTCATGTATTTTTCTTATCCTATCTGAGCCTTGTATTCTATAAAAAGCCAAAGGATGCTTCATTTTTATTTAAGTTTAGAATTTGTGGATGTCAGAGGAGCATAATTTTTTTTAAGTTTTGTTCTTTTTTATTGTTTTTTGAACCATTCTGGCATAAAAATTTGTATGCACGTAGACATTAATTGATATCATAGCTTTATGGATAGCTACCTATCTTAGTATCTTTTGTAGATATTTTTGTAAGTTTGATTGAAAAAGACTGTTTGTTGCACCATTTAAGGGTGCATATAGAACCTACTCAGTTTCCATAAATGAAACCCTCTCTTTAAAAGCTTGCACCATTTTATATGTATTTGTGAAGCAATTTGGTGAAGTATAAAGTGGTTTGCTCTGTTTTGATTAATTCTTTGGGGCATCCATGGAGAATAACCTGGAGAAACTTTTTTTTTTAGTATTTTTAATACTTTGTTTTAGAATAAATATTTAATATTTGAAAATGTTCCAAAATTTAAATGAATGAAAGGAACTTTGTTGAAAATATTTAGTTTTCCATAAATTTGTTGAATGCTTAATGCTAAATTTACTTAAGTGAGAGCAAAGGATTCATGATATTTCATGAAATGTTATGTAAAATCTTTTGGTTTCATGATGTTCAAATTTATCGTTTCAATTCAGAATGTTATCTAAAATTTTCAAAGACCAACCAGAGTCCCTTTGAGATTAAAACAATAATATCACATCATTACCCGAGAGTGACCCTAGAACAACCATGACCTGGTTGTTGGAGACTTGGGATTGAACGAAAGCCAATATTTGTCCTGTAGTGTAGAATTTCCCCTTAGGTTGTCTTGGTTCCATATCTTTCAAGAAGGATAGGCTCTTTGTGGTCTTTTCTGTGGAGATTTTATTCGACCTATTTTATGTGAGTGAAATCAACATCAACACTACCCTCCAACTAGTTCATCCATACCATTGGTTTCACAAAATCCATCTATCTTTTCCATCATCAACCCACATCCAAACAATCCCTTGGTAACAAATCCCATCAATCTAGGTACTACCTTGTCTACATCCCTAGCACAAGGAAATCCTCAAGACATAGGACAAGGAAAGATTTTTAATTAATAGACTCAAGGTCCTAGTGTGTCATTCCCATTGCATAATCTAATGACACCATCCTCATCTTTCCCCACAATCCCCTTTACTGTGAAAAATCAAATGGGACCTCAAACTTACATTCCTCCACCTCAATCCACTATCTTACAAGGAATTTTAAACCAAAGGAATTCCCAATGTCTCATCAACAATCGACTACCCACTCAAAACATCACCACTCAAAACCCACCATAGATGTCTCAACAACCACCTGATCCTACATTACAAGTGCATGCCTTAGATTTATAGAAATCCCAACAAGCATATCAACAAGCAACCCTAGCAACACAAAAATAGCAAGCAGCCCTAGCAACACAACAACAACAAGCATCGTTAGTAGCACAACAAGCAACCTTAACACAACAACATCAAGCACAACTAGTAGCCTTAGCAAAACAACAACATTAAGCCCCTCAAAAAAAATTAGTAGCAAAACAACAACAAGAAGCCCAAAAACAAGTCCTAGTGACACAACAACAACAAGAAGCTCAATAGCAAGCCTTACTAGCTCAGTATTATACACAACAAGAACAACAAAAACCAAGTTCCTATTATAATCCTCAATAGAACATCATTAATACAAATGTGTTAGGAACATACACATCAATAACCCAATCACCTTCACAAAATATCACACCACCATACACCCCATACAACAACTTATCATATTAGAACTCATCCATCATCCCACCATATATTCCTCCACCAAACCTGCAAGATGATGTACCATCACAACTTAAGGTGTTGTCATAAGAAATGCAGGACCTTCAAATGGGAAAGGAAAAAAAAACCCCATACATAGAACCCATGTCCCTATCCATTTGATCAAAACATCACAATGGTACCATTCCCTTAGGCTTTGAAATCCCAAAATTCAATAAATACAAATGGGGTAAAACAACAAAACTAGTTTACAATTCTAGTGAGGAAGGAATATTGCAAAAAAATGCCCCCATGGAAAAAAAATTGGTTTTTGGGGGTTTGAACGAACATTTAGTTCAAGTGAACCAAAAGGGGGTTCACTAGAACCCCTGTTCGAGTGAACCCATTAAATGTTGGGTCCCACCATAGTTCTCATTTCCTGGGAAAAAATACAAAAGAAAACTTTGTGGAAAGGGGGTTTGCTTGAACCCCGCTTTTCCCCCTTCTCCCTGTCTGGCAACAAAAATCTCCATAATTTTTCCCTTTGAAGCTCAAGTTGAGGATGAAAATGGAGAAGACTTCATAGACCTAACTAGGTGATGGTAGCCCTCAGAACGAGCTATCCAATGAATATAACTTTAATAAGTTTTGGTTTTATTATGTATTTGTTTTTTTAGTTTGATTAAACATAAGTTTTTCACTGAAAAATCAAGCTCTATGTTTTGCACATGTGGAAAAATGGCAGATTATAAAAAATAATTAAAAAATACTAGTGCACTAAATATTGATGTCCTTGATCTAACAAAAAAAATGAATTTTGATACATATAAAAAAACTTATGTTGTATATGGTCTGCCTATGTCTGAATTGTAATTGGCTTGACTTTTAAACTTGATTAAGGAAAAAATATTCAATGAAATGCTATGAAACCAATTGCATGCATTATATATCATAGCTACAAATCTAAATTCGAAAAAAATAGAATTTTATCCTTCATGGAAAAAAAGTTATGTTGTATATGGTGAGCATCACTCCTTAAAAATGGTGTTTACTGAAAAAAAAATAGTTTTCAAAGGAGACGGAAAAAGAAGTGCAATCTAATTCCAAAAATTTTGAAAAAAAAAAAATTTAGAATCTATAGAAAAAATATCACAAAGCACTAGTTTGCATCATCTTCAAATTCCTCACGGTTTAACTACTATAGGTGCCCAAAAGTGAAGATTTAGTTAGAAAAAATTAGTTCAGTGTCCGATTTGGCCAAAAATTGTAAACGAGTATTGTGGGATCACCTAAAGGAAAGGAAGTCTTGTGGACCATGTAGAAGAGTTCAATGTCATGTGTATGGAGGTGGCTTACAATGATTCCTATTTAATGTGCCTCTTCCCTCGAAGTCTAGCAGGTCCTGCTATGGATTGGTTTTCTCAACTGCCTCCCGGTATCAAAACCTTTCAAGAAATTACGGAAAAATTCATCAATCACTTCTCCTTTAACCTTGACATGGATGTAAGCCTAGAATATTTGTACACTCTCAAAAAAAAAAAAGGAGAAAATTTCTCTAATTTCTTACAACAATGGAGACAAAGAGCTTGTAAGAGCAAATTGCCTCTTCCCAATGAACAAAAAGTGGGGATCATCATAGCAAATCTAGATCCAAATCTATCCTTCCACTTAAAAATGTAGTGCATTACATCATATGACAAGCTTTTCCCTAGATCCCTTAAGATCGAGAGAGCTCTAATCACACAGGGGAATACCGAAGCTTACAAAGACAATCGACCATCAACTAGTTCAAATGAAAAGCCTCATATTAGGGCTAAGAACAAGAACATAACAAATGATGGTGTGGTAGATGTAAGGTGGTCCTAAGTGATCCTAGAGCAAACAAAAATCACATTTCTAACATTCAACCAATTGTGCAACAAATAACACCCCCTTAGAACATCTAGGTCAACAACACTGAATCACAACAAAGGCAAACGCCTAACAAGAACAACTATCCTAAACACAAGTACACACATTTATCTGAACCCATTGAAACAATCATGAAGAAATTGGTAGAGTCAAACCTAATAACGCTTCCTAAATTTGAAAAATACCAAGAACCACAAGTAAAACCATTTCTGGTACAACAAGAATGAACTTTGTGATTTTCACAAGATCAAAGGACACAAAATGACAAACTACATGAGGCTCAAAAATATTATCCAAGACCTTATAGAGAACAATACCATATCTATTGAGGTACCATCTATGAATCAAGATATTAAGATATACAAAAACCCTATGCCAAATCATAGCAAAGGGAACAATAGGAATAGCTAAGGATTACACAAATGTGCAACATACCTATTCTAATGTAGTCATTTCATGTGATAGTGTTATCACTGTTGTCACCATCAAAGGGCCTAATGCAGAGTGTGGAGTCACTACACGATGTGAAAAAATCACCATCCAAGGAGTTCCATCTCAACCTAGGGCACAACCTACTTTTCCAACATCAAATCCCAGTAAGTACAATCTCTTGAATTAGCATAAGATGACCCCCACATAGATATCAATATTAGAACTATTGAGGCTATCACCCACATATAGGGAAATCTTAGAGAAAGCTTTGTTAGAATCATCCATCCCTGAGGATATTGATAAATATCTGTTTCAAGCTATGGTAGGGCATATCACTAATCACCTTCTCACCTTCTTGGAACGAGACCTACCATCACAACCATCTCATAACCATGCTTTACACCTTGAGGTTGTCATTCACAAAAGCAAGGTCAAAGGAGTCTTAGTAGATGGAGGTGAGATTCTTAACATTTGTACCCTTCAATTGATCAAGCACCTAGGCTATTTAGAGGATACTATTGAGAAAGAAAAGATCACCACCATCAGAGCATATGGCATCCAAGAGCAGGTATCACAAGGCATTATTTCCCTACCCAACCAAGTGGGACCTATCATTGTAGAAACTACATGACAAATATTAGACCTTGATCTTCCCTACAACATCCTACTTGGTCGACCATGGATCCATGCCTTAAAATTTGTAGCCTCAACCTATCATCAATGTGTAAAGTTTCCTTTTGAGGGCAAAGAAATTACCATCCATGGAGATCCTAAGCTATTTTACTACTGCAAGAACCTTGAGACTAAGTTCTATAAAATCCCCCAAATACCCAAGAATGATGAAGGGCCTACACCTTCTACCTCATTTATTGACCCATCATCCCTTGTATCTACCTTTGAAACAAAATAACTCATTGTGCAGAGCATACTCAACATCAAAGTAGTGATCTAGGATAATGGTTGTGGAAACTATAAGCTAATGAAGGATACTTTTGTCCTAGGAGACCTACATTTTTCTCCTCAATCCCATGGGAAACCCACAACTAGCAATAAAGAGCTTGAGATAATCAAGATGGTAGCTACCACCTTCACCAAGTAGGGAGATTTGAACCAAGAAGATGCCAATGAGGAAGATGTCTCTAAACTCCTCTATCAAGATGAATGACCTATTCCTGTTCTTCCCATGGAAGATGAAAATAAAGGATTGCGGCTAATGAAGGGATGAGGCTATACCAAAAATGAGAAACTAGGACAAAATGAAAATGGTTTGCTAGAACCTATTGTTCCTGGGAAATGCCTAAAAAATCTTGGCCTAGGTTCTACTACCAGCAAAGTCACCCTTATCGACAAAGGTAATTCCACTAAACGGGTTGAGGCTTCCTCTTGGCTACCTACATTACGTAATATGACCTTAGTTGACTTTTTCCTTGATGTTCTTGACCTATTTGAGAATAACCCCTCTTCATGATATCCATAACATCCTTCACTCTGAGTGATCAACCAACTGAAATATGCCTAGTATACCTATAACTCATTGACTTGGACCAATATGGACCATTGATTCTCAATTTATTCAAAAATGATGAATCAATATCATAAATCATGGGAATATGTGACAAATTACCATGGGAAGATCACAAGGCAAGTTTTTACATAGATCTAGACATAGGAGCATACTATGGGGAGATGATTGAATCCTTCAATCACAAAATTGATGAAATGCAACTAACATGCAGATTTTTGAGTGAAAACCACACTATGGAAATCTCTAATCCTAAAATGGTAATAGGAAAGGACGTATCTAAGGGTGAAAACCTATCTAAGGCACCCAAGGATGAGGGATTCAATCTTCCCCTTAGTGAAATGCATCAAGAGAAATCAACAATTTTAGGAGAGAAGGCCACTCCAATCAATGTGGGAACAAAAGAATCACCCAAGATCACTTTCTATTTTGAATCCTTGTTGGATGAAGAATAGAACCTAGAAACATTCCTAAAAGAGCATAGAGCTAAATTTTCATGGCCATACATAGATATGCTAGGCCTTGATCTAGAATTGGTTGTGCATCACTTAGCAGTCTATCTGGAAGCCAAACTAGTAAAGAAAATGTTAAGGAAGATGCACCCTCAAATAGCACTCTTGGTAAAACTTGAGTTACAAAAAATTCTTGATGTTGGATTTATCTAACCAATAGATTATCCTGAGTGGGTTTCAAACCTGGTACTGGTCTCAAAACCCTTTGGGGGCATCAGAATATGCAATTATTTTAGAGACTTAAATAAAGCATGTCTGAATGATGATTTCCCTCTTCTTAACATTGAAATCATAGTAGATTGAACAACTAGGCATGAAATGCTATCACTCATGGATGGTTTTTTAGGGTATAATCAAATCATGATCTCCAAGGAGGATCAACACAAAATTGCATTCACTTGTCCATGGGGAACATACTACTGTAATGTGATGTTGTTTGGGCTAAGGAATGCAAGAGCAACCTATTAGAGAGCAATGACCCTCATCTTTCATGAAATGATACAAAAAATAGTTTCAAAGATTATGTGGATGATATTTTGGAAAAATAAAAGAAAAGAAGTGAGCAAATACAAGTCTTAGGACCCATCTTTGACAGGATTGATGAATACAAGATAGAGATGAACCCAAAAATGTGTGTCTTTGGGGTTACATCATGGAAACTTGTTGGCTATATCATCTCACAAAGATAGATAGAAATTGATCCAATAAAGGTAAAATACATCCTAGACATCAAACCACCACAAACACTAAAGAAGATGAGAGGATTACAAGAAAGATTGTAGTCCATCAAAAGGTTCATAGCACAACTATTACACAAAATCCACCCTTTTTAACACCTTCTCCATAAATGAATAAATTAAAAGTGGGATGAGAAGTATCATAAAGCTTTCCAACATATCAAGGACTATCTATTGACACCTCTAGTGCTCATTCCACCAATACTGAATAAACCACTAATCTTGTATATCTCAACAACATCAGTGGCATTAAGTACTCTTTTGGCACAACATGATGGAAACAAGAAAGAAAGAGCTATCTATTACATCAGTAGGACCTTAGTTGGCTATGAAATGAACTATTCATCCATTGAGAAAACCTACTTAGCATTGGTTTTTTCTTCACAAAAATTTAGACACCACATGTCACATCAAATCAAACTCATTGCAAAGATTGATCCATTAAAATACCTGTTATCCAAAGAAATTCCCATTGGGCATATGGATAAATGGATAATTATTTTAATATAATTTGACATAGAGTATGTGGAGCACAAGGAAATTAAAGGACAAGTGATCACAAACCAACTAGCAGAGGAACCTATCTATGCAGAAAACCCATTGATATTTGAATTCCTTGATGAATCAATGTTTCTTGTCAATCTTACAAATTGGTGGAAGATGCACTTGGATGGATCATTCACCCAACATGGATCAGGAGTAGGTATTATCTTCATCACTCCTCAAGGTGATTGTATCCAAAGTCATATAGGCTATCATTTTTGTGTACTAATAACATTGTTGAGTAGGAAGCCCTAATCACAAGTCTAAGGAAAGAAGTTCAATGGTAGATACAAGAGATGAAAATATTTGGAGACTCGCAGTTGGTTATCAACCAAGTTAATGATGACTATCAAATTAAGGATTACAAGCTTACTCCTTACAAGAAGATGGTACAAATTATCAAGGACCTTTCCATAGATATAACTTTTGAGTAGATCCCACACATGAACAACAAAGTAGAAAATGCTATGGCAACAATTCAGTCATTGTTAGACATGTTGAACAACATCCTACAATGTGAATTCTTGGTAGAACAAATTATCGTACCCACTTTTGAAATCTCATAATCTGAATTCGTGTGCATCGTTGTTGGTCCTAGATCCCCATGGAACCATGATATCTTTACCTACCTAAGCAGATGAACCCTCCCATCCGATGTCACCTTGAACCTTAAAAGGACCTTTGTTAAAAAGGCATCCTGATTCGTGATCCTAGGTGATACCCTTTATCACCAAAGCATCGAAGGTAAATTAATATGATGTATTAACCAAGAGGAAGCCTTGACCGCTTTAATAGAAGTACACAATGGCATATGTGGTTCCCATTCTAGTGGTATGACTTTAGCTAAGAAACTATTGAGGACGGGGTCTTACTAGCCAACCATGGAAAGAGAAGATCATCAATATGTGTAGAAGTGTGTCCAATGTCAAAAAAATGGAGATCTAATTTGTGCCCCAACTCAAGAGTTGAAACCAATGATCACACCTTGGCATTTCTTGCAGTGGGGGCTTGACCTCATAGGAAAAATCACTCCAACCTCATCTAATGGCCAGAAGTTTATCATAACAACCATTGAATACTTTACCAAGTGGGTCAAAGACATTCTTATGACCTACATAATGAAGAAGAAAATTGCTAAGTTTATCCTGAATTACCTAATATATTGTTATGATGTTCCATAAATCCTTATCTCAGACAATGGAACACCCTTCAAGAATCAGGATTTGAAAGAGCTATGTCAAAGATTCAATATCCAACATTGATTCTCTACCCCATATTACCCCTAGGGAAATGGTCAAGCTGAAGCTATAAACAAGACCATTCTAAAAATCCTAAAGAAAACAATCAATGAATTTCATTGTGACTAGCATCTACAACTAAATATCACTCTTTGGGCCTATTGAACCAATATATGCACATCAACAAGTGCAACCCCTTTCTCCTTGGTCTATGGATCAGAAGCCATTTTTCCTATTGAGGTTGAGCTCCTATCATTGCGACTATCACTACATAACCTAATCACCGATGATGAGTACAAAATATCTTGATTGAATGAGCTGGAATTCTTGGATGAGCATCATCTTGACATCCTTAATCACTTGCAATTATATCAAAACTGACTGAAATAGAGCTACAACAAGAAGATCAAATGTCATTCTTTCTAGGTAGGGGACCTTGTCCTAAAGCAAAATTAGAAAAATATTCTAGATTAGGATAGCAAAGGAAAGTTTGAGCCTAATTGGTTGGGTCTCTTTGTCATCACAACAAGCTATGGATCAGGAGCATATCAATTTTCAACACCTAAAGGTGAACCTTTGTAGCAACCAACCAACAACTTGCATCTTAAATTTTTTTATGCCTAGTCTTGAAGGGTATAAATCTAAAAATACAAAAATAAAAAAATAAAAAAGATAAAATTCAAAAAAATATGAATGAGAAAAATGATTGAAAATAGTAAAAGAAAAACAATCATCCTCTAGTGAAAACCACTTCAGTGGGGCTTTGGGCAAGTAGGTCTTGATGAAAACCTGGCAAACAAGCATCTTGCATAAATAAATTACCTCCATCTACCTAGGCTCTTTATCCTATCATTCGATCCATCGTATCACATCCTTCATCGCATTCCATCCATCACTCATCTTGGTGTATTCCAAAGGTCATTTTGTCCTACCTATATTGAGGTAGTCTATCATTTAACACTGGGGGAAATTCATTATAGATTAGATCGAGTTCTTGTATATCTTAAGGTCATTAGACAAATCCAAAAACATTCGTAAAACTTTCATAAAAGAATCGAAAAAAAATTGAAAAATCTTGTACAAGTAAAATCCAAAAACATTCATAAAATTGTAAATTCAAAATCCAAAACATCCAAATCACATCAAAATCCCCAAAAAGGTCGAACATCGAAAATCCAAAAATAGTACCCTGTAGTTGAACTACGGGTCTCTAAGCTTGAATGTAGGAAAGGGCATCATTGATGAGCCCCTGAGAAACCCTAGGTTAGTCCTTTAAGAGTCCATCATAATCAACTAGCAATCTATTAACTATTAATATCTCATCTTCAATAAGTCAAGTCACTTGAACTATGTGGTCCCTACGTGTATAACGTAAGCAAGGCTTATCTTTGATCAACCCCCTAGGCCCTTAGGATAGGTATTTTAGGATGGGTTCTTTGTCAAAACTTAGAAAACCTCTAAACATTCAAATATGTCAAAAAATCTAGCTAAACATTCAAATATCTTAGAAAACACATAAACATTTAAAAATTGAAAATCCCCATAAAATATTGGAAATCAAAAGACCTAAATAGCCTCAAATATCTTAGAGAAAACCCTAAAATAGCCTCAAATAACCAGAAAACCAAAACATCCACATAAAATTTCAAAAAACACCAAAAACAACCTCAAAACATTTTCAAAAATACCAAAAACATTGAAATATTCTAGAAAATCCAAAACCACCCATCCCATTTCCCTTTCACCCATAATAAACCTCCATCCATAATAAATCAATCATCACCTTCAACCTTTGGTAAAACAAATAGAAAGTAAGTATAGCATGTCGTAAAGTGAGGACTTAAGTGTCAAAATCTAAAGCCTGGATCATAGATAAATATGTCAATGAAGTTTATATCAACGACTTATCATAAAGCTCATCATCATCCTACATCCAACAACCCTTGATCAACATGTCCTAGGATGTATCTTTCTTGTGATGGACAATAGTATCACAAATCACCTAAGTAGCTAAATTAAATTGGTAAGAGATATAGATAACACTAATTATTTTTCTTTGATCTTTTCTTATGATTTATCTTAATGACCCATTTGAAGGACCTCTCGATGATGTCTATCAAAAAAATTTAGAGAGAAAGGAATGGGGCATCAATCATTATATTTCATTTGTTTTGCTTGTGGATACTCTTGTAAAATAATCTTGACGCATACTTGCTTAGTTGTGTGTAGGAAGGTTGTTTGGAGTACATTCTTGACTATTGCATATGCTCTAGTCCAATATATTCTAAACTTCTAACTTACATTCCAATGAGGTTTTTGTATGTCAAGACGTGAACAAGGACTATCCTATCTGTTTATAGACTTAAAGTCTATTACACTAGATACATCGTCGTCATGGTTATTAATACCTCAATGCATTGTGTCTATCTGTTATATCTAACAATAAGGAATGATGAAAAATACCAATCCCAAGATATGAGAAAATCATCATCATGCATTCATCATTCTCATGCATTTCGCATCACCATCTCTAATAAAGTCTCGGTGGATCATAGACTTGTTGGATATTTTACATCAATCATCAAAATCAATGGTCAATCATCTTATTTCTTCTATCTTCTCTTCCTACTAACCTGGTATAATGATAGTCAACAAAAATATCATAAATGCATCCAGCTTGCATTGAAAAATCACTAGCATGCATACATCTTGCATAAAACATATCATCTCATAAAACATACATCATGCCTCATCATTACCATTTAATTTGTGATGAATAATATAGATTTGTTATTCTAAACATCTTAAGTTGTTGCATCGCATCCCATAAACATTGCATATCATATCATAAGTATGAACATCTGCATTAACCATCCGTACATCCATATGCATACATCATGTCATAAAATTTCATAAGAAAATAAACAAAAAGAATTGCATCCATAACATATGCATAAACATAACATCTTCATATCATAATCATCCATCCCATAAAATGTCATGAAAAGATACTGAAAAAGAATTTAACATTGTATCCATCTATATCATTACATCGCATATCATCTTATACCATGACATATCACCCAAGCATAAAATAAAAGAAGTGCATCCATACATGATAAAATATAAGCATATTGCATCTCACATTATATACATCCATACATTCATAAGCATGCAATAAGATAAACACATCATATAGAATATGTATCATATGTATATCAAAAAAAAAATTCATGATACAAGATCTGAATCAGTGTATGTATATCGATCATAAATACAATATCCATGAGGCTATCAAAAAGAGCCCATGAATGTATATTTGTGTAAAGAATTAGGAAAAAATAAAAAAAATTATGTATAAGTGAGTTAGCCCCAATGGTTGCTCCCCTCACTCGACTATCTCTCTAGCTAATCCTTAGCCCGAGGATGTACCCCACTCTAAGAATAATTTGGTTGTCTAAGAATTTGTGGGATATCCTTGTGGTAATGCATCTTGTAGTAGGTTGCCTCGGTAACCGACTCTTTGTATAATCTCGTAGACATTGTCCACCCCTAAGATGAAGTTGTCATGGTCTCGAGCTACTAACATTGTCTGACCTTCAGAGCCAACTACATCTTTGAAGTTTGTCTAAGTTGTTGCTCTTTGTCTCTCTTGTCTATCAAGACCACTATATGTTGTTTCACTATATGTTTTTTGGCCTAATCTCTCTTAGCAATGATCACCAAAACCTACTGACGGGCTTGATCCCTCTCACTCGTAATAGTCTGTACTTGTTGTTGTAGTTGTTGTATTTGTAAACCATGGGGATTTGGCCCTAGTGGTGGTGGTTGTTGTGGAGGTTGTTGATCTACTGGTGGTGTTCCAAGGATCTTTCCATCTTGGCCATCATATCCCCTGCCTCTGCATCTACCTCTTCCTGCACCCCTCCCTCGCAGTCTCCCTTGTGGAGGTGCACCTGTTGGATCTAACAACCGGAAAGATGGTGTGAACCATGCAACATATGTAGGTGTCATTTGAGCATTCACCTGTCCATGATCATATGCCCATGGTTGAGCAACTAGTTTTTGAAAGCCCTCAACAACCTCATGGACCACAATCGTAGGTACCCACATAGATGCCTCTCGTGCTGACCTAGCAAAGATAGCTCTATATGCATCATTTGTACTATCTTTCTACTAATCAAACTATCTTGACACCCTATCTATAAAATACCTCTCGATAATGGTATGCTCTCAACCCTGCATGTATCGATTCTGTCGAGCAAAGAAAATTTGTTGCACATCATCATACCATGCTAGCATATGAAGCTAGGGTCACCATCTAAAGACTGTCATATCATCAAGCACCCAACACAAGTATGGAATCCCAAGTTTCACTGTATGCTATAGTGTAATGGTGCCTCTATATCACCAAACCACAAGATCATCTTGCTCTACATCAGCCATCTAAATGATCAGTCGAAGCACAACAATGTGCTCCCAAACCCAAATGTGTAGCATGGTGACACTTGTGCCAATGGCTTGCCTATCATAATATATGAAATTGTGCATATAATGATACAATGACGCCAAAATCACTAGCCCCCATGCAAAATGTGTCCTCCTGAAGAGCATCATGTTCCACGCTAAGCCCCATCCTAAGCTAAACCCTCTACTATGTCGATCTAGAGCAACCAAACCAGAGATGATCACTGCAACAATCAATCTAAAAGTAGGTACCCGACCTCTGTACATCTTGAGGTCGATCTGCAAAGTGACTAAAATAATTTCCTCCAGGTCCATCACCTCATGGCATGCATTGTAGCTGGTATTGACATCATATATCACATGCTCACCATGTATTAATAAATGCAATATATGTCATACATCCTCCAGTGTCACTGTCGCCTCACCTGTGGGAAGGTGGAATGATGAAGTCTCATTGTGACATTGCTCACATAGTGTGGTTATCATAGCCAAGTGCGTCTAAATGATGGGCATGTACGTGATGTACCATAGACCAATCTCCCCCAAGTGCTCCTATTGCAACTCAAATAAATAATTATGTCTAGACAAAATGGTGGGTTGGTGCTCGGAGGACATCAAAATTCGGATGACCTCCTGCACCCACAAAGTGCATGAGGTCAAAAATTCAAAAAAATTAGGCTAAGTTTAGAATTCTCATCTCCAAAATGACAATAGAATCACTATTTAAAATAACATTGCTATAATTCAAATTCTAAACTACAATTCTTAAGGCATTTAAAATTGCAAATCACAAGTCGTGTTGCCAAAAACAAATGCATCGCAATTTAGCTTTGGTGAAACCCTAACCCTAATTTTTAAATCAAGAAGTGCATTGCCCTACACATATGTGTCATGATTTAAAATTAGAAATCCTAATTCTAAATTGTGAACTACATCACAATACACATATGTGTCACTAAAATTCAAATTAGCGTTGCTAATTCTAAAAATAACATCACTCTAGAGTGACGCTACCAAAGTCTAAATTTCAAAAGGCATTAAATGGATCAAAAATCCAAATTTCAAATGAAGTTTTGAATCACATACTGATGATCCTGCTCTTGGAAGCATTTGGTACTCTCAAAATTTGGTCAAAAATTGTTGGAAAATTGTGTCTCAACTTGCTAGCTTGAATCTTAGTTAAAGACTCAGCATTTTTCCTTTATTTGGTCTTCATTTTCGATTGATCACTAGAGTTCATAAATTTTGTAATCTAAGTCATGGGGTTCTAAAATTTTCTAACATGGCGACAGTATGTTGGTTGTGGTATCATTGTTCTCTTTAACTTTAGAACCTTGTTGTGGAGTTTAGAAGTTTCTTAACTTCCAGACTAGTTGACCTCCTTCATTGTCACAACATTTGGGAATTTATAACCTTTGTGTGGTGGTTGTGAAGTTTGAGTTTTCTCTTACTAGGAGACAGTGGTATCATCTTGTCGTGAGGATCGAGAAATTTCTAACCTCTGTGTGGTGGTTGTGAAGTTAGAGTTTTACATGACATATCGATGGGTGTTCAGTTCGTTGGAGCCATGCCGATGGGTTTTTTGTGCCCGTGGATGTACGAGTGAGTAAGTAACAAAAGGGATAACTCATGGACATGTAAAGTCTCTAGGATTTTGGATTTAAACTATTGACTATTCATATTCCGTACCAATGTGGGATAATGTCGACGGTTGAACTTCTTTGACAGTTGAATGAATTGAATCAGTTTGAAAAAAATATTCTTCGAGATTGAAGGGTCTTGCAAAGTATGGTTGAAACGGTGGACTAGTTGGGTTTTTGTGTTGAAAGAAGAAAAAGGATTGGTTTGGTTGAGTGTGTACTAGTTATGTTGAAAGAACATTGCAACAGTGTTGTGATTAACTATGTTCTGTAAGAACTATGTGATTGGCTCAATTGTAATGTTGTGTAATATCAGAGAACAAATACCTATGATGAAAGGATCCGTAACTTTATTGTAATTTATTTTTACTATGAATAAAGTGGTCTTTCTTTGGTGGTGGGTTTTTCTCCCAAAATGTTTTTCCCACATAAATTTGGTGTCCATTCTCCATTGATATTATTGTCTATTCTATTTTATTATTTTACGTGTGAATCTTAATGTTCTGTAATTTGAAATCAAAAGTACTCCTACATTATTCCTCTATGAATTGACATTAGGAAAGTGATTTTCCACACTAGATTCTTTCCTTACAAGTGGTATCATAGCCTGGCTAGTTGTGTTATCCTTATGGGTTGGGTTGGTTTTTTTTGTTAATTCTAAACTAGGAGTTTTGTAGAAACTTGGTAATCTCGATTGTAGATTAAGATGGAAAGCACATTACGAAAGATTAAAATTGAGAAATTCAATGGTAGCAATTTTGAGTTATGGAAACTCAAAATGGAAGATCTGTTGGTGGATCATGACCTTTTGGTTGTTGTGTCTGGAATGAAACCCTAAGGCATGAAGCAAGAAGATTGGGATCTCACAGCCAGAAAAGAAAAAGGGTTGATAAAACTCTATATAGTAGACTATATTCTCCTGAACATTCATGAAGATAAGACTACATCTTCTTTGTGGAAGAAGCTTGGAGATATTTATTAGGGCAAGTCCTTGGTGAATAAGTTGTTCTTAAGTAAGAAGTTGTACTCCTTGAAGATGGAGGAAGGGGTGTATGTGGCTGATCACCTAAATAATTTTAACACACTTATTGCTCAGTTAACATCTATGAGTGTAAAGATAGATGATGAGGATCATTGTATTCTTGTGTTGTGTTCTTTGCTTGATTCTTGGGATCATTTAGTGATGGTGATTGGGATCACGGAAACCACTTTCAAGATGGAAGATGTGGTTGCTTCTTTGTTATCAGAAGAGATGAGAAGAAAATCTTTTGAGATGGCAAAGTAGGCTCTTATTGTTTGTGGTAGATCGAAGGAGAAAGGAAGGAAGAAGGACAAGAAGTCTAAATCAAAATTAGAAGGTAGATCAAAGTCTCCTAGCAAGAATTTCAAGGTGAAATGTTGGAACTATGGGTAGCCCGGTCATGTCCAAAAGGATTACAAAGAGGAGAAAAAGAAGAAGAAGAAGAACTCTTCCGATAATGATTCTTCTCAGAGTGAAGTAGATGCCTTCATTGCAACCTTGGCAACTCAAGCATCTAATGATATCTGGTTGATAGACTCTAGAGCATCTTTCCACATGACATCTCATAGAGACTGGTTCACAAAGTATGAATAATACGAAGGTGGAAAGGTGTATTTAGCAAGCGATTCCTCTCTAAAAAATTTTGGTTGTGGAAGAGCCAGAATTTAGTTTCCTGATGGAAGAATTAAGGGAATTGATTGTGTAATGCATATACCAGGTCTAGCTAAGAATTTACTTATTGTAAGTAAGATAAATGATGTCGGAGTGCAAGTCTCATTCTCTAGCAATGGTTGCAAAATGACTAGAGGCTCGATGGTGTTGGCTAGGGGTGCCTGAATTGGTACTCTGTACAAGTTGGACACACTTGTTGTTCAATATAGCAGTGTCTCTACAAAGTCACAAAAGGTTGTTCATGTAAAGGAGACTAAAGTCCCTATAAGGGCTAATTATTTGGAACCTAAACTTCCTACAAAGAAGACTATGCTCTTGCATCAAAGGATCGGTCACATTGGTGAGAAAGGCTTAAAAGCCTTGAAAAGTAAAAACCTAGTTGAGGGGTTTGAAGATTGTAACCTGAAATTTGAATTTTGTGAACATTGTATATATGGAAAAAATCATCGTGTTTCATTTTACTCTAGTCCTCACCAATATTCTGGTGTTCTGGATTATATTCACTCTGATGTTTTTGGTTGAGTAAATGTTCCTTCATTATCGAAATCAAGATATTATGTTTCTTTTATTGATGATTATTCGAGAAGGGCATTTGTATATTTAAAAATAAATAAATCATAAGTGTTCAGTCAGTTTAAAGATTTCAAGAACTTGGTAAAAAATGACACAGGTAAGAAAATAAAATGTTTGAGGAAAGATAATGATGGTGAGTTTTGTTCTGAATATTTTGAAAGGTATTGTAAAGACCATGGAATTAAAAGGCATAAAACAACACCTTACACTTCATAGAAAAGTGGAGTTGCTGAAAGGTTGAACAAGACATTGATGGAGAGAGAAAGAAGTATGTTGAGAAATGTTGGTTTGGAGAAAAAAATTTGGGCTCAGGAAGTGGCTACAACATGTTACTTGGTAAATCAATCTCCTTCTTTGGCACTTGTTGACAAAATGCCTATGGAAGCTTTCTCTAGTAAGAATCCCTCTTTGAGACATGTTTGTGTCTTTGGCTGTGAAGCATATGTTTATGTGCCAAATGAGAAGAGAACTAAAGTGGATAACAAATTTGTTAAGTGTATCTTCATTGGCTACAACATTGGTGTGAAATGATACAAGCTTTGGAATCCCGTGACTGAAAAGATGGTATACAGTAGAAGTGTAATCTTTCATGAGTTGAAACCTTCTTCAGTGGATCTACAATTAGGGATGAAAGAAGTCAAGGAGAAAAATTATGTTGTTGAAATTCCTTTAACACCTTAAAAAGAGGAACAACAAATTGACAGTGTACCTAAATCTGAGGAGAGTTCGAGCAGCTCTGAGATTTTTGAATAAGAAGAACCACAACCTCAACCTCAACATGTGAGGAGGTCTACATGTGAAAAGCGCCAACTTGATAGGTATGGGTTCTCTATGTTAGATTCGAACTGTACTTATGCTTTAATTACTGGTACTGATGAGCCTACAATTGTTAAAGAGCTAACTAGAATCCCTGATTCAAATTCTTGGTTGGAAGCCATGAATGAAGAAATGGCATCATTAGAGAAGAATGAAACTTGAAGTTTGGTGCCCTTGCTTGAAGGTAGAAAATTTGTTGGTTGTAAGTGGGTATTTAAGAAGAAGACTGGTCTAAATGGCAGTGTTGAAAAGTATAAAGTGAGGTTGGTTGCGAAGGGATAATCCCAAGTAGAGGGAATTGATTATGGAGAAATATTTTCTCCTATAGCTAAGCTGACATCTATCAAATTTATTTTGTCACTTGCAGCTATGTATGACTTAAAAGTTGAACAGATGGATTTGAAGACAATGTTCCTTCATGGAGATCTTGAAGAAGAAATCTATATGTCCCAGCCTAAGCACTTTTTGGTAAAAGGTAAAGAAAATCTGGTTTGGAAGTTAAAGAAATTTCTATATGGTTTGAAACATACCCCTAGAATGTGGTACTAGAAATTTGACACATTTGTTTTGTCATTGGGATTTGTAAAATCAAAATTTGATCATTGTGTGCACTACAAGATTGAAAATGATAGTTTTCTTATTATTTCCCTTTATGTTGATGATATGTTGTTCATAGGGAATAGTAATTTTATGATTTTTGATCTAAAATCTCAGTTGTTTGCAAAATTTGAAATGAAAGATCTTGGTACAACTAGGTATATTTTGGGAATGGAAATAACTATGGATAGAAAGAGTAGAAAACTTTGGCTCAACCAGAGTAAGTATATTAACACTATTCTAGAGATATTTGGTATGACTGATTGCAAGGGTATGTATAGGATCATGATGGGCCAAAAAATGGTGATATGTAAGTGATATGATAGCCCATGTGGCTGACGACTTTTTTTTTTACCCAAAATTGATGAAATGAAAAGGGTTTTTAAAGGAAATTCTTAGCTTTCCACCAATATAAATTATGCTTTACTTTGAATTTAATAAATAATTATTATTCATTTTCTATTTTAATTAGACTAAAGTCTTAAATGATAGGCTGATTGAAAAAAATCTATAGCTTTCAAACGGTATCATATTTTTTGAATTTGAAACATGTGTCACATTCTATGCTTCACATACTATAGGATTAAAAAATGAATTTCATGAATTTTGACCAAGTTGGTTCGACATAAGAGTTTTATATTTTTAAATTTAAATCATAATTTATTATTTACTTGAAAAAATTACAAAAAAAATGCATCACATTGGGACATGAATCCTCTACTTATATCTAAAATCTAATAAAAAATATTATCATTTTATTGTGGTTAGGGTCGATAGACACCTACTTATTTTTTCCCGAAATTTAAGTACTAATGCATTGAAATTTTAAATTTTCACCAAATAGATTTTTTTTTCAAATAAACCTAGTAGTTTAGAAACTACATTCAATTTTCTACATATTCTATTCTTACATATTTTTGAAATAATATAGATAACTTCTTCAAATTTTTACGTCATGTTTCTTAACTCTGATTTTTCTAAAAATTTTGCCACTTAAGGGCCTATCTTTTCCATGATGATCCTGTACATACCCGCAAGCAGCTAGTTGTTCCAGTTTTGTAAGGAACGAAACTATCTATTGAATATTTTCCAAAATATCCTACTGAGATGGAGGACATGACCAAAGTTCCTTATGCAAGTGCAGTTGGTATTTTAATGTATGCAATGGTCTGCATAAGGCCAAACATTGTCGAAGCAGTGGGAGTTCTTAGTCGATTTATGGTGAATTCGAGAAGGCCACATTGGGATGTTGTGAAAAGAGTTTTTAGATATTTAAAAGGTACATCACATTACACTTTTTGTTATCATGGTAACTTATTTGGATCACAACATTCTATCAACATTCGAGGCTATGTGGATTCTGATTGGGTAGGGGAAATTGACAGCCGAAGATCCACTAATGGATATATTTTCATGTTGAATGGTGGTGCAGTTAGTTGGATGAGTAAGCTGTAGGTTGTAGTCACTCTATCCACTATTGAAGTTGAGTACATGGAAGAAACACATGCTTGCAAAGAAGTTGTATGGATTAGACATTTATGTTTTGATATTGGGTTTAGTGCAAGGAAAATTTCAATTTGCTATGATAGTTAGAGTGCTATTAGTTTGGTGAAAAATCCAACTTTCTATGCCATGATGAAACATATTGATGTATAGTATCATTTTGTATGAGATATGGTGGAGGATGGAAAGGTCAGTTTAGAAAAGGTGGATACTCTAGAAAATGTTGCAGATGCATAGACAAAGCCCGTGAGCATAGAAAAGTATAGGTGGTGTGTTAGTTCAATGGGATTTGAAGCCAATGACCTTCATTAACTTCAAGTTTGGAGGAAGCCAGTAAGTCTTTGTCAAGTGGGAGATTGTTGGAAAATTATGTCTCAACTTGTTGGCTTGAATCTTAGTTAAAGACTTAGCATTTTTCCTTTTGTTTGGTCTTCATTGTTAGCCAATCATTGGAGTTTGTAAATTTGTAACCTAAGTTGTGGGGTTATGAAAGTTTCTAACTTGGTGACAGTATATTGTTCGTGGCATCACTGTTTTCTTTAACTTTAGAACCTTGTCGCAAAGTTTGGAAGTTTCTTAACTTCTCAACTAGCCGATCTCCTTCATTGTCATGACATTTGAGAATTTATAACCTCCGTGTGGTGGTTGTGAAGTTTGAGTTTTCTTCAACTAGGAAACAATGGTATCGGCTTATTGCGGGGATAGAGAAATTTCTAACCTCCATGTGGTGGTTGTGAAGTTAGAGTTTTACGTGACATATCAATGGGTGTTCACTTCGTTGGAGCCATGTCGATGGGTGTTTTGTGCCCAAGGATGTATGAGTGAGCAAGCAACAAAAGGGCTAAGTCATGGACATGTAAATTCTTTGGGCTTTTGGATTTAAACTATTGATTGTTCATATTCCACACCAATGTGGGATAATGTCAATGGTTGAACTTCTTTGACAGTTGAATGAACTAAATTGATTTGAACAAAATATTCTTGGAGATCGAAGGGTCTTGTAGAGTATGGTTGAAATGGTGGACTGGTTGGGTTTTTGTCTTGAAAGAAGAAAAATGATTGGTTTCAATTGAGCGTGTACTGTATGTTGAAAGAACATTGTAATAGTGATGTGATTGACTGTGGTCTGTAAGAACTACATGATTGGCCCGATTGTAATGTTGTTGTGTAATATCAAAGAACAAATACCTGTGAAGAAAGGATCTGTAACTTTATTGTAATTTCTTTTTACTGTGAATAAAGTGATCTTTCTTTGGTGGTGAGTTTTTCTCCTGAAAGGTTTTCCCACGTAAATTTGGTGTCCATTCTCCATTGATATTATTGTCTATTATGTTCTATTCTTTTACATTTGAATCTTAATGTTATGTAATTTGAAATCAAAAGAACTCTTGCATTATTCCTTTATGAATTGACATTAGGAAAGTGATTTTCCGCACTAGTCTTTCCTTACAAAACTGTGTCATGGGAGCACATGTTGTGCCATCTCGTCAGAGGGTCAGAGCTCAATTTGCAAGAATTCTCTAAGGTGTGAATGCAAAAATTAATTGAAAGTGACCCTTCCCCACCTATTTATGTCTCAAAATTAGGGTTTTTAACCCTAATTTACCAATGAATCTAAGGTCTTTCATCATTTTCACTAATCTTGTCAATAGAAACCTTATTTTGCATCTTTTTTTGCATGTTTCGCATGTTTCTTGCATCCCAAAGCCTTTTTGGACCCTTGGAGCAACATTTAACCTTTGTTGAGAAATCAACCCAAAATTCAAAATTTTGCCTAATTTCTCTAGGGGAAAGTAATTAGCTTAATCCTTCTACTAGGGCATCTAAAAAATCAAAATATTTTTACTTTTTCATTTAAGCAACAATTTTAATCTGAAGAGTATCAGTCTTTGAATCAAAGCAGTAGGTACCTTGCTTCAAAGAGGGAAAAATTATAGACATTGAAAAATGTCCTAAATGATAACATGCACTTGAATTAGATATACTAACATCATTTCCTCTCAAACCCATCCTTTTTTTGCTTAATTGATTAAATTAGCCTAGCTATTTAATTAATTGCCTCATTTTCATCTATTAACCTAATTAATTTAGTCGAGTTAATTCACCCCTTTCATGCTAATATTTTATCTCATTAATTTAAATAAATCAAATTATTTAATTTAATTCCCTAAGTCTTCTTAGTTAATTAAATAACCCTAAATTATTTAATTAAATATCATTTCACCTTTTCCCATTCATAAAATCATTTAAATTAATAACTAATATAATTTCCCTTTCACTTGCAAGGGAATATTCCTCCTTTGTACATTCCTCCAAAATTCCTCCCTTTTTACACAATTAAACTTTGTTTTAATTTGAAAAATATTTTTTTCCCTCACCCATGAGAATATTCCAAAGAATTTTTTTTCTCCTCAATCATTTGAAAAAGGGAATATTCTCACTTAGCTTCATATACAAGTTAACTTGTGACTTATTGTGCAAGTTAATGTTTGACCTCTTGTATAGGTCAAAAGTGTGCTTGTTTGAAGGAATAAGAACCCTTGATTAAATCTCATCTTGGATTCCCACCTATTGATGAGAATCCATGCCTCCAATTTCCTCCATTCTTGATTGTTGATTAGTTTTTTCAATCTCAACCCTCTATTTCTCATTTTCTTTCTTATAAATAGATAACTATTTGGAGACAAATGGGTCCATCTTTCAAAGCAAACTTATGTTGTTGAAATCATTCACACTCACTCATATTTAGAACACATTTAACATCTTTTAACTTATTTAGTTGCATTAATTACTTTAAGCTTCCATTAATGGCTTCCATGATCACATAATGCATCCATTTAGCTTGTTTAATTATCTAGGGTTTGGATTTTTAGGTTAGAATCTATTTAGCATTAGCTTAGCATTTTTATATCTTTATCATTTAGCATAAAATCATGTTTAATTAGCTTGCATCATGCTCATTTAGATTAAAATCATGTTTACATACACATTTCACAATCATTGGGCATCTGTTTTCTTCAATAAAACTGACTAGAACAAGCTCATTTATCAATGGGATTGGGAAAGGGTCACTGTTCCACATCAATGTGACACCACTCCCACAATGGGATAAGTTTTAGATGGATTAGAATAGACATTTAAATTCTTTCATAATTTAAGATACTTAGTTTTGATAAATGTTTAGTTTAACTTTCATTTGAATGATCTTGTTGAAATTTGGCGTTGGTGGCTTTGTTATGCTTCGATTCTTCATGGATTAAGCGTAATTGTCCCATACTAATCCGTCGGTCATAGTCATTATAATGTCAGGAACAATTGACCTCTGTTGGTTGTCAGATGGAGGAATGCTACAAATTGTACAATACAAAACTCGATGATCAATTAGGAAAAAGTTTTCCAATTTTACTTATTAAAAATATATATAAATTTTAAAAAAAATCAATAAAAATTTTAATTGAAAAACAATATAAAAAAACTTTATTAAAAATATCAATAAAGAAAATTCATTTTTAAAATCTTATTTTTTAAAACTTTATTAAAAATTAATAAAGAAAATTATATTTTTCAATTTAAAAACCATATTAAAATTAACAAAGTTTATTAAAAATATTAATAAAAATTATTAAAGAAAAAATATTTAAAAGTTTTATTTAATTAAAAATATGTTTAAAGATACCTTTAATAAAAACTTTATTTAAAAAGCTTTAATTAAAAAAACACTTTATTAAGAAGATTTAAAAAAAAAAAATTATAATAAAAATTGTTAAAAGTTTATAATAAAATGAGTGACTGTAGTCTTTCCCACACTCCACACATTAAATGAAAAACTTCTAAAAAGTTATATTGGTGTTTTAAATGTGTTAAAAAAGTTGTGCATAATAAATAAAAATTTATTAAAGTTAGTGGGAGGCCCATTAAGGCACAAGGCCCCATGGGTCCCCATGTTTATGGGGCACGAGACCCTATGTGGGTATCCGTGCACCCATAAAGTATGGGGTGACCTCAATAATTTTTTAATATTTTTTAAAACTTAAATTTTAATAATAAAATGCAAAATATTGAAAAAATTGAAGCTTAGATTGTTGTGTTCATGGGGTCTTTAAAAAAATTTGGTTTTTTTTTCAAACTCAACTAAAATTGATAAATTAATAGTCAACTTTAACTTTTTCAGGCCTTCTGAACGTGATAGCAAGGTCATATTTGACATAGAATACTCTGAAACAATAGTTCTTTGTTGGATTTGGCAATGAACTTTTCACTTCAAATTCCTATAGATCTAGCTTCTAGGGTTTGATTTAGATGAAAAAAAGGGTGGATTTGATTTTTAGTTGCTCTAGACTCAATGGTGAGCTTAGAATTTCTTCAAAAAGTTTTGAAAAACTTGCAATTGACAAGTCAATGTATGTACCCTCATAAAAAATAATATTTTCTCCACACTTTTCTAATTCTCCAGATCATCTAAGGATGCATGAGAAAAATGTATTTAGTGCTTTGAAAAAAACAACTCTACACTCCCAAATTTCTTAAAATATTGTTAAACCACAACTCATTCTTGCTTTGATACAATGTAAGATTTGCTAAATAGCCTACCCAAATTACAAATGATTGAAGGAAAGCAAATACAAAAATAAGAAATGAAAAAAAAAAAAACTGTATTCCTCTCAAGAGAATGCAAAACTTCTATGATCTTGAGAATTGGTATGAATGGTGTGAGATTACAAAGGGAACCCCTTGGTTATATAGGCCAAGGTGAGGGATAAGATATCATAAGATTATGATTAAGTGTCTTAATCTTCTAATATGAGACATAAAGTGGATAAGTATCATAAGATTGTGACAAGTTTCTTAATCTTATAATATGAGACACAAAGTGATAAATATCTCATGTGGAGCCTAAGCAAACTTAAGTAATCAGGTGTGGAAAGGACTAAAGTGAATAGCTAGTTAGAAAATAAACTAGTTAGATAAAGTACTCCTTTCACGCCAAGTCTTATAATTATTTGTTTTCAAATTCCTTCATTTTAACTATAAACAATTCATGATTACTTGTAAAGGCATTTTTATAACTAAAAACATAAAGAAGTCAAATTGATAAAATGAAAAATTTAATAAAATATCTCTTTGAAAACAAATACTCTACACACATAATTATTACTAAATTTAATTAAAAAATTATAATTAATGTAAAATAATAATAGTATTATAAAAACTATTTATTGAAATCATTTTGAAAAAACTATCAATCACATCATACAAGTTTAAGTATTTGTAAATTAATTATTGCTAATAATATCATTTGAATCAAATTTGACATGTATATTTATATATTATTTCAGTATGAATTTGATCAGTAATCATTTACATTAATACAATAATTTTTTAATATACTTGTTCCACTTTTAAAACAAACATTTTAAAATTTTATTGGGTAGTACATCAGAGTTTTCATCTCTGAACTTTTTTTCCTCATTAGAAAATTATAAATGACAGGGCAAACTTAATTTTTAATGTTGTAAAGATTTATTCTATTTTCTACGCCCGTGTATTGAAAGATATTTGACTAGAAAGAAAATGACAACCAGAAATTAATGTTATAAAATTGGCCAATAACAAATATTCCCCGACGTGGTATTAAATAGAGGGAGTCGTTGAGTTGACAAAAGAGACATTTTCTAAAATTTGTGTGAAGCATGTGCTTTCTTAAATCCTAATTACACGCTATCTAAAGAAGTCGTCAAAGACGTGTGTAGTTGATGAGATATTCAAATGCCAGAAAATTCATAACTAAATTGTCTTTATAAGATGCCAACGTTGTCAGGTTAAGAGGGTTGACCTGCAAATCCATGGTTGAATCGAATCAAATACATTTTTATACAACAGTCATCCATTACAACTGTAGCGGTAAAGAATTTAAAATTCAAATAAAAATACACTGATTTTGAAGAAATCAGTTTATACATGTACATGTGATAAATTTGTCTCTTAACATTCAGAATCATAATTGTTCTTAAGAAACAGGTGAAAAGAGTATGTTGGATTCAGAAGGATGAGTGGCCTTCAATGAAACTGGATCTGTTGTGGGTTCTCCCCATTTCCTCTTATCAGGATTGAGTACAGTATTATTTGCTGCATTGCTGTCCCTCCCTTGGGATTGGGTTCCTTGGCTACTGATAATGGAGGCTATTGCATTGACAAGGGCAGTTGTAAAATTAGGATCTGATGTAATGGCGGCAGTAGCAACGGTTACTTTATCAGCCAGAGTATGTGGAGCTCCTGAAGTGCTCTTTGAACTATTGTCGGCCATGGCGTTCTGTATCAATGTCTGGCAGCTGTATCTCGATAAAGCCTCCTGAGTGGTTCTTGCAGCTGGATTGTTAAGTGATGGATCAGGAGAAGTTTGGAACCTCTGGTTTGCAAGCTCATAGTTTGTTATTGGAATGGCTGAATTTGGCCTGCTATAATGTTGGTTATAATAGAGATGGGCATTGTTCCATGGATTGGAACCGGGGACCCTTTGTTGGGAATGCTCAGAGTGAAGTATGGTGCTATTGGAATGAGGATTAGTGGAAAGCATGTTGGGTCCAGCAGATGGGTATCGAAATGGAAGAGGGAAGGTTGGAACAAATGAGGTGGATGATGATCCTCCTGGTACTTGATTGCGTGGGTTCAATTGTGTGGGGGGAGATTTGGTAAGGTCTAATGTGATTGTGGGAAAGGAAGCAGAGGTGCTGATGGTGGGATTGAAGGCAAAGCATTGGTCCAATCTAGAAATGTATGGATTATTGGCATTCATGGCTTCTAAGCTTGAGGTGGAACCAGAGGCTAGCATGCAGGCTGCTGCTGCTGTGGTGGATCCCATGGCAGTGGCAGCAATTGGAAGTGGATGGTTGTGACTGCCCTCGTATGTTGTTATGAGTATAGCCATGTCATCTGCACATCTTTGTACCTGCACCACATTGAAGTAAAACTCATCAATCTTAGGACATCTAGTGCATTACATTAAAAAAAAAAGTGTGGATGACAGTTGAGTTAAAATTAAAATGGAAGTATTGGTACCTGCTTTCTAACTGGGCATCCAGGAGCAACAGTGCAGCGATAATATGCTCGAGGACAGGGATTGCCCTTGGCTATCTTTTGCCCATACTTTCTCCATTGACATCCATCGTTCATCTGAAAAATAGTATAAATGCAGTTAAAGAACACTGATGAATATTCTCCATATTCACAAAACGGATTACTACCTATAAGAAAATTAATTTTAAAAAATACATAACATTAGTATAAATGCAGTAGGATAGCAGAACCTAATTTCAGGCCTTAGCCTGTCAGTGGAAAGGAAGATTTTAATTTGTCAAAAAATTCAAAAATATATAGTTGATGGATCATTGAATGTGATTCAAAACGTTTCATTTAAAATATAAACAATTGATTTTAAAAACAATTTTTGAATACTACATGAACTATGAATTATAAATAGATGAACTATCTCTATCACACCAAGATTTATATAGTATAAATGCATTCATAATTCAAGGCTCAAGCTATTTAATGGTTTATCCTGGACAGCTGAACCCAAATGTGAGAGTTGTCTAAGGCATATGTGTCATGAAATAATATATATTGAATTTTTTGAAGCCTTCTGGATCTTTTAAATATCACTTAAGTTTACACTTAAATGGTAGTAATATATTACATTGTTAGAATATAAATATCACTTAATTTTAAAAAGATATGTTAAAATATGTTAATTATAAATAAAAACTTAATACATATAAATAAGTAGTTATCTTTCTAAACTTGTATGCAGTCAACACAGTTTCTGTCGATATAAATGGGTGACAGTTAAGCTTGGAGAACTTACGCTCCATACGTAATCAAATCAAAGTTCCACACGATTAAAACACTGTAATTATGAAAGAAAATTGAGTCAAGTTACCGTTGATCCTTCGCATCTGGCACGCACAGACACTCTGGCCTTTCTTGTTGGCGCCGCAGCTTCTAGATTTTCACCTGCGTCTTTATTTGACCTGAAAAACCCTTGTTGCCGATGATCCATAGCTTCCTCTTTCACTTTAGAAAGGCTTTCGGAGCTGTGATGTGGTTGGTTTTGTCGACCCAGTTCTGAAACATCCATACCATCTGGCTTTATCAAACCACCTTCTGATTTAGATGGACTAAGTCTTGGTGACATGATCGTTTGATTAGTTTCTTCGCTTGTTTCATCGTCCTTGAAATCTAAACTGAGACTAAGGCTTTTGGGATGTTCTTGAGATCCCTTCGTATGTTTTAGAGCCTCTTTTCTTCTTTCTCCCCCAGCCGTTTCTTCTTTAGTGGGTTTAGTTGATGAGGGATTTGTCCCAAGGGACAGAAATACGAGATCTGACTCCTTATCCCACTTTTCAGACTTCTGAAATACAACAGACTTGAAATTATAAGTTATCTGATTGCTATATTTAATTTAAACAATAATGGATATGGTTAAATTCTATGGCTGCTCACCTTTGGAGTCTCTTCTTCCTGTGCATTGTTTTCTGCTTGTTGCTTCTCTTGCTGAATGACTCTGAATAGATGCGTCTGGAGATTTTGATAATTGTTCATCATCTTAGATAAAGCCACTTTCAAATTCTTGTTTTCCTCTTTCATCCTATCCACCTCTATTTGCAGAGAATCAATCTGTTCACACACCATTCAAGAAACAATTAAAGAAATAATCTTATCTATATAACATTCTTTGGAATGGCCGGCAAGAAATAGAGATCAAAGAAAGGAAAGATCAATCATTACCTCACTTGTAACGATAGCTTTCTTTGGCAAGGCGCAATCTCTTATTATAGTTAATGATCGATCGCTCTGAGCATTTATATTCAGTAGGCTTTGCATCTGCATACCCGTGTGATTTTCATTCAGTAACAATCCATTTATTAATGGTAAATGTACTGTTTAAACTGTTAGTTCCGTAGTCTAACAAAATTTCTAGATAAGTGCTGAGATTTCTGCAACTGTGCAATTTTCTTTTCAACAATGTTTCGGATCATATTTCATGATCTATCATCAGGATGTCAAGCATAAAGAATAAGATCAAGATGTTGAGCATAAAAAATAAGATCCAAAATGTTGATGGATTGTAGAGTATGATCTGAAACGCTGAGGCAAAAAAGATTACACACAATTGCAATCCAGAAATCTCAGCACTTATTGATCATGGGCTGTGAAAACTTCATGCTATTAATTTCTAGATACACAAGATCCAAATTTTCATCCCAAACCTGACATTAATCAAGATATACAATTAAAAAGTTGGTCATTAATATATTTTATTAGATTATATGAATTTTTCTTCATTTTCAAATAGATTATGTGATTTTTTCATCACATTTTGAATCACACTCTACAATCTATCAGAATCAACAAACAAAAAATAAAAATTATATAACTGTGAATATATATCTTCTATTGCAAGTGACCCGATTCAATACAAATAATATTTTGTACCAAGAAAATTAACCAGAAAAATAATTTCTTAATTGCTACGCAATCAATAATCTGATCTAAGAAAAAGAAGATTCCAAAGACCTCTGTAACGAGGATCTACAAGAGCGAAATCGTTTTGCATGGTTTAACGTACCTTGGATCGCTCATCAATTTCAGAGTGAGTGACAGGTGCAGAAACCATTAACGAAGACTTCTGGTGACTTCTTATCCCTTCAATGGCATCTCCCTCCTCCTCGACCTTATTTTCAAGCTTCTCTAATTCATTCGACGAGTTCTTTATCTTCTTATTCTTGATCTCAGATTCTCTACCATAAGCAACATCTTCTTCCGCCATAAGACCCAGATCAATCTCAATAACCCCATTCATCATGCCTTCCATAGCCCTTCTCTTTCTGGAAAGAACATCATTGTCGTAATTGAAGACCGCCTCTTGTAAAGGCCTTCTCATCTGCCTAACCTCCGAGCCGTTTTCCATGACCACGAGACGAAATTTAGTCTCACCGCTGCACTCCGAACAATACGAAAACCGAGAAGGCAAGAGAGAGCAAGTATAAAACCACGCGCTTTGAATGGAAGGCAATCTGAACGCAACTGAAAGTGGTGCCGTCTGAACAACAGACTGGGTTTTGTAGAGGGATTGGGCACGAAACTTCAACGGTTTGACAAGTTTTTGGAGTACGATTGGAGAGAGAAAGAGACGACTTGCACGACACCCGCGGCGCCGCATGCCCCGTTGCCTCTTTAATAAATTCTTAAATAAAAACAGCTTTCAACTCTGCTGAATCATTTTTAGGGTTTTTATTATTTGACCTCTCATCAAAACTTGGGCCAATTTGTCCACTTGTACCAAATTAGAAGTGGAAGGTAGCGAGGTGGATGGACGGATAGATATGCGGACAAGTCTTTCAAATTTATATTAAATGTCGGTCTGCATGTGTCACATTTAACAACCATGGCTATTTAAACTAAGTTTATAGCATTTCATAATATTTGCTTACTGTATTGACTAGGTAGTTATCAATAAAATGATGGGCTCCGCTAAATTGCCGCTAGAATTGACTACAGTACGCCACCATGGGTTTGATTATTTTATTTTTTGTTTAGTTTTGTTTTGGTTTTGGGTGAGAACTCCGTGACTATAAGAAATGCTCTGGATATCCCAAAACTTATGACTAAATAATTCACAAGTCAATTATTGTACACATATGTGTAATGATTTATTTAATAACTGCAAAAGCAACCGAGTCAAATTGGTGTCATTAATAATAGGGTTTTAATAGGGTTGGCGCTTGCTTACTTCGTTTGCAAGGAAAAATGTATTTTGTATGTCTTACTTTCCTTTCAACAAATCTGATTTAATTACACATTTTGTTTTATATATACAAATTTCAAAATAACTTAAATTTTCAATATATGTTTAAGGTTATATTCAAATTATGCACAAACTTAGTCAAATTAAATACTCTTATTGCGTCAAGCCTGATTATACACACTTTATGCATTGACATAAACACAATGAGCTATATTTTTTTTTAAAGAACTTTACTATGTCTTAGTCATAATAAACATGGTAGCACGCCATACAATTTCAATATCATAACGTATGCACACCCACCATACACTTCCAATATCATAATGTATGAACACCCACCATACACTTTCAATATCATAATGTATGCATACAATGATGTGCAAGTCACATTACACGAGAGGAACACACACAAAGTTGGTAGTGATGAGAGATCCATTTCATTCAAAAACCATTAAATTAATGTTCTTAATCTTGTTAACATTATTTGATGTATTTGCCTAATTATTTCTTATTAGATTTGTTTAAGCAATAATATCAAATAATTAAAGCTGAAATAAAAATTGAATTATTTGAACAAACTATTTAAATAAATACATAACTAGCCCATTTTGCTAAAAGTAAATTGAAAGTAATATATATATATTACATTCTCTAAAAAGTCATAATTATCATACAAGTAAAATTATGCTAACTATTAGAAAAATTTATTCACAATCCAAACATTTTGAAATTAAAATATTTTAGTAATGTGATAATGTTTGAATCTACATAGCAATATTACTTTGATTATAATACTAGCTTTCGAGTTAATTATAAAAAAATAATTTAGGAAATTATTTAATAAAATATGTCGATCACTTATAATTAAATTATGATTTTTTAATTTGATTATTATTATGTAAATCAATTTATTTATTTTTCAATAGACTTTGATTAATCACATAAATGATGATATTAATTTAAATCAACTCATAATACTCACTACATCTAAATTATTTTAATTTTTTTATCCATCCTCAAAGCTGAAATAAATAATATTATAATCAATTATGAAATTTATAGTAAATTAATAATGATAATACAATAATCAAATAGATCAATCAAATTAAATACAAAACTAAATTGAATGTAAGTCTAAATTATAATTAATCAACATAAATTTTTAAACACATCATAATACAATATTAATAGTAATTAATACTATACTTGTAAATATTTAAATTTTATTATATCACTAATCAATTAAATAATTTTTATTATTTAATTAATTAGACTAATTTTTATTATTTAAAAAATCATTAATTAACTCAATATATTATATACTCAATTATTCTATTTAATCCATTTATTTCAAAATAAATATAACATTTTTCTTCATTATCCATAAATAAATAAATAAATAATTCAACTAGTCATATGACTAGTTAAAAATAAAAGTCAAATTAATCTTACTTCTCTTTCAATCTCAACCTTTCATTTAAATGAATCCTAACAATCAATATTATAATCAATATTTAATAAATTTGTCTTATTTAATCATAACCATCTATTTACAATTAATATTGACCATTCATATATTAATGTGTTCTAAAATTTAACTTACTCTACAAAGCTAATGCATCTCAACCATCAATTTCATTACATCTTGAATCTAGACCATTCACATCTTCACAAAAATAAAATATAAATCTATAAATCTAAATCTTCATATCCAACCATTTTAAAAGAGAATTTATAGGTATATACTATTGAATCTCTATTAAAAAAAGTTACATTAATTTTGTTCAAAAGTACAACTCCAACAAAACAAGGAAGATTTTTTTTTATTTTTTTGCAAAGGGTCATGCATCTCACATAGACCTTCAAATAGAAAGATTTTGAATTCAATAGAAAGAGCACTTCCTTTTTTTCTAGAAAGTGGTTATTTAAATATTTTTACTAGTATTAAGGGAGATATGATCATTTGAAGTTGACCCTATCATATTATACTTAGAACCAAATTGACATGCATTTTTTCATAACTAGTAGAATAAGAAAAGAAATTGTATTCTATTTTCAAAATAGATAGGGATATTTAAATGTATATTTCTATACTATTTTCTTTTCACATTTATAGTTAAAAATGGATTTCAAAATTTTATATTTTATTTTATTTTAAAACTATTTAATTATTTTTCTTTAATAAGTATTACATTTATAGTATAAGAATAAACATTTAGTTTTAATGTACTTATTAAGGTTGAATAAAAGAAAATATTTTAAATATAATGTTTTTTCTTACAATGATTTATATTAATAAATAAATTTTCATTTCAAAAAGTATATAAATAAATATCTTATTTCACAACCCTCACATACATAAGAATAAATAAATTAGAGTTTCAAATGTACATTGATATGAAAAATTATATTGTCTCAAAATAGGATTTATAATAGTTTAATGGTGTAGGCATCAAAAATATATAGATTGATATCACACTCTAATCCTGACTACTAACATTGTTTCATCCTGAATCATCCCCCAATCTAACCATTTAATCAAATCTCCTTATATGATTAAATTCATCAATATTCCTCCTTTAATTAAATAAACTAGTTATTTAATTACATATCTCTCTCTTTTGTTAATTAAATCAATCATGTTTGATCTAATTATCCCTATTTAAATAAATAATTAATTTTATTTGATTAAATCTCTAAAGTCTATCTATTAAATTAAATAAATTAAAACATTATTTGATTTAATCTAACTCCATATCTTTTAATTAAATAAATCAAAACCCTTATGTAATTATTCTCCTATCATATTCCTCTCTTATTTGATTTAAATAAAACCATGAATTTGAGTCAAATAGGTCACATCATCTAATCTCCTATTAAATTAATTGACCCTTGATTAATTTAATCTATTATCATGTCCCATCCTCTAGATTTTGCAAGTTCCACATGATAACAAATTTAATTCATTTATTAAATCTCTATTTTCCTCACATGGCATCTTTGAGGAATATTCCCTCAAATTTGAATTCAAAAACAAGTTGACATGTACATCCAAGAAAACATTTATGAGCTCTTACATGGCTCTTACATGTCTCTTGCAAAGGTCAAACTCAACATTTAACTCTCAAATTCAAATTTGAATCTCCCCCTCTTTGGCACATTAACCAAAACTTGCACATCCTCCATCCACTCACATGTTGACAAGTGGCATCTTGTCATTGGATGAATGTTAGTCCCACATTGCTCTATTTTGGACATTCATCCATCCTGGCAATCTATAAATAAAGAGCTCATATCCTCATTTGATCATCCACAATTTGAGTAAACTTATTATGCTCAAATCATTAGCAAATTCTATCCATTACCATTGAGTTCATAGCTAGGTTATGCAAATTTTATTTTGGAGCATTCATCAATCTTCATCAAAGTGGATCATTCTTCATCATCAATCAACAAAGCTTGCAAAGGAGTTGGGAAAGGGCCAATTTCCACATCAAATTGGCACCAACTCCCCATAAGATAAAGATTTTGCATATTCTCAATAGGGTTTAGCTTATTTTCATCTTGTTTCATTGTGTTCTTGTTTTATTTCTATTTTGAATATGGTTAAATGGATTTTATGGGGAATCTTGGTCATAACTTGCATTTCAATCTTCTAATATGTTTTTTATTGTGTTTTGTAGGTATTAGGATCTTGGTTCACAAATTTGGCACTAGAAGGAGGGCTTGAATTAGAAATCTAACACATTTTTAAAAAAAATTGCTATTTTTTGATAGTTATGTTTGTTAATCCTGTTATAACGCTTCTACACACTATTTTGGCAATTATGTGCATTCTTTTAGTGCTTTTGTACACTGTTTCAGCACTTTTTCACATCTTTTAGCACTTATGCACATTCTTTTAGCACTTCTTCACACTGTTTCGATGCTTATGTACATGTTTTAGCACTTTTGTGCATTCTTTTAGCGCTTTTGTACACTGTTTCGGCAATTTTTCACATCTTTCAGCACTTCTGTGGATTCTTTTAGTGCTTCTGTACACTGTTTTGGAGTTTTTTCACATCTTTTAGCGCTTCTACACATTCTTTTAGCGCTTCTGCACTTTTTTTTAGTGCTTCTGCACATTCTTTTAGTGCACATGAGCACTATTTTAGCACTTTTAGAGTCAGTTTTAAAATGACCATATCTTGGTCCTATTGAGGTCTTTCTTGACACTTTTTTTTTTGAAATGGGGTAAAATTTCATAAGCTATACAATGGTTTACGTGTTTTGTAATTATTAATGATTTAAAATTTTCAAATTTACATCTAAAGTCAAAACACATTATAACTTGGTCTAAGTTTTAGGGTTTTTATGGTTAATGATTCATCTAACCCCTATATCCTTCTATTTCTTGATCTCATCTAATATTTTGAGCACTTTTGTAGGTTAGGAAATCAAAAATGGGAAGAGGAAACAAAAGTAAAGCTTCTTATGGCATCACTTCTCTATTGTATCAAGTGTCTTTAGACAGTCTTGGAAGCAATTATAATTCCAAGTTTAAGGATTTTATTGCTTCAAGATTTTAGGACTCAATAGATTTCAATTTGGGCTCTAAAAAGAACAAGACAAAAGGCTTAAAATGAACATTAGGACTACAACTTACTAGAGTTTGTTTCTTTGGATAACAATTGAACAAAATGTCTATCATTTGTCTTTTGGTGCTCTAAAAAGAACTCACATTTTGCTTTGTGGATTTAAAAAGAACAAGTGCAATTTTTTTTTCATGAAGGCTTGCTTAAACTAAATTCATTGAAAAAGGACGTATGTGCTTCTCTCGCGCTTTATAGCGATCTTGAGAATCAAAATTCCTTTTTCATGACTTTAGGGTGAGATAAAGAAATCACCCCAACACTTTGATTTGGGTTTAAAATTGAACAAAATCTTGTACGAATGTGAGTGGGGGCATTATTGCTACATTCTCTCTCTTTGTTGCCAACAAAGATTGATCAAGTTAAGGATATTTTCTTTACTCACTTTTTTCTATCTTAGAGGGCCTTCCTTGGGGAAAAAGTACTCATCCAAGGGAACGACTCAACTGGTAACACTCTAAAGCCAAGAGTATTTCCAACCAGGATATAAATGTGGGCATTAGAGTAAATGCCAATATCATGCGGTTGATTCCAACAAGATGGATCTAAAAGGGGACTCTTGTTGTATGGGTCAATCTCCATGAATGGAAAGTCCTTACTAAAACCCATGTTCTAGAATTTCCAAAATCCTTAAATCTATTTGTTGGTGCAAGAATGGTCGTTCTGAAGCTGCCCCACACTTTTACGGTCTTTAGTAGAAATGGAAAGCATTCCATGGGAGTTTCATGGGTGTTTATACTTGGCTTCCCCATATAAGTGAGTGTCGTGGAGGGGAGCCAGTGTGGTCAAGCATCTAACCATTCACGAAAGATAAGCATAGTTGGACTTGTCCAAGTGGGGATTCAACAAATACTGTCTTTCATATCCACAAGATTGTACTTGTTCTTGGCTACAAAACACAATGCTTTGATCGAAAACATTGGAAAACCAACATTCAACATGAGCATCAAATCTCAAACCCTTTAGGAGAAGCAAATATCCTTGAAAGAATTCACATGTTATTGCTTTCCCTTAGGATTCTCATCCTTAGAGGCTTCAAATCATTTGGATTTCATCTCAATTTTCTCCTACTAAGTTCAACATTAGGAAACCTTTGCCTTGATTTCCTTGATTTTTGTATAATGCATTTTATGGGATGAAAGAAAATTAGGACATTGCACATTCAGTTTGAAAGCTAATCAAGAATTGTTTTTCGTAAAAAGGAATCCACTGAGAAAATGTTGAATCAATTGAACCCCACACATGTTTGGCATCTTTTGGTCATATAGTTTTCATGCAAATGTTGGTCTTCTAATTTTGAGTTACTCTTAGATAAAGGCATGTTCTTCACTATCTTGGTCTCGTAAACAAGTCCTTCCTAGGTTCATTTAGGATCAAATCAAAAACTTCATCCATTTCAAACATTTATCATTCCATCCCACAAGAAACTTTAGAGCTTTGGAAACATCATTCTAGACTTGGGTAAATCATCAAAATCAAAATCGCCTTGTTTCGTTAGGAGTATGGGAATGCATCCTTTCTCATACCTCTAGTTAAGTTAGCACCCCTTTGAACAAGTTCATCCTAATATCACATCTAACATCTTAGGGTTTACAAGTTCATTATCCAATCAAACCAATCAAAATCAAAACCTAATTCTAGCATTGATCTAAAGTCCCTAAACATGCAACACTCATATCCTTCACCCCTTTTCATCCTCCATCTCATCATTGGTCCTAACATCTTTGGGGTCACTTTTTCAACAAGGTCAAAACACAAGAAGAACATGGAATATAAACTTGATTCATTCATCATGAGTGGTCTAAATTAAACAAACTATCAAAGCCTTACAATGCCAAGTGATTTTCAACACTCACATTTATACAATCCATACATGGGATCATTTTCTCCTACAAAAATGAATGGTACAACAAATATGAGTATGCCTAGTCAAAATTTTGGAACACCTTTCTCGATGGTAGATTTAAATCCAAGTCCAAACCTACAATTTTTTCAACCAAAAAATCAATGCATGAGCCTTCAAATGAGCAATATCATCCCATCAAATCCGTACATGCCAAATGTGAATGTACCAAGTACAAATTTACCAAAAATGAACATTTTGAATCCAAACTTGGAAAAATTTGGGATATATATGTTTGTGAATCACAAAAATGTTGTTCAGAGTCCAAACAAGATGTTAATGACTCCAAGACAAGGTGACACCATGCAAAATCAAAGTTACCTAAATCAAGACAATGTTCAATTTCAACCTATAATTCCAAATTTGAGCACCATCCAAAATCAGAACATTGTCCAAAATCAATTTGTTCATGATCCCATTCAAAAATCACAAGTATGCATACCAAATCTGCTTGAAAAAAAACCAAATCAACTATATCAAGGGAGTCAAGATCGAAATCAAGATCAAATTTGGTGAGATCAAATTGCTACACTTACCAAAATAGTTGGGTCATTGCGCCAAGAGACATCTCCACCACCATTACCCATATCAACATCATTCCTTGGTTTCGGGCTTCCCCCTTTACCTAGAACCAATCACTCCATCCAAATCAATCCACCTAAAACCAATCAAGCCATCACATCAAATCCTTTGAATATACGATCAACATCACACCAACAGATGGTATCTAATCAAATGACAACATTAATCCTGACAAATAAAAATATGGTCTCCCAAGGATCTATCACCTCAATCATTCCGACCATTCCTATCACCTTGATCACTCCAACCACCACTCTCAAACCCATCACATGTCAACCCTTCACTACCATGATCACTCCAAAAGTATCTCAACCACCCATCACTACATCCAACACAATTCCAAATCTGCCACCACTACCACCTAAACCAAATGCAATAAGACAATATAACATTACACTAAAAGCTCACTAGGCCTACCATAAGGCCATCCAACAATATCTATCCACACAACAAGTAGCACAAGCCCAAGCTCAAGTGCAAGCGTAAGCTCAAGCCCAATACCAAGCCCAACAAGCAAATGGTGTTCAAAATTCCAACAAAATGTTAACAACTCCATGTATTGATCCAAGTCAATGATCACATAATCAAGAGCTATCCATCAATGAACACATGGAAGATGTTTCTATCCCATCCAAAGATCAAATCAACATGGGCCAAGAGTCACTTTTCAATCATGATCAAAATCCACCAACAATACTCGACAATGATCCAATTCAAGAAATGTCAACATCATTTGACCCTATGGTTAAAGACATTGATAATCTCTTTGGCACAATCGTTGAAAACATTGTTCAAATTCTCTCCATTAATAAGCACATTGAAGATTTTTTACCCCATCTAATGATCAACTCACTATACATCAAGAGCCACTTTTTAGTGATCTATTTGAAGGAGTGTTACTATTATTTGATCCTATTGACATAATGCATGACCCATCGACCAATGATCATGTTGAAAATTTCTTTACATTTCCTTATGAGTTAGAGGACATATCTCAGGAATTTATTCCAAAGCATGATCAAAATCCTTCACCAAAGTCTAGCAATGGTCCTTTCCAAGACTGTATGTTGACCCCCTTTGACCTCATGGTTACAAATACTAAAGGAATCCTCAACTTGACACTTGATCCAAATTCAATCAAATATCAAGAGGATATTGAACTTCTTACCATGCCTAATGATCTGATATCCAAGAACCCTTTGTAAGCAATCCATCCTTTGAAACTAACCCATGTCAAGAAATTGATCCAAAACATGTCGAAAGCAACTCCAAAATTATTCAAGATCAAGAATTTGTATCTCCAAGATACTGTAATGATCTAATGGACACTCTCCTATCTATACAAGATGTCTTAAAATATGATCACATCCACATAGAACATACTCCTCCATCTACCCATAAGATGCTTTCTATGGATGGACACATAGATGATCTTCATTCAAAACAAGATTCTTTTACTCTTGACATTATTACACAAAAAGAGCAGGTTATTAAGTTGTCAACATCAGGATCAAATATATCCCAAATTCAGACTGAGGACATCAGGTATGCAGATATCCAACATTATCCACTTAAGGAAACAAGTCAGACAGAACAATATAATCTAGAGTTAACAGAGTAGCAAATTGAAACATCATGTACAGTAGTCGCTTATCAAAGCATGCTTACTGAACATGACATCTCAAAACAAGTAGAATCAAGGAACAGAGGTGCTACTACCACCATACTGGGGGCAACTTTATCTAACACAAGCGTCAACATAGGGAGCATGAAGAATCTTAATGGCGAAATCGTTGCCAATACTACAACTAGCCACGTCATGAGTCTTCATCCACCCATCACCGCATCCACAAATTGGGACCAGCATCAAAAGAAAGTATTGAATCAAAGTACGAAGAACATTATCAAAAAGAAACTGGAAAGAATAATGGACAAATCAAATACAAATGGATACCAAAAAATACAAAGAAATATCATCCCTATCAAACTCCATTAATCAAAGAAACTATGGAGAAAAATAAGAAAGGGAAAAGTATCCATAAAATATTTCCACAAAAGAAAAAGTAGGCTTTTCAAGCAACATACAAAGTGTATCAAGTAGTTGGTCCTAATTACATGCACACTTCTATATCCACCCATCATTGCTCATCTTCCCAAGTTTGGAGAGTCAAATATTCCAAACTATCAACCAATCCATCTCTTATCCCTAAAAACACTCCATCCATGCCTTTATGCATGATATCCAGTTCTTACATTGACCATGTATTGGCAATGACCCTTCATCATAAGGATTTAGAAGGCACTCTATCATGATGTACGCACAGAGACAGAGTTAACCCTGATATCAATAAAGCAGATCAAGAATCCCAAAAGTTGCATTCAAGTGCACATATCTTAGAAAAGTAGCTCCTTCAAGTAGGATATCGATGGCACATTATGAAAGGGGAATCTATGTCAACACCACCAAGTGGTTCAACATGAATCATTCAAAAAAATCCAAAAAAATAAAAATAAAAATATGAAAATCAAAAAAAGGATTGAAGAAAGTAAAGGAAAAAAAATCGTCCTCTAGTGAAAACCACATGGGTGGCACTTTGGGTAAGACCATGATGAAAACCTAGAAAATAGGTGTCATGTGTAGAATCGAGCATCTACATGTTCCACTTTAGGTGAAAGCATCTTATCCCATCCATAATAAAGCCATCATTCCATCTGTCTTATCCATAATAAATGCATCTATCAATAAACCAGTTATCCAATCCAATCACATATATTTGTATCCATAGTCCAAGTTATCTTGATCTTGATGAAAATTTGGGGCACACTTTACACTTGCTTATGGTAAACATATTGACATAGGTCATTTTCATTGATCCTATCATACCCAGTGTTATCTAAGTCATGAAGCATTATCCAAATGAGCATTCCTTATCTGAACATTGTATCTTCTCACAAGATAATCCTTGGCATCCTTTGAATGCTTTCCATATCCATCCATCCATACACTTATCCAAGCATCCATCCATGGCATTCCATACATTGCTAAACACTGGGGGAAAATATTTACATCTTGCTTTGAGAATAAATCTTGATCTATATCCTCCAACTTATGTGGTGATCCAAACATTGGAAAATGTGAAACCAAATTGGTTAAAGCATTTGTGATCCAAAATCCAAATCACTAGCCCATGGCATATTTTGACAAGAAGATGTTCCTTATCAATCTTCATCTTTTATCAAACATTGATCCAAACAATTGATATCAGTCGCGTCTAATTTGCATGTCAACATCACATCAAATCATTTGAACAACTTTTGTTCCAAATCAAGGTTCATCAATCAGGATCAACCAAATCCAATCAATCCATCATCATCTCAGGGTATCCATATCAATCCTTGTGTTGCTTAACACTATCCTTGCATTGTTGTACATCCTCAACAATGTTATTATCATCAATCCATCGATCTGATCAATCAACCTTAGCTTGGTTTTCAACAAAATCCTGAACAGAGCACTGATATCAATCCATCGATCCGATCAATCAACCTTAGGTTGGTCTTCAACAAAATCCCCAAACATAGCATTGATATCATCACATATCCATATCCAAAACAACAAAATCATGCGAAAACCCAAAGACATTCAAAAAACATCAAAATCCAAAAACATTCAAAATACATCAAAATCCAAAAACATTCAAAAAACAAAAAGTCCAAAACCATTCATAAAATCTCAGAAAACCCCAAAACATTCAAAAAATCAAAAAATCAAAACATTTGTAAAAATCATGAAAATACTAAAAACAGCCTCAAAACATTCCAAAAAACATTAAAAAGAACATCGAAATATTTGAAAAAATCCATCAATCTCATCTCAATTTCACTCGAAATAATCAATCATCCATAATAAATCAATTGTCACCTTCATCCTTTGGCAACACAAATAGAAACAACCACAACAATTAGCAAAAAAAAAGAAAACTTCAAACACAATCAAAATCTAAGCAACAAACAATTAAACACAAAATCAAACTCTTGATCATTTTCAAACATGTCAGTCAACCTTATATCAATAGCCTATCAATCAACTTATCAAACCATCACCATCATATACAATACATTTCCTAGGATATATCGTTCCAACAATGGGCATCATTTTGGATATCACCTTGGATTCTTATCCTATCAAAACACACCCCTTTGGCTGAAGGTATGAAGAACATTAGCTTGTTTGTGTACTTGATCTTTTCTTTTGGTTTATCTTATTGTGCTCATTCCAAGGACCTCTCAATGATGTCCCCAACGAAGGGATTTAGAGAGATAGGAATGGGGCGACGATCATTATCCTTTTATCTATTGTGCTTGTTGGACGTTCTTGTAATATAACTTGGCAAAAACTTGCTTTGTTAGGTACGTCCTAGCAAGGTTTTTGTATGTCAAGTGTGAACAAGAATACTCCTATATGTTTGTCAAGTCAAAGTCCATCACATTAGGTACAATGCCATCCTAGTTCTTTATACCCTGATGCATCATGCCTACGTGTGTTATCAAACATAAGGTAATTGGCCCTTTGAAAATCCCAACTCCTCAGCAAGAAATCATCATCATCATCATCATCTCATGTCTTGTTGGAATCTCTTATTTTCTTCTATCTCTTTCTTTTTGCGCTAACATGGTACCATGACAGTTAATCATAAATCATCGATAATGCATCCATCATGTATCCACAAACCATCAGCATACTACATAATGCATATTGTACCATATAGAAAGCATTAATCATACCACATGCATTCATCCCCATCATTGCATAATATAGATTGGTTATTCTAAACACCTCATAAACCATACACTTATTATCCATTGCATAATCATAAAAGTGTCATCATATCATATCATGTACGTCCATACCATCCATGCATCATCATATCATCCATTGCATATAAATATCATAATCATCTCATTTATATCATCAATAATGTAACTGTCATGGTAAAAATCAGGATCAAGTGGGTGTAATATATCAAAATAGGCATGAGGCTATCCATGGATGATGACTTTCTACATCATCAAATCTATCTACATAAAATATTTGACTTGAACTGATCTTGAACCTCTTTGTCAAGAGATCGACCCTCAAATCAAACCTCTTCACCCCATCTCTTGAGGGGGCAGTATACCAACATAATTCTTTATTCGTTGGGGCAGTAGTGGGGCATCCAAAAAAAAATCAATCTTGGAGCAATTTTGACTTTTGATTAGGGCAAGGTTATTCTTTGAACCAACACAACAAGTGCATCGCTTCAAAGAGGGGAAAAATGTAGACATCGAAAATATGCGTATTGATATCACACTCTGATCCTGACTACTAACATCGTTTCATCTTGAATCATCCCTCAGTCTAACCATTTAATCAAATCTCCTTATCTGATTAAATTCATTAATATTCCTCCCTTAAATAAATAAACCAATTATTTAATTAAGTCTCTCTCTCCTTTGTTAATTAAATCAATCATATATCTTCTAATTATCCCTATTTAATTAAATAATTGATTTTATTTGATTAAATTTCTTAAGTCTATCCATTAAATTAAATAAATTAAAACACTATTTGATTTAATCTAACACCATCTCTTTTAATTAAATAAATAAAAATCCTTATTTAATTATTCTCTTATCATATTCCTCTCTTACTTGATTTAAATAAATCCATGAATTTGAGTCAAATAGGTCACATCATCTAATCTCTTATTAAATTAATTGACCCTTGATTAATTTAATCTCTTATCATATCCCATCCTCTAGATTTTGCAAGTTGCACATGAAAATAGATTTAATTCATTTATTAAATCTCTATTTTCCTCACATGGCATCTTTGAGGAATATTCCTCAAATTTGAATTCAAAAACAAGTTGACATGTACATCCAACAAAGCATTTATGAGCTCTTACATGGCTCTTACATGTCTCTTGGAAAGGTCAAACTCAATATTTAACTCTCAAATTCAAATTTGAATCTCCCCCTCTTTGGCACATTAACCAAAACTTGTACATCCTCCATCCACTCACATGTTGACAAGTGGCATCTTGCCATTGGATGAATTTTAGTCCCACATTGCTCTATTTTGGACATTCATCCATCTTGGCATTCTATAAATAAAGAGCTCATATCCTTATTTGATCATCCACAATTTGAGTAAACTTACTATGCTCAAATCATTAGCAAATTATACCCATTACCATTGAGTTCGTAGCTAGGTTATGCAGATTTTATCTTGGAGCATTCATCAATCTTCATCATCAATCAACAAATCTTGCATAAGAGTTGGGAAAGGGCCAATTTCCACATCAAATTGGCACCAAATCCACCATAAGATCAAGAGTTTGCATATTCTCATTAGGATTTAGCTTATTTTCATCTTGTTTCATTGTGTTCTTGTTTTATTTCTATTTTGAATATGGTTAAATGGATTTTATGGGGAATATTGGTCTTAACTTGCATTTCAATCTTCTAATATGTTTGTTTATTGTGTTTTGTAGGTATTAGGATCTTGGTTCACACAAATGGTTTTAAAATTATAATTAAGTCTTCATAAATATACATCTCTTCATCTACTACACCTTCACAAATCTATAAAGCAAATATTATCATCAAATCCAATGGAGGTTTCTCATATTCCAACCATAGGAATTACAATGCAAGTCCACCTTTGACTTAGGAGACTTCAAGAAATTAATTTTCACAAAATAAAACACATAAACACACAAGTCTATGACTATGCAAAAGGCTAAAAAATACAAATGTATCTTCTCAAGATCCAAAATAAGGGCAAGTAAAGGGGACAAACTAACCTCCTTAAAAAATATATAAATAAAATTGTATTCTCATCAATACCTAACAATATTCACAAATCACAAATCATATTACCATCTTTACACAAAAACTTAATCTACACAAATAAACACTCAATACTAAAATCTCTCATCCCCAATACTCATTTTGATATATAGAAACTCATGCCAAAATCTAATAAATCTATGTAATAAAACATATTTTCACATAGAAACTTAATGCAAAATAACATAATTTATTATAGATAAATTTACCCAACACAATATCCACGGCTCTCTCAACTATAATACATGGCTAGATCTTAATCTAAACATGGGAATATCTACATTTAATACAAAAAAAAATTCAATAGATAATTGTTTTTAACATAATAAACACAACAAAACAAGAGGACTTACGTGTAAAATCATTATTATTAATTAGAAATAAATAAAAATTTAAAATTCTCATTTATAAATAAATAATATCTACGTACAATCTAAAATCTCTTAATATCCTACATCTATACTTCAACAAAATTTGAGGATTCTCTTGATCCAAAATTCTTAGTCCTTTCTCCTCTCTAAAATCTCAATTTCTTCAAACCCTTTACTCTCTAAAAAAACTTTGCAAAAGAAAAAAGAAGAAATTAAAATTAAAATATCTCAACTCTAACCAAAGCTCTAAGTAAAGATTCATTATGTATTTATGCAATGAACCTAGAAAACAGAAAAAAAATTGCCACCCAAATCATATTTTTCTTTCTTTGATCTTGTCACTTTTATTCTAACAATTTTTTAATTTTTAGATTGTTCAAAAATATATACTAAAAACTCCAATATTTATCCAACTCATACACCATTTAATTTAGGGGTTTATTTTTAAAAAAATGATAAGAAAAATAATATTAAATGACCTCAAAAATACTCTCTTAAGTTTAAATATAATATTTAACACTTAAGAGAATTTAATTAACCCTCACTTAATGATAATAAATTTTATTATTATAAATTAAAAATGAACAAATACATAACACATTTAGACAAAAAAATCTTAATTCTCCCTTTGAATAAGATCTAAGTAAATTGGTGAATCACAATAGTGGCTTTTTGAGAACCTCCACAATTTTCTAATGGTCATAAAATATTAATCTACACACTTGCACTCAAACATCAATATATGTATAATAGTAGCTAACATTTATAATTAAATCAATTTGCATAACATATATGAATCATAATTAAACAACACTATCATGATCCAAAAATAAATAAATAAAATTTTAATCCATTATCTAAATTGAATTCACACACTATTTCATATACACATAGTTCACCTATCAAAATTCTATTGATATTCATCATACATAGTTAAGCTCATTCTAAAATCATCTATAATGATAAGTAGTATAAATAGTAAATTTTAACCTAAAAATTGTAAATAATTTCATAATCATTTGAATTAATCAGTAACTTATTAATTTAAAATTATTAGTCTCGATATAAACTATAATCATAATATAGAATAATATCATATCCCTTAGTATCCAAAGAAAAATAATTTTATAAAAAAGAGAGTGTGATTATGAAGAGAAGTGGAACTCACATATTACATGTATTATAGTATAAGAATAATCATGAAATAAAGTATATAAAGGTAGGTTATTCATTATTTTCCCTTCCACTTTCTTTAACTTGAGGAGGTAAGCCATAAAATCTCATCCATAGATAAAATATTCTCCATGGAAAATAAAATAACCCTTCAAAATATTTAAAAGTATAAAATTAAAAATTAATTATATAATTTTAAAACCTTTCTAGATAAATAAGCTAATTGTGATAAACTAAGATAATTAAATATATGTTAAATTTTAAATGAGAGAATATTAGGGCTTACTAAATTAATGGTTGATAGAGAGCTATTTAACTATTTTGATGATAAAATTTTAATCATATTTTAGAATAACTTAAAATTAAATGAGTTGGAGGTAGAATGATAAATCTAAAATAGACTATCTATATAGAGGAAATGATCATGGTCACAAAGTAGTCTAAATGAAATTATTCTATTTTATTTATAATAAAAATGTTGGTACACTTAAAATAATAGTTTGCATGGATGATATATGATAAAAACTTGATTTATACTTCAAAGGTTCTTTTCACCTTGATCAAGAATCAATTATAACTTAATAATGATAATAAAAGAGTGATAATGTATGTTGTTGTTCATGTAGATAGAGACATTGATGTGATGGACCTACAAAATTTTAGGGATAGATGTAAAGTATTATTTTTTCCTAAGAAAATCTCATATGATCAATATATGTAAAATAACCTAAGAATAATATATCTCAAATATATTTTATAGACACACAACTCAAGGCCTTTGAAGAGTTGAGGCCACTTAAGGAGATAAACATATATGCCTAGTGGCTAATTTTTAAAAAGCACATATTTAAGAAAATAAACATCATTGAAGTGGTGTAAAATAAAATGGAAAAATACAAGTTATGGAATTTCATCCTCTACATTTTTATCCCACTTATATGTATGAAAAATTAGGTGAGAACATATGCAAAGTATAGATAAGTAAAAGAGAAGTTTCATAAATAATATGGATATTTAAAACCCGAAGTCACTAGAGTAAATATTCTCTCCCAACCCATGAAAATATTTCATGAACTAAATATGAAATAAGTTATAGTATGCCTCAACCTAAAATTTATGTACTAAAAATCATGAGTGTGCAAAAATCAAGGATAAAAATAATGAAAAATGTAACAAAAAATTATTTTTCAAAATAAAGCATGAAATATGAGTATAAAAATAAATAAAAAATGCACATACTTATTGTATATACTCACATTTGTGTGATCAATATGTATGAAAATATGCCACAACATTTTTTCCTCAACGATTCATGTGATAAACTAAAGGAATAACATATGCATTTTTAGGTATTAATAAACACATCTAATTTCATTTCTACCCCTCAATTTTATTTTAAAAAATCCCTCTATGTATAGTGGTATAATTAAAAATACCTCCATATTTTAGTTAGGTATGTATCCATTCTTTTGTTATATTTTTATTTATATTTATTAATTCTACCTTATAAACCAATGGAACTATCAACATCTACATTGGAATCAATTATATTTTATTGATATCCCATATATTAAACCCTTGGCACAAAAACTTAGATGATGTATGGAAAATATACAATTATATAAAAATATTTGATTTAGAATACTTATATATCTCAAACTTCAACTCTTGGCACACCAAATATAATAATGAATCACCCTAATAATAGGTATATCAATTATAGTATACTTATTAATCTAAATTATAGAGGAATTATATTAGAGATATGTGGTGGTTCTTATAGGAAGGGTCACGTGGGTGTGAGTCTATGTCAATAGGACTAATAGATACATCATTTAAATCATTGATCATTGTGAAAAAATTTCATAGAACGTGCAATGTTTCATATATTGTGAGATATGATTAGACATTGTTGTAATTTGAGTTATAATGTATATATGATGAGATATATCATTAAAATCAATTTCATAGAATTCCAAATTTTATATATGACAAAATGTGATCATGGGTTTTTTTAATTTGAGCTCTCTCTCTCACACACACACACACATATAATGAAGAAAATATAATTATCATGGATAAGTAAAGTAATATTAATGGAAATAACCTAGTAATAAATTTTCCCTTATGAAGGTAGTCTAAGTATGTAGTTGTAAAGGAACACACATACGAATTCATAAATTGCATGTATCATCATACATTGTAAAATAATGTGTCATAAACCTTGTTGGTAAAGGATAAGTTAAATATCATATAAAAATGGATTATTAGCCTCTCACTAATCTAAGATTCCTTGAAGTATTTTATATATCATGAATGCAATTTCCTTTCCTTTTTTTAAAAAGCATGGGCAATGGATGGGAAGGTTTACACATGTAAAGAGATTGTTTTGATTAGATTAAAACTTGAAGGGCCAATATTCATTACAAAACATCCATAGAGGAAAAATAGGGACTCACAAGCAATGAGAGAACTAGAAAAGGAAATAGAAGCTACAACTTAAATAGTTCGACCAACAATAATAAAAAAAAAAAAGAAACCAATAGAGTCAAGACTGGCACAAACCACCAAACCAACATACACTACCAATCTCCCAAAAGATTGAGACCAATGATTGCATTCCATTCTTGCTCTAGAAATTGGAGCTTCTTTTCAAAGGACACGGGACCTTGAAGATTGGCCTGGATATCCATCATGATGTCACGAGCTGAGGTGTCTAGCTTCTTTCCCTATTGAGACCATCATCCACACCTTTCACCAGCCACTTCCCTTGGCTCTTCCTTAACTCATCTTGAAAGACTTGAAGGGTGAGAGCTGTATTTTTACAGTTTCTTTGTTGTAGTTGGTGATAACCCTCAAGCACTACATGGTCTTCTCTTGATTCTGGTGGATGGAAACAATCTTGATAAGAAGATTCTTCTTTCCTTCTTTAGAACCAACAATGGAATGAAGACCATCCAACTCTTTTTCCCACCTTTCCCACCTCTCAAAGGATATAGCTAAGGAATAAATCATGTCCCAATGCATCTTATTCACCACCTCACCAAGAAACAAGACCTGTTGATCTAGAACCTTAGCTTCCAAGATTTGAATTCCTTTTTTAGTTGTGACTAACTTACCCAAGATCCATTTCATAATATCCTTTTGAAGCAAATTGACTTGGGCATGGTACTAGGTTCCTCCAAGTTGATGCACATGTTAGGAGAATTATGGGGTTTAGGTTTAGAAAAGTGAGGGGAGTTGGGAACCTTTGAGTCATGGCCCTAATCCGAGGAGTGAATAGGAGAGTTAGCCAGGGTTAGATTCCAAGAATCATCATCATCATTAGAATTATCAGTCATATGTCCCAAAGGAAATGGGCATGGGTGTGGGCTTTGACATGGGAGTGAATTTGATAGGGACCAGGGACTGGATATTATCATTAATAGGGGCTTTACCCTAGGCCAATATGTAGCAGCAAATGACCAGGGGGGTTTTATCTATAATGATAAAGGGGCTGGGGTCTCCATGGGGGTTGGTGGGATCAATAATATTCAAGGTGTTCTTGCACACAATTGTAGGGGAAGGAAGCAACATAGAATGGAACTTGCATAAGCACAAAATGAGGCCCTAGTGAATGGGAAATTTCTTGCATTTGGCTTGGAAATTCCTAACAGACTGCTCAAGCAAAGACATGAACCAAAAGGGTAAATTCATCTTAATGTTATACCTAAGATGATTGAGCATAGGGAAAAGGTAGGTGTGGAAGCAACAAAACCGTCCTTCGAGAGTGATGTACCTCATAAGAATTTCAACAATGGCGCTCTAAACACTAGGAAAGTCAACATGATTGAAACCATTCTACAACCCATTTACCTTCTTTCTCTCTTTTAGGAACCATTTCATATCCTCTTGTTAGTGGATTTTCAACTTGCATGGGGTGTAAATCCCTTCCATAGAAAGCACTGTAACCTTTGCAATAAGCTTAGGGGTCACAATAAAAGATGCCCCACCAACAATTACAGTCTTGTCCACCAAGTTGGAAAATTCCAAAGAAAATTTTGGGTTAACACCCTACATTCCCTCCACATATGAGGCTAGCTTGCCTCTTTCAAGAATAGCCCATACCTCCTTCTCTTGCTTCCAACCATCATAGTTAGTTGGCTCATCCTAGACAAAATCCCCTCCCATGGCGAAACCCACAAGATTTAGAGAAAAGAAACACCAATAATGGAAATGGTAATACAAAAACCAGAACTGCCAATAATAATAATAATGCATAGAATGATTAGCGGGCTTAAGTTGCCATAAATGACAAGCGTGGCAACCATCAAAATGAGCTGACAACAAATCTAGCTTGATCTCATTTGGACAATACTTTGAAATCATTTTGAATTAATTCAGACACCCGACTTGGGATATGGCAGATATATCCCATTTTACTATATTTGGAGTAAAAGCTCCAATATTAGCTAAGATATCGACAACTTTATTGCCACTCCTATACACGTGATTCACACTGCAATTCCCAAGAGCACTAGTGATATTGGAAGTCGAGGACACAAGGTATTGAAGAGTCTAGTAGGAAGAGGCAAGCCCAATCATGATAAGAACCATATTTTGTGAGTCCCCTTCAATGATTATGTTAGATAGCCTAGCTTGCATGGCAGTTTTGATGTTGTGGAAGGCTAACGCCACCACCAACAAAACTAGAGGATTGGACCCCCAAATTAACTACATAAGTCATCACAAGATTCCCCTTATGGTCACAAATGACCTCACCCCCACTTGCTTGGCCTGGGTTAGGTTTGGTCGAGACATCAAAATTGAGCTTCAGCTAGCCAAGGTCAGGGATGAGGGACCCATGTAAGAACAATAAGGTATTCTCATAAAATTCTCATAAGAACAATAAGGTATTCTCATTGTTTTTCTTCTTCTTTATGTATTTCTAAGCAACATGTATAATCATTTTGGGAACCAATATTTATAATTGAGGTCCATTAATGGTAATAATTTTCTTCACAATTCTCAAAAGATAGCTCATAATAAATATAAAATGACCAATTGTAGAGTTGTCATGGAAATTTTAAATTATTTATGAACATGATACATTGATAAATCCAAGAGATTACATAAGAATTGCAAATAAAAGGTTAATTATTAGGATCACTAGATAGACATGTTATAAGTCTAAGAGTTAAGTAATCTATAAAATCATTTCCAATCACAATGAAAGAAGTATAATAATTTCATGATACATACATCAAATCATTGTAAAGTTCATCAATTATTAAATTTTCCTTAAATGCATTGATAATAAATATTTATCATCATGCATATGCTCATAATATAATATTACAATTAACTTGAAATATAGATGTCTATTTTTATTTATGTTGAAATATCAAGCATTAAAATTTTACGTATAACAACCATAGTATGATCCGATCCATCATATAAAATAATGAGTCACTACTAACATCACATTAAGGAGAGGATAGGTAATGTTTGTCACTTAAGAAAGTGTAACTAATATTCTCACATGTAAATGCAATGAGTTGAAAGATATATATAAAGGACTATCATGAGTGGTATGAGGCATACCATTTGAAATTAGGTATAAAATCATCATTAATAGTTGAACAAGTTGGAGCATCATGATGTTTAGATTCAAAACTACTATATTTCATGGAAGGAGTGTAATCATTATGAATCATATGAAAATGAAGAGAATTCATCCCACATAGATGGAGATGTATGAACAATTTGTAGGTAGGATACAAATTTCGTAGCTCATATTCAATCAATGTATCTCTAAAATGCATAGCATCATTTTTTGATGAAATTTTATGATCCTTTAAAAGATGAGTGATTGGATGTAATAACCTATGAAATAATCTTAAATTCAAGAAGCCATATAAGAGCATAAATCAAATACAAATTATTTTATAATCCATGATTGGAAATTTAAGAGCGAAGCATAAATAATGGGTGGTATTTAAAAGGTGATAACCAACTAAGGACAATCCTTGGATGAACAACTAAGATAACACATATATAAAAATTATTTAAGAGTAATATTAAACATAAAATAACAAACATCTAAACCTCAAAAATAGAAATTTTTAACTTGATAGGCCTGTAAGTTATGAGTTAACTATATAATTTCAAAGAGATAAAAGTGATTTCTTGAAAATATATAAATGGTCGATAAATTATTTATAATTTATAAACTTCTTTAGATAAATGAGCTTCTCATATAATTAATTAAGGTTGTAGTCATACATGATAAAATTGATAGAAGAGTGAATTATAGGACTTAGATTCCATTTTAATGACTAATACAGAATTGGAAATTATAATTTATAGTCCATAATATTTTCTATCTCACCTCTCTCTCTCTCCCTCCTTTGTTGCTCCTCCCCCCTCTCTCTCTCTCTCTCTCCTTCCACCCACCTTCCCTCTCTACTTCTCTCTATATAACCTGTCCCTCTATACCTCTTTCTCTCTCCCTCCCTCCCTCATTACCTCTCTCAATCTCTCCACCTTCCTCCTTCCCCTCTACTTATCTCTATCACATCTCTCTATCACTTATATCTCTCTCACTTCTCCCTCCTTCCCTCTCTCCCTCTCTATCCCTCCTTCCCTCTATGTTCTCTCTCTCATCTCACCTCTCTACCTTTCTATCCCTCCCCCTCTCTTCCTTCCTACCTATCCCTCCCTCTCTCCTTCCCTCTCTACTTCTCTCAATCTCCCCCTCCCTCTCTCTACATACCTCTCTCTCTCCATCCTTACCTATCCTTCCATCTCTCCTTCCCTCTCTACTTCTCTCTACCTACCATATCCCTCTATACCTCTTTCTCTCTCCCTCCCTCACCCTTCTCTCTCTCAATATGGTGACATAGAGAGAAGTAGAGAGAGAAAATCAAAATAGAGAGAAGTGGAGAGGGAAGGAAAGAAAGAGAGGGAGGGAGGGAGAGGTAGGGATAGAAAGAGGTGAGATAGAGAGTAGAGAGAGAGACATATAGAGATAGAAGGAAAAGGAGGGTAGATATGGAGATGTAGAGAGGGAAGGAGGGATGGAGATAGAGATTAGAGAGGAAAGGAGAGATAGGGAGAGAGAGAGAGATGGACAAGTAGAGAGGTAGTTTTTTATTTCAAGGGAGAGATGTCTAGAGCATAAGAGATGAATAATGAGTGTTTGTGTGAGATAGAGATACAACTTGTTGATTACTAAAATTTGACCTCCTAATTACTAAAATTTGACTATCTAAAATTTTATAAGATCTTCCAAAAAATAGAATTTGCATTATAACTCCAAGAGATCCAAAATCATTCTCAAACATTTTGAAACTATATACATGAAATATAACTTAAAGTCTAAGAAAGTAAATTTCCATATGTAAATTTCAACCTATACTTTCCCTGGCCAAAAAAGAGAAAGATGAACAATTATTTTAAAAAAGAAAGAGTTCAAAAAAATTCATTGTAAAAATTCATGCTTCTCATTTGGTGCTCAACAAATGGGTTGCATTGGGAAATACCAACCCAAAGGGTTGGATTTTCCTTGAGATGACCATATCATTTCAAGGATGTTCTCTCCATAAAGTTTCCACATGTTTCAATGCAAATTTATAAAAACATCATGATGATATTAGGCTCTTTCTTAGCTATCCAAACATATATACATTGTGATTATGTTAGGGTTTTCACCTATAACTTCTCTTGTTAGTGCCTCCATTTTTTTCAAAAACCAACGTGAGTTTGGGTATAGATTTTTACTCATTCATCAAATTTTGAGACAAATTAGATTTTTAGAAAATAGATTGCATTCTAGACGTAATGAAAGTATATTCATTTTTTTATTAGTTTTCAAAAAAATTAGGGGGGTCATGCTCATATTTTAGCTTTTCAGGATGTGTCCACTTTGAAAATTAATAAAATACTATATATTCATTAAAAAAATTGTTGAAAAAACTGGCATAAACTACACAGTATTATATTGAAAGCTTTTGGATTCTACTGTGTATATTTTTCAATCAATGTTTCAGATCACACTCAATGATCCATCATCAGGAAGAGGAAATTGTGTATGATTTTTTTCCTCTTCTTGTTGATGGATCACTGGGTGTGGTTTGAAATGTTGATTGAAAAACATACATAGTGAATCCAAAATCTTACAAGACAATTTCGTGGACTATGGAAGACTCATACCAACTATTACATGGTATTAGCTAATTTCTCATTGTAGTTTTTTTTTTAAATTATAAAAAGTTAACATTTTATGGGGAGCACAACATATGCACTAGGCTAATTTTTTGATAAAAAAAGGACCACTTTGTGTGCTCCCCCTTTTTCAAACCCTTAATCTTCACCATTAAAAAAAAGTAGTTTAGAAAGTAGATTCAAAGCACTACAAATCTTGCTCTTGTTACATCTTCAAATTTTGAGCATAACTATCTTCATTTTCTTGTGAACATTAGAATTTTTTTATTTTAGACAAAAAGTGTCATCTTAAGAGCCATTTTTTTTTTCACAACTTGTTGCAAATACCAAGATAGACAATGTAGGAGGACATATTAAAAACGTGAGATTTCTTCACTTGGATGAATTGGTTGTGTAGGTTATCACTTAAGATCTTCGCCCACTCAAACTTAGTGGTGTCTCAGAGGGTCTCCTCTATGAAATAAAACATCTATGTCTCAAAGATGGATGATCATTCCAAACCCATAATCCTATTCATGAGAGTAACCATGTCATTAACTTCACCCACGAATTCACTCCCATATAATTTCTTAGGCAATTTGTTGGGGTTTTCTCAGGGCTTCTTCATCCAATGCTCATTGATTAGCCTGAGAGCCTTCTATGTATCAACTTTATATACTTGTTTGGCATATGCCTTATCTATTACCTCCATTTGTGAGAAGGATGGAATCCCAAATGTGCAAGCAATGGATGGGAGGGTTAGATTTGTCAATACTTTGCCATCTGCACAGAATATCTTCCTAAATCCTTGTAGTAATGTTCTATTGCTTCCATGATTAACTCTTGTAGTAATGTTCTATTGCTTCCATGATTAACTCTAGACATTGAACAGTAGTAGGGAAACTAGCAACCTAGACTACTTCACTTTGTTTAATCTTTCTTGCTAAATTTGTTCATTTATCTATGAAGATCCTCTTTCAAAACTCCTCCATGTTAACATGTCCCATATTGGTGGTGCCTATCATCGACCAATTAGAAGTGATCTTTGATTAGGGATTGATTCCTTTGAATTCATACTTCATTTTTGATCTATCAATATTTTCCATATAATTTGCAAGGATAACATGTAATTAGTAACATGGAGGTTTTAACTTTTCATATCATCAAATTCATCTCTTGCAAAATTATGCATATATATAAAATTATGATTTTTTAATTTTTTTTTATATGGCAGGTGTCCCTGCATCAACGTAGTAGCCCAACAACCCATACCTTGGGTACCTGGGGCGAGACTAGCCCCCTACGTGTGGATGCCATAGCCTACATATTGGCCAACCGGTCAACCGCAAGAGCGGGGCATTGAACCCAAAACCTATGGGGAGCAAACCCATGGTCGAAGCCAACTCCACTACTTGGATAGGCTATAAAAATATGAAAATATTACATCCAAAAAATATTATATATGCATATCATCATTTAAATTAGAAAGAAATACCAAAATAAATCAATGTATGATCATTTGCAGGTTTAGACCCCTTGCAAGTCTGAGGATCTTACAGGATCGGGAGCAATGTGGGTCTGTGAGTCTGGAGGATTTTGCAGGAAAAGAGGCCTCGAAAACCTGTAATGGTTTTTCCGCAAACAATTTTCTGCAAGAGTTCAGAGAGGTAGTTATGTTATGAGCTTTTAATATCATTGCCTTGCAGAGAAATGATCAAGCATGGATAAACAATATCTTGATCTTTTAGGTTTGAATGTGCGGGTGCTAGGTGTTGGGAAACCCGTGTTTGCATCTCTGTAGGCGAAGGTTTGCGAAGATGGAAAATATGGAAGTTAAAACTTTTGTGTGTTAAAATATGTTGCGGGCTGCCGACCTAGTGTGGGACCTTGCATGATGCACATTTTGACAACTTGTAAAACATTGGCAAACTGCGGAGATTATGGTGTTGCAATATTTAGTAGTTTGCGAGGATTGGTGAGCTACAGGATTTTGTGCACGGGTTTTGGACGATTGGGATTTCCGCAAGGGAATCCCCACAAAGAGTCTTTTAGCGGGTTCAAATAAAGGTTAATATTGGTTTGAATTATTTTGGCCAAGTGGGCACGAGAGCCGCAAAAGAGACCTCCACAATGGGGAACAAATTCATGAAATACTCAAAGTTATAAATACGAGTTTCGAAAACTTCAAAATACAATACCAAAACCCCCAAAGGCAAGGAATTCAAAAGTTTTGACAAACCTACCTCCAATTTAGAAAGAATAGTCATGAGGGAGCGGTGAAATCTCCATAGGCACACAAAAAGCGGGATCAATCCGAAACACTCAAATTGCTCACTCGAGAACTCAATTTGTAGAAGGTATAAAATGAAACTGATGGGAGCTATTTATACTCCCAAAGCAACCCGGTGCAATAAATGCATTGAGATGATAACGTATTATACATTGGAGGTTCCATAATTAGGCTTTTAACTACAATGTGAAAAGCCATGGTATGCATGAATCAATAGGATGTGGGAATGGAGTGGCACCACAATTTGCGGGAAAATGGGCTTCAAAGTTCCATAGTGAAATTTTTGTAGGATAATGGCCCTACGGAACCCCAACCTAATGTAGGAGTGAACACACTGCGGGCCTCCACAAGATGCAGGTTTGGAAAACTATGAGAATTGGGAGACTATGTGACTTAGTCGATTGTGGGACTTAAAACAAAGGAAGTTCAAAGGCTAGTTTCCATAGAACGAATCCCTACAAAGTGGAGATTCCCATAAATTAGAGATTCTTGCAAAAGAGAAATAATCACAAATTCTTAGAAGTTAGCCAAGGTTAACTCAAAATTCCAAAATTAACACAGACAAAGGAGCAAAGGCGGGGCCAAAAGAGAGACCAAAACCAAACGAAAGAAAGAAAACAAAAGAGGGGGGTCCTCGTTTTCAACAGGGAATGTGTGCAATTCACAACAGGTATCTCTAAAGCTTAATCCCCACTCCCTTTTAACATCCAACATCTTTGAATTCTAATCCCCACCCCCTGTAATGATTCACTATGTTATCTAGATCTAAAAGTTTCTCTCCCCCATCATCTCTCTTATGGAATTTATTAACTAGTATCCTAACAAACCATTCATCACTATCCCACTACTCTGCATATCTCAACATGCAAACATTCAAAACCCTTTTCATCTTGGCATCCTTATATCATATTTCTTAAGTCCTTAATTTCACATCTTCATAGAACATAATTATAGAATACCGAATGAAAATAAATATATCATCACAATTCCTAATTCCTTGACACTCTTACCATTGTAAACCTTTAGGTATGTATTTCTTGGGACTCTTGTCTTCAAGCATGCCTTTCTATAGAGTTGCATCATTCAAACAAATTATTTGAGCACATATCAACATGCCCTTAACTAAGGTTGTCATTAATGACAATAAGTTAAATGTGATAAATGGTGGGAAACTTTCAAATTACTATTAGAACATGTGGGCCCCATGCTAAGCCTACAATTCCTATATATTCTAAACAACTTCATTAGTGATAATATTTTAGCAATTTTGACAAACTTGAACCTTACTTAGAGAATTATTATTTGGTTATTAGATCTAAGGACACAAAAAATGATGTTCTTAGGATAAATGGATGAAATCCCATTTGTTTCCTAGAGTTTGGAGGATGAAAGCATTGCAAGTTTGTGTCATATGGAGGTTGTGTATAGACTTTACATTTGGAGGATTTCAACATTTTAGATATTTCAATGTTTTAGGTATTTTCACAATTATTGTCATCATTGTAATGTTTGTAATTTAAATAAATATTTTAGCAAATCTTTGTAATCAATTGAAGAAAAAATATTGTGTTGCTAGTTTTATGAATATAGATCTCCTCCAATAGTTTGGTAAATTATAGTTTATGTATGTAAATCTATTTTATCTATTGTGGGTATTTTAGAACTAAGAATTTCATTTGAATATTTGCATTGGATATTTCAGATCTAAGTATTTTGCATAAATATCAAGCTAAGGTTCATCACAAATTTAGCTAATTTGAAAATAAAATATGGAGAATGAGTATCATATTATTTGATGGTGATCCTATCATATTTGATGCATGCTAGCAGTAGTATTAGGATGTATCCATCAAGATTATATTTATCAATATTGAATAATGAAATGAGTGTAAAATAGATATCCATGACATGGGTATTAAATTACATAATAAGACACAAGCAAATGGATACATGATATGATCATGGCATTTGAAAATATTAAGCAATAATTATTGTTGTATTAGGTGGTTACATAACATGCTTTCAACTCAAAAAGATTCAAATTCAATGACACATTTGGGTATGACACAAAGGCATGTCACACTTATAAAGAAGCTTGACCAGCTGATCCAACTTTTTAAACTTGAATCACTAAAAGTGGCATTTATGTTTTGAATTTTGAAATGATGTAAACTAGTAAAATATGTATTTTTTAGTATATTTTATTTTATGTTACAAAAAATTGAAAAATTATTTTAAAACTAGTTTTAAAAATAAATTAACAAATAAATTTTAGTTCTTTGATAAAATCAGAAAAGATGAAGTTGCATGGGACGTCAAACTTTTTATAGTAAATTTTATTATTTTTCTTTAAAAAAATGTGTGTATTTATGAAAACTTGAGACTTTAGTGCATGGATATATTTTTTTCTAAAATTTTGATAAATTATATAATTTTAAATAAATATTAAAATGTGAATAAAAATAGTTGTTTCCAGCCGGACGTCCAACTTTCATAATAAATATTTATCTAAAATGGAAAAAAAAATATAGCATCTGGAAATAGATTCTTTTATCTAGTGCATCATAGTTTTTTCAAAAAAAATTAATAAGTTTTAGTATTTTCCCTTTGCATAGTAATCAACCTAATATTTTGTATTGATAACCTACTTCTAGTAAAA
>VDFB02281492.1:487211341-487382114 GCA_007258455.2 Sequoia sempervirens
TTTTGATTTATTTAAATTGAAAAATCTAAGTCAAAATGTCAAATCAACTAATTATCATCTAAGTTAATCAAATCATGATTAATACTAACTATAATCCCTCAAATCCTCTAGATTTTGCAACTTGTGCAAGTAAATCAATTTAATTGATTTATTAAATCTTCTATTTTCATTCAAAAGGGTATCAAGTTGGAATATTCTTCAAATTTGAATTCTCCCTCTCAAAAAGACTTGTCTATCCAACAAGGCATTAAAGGCCTCTTACATGTCCTTTTTCTTGAGCCAAGTGGCATTAACTCTTCTTTCTTCTCCCTCCAACATGTCACTTCTCCAATTTCAAATATCCACCTAATGGCATTATGTGCACATTCATCAAAATGTGCTCCACCTCTATCCACTAACATGTTGACAAGTGGCATTTGGCCATTGGTTGATTTTTTATCCCGCATTCATCCTTTTTTTCTCATTCTTCCATCATTATCTTCTATAAATAGAAGGCTCTTTTACTAATTTGGGAGCTACAACTTTATGCAACATCATTATCTTCATGTTTTGAGCAATTTCATCCATTCACATCCAAGTTTCATAGTTTTCATCAATTTCATAGCTAGGTTATGGAAAAATTTATCAAGGAACACCATTTATCATCTTCAAGCTTGCAAGGAATTGGGAAAGGGCTATTTTCCACATCAAAATAGCACCATTTCCCCCATGGGATTGAGGGTTTGAGCATTTTTATAAGATTTATTTTGCTTTCATTTGTGTTCTTTACTTTATTTCTTGTTCTTCATCTTTCAAATGAATCTTATGGGGAATGATGGTTTTGATTTGCATAATTGACTAATATTGTGTTTGTTGTTTATGTTTGTACAGGTCTAGATCCACCATTCATAGGTCTAGTGAATGTTCCTTCGTTATCGAAGTCTAGATATTATGTTTCTTTTATTGATGATTATTTGAGAATGGCATTTTTGTATTTTCTAAAAAGTAAATCAAAAGTGTTCAGACATTTTAAAGAGTTTAAAAACTTGGTCAAAAATCAGTCTGGAAGGAAAATTAAATGCTTGAGGATGGACAATAGCAGTAGTTTTGTTTTGCAAATTTCAAAAGGTACTGCAAAGACCATGGGATTAAAATACATAAAACTATGCCTTATACTCCACAACAGAATGGAGTTTTTTAAAGGTTAAACAAAATGTTAATGGAGAGAGCGAGAAGTATGTTGAGAAGTGTTGGTTTGGAGTGGAATTTTTGGGTTGAGGCTATGGCTACAACATGTTACTTGATAAATCATTCACCTTGTTTGGCTCTTGTTGAAAAAATAGCTTTGGAAGCATGGTCTAGTAAGAAGCCCTCTCTAAGACATATTTGTGTCCTTGTGTATGAGGCATATGCATATGTGTCGAATAAGAGAAGATCAAAGTTGGAGAACAAGGCTATCAAATGTATCTTCATTGGCGATGGTGTTGGTGTGAAAGGATACAAGCTTTGGAATCATGTTACTTAGAAGGTCTTGTACAACAAAAGTGTAATCTTTCTTGAGCTAAAGCCTTCAGTAGCTAATATGCAGTCAAAGACAGAAGAAAGAGAAAAGAATAATGATGTAGTTAAAATTCCTCGAACTCTAGATAAAGAGAAACTACAAAGTGTACCTGAAACTAAGGAGAGTTCTAGCAGCTCTAAGAGTTATGAAGAAGAAGAACCACAACCTTAGTCTCAACTGTGAGGAGGTCTACATGTGAAAAGCGTCAACCTAATAGGTATGGATTTTCTATGTTGGATTCAAACGGTGCCTATGCTTTGATTACTAACACTGATGAGCCTAGGACTGTGAAAGAGGCAATTAATATGTCTGATTCAAATTCCTAGTTGGAAGCCATGAATGAGGAAATGACAACATTGAAAAAGAATGAAACATAGGATTTGGTATCCCTTCCTAAAGGTCGAAAGCCCGTTGGTTGCAAATGGGTATTCAAAAAGAAAATTGGTCTGGATGGCAGTGTGGAGAATTATAAACTAGGTTGGTCGCGAAAGGTTATTCCCAGGTGGAGGGAATTGATTATGGAGAAATTTTTTCTCCTGTAGCTAAGCTGACATCTATCAAATTTCTTTTGTCACTTGCAACAACATATGACTTAGAGATCGAGAAGATGGATATGGAGACAACATTTCTCCATGGAGAGCTAAAAGAAGAAATTTATATTTCCCAGCCTGATCACTTCATTGAAAAAGGTAAAGAAAGTCTGGTTTGCAAGTTAAAGAAATCTTTGTATGGTTTGAAGCAATCGCCCAAAATGTGGTACAAAAAGTTGACACCTCTGTGTTGTCATTAGGATTTGTGAGATAAAAATATGATCATTGTGTGTATTACAAAATTGAAAATGATTGAGTTCTTATTATTGTGTTGTATGTTGATGACATGTTCATAGGAAATAGTAAGACTATGATTTTTGATCTAAAATCTCATTTTTCAGCAAAGTTTGAAATGAAAGATCTAGGTGCAGCAAGGTATATTCTGGGGATGGAAATAAAGAGGGATAGAGGAAGTAGAAAGCTTTGGCTCAGCTAGAGTAAGTATATCAACATTGTCCTAGAGAGATTCGGTATGACTGATTACAAGCAACTAGTTGTTCCAGTGTTGCAGGGAACGAAACTATCTATTGAAGATTATCCAAAATATCCTACCAAGATGGAGGACATGACTAGAGTGACTTATGCAAGTGTTGTTGGAATTTTAATGTATGCAGTGGTCTATACAAGGCTAGACATTTCCCAAGCAATAGTACTTAGTCGGTTTATGGCTAATCCAGGAAGACCGCATTGGGATGTTGTGAAGAGATTTTTTAGATACTTGAAGGGAACTTCAGAATATGCTTTGTGTTATCATGGCAACTTGGTTGGATCACAGAGATCTCTTAGCATTCATGGGTATGTGGATTCTAATTGGGTAGGGGACATTGACAGCAGAAGATCCACCAATGGATACATCTTCATGTTATTTGGTAGTGCAATGAGTTGGATGAGCAAGTGGCAACCTGTAGTCACTTTATCTACTACTGAGGTAGAGTATATGGCAGCAACACACACTTGCAAAGAAGTTGTTTGGCTTAGATGTTTGTGTTGAGATATTGATTTTAATGCAGGGAAGATTACAATCTACTGTGACAGTCAAAGTGCTATTTTTTTGGCGAAAAACCCCACTTTCCATGCCAGGATGAAGCACATTGATGTTCAGTATCATTTTGTTCATGATATGGTGGATGATGGAAATGTTAATCTGGAAAAAGTGGATACTCTAGAGAATGTCATTGATGCATTGACAAAGCCTGTGATCATAGATAAGTATAGGTGGTGTGCCAGCTTGATGGGCCTTGGGGCCTATGAATTTCAATAGCTTCAAGTTTAGAGGAAGCCAGTAAGTCTTCGTCAAGTGGGAGCTTGTTGGAAAATATGTCTCAACTTGTTGGCTTGAACCTCTTAAAGACTTGGTGTTTTTCCCTTTGTTGGCCTTCATTGGCAAACTATTTCTGAAATCCAGAACCTTGGAACCGATGTCACGGGGTTTGTGGGTTTCACAACCTCCTGACATAGTGATCTCCTTGTTGTCATGGGTTTTAGGGATTTCCTAACCTCCGACTGAAGGTTCTGAAGTTCGGGTTTCTCCCAAATTGGTGATCCCTTTTTTTGTTGTCAGTGGGAGTTCTACTTATGTCTCTTCAACATTCTGATGGAGTGCGGTGGAGACATGTCAGCATGAGTCAAGCTTGTCGGCGGGACTTTTGAGAGTGTCTCTTCGACATTCCCTTCTGCTCGCTACATCGGTACTTTAGTGGACCGTGCATTGAGGTGACCTATGGTGTCAACGAGATACTCATGTATCTTCAACAAGGCATGTCTCATTGATATTGTGGTGGTAACGATGTCGATGTGACAAGGTGGTGTTAGTGTGAGATCCTCCAATGTCTCTTAGAATTCCAGTGATATCTCGCTAGAGCTTATCGATGTGACATGGGGTTGTTGAGAGAGATCTCCCAAAGTCTTGTGACATTCGATGGATGAGACCCGAATGGTACGATAGTCAGAAGTGGTGGATGAGTGTTGTGTCAACATGTGGCATGAATTCATTCGTTGATTCTACATCACTGTTGTGAATCAACAATCATTGGACTAAAAACTATATTTCTGATAGTGATATATTTGCATTAAATGTATGATTTGAGTCAGGGGTTGATAGAGAGAAAACATGGTAACATTCTCTGCAACTGAATTCATTGTTGGGAGGCTTGATTCATGTTGGATGGCAATGTGTGTGGCCTGAGACAAAGGAATCCTATCGGTGAATTAAATGGCGTACAACTCAATGAAGAGGGTGGTTGTTGCAGTTCTACATTGTATGCTTTCACGAGCATTGTAATAGGAGGAGAATGACTCTAATCTATGAGTGAGGTCAACCAAGGGATTGTATTGTTGTTGTGAGTTAACATCTGAGAGTGATGTCTATAACTTTGTATGTAATATATTTACTGTAATACAAAGTAACTTTACTTGGTGTGTGGATTTTTCTCCTGTAAGGGTTTTCCCACATAAAACTAGTGTTATCTCTGTGTATGATGAATTTGTCTATTCTTTTGTTTTGTGTATGTGCATCTCAAATGAATGTAACTTGTAAAATGAATGTTTTTTCTACACTTCTCTCCTAAGGATTTTGCATTAGGAAGGTGTTTTCGTACCTCTACTTTCCTTACATGATTGATGTGATGGGGAGGGTTGACCCACTTAACCATGGATTAAGTGTGTGCAACCACTTAAAGATAGATTAGGTGGGATTAGAATTAGAATTAGTGCAAGTTGGGGAGTTTGAGGATGTGACATGTGAGAGTGATATATTTATTTAATTTATGGGATAGAAGGGGTGAGGTAGGAGAGATGTAGATAAATAATTAAATTAAATTGTTTATCTTAGGATAGGACTTAGGAAAATAGAGAATATTATTTAATTAATATAAATTATAGGGAATTAGGTGAGATAATAAGGAAAAATTGACCAAATATGGTCAATTTTAGGTGTCTACATTTTTCCCCTCTTTGAGATGGTGTTGTGTAATAACATCATTTAAAAGAAGATTAAAACATAGAACCAAGAAGAATATGGTTAGATTAGGGAAGATTCCCTAATTATTCAAAGGAGTGACTAGGAAGAAAGATGATGGGGGTGAATATGAGGATTAGGATTGAGGATTCCCCCTCAAGACGATATGAGAGTTCAAGAGAACATAGGTGTTCTCTCAAAATGGATGAGAGGATGCAAGGATAAATGAGGAAGATGATGCAAGATGATGGATAGAAGGAAAAGATGGGAAGAGGAAGAGATAATAGATAGGGGAGATGATAAATGATCAATCACAAAAGGATTCAAGGACAAATATGATGTTGCCTTGGTCATGTTGAAAAGAAAAGATTGATTGATGATGGATGGAGTGTTGCTGATGTGTGGGAACAATATATCTCAAAATGACACAAGGATAGGGAAGGATACATCCCAATGAATATGATTGGAGTGTTGTTGATGTAGGAAAGATATTATCCCAAAATAACACAAGGATTGGAAAGGATGCTTCTCGATGATAATGATGATGGGAGTGTTGTTGATGTGGAATGATATATCCCAAAATAACACAAGGATTAGGAAGGATACTATTGGACTCAAGGAACATTGAGAGGGGGGTGAATGTGGAAACCCTATTAGGGGAAAAACCATGATGGAGATTAATCCACAGTTAGTATGAAGAAAAATAATGCACATGCATTCAGGCACACTGCCTAGAGCTCACTGCTTAATAGAAGGAAGGCTCACTACCTTAAAAAATGTTTGGATTACAAAAAAAGGTTGAACTAAGAAGATAGAATCTACAAATGCCAAATTACAGTTCCAATGAAGCACATTGATCAGATTATGGACCTTCTGTCCAATTTTGCACTTCTACTCTGCTCTACCTAAATTCGCTTCACAAAAACCTCTTCTGCACAAGCAAAAATTCTCAACTGATCTTCTGATATTTTCTTATACATCTGCTATGCTATTCGCTCACATTTACACACTTCTACACATTCATCCTTATACACACATACAAAATGAATTACTCGAACTTAAATATATATATGCTACAAAGATTTAAGTACATCAAATCGGCTTGTAGCAAGACAAAAATGTTTTCCAATTGTCGGATCTATTCACATTTGATATATGAGGCACATCCACCAAAGTTGGCTAAGACATAGCTGGGACCCAAAACAAAATTTCTCAAGCATAGAAAAAATTAAACATTTATTCCTGATACATTCGTCACACACCACATGCACTGAGTCGGCCAACATGAACAAATAAATAGAAAAAACATTTATTGGATCTCATAACTCATACACCGATTAATGTGACACCACAAAACTTGACAACAAGATAGTATAGATGCTTAATAGACCTCCCTAATATCCACAACACAAAATGATAGTATGGTGAAGATACAGATCAACATACTAGCCAAATACCCTGTTCTTCATTCTTCCTTCTGGTAATGCATTGTTCTTCACTTTTCCCGCCGGTATGAACAAATTTTGATCTGCAAACCAGAATAATGACTTCATTTGCCATCAATGACAACACTATATGCCATATTCCAATAATCTCCCCCTTTGGCATTGATGGCAACACGTAGTGAAAAATGACTAAGTGTCGAAACTAGAGATATGCTGCCAAAACTCAAAATTTCAAAACACAACTTTCTTTCAAAACACTTCTCCCCCTTTGAATTTCAAGGCATTTTTCACTACACTCTCTCCCCCTTTGACATCAATGAAAAACATATTTTTCATTTCTCTCTCTCCCTTTTTCAAAAATTCAAAATTTGATCAAAATTTGAAGAAGTGCAACTACTACTTGGTTCAGAAAATTATCTTGTACTTCTCTTTCATTTCTGAAAGAAACTTCTTCCATGCTTCTACTGCAATCCGAATAATTAAGATCAGGCTATTGTTTTTTGATGTTTGATTGATGATCTAGATTAGAGATTCCAGAATTGTAATCACTTCTTCTAACTTTTCTCCTTTCCTCAGAACCTCAATTAGTTTCTCCAGCCTACATTCAGTTAAATCCTTCACTTTTCAAAAAGTGTCCACAAGGTTGTTTTTGTTGAATTGAACTTTTGCATGCTCAGACTGCAACTCTTGAATCCTTTTCTTGACTCCACCATCCTTATCCTGAAGCATGTTGTAATCCTAGCCAAATTTGATTAACTCAGCTTCAATCTGCTCTAGCTTTTCCTTGTACTTCCCAACGACATGAGGCCAACGAAGAAAATAGTTGTAAATGTTATTTGTTGAATTTATGTATTGCCTTAACACATTCATTTTCCTTTTCAACTTAGTAAGAGATATTCTAAACTGCTCCTTCAAATGTAGAATTATTTCTTCCTCTTTCTTATCCTAAGACTCAAAGGCCATAGCCTCCCTGATACATTCAATCATCTCTTTAGGTAACACATTCTACAAACTTTCCAATTCAATGTTACTGTGCTCAAAATAATTGCCTAGAGTGCTCTCAATTAGGTCCTTCTCATATGAGGGACTATCTAATCACATGTTAGCAATCTTCTGCATCCCATCTTTCTCCTGAACAAGCTCTAGTATCTTTGTTTTAAATAAAGCACCTTCTTCTTCGATTCCTTCTGCTATTATCACATTCGGTCAATTGATTTTGGTTCATCCTTGGAGTGTACTCATCGAGAGTCTTCATCTAGTATATCCACAATTACTTGTTATTTACCTTTTCCTTCAAATTTTGGAGACTTGTGTGTCGAAGGAGTGACATCAGCAAACTCTAGTGCTCTTTTATGCTTCTTCTCCATCTCACCGGAAGATGATCCAATTTCAAGTGCTTTTAATGGAATGGAGATGCTAATTTTGTAGGATTTGAGAAATACAAATCCACAGAACCCAAAGAACTGCATGCAAGAAACCTGTCACAAGAAAGAGAGAGAACGAAGACGAGGGTTTTGGCTCTGACAAAGTGCAAGATCTATTATCAGAGAAAAAAATGAATCAAGAATTAATTACAATACAAGAGATCAATCCTTAAAAAGGAGATCAACACCGAAAAGGAAAACCTAACCCTAAGGTGAGAGCATTTAATAATTAAATATTAATTATTAAATGACTAATATATGCATAAAGTGAAATCTTAAGAGGAGAGTAAAATTAATTAATTATTTTACTCTAACACCCCCCCTTAAGATGAGCTACAATGCAGCTACAAACAATGCAGAAGAAAGCAAAGGAACTACAATGCAACAGAGGGTCCCGACAACATGGCCTGATCAGGTACCCGAATACAAGAAAATCTCTATAAAGCGGAGTAAAGGAGAAAACCCAGTGGGAAAAAACTCCTCTCCAAAAAGAGATAAAGAAACATGCAGAAAAAAACATGAAGGAAGGAAGGCCTCACAAAGACCCCCCAAGGACTGCTTCTATCATGCAAGTACAAAATATGTTCCCCCATAGGAGAGAGAAGAGGCTCCAAAACCCCCCCAGAATGAGAGAACCCCTGTGCCAATGATCAAAACAATGCGTCTCCTCGGAGGAAGAAACAGATCCAACGGTCGAGGAGGAGGAAATCCCTGAATGTGAGGTGAAAATGGAAATCCTGGATGATGCTCACTAAAGAATGGAACTGCAGTATGAGTGTCTGAATAACAAGATGGTGAATCAAACAACTCAAGATGATCCTGAAATGGAATCTCCAATGAAGATGGGATAACAGGTGTTCTGAAACTGTCATCTGTGAGGAAAGGAATTTCCTCTGATATGGCCTCAACAACTACACTTGATGGCTCGATGAGAGGAGCAACAATGTTAGTCATAGCTGAAGAGGAATCCTGTTGAATAGATGTGATCTCAACAGGAGGTAGAGGTGTAGAAGTCTCAACACTAGTCTCATGAATAGATGGAAGAACACATAAGTTCAAGTGACCAAACTTCACCTCAGATACTGCATGCTCTCTTGTAGAAAGAGAGGAAAACTCAGACAATGGAGATGGTGGACCAAAGTGTGTGAATGCATACAATCGGGAAGAGTGATCAACTGTCCCTGTTGCAACAATGTTGCCAGTCTGAATGTCTCTGATGTGCACTGAATCAGGTGTAAACTCAACTATCTTCCCTGTCCCACTGTGAGCAATCTGATAGATGGAGAGAAGGTTAGTGGACAAAGATGGAACACATAGTACATCATTGAATGTACCATCATCAATGTTGATAGAACCTTTCCCACATACACTCATATAAGTGTTATTACCCATCAATATGTGTGGTGAGGATGTAGCCTCGAAGGATGAGAACATGTCCTGAGAAGATGCCATATGGTGTGAAGCACCTGAATCCAATAGCCATCTAGATGAATGTGAACTAGAGGTTGCACATAATGCATGACCCTTATGTGGGGCCTGTCCATCTAACTGGAATGAAGATGAAGAAGAAGACTCGCCTGATGTAGATGAAGAAGAGTGATGAATATTGTTCCTCTCAAGAAGAGCTGTCAAATCTGAAACCTGTTTGGCATATCCATCTATCTTCTTCTCATAACACTTGGACTCAGAATGTCCTGGCTTATTACAATAAGCACACTTAGGTCTATCTTTCTTCGATGATTCCCCCTTAGGAGAAGGTGAATCAGAGATGTGCTGTGAACTAGAATCCTTCCAATGCTCTGTGGTCTTTGGTTTATGATTTTGTTTTCCCGTGGAGGACTGGGCTACCAACGCTTGGTTCTGTGAACCTGAAAGTGAATCCAACTGCTTGAGCTTAGCTTGCTCACGAGTCAAACGATCACAAAAGACCTCAAAAGTAGGCATGACATGGCGAGCACCCAAGGCATCCATGGTAGAATAAAAGGTCGAAGAGAAGATCTGAAATGGACCCCGAAGCTTGGAGAGAATCAGGAAAATGCACTCTGTATCAGTTTTAGTCTTACCACAACCCTGCAAGATAGATCTTTGCTGTTTGAATTTCATCAGAAAATCCTCAATAGAGGGAAACGAATCAGGTACCAAAGAAGTTAACTCTGCCTCAAGCTGCAAAGCTCTGAACTCGTTGACTGTACCAAAAAGACCATCAAACTTGGTCCAAATGGCTCGAGGAGTGAGACAACCCTCAAGATGAAACAGGAGACTGTCGGAAATGTGTAAAGCCATCAATCCCATAGCTTGATCCATATTGTTCCTGTGCTGCATAACCTCAAAGGCACGTGTCAACTGAGGCTGAACCTCATCCAAACAGGACCATAACCCTCGAGACTGGAGAAGAGTCATCATGCGACCCTTCCAAGTGTGGTAATTATGCGGTGTAAGAGGTTCAATAGGTCTGTCTGCCATCCTGTGAACTGTGTCTCAACTGCTCTGAATTTTTTTATTATTATTAAGTGGTCTTTCAGAACTAGACAGAAGATGCAGAAGGGGTTTGTTTGTTTTGAGAGTTTTGGTGTTCAGGTTTTTTGATGAAAATTACAGAAAGCAAGAAAAAAACACCCCCCACAATACGAAAACCCAAACCTCAGTACACTTTTTAAAGCTGAAAAGCTTGAGAAAGCAAAAAATGCTTCAGACAAAATTATGTGTACCTGGTAAATTTACTGATGAAACAGGTTGCAGATCTGGAAAGAGCACAAAACCACCTTTCCGACGCCTATTCGCTTTCAAAAAACGGAGCAAAAACGAGCAAGTTATGCCCCTCGGAGTGCAAAAAGGCTCATTGGACTTTGACTGCGAAAAAATGCAATCAAACTGAAAAGATCTGGAAAAATTCCTGTACCATTAGAACGGGCTCGGAGCCAGCTTTCCAACGCCTGTTTGTTTTTGAAAAACGGAGCTCGGACGCCCGATTTATCCCCGATTTACTGAAAGAGGTTAAAAAAAATTTCAAACAGGGGCCTGGTGGCGCCCTGGTGGCGAGCTTGTGGTGGGCCGAACTCGGTGACTCTCTGGCCCATGTGGCCAGTGGTAGCCAGTTAGCCATTGTGATCTGCCGTATTAACGTGGTCGCCCGGCTGGGGGCGATGGCCAGTGAATTCTGGCCGTAGCGAGGTAGCCTTACGGTGAAGCCCGTGGCTACTTGCTGAGCAGTAAAATGTTTCTAAAAGCTGCGTTTTTAAATTTTTGATTTTTTAATTTTAAGCCTCGATCCACCGTGCCACAGGCGTCACGGCCTTGGGGCAAAAAAATTTTGCCTTCTGGAGCAACTGTGTCCGAATCGGACTTATTTTATATGAAAATAGGGGTTTTTGGGTGCTGCGAGCTCAACGGTGAGGTCCGTTTGGGCTCAAAGTGCACCAAAAAAAAGTACCCCCTATTCCAAAATAAAACACAGAAGACAAACGCAGATCTGAAGCTTCCAAAACCTGGATCTCAAAACTTTCAAAAGACTGAACAGGCTGCAGCAGATCTGGCTCTGATACCATGTAGGATTTGAGAAATACAAATCCACAGAACCCAAATAACCTGCATGCAAGAAACCTGTCACAGAGAAAGAGAGAGAACGAAGACGAGGGTTTTGGCTCTGACAAAGTGCAAGATCTATTATCAGAGAAAAAAATGAATCAAGAATTAATTACAATACAAGAGATCAATCCTTAAAAAGGAGATCAACACCGAAAAGGAAAACCTAACCCTAAAGGAGAGCATTTAATAATTAAATATTAATTATTAAATGACTAATATATGCATAAAGTGAAATCTTAAGAGGAGAGTAAAATTAATTAATTATTTTACTCTAACACATTTTGGGTAATGAAACTTATTGGAATTCCCCTATAGAGTATTATCAAATTGGGTACTTTGGAAAATTAGAGTTAACCACTATCCTAAATATATTTAGATTGTGTATGTTAACTTTCACACTATGTTCATTTCAATTAGCTAATGTAGATTCGTTTTCAAGTAAAGGAAAAATACTAAAGTTGGGAATCAAATTGACACTATAAATAAATGAACTAGAAATTGTAGAGAAAGAGGATAGGTGTAGAAAGCATATTTGGTTTTCATTATTTGATGCAAATCAAAAGGTGGTAGATGAATGGAAGAGCAATTGAGAAGTATATTAGAGGTGTGTAGAGATCTTAGAAGTTGCGTCAAGTGAAGATGACCTAATAGACACGCTCATGACTAAGGTGCACAATAGTGATCTTTGGGGGCACTCATGACCTCCAACACATGATTGTGTCCTTTGCTCATGTACCTCTACAACTTGAATGATTGTTTGCCAAAAAATTCCCTTCTAGTGGTGCTTGTAAATTCCTAAAATGCATTCTTAGAACTAAAGAATTATTTTTCCCAAACTAGGCAAAAGAAGAAAACGGATGCTAGGGTTCGAAGTGTTGGCAGATGGTCAGTGATCCCCTCAGGATTCGCGACATGGTTTAACTGCCTCCCGTGGATCCATTAACTTTGGTGGTTGTATTAGGCATTAATAGGTCGACCTTTTGGTGCAACGACAACTGTGGGGCCAACAATTGGTATCAAAGCCAAAGGTTATGGGTTCAAATCCCCTCAGGTAACGTTGAGGGGGAGATTGTTGGCAGATGGTCAGCACTCCCCTCGGGATTCGTGATATGGTTTAACCGCCTCTTGTGGATCCATTAACTCTAGCAGTTGTATCAGGCACTAATAGGTTGTCCTTTTGGCACAACAACAATTGCGTGGTCAACATGAAGCTTACCTTCATTAGGCCCCTAGCTGGCATCTGTCAACCTAAGGTTTAGGTGTGTGTGGAATCCTAAGGTTTAGGTGTAAACATGGTGTGTGCTAATAGATATGGGCAACATAGAGTTTGCTAGGTGAGAGTGTGTAGTGCAAGTGTTATGGGGGAGTAAGGATGATAGAAGCTCAAAGGTGTGTCAATGGGAGGAGGTATATGGGGATAATAATGAAGATTCTTGGCTAGGATGAGATGCTAAATTTTATTTATGGAGTAAGGTATGCAAGAAGACAAGAGTGCTAAGAGTATCAAGAGTGTGTCAAGAGAGCTAAGAGGAGGGCTAATGAGTGCTTTTAAAAGATTAATTAGCAAGATGATTGTTATTGAAACTTAGTATGACAAGAATTAGAGTTTGAGTGGGAGAGAGATTCAAGTTTTCAAAGGGCACTAACACAAGGGTGCTGATTTTCAAATAGGCACAAAGTTGTATAAAGTGTTTGGAATAGGTCTTTATCAGAAGATTGGACTTGGCTAGTGGTTTGGCACTTATGAGGGTTTTAAGGCTTACATCAAATATGTGCCATGAGAGCTACTTTTAGTTTGTGGTATCTATTTTGGCCAACATTTATGATAACATTTTGAGCATTTGCTTCATAGATAGCTTATAACAAATACTACTCATGAGGATTTCTAGGAAAAATAAATGTAAGAGGAAAAAGTGTGTATGCATTTTCACCTCTAGATTTTCTCCCACTTCAATTGTCTTGCAAACTAGGTGAATCAAGCATTCTAAAGTAAATAAATAACACATTTAAAATATTTGATATAATCATACGAAAATAAAGAGTCATGTTGTTGTCTTCTCTTAGCCTTTTGCTCAAGTATATGCTTGCTATTTTCTCTTTGCCTTTTGCCCAAGTATCCCCTCCAAACATACAACATGGAATGCACACACAACTATAATTTTTTTAAAGAAGAAATATGTAGAAAAAATAATCACACAACGATTTATCATCTACTTTTTGCTAAATCTAGTAATAAAAAGAATGAGGGGTCCTTGGAGAATCATTTGGATGGAAATGGTGTGAGGAGATAAGGATGGTTGTGAAGGAGTCACCTAGATGTAAAATTGATTGTGAATGAGCCACCTTGGCATGCAATTAGCTATGGAGTGTTGGCAATATGTGTTGTTATTGATGTCAACTCAAGATGTGTTGTCATTGATGCCAAATGTGTATGCTAAATTTTGTATATGCTCCAGAGCTAGTGCAAGTGCAGAGACATCTGTTGATATTGTCAACAATGCAATTATATGAATGGATGATGATTTGTTTGTTGTCTATGTGTGATGCAGATGTTGGTACACCTATTCTAATATGTTTCATGCATTTGTACATTAATATTATTCTTTTTTGGTGCACCACACATGGAGATATGTTCACACATGGAGATATGTTGAGGCATTCACAGTGTACACTCTAATACAAAGTCATGGTATTTTGGTCTGCATCACTCTACAGTGCAAGCTTTTGTCTTGTTGTTTAGAAGATAAGATGGTTGAGATGTGAAGGTGTTAAATCCAAGCATTCAAGTCATTACACCTTCCACAACAAAAGTTACAAGTGATAGAGTTTCGGTCTGTGCTTTAGCATACTTAAGTGTTGATGAAGGTGTGTTGGAATGCTTCACATTCCTATGAAAGTGAAGTGATTTCCTTGTGGTTTGGAAGACATGATTAGTAATGTTTATTGCATACTACTTTGTAGTATCTATTTTTTTGGTGGTCTGCAAGATTAGTTTTCAAATGACAGTTTGCTACAGTTTGTCCATAATGCTTTGTTCTGGTATATTCAATGAGTTTCTTCAAGTGTGCCAACATATGATGATCAAACACTTCAGGAAAAGGTTGAAGAAATATTGTGCATGAACTACAATGCTTTCATCTTGGTCCGTGTGGTGCTTTTGGTCTCTTGCCATTGGTGTAAAGTTGAACACTAACAGTTTTCGTAGTGTTGTCATTGCTTGGGCTGATAGGCTTGGTTCCTTCATCTACTGTTGATCATGATTAGTCATTTTTCTTTTGGAGGATATGTTGTGATACATTTGGGCCCTAATATGTCGTGTGTTGATCCACAACTATTTTTCCTTTGATATTGTATATGTTTGGAGCCGACCTATGTGATAACATATGTTTCATCTAAAAGGTCATCTTGGAGCCAAGCTAATTGGAGTTTTGTGTTGTTGTGGAAGGTATTTATAGAAGATCACAATCATTTGTGGTGGTATTGATGGATAATGAATTGAGACTATGTAGTATGTTGAAGATGAAGTGTGCAAAATTAGTGTGAAGGATTAATTATACCAAAAAGGGATTGCAACATCAACATATGTTGGATGCTTCTTTATAGCAGTTCATATTCATATTTTTAATTATAATTTTCATGTATCATGCTCTAAGATAGTGAGTCTCATTAGGTCCTTGTATCTTTCCCTAAGGGTGTACACCTTAGTCTGCAAGTCCTTAGGTAGTGAGCCTTAAACAAATGTGTAAATTTTGTAAGTAGTGAGCTTCATATATTATGAGTTAACTCTCACCGTGGTGTTTCTCTCATTGGGTTTTTCACATGAAAATCTTGGTGTTCTTGTGTAGTATAGGTTTTCATTTTTTCTCTTCTTTCAGGTTGTGTGATGAGATGTTTAATATGTGATTAGGAATGGTTAAGTTTTAATAAATGATTCACCCACCCCTCTTAGCAATACAATATGGTCAACATGAAGTAGCCCCCTAGACATAGAATTGGCTATGAAGGAACCACCTAGATAAAAGTGCCATGGTTGTAATGGATTCACTTGCAAAATGTTATAGACATGGCCATTGTGATCAAGGAAGTAAAGAATAATGTATGCAACCCCCTTAAATTGATTGGCTATAGAGAGGCAATCAATTTGAGGAAGTATAATAGGATAAGAGGAGAGAGAATGTAGGTTTTTCCAAGGTGTAATGTATGATATAGAATGGTAAGATTATTAAGCAAAGAGGAGGGATTGACGCCCAAAAGTGTAAGGTTGTTGCTGTAGTAAGGGAAAAGAGAAATTATATGTGAAATGGTTGACCAAGAATAGGAAAATATATAGTGATGAAGAGAGTAGGAAAATAAAAGTAGGTAAAGAAATAGTGAGCAAAAGTGTAGGGGAGCATGGATTGAGTAGATGCATTGTGAGTAGTGTATATCCACCCTCATGAAATTGCTCCCAATCGATTGCACCTACAAAGAAGGTAGGAGGCAATTGGAAAAGAGGAGCACAAAGGAAGATCAAGAAATTGATAATGAAATAACAAGATATGTGAATAATCAAACTTTTGATGGTAATTTAAGATAAAGAGGAGCAAAAGAGATAGATTAGGTAAAGAGAAGTTGCCAATGCATAGAGGAAGAGTAGGATAGAAGAAAAATAAATTAAAGACAAAGGGACATTTTATCTAAAATTTAAATTGTGAAAGATGTCATTTTAAATTTTTAAATTTAAATGAAATTGAAAGGTGAGTGGGAGGGGTAGAAAGTAAAAGTTATTTTGTTTTTACTTTCCACCTTTGAGAGTATAGCTTGAGAAGGAGAAAGAATGCCATAATGACATGATTATGTGGGAATGTAGGGAGATCAAATTCAATCCCAATGAGCCATAAATAATGTGTTGTTGGAGGTAAGAGAAATAAAATTTGTTTTAAATTCTTGATTTGAATAAATTAATTTTAGGAAAAAAAAATATTTTTGAGAGGTTTTATACATAGAGGGCATGCATGCAAATTGAACATCATGGCCACACTTGACCTACAAGTTGCAGTCACACCTAGTGAGGTGTGCTAGTGAATACTAGTGCACAAGAATAACTTGTGGTCATGCCCTAGGCTGTGACCCACACATAGAGGGGGAAAAAATTAAAGACATCGGATATTGAGAGGTTGAGGGGTGAATCAATATTTGCAAAAAATTAAACCGCTCTAGAACTTCAACTTTTTAGCACAATACTTCTTAACGAAATATAAACCCTTAAACATATTAGCAATAGAGAAATATATTGTAGTTTAAAACTTTAGCACTTTCAACAATCTTCATCAATGAAAAGATATACCAATTCTATCCTTAATCAAATTAGTAGCAAAAATAACAAAAACACACATCCACAAGATGACACCAGATTTACGTGGAAAACCCAATGAGTGAAAAACCATGGTGAGAGTTAACTCACAATATAAAGGCTCACTGCAGCAAAGGACATGCAAACTAAGGCACACTACCTTAGAGAAAGATACAAATGACTTGGAGAATTGAAGCACACACAACTCTAGGGGAAAGATACAAGGCCCTGATGAGATTCACAATTTTAGAGCAGGATACAAAAGTTTATAGAAAATTACAATATTTGTCAACAATTCACTCTACTAACTAAGGCATTAAGACACATCCAATCTTCCTTCTTCACACTTTAGCACTATTTCTATTGGATATTCAATACATTCCACACTCACACTTTTTCACACTTATTCACCCCTCAATCACCTTTGCATTTGAAATGTTTTTGCATTTATATCCACCACAACACTTCAAAACTTCAATTAGATCGACCAAGAGGAAGATAAATAATAAATTCAATCAAGTCAACCAAAAAAATATAATGTGGTCCTATCCAAAAAATAGAGAGGACAAAAAAAATCTTATTACATCTTCCAATGTGATCCCAAACAATTCACACATTGGCGCACATCAACCAAGTCAACAACATAGAAACATGCAAAGCATATAACCAGTCAGCCCAAAAAACATACTTCTAATTGAATTATCTCAAAGCGGTCCCCAACAAAATAAGTCAGGACCCAAATCCATCATAATACATCTTCAAAAACCTCCAAGCACATAGTGCAAGCAAGAGAACAAGCCTCTTCAGCGAAATATCCACAAATTACCCAAAAATCCAGCTCAACACAACACTCAACACCAAAGATATCAAACATTAATGTGTGAATCACATGGGGATGTTCCATGAACATCCAACACCACTTCTAGACACTTTTTTCATATTTTCATGCCACCAACAACCTCCACAAATCAAACATAAACAAAATACATCATCTAGGAAGCACAAAATACATAAAAAAAATATATAACATTAATAGATCAACTTGCAGATGACTTCAAAACATGTAATTGGAACTGAGACATCACACATACATTGAGAACACATTCACCAAGTGGTAGGAGCATAAACATCAATGCAGAGAAATACAGAGCATTTTCTAGACTAGTCCAAACAACCAACACTTCCAACCTTCTGCAATTCACAAAAGCCTCCTCAATAATATAGGCGACCTGAAAAGATAGGAGTGCAACATCCACAAAACAAAAACACTAAGTTCCAAATAGCAAGATCAAATCTTCAACAACAGAGGAATGCGATGCATTCTCCCAAATAGTCTTCAACACAACTTCTTGAACCAAAAACACTCAAACAACTTGTGGATGCTAGAGCTTTCTTTCAAGAACATATGCTTCATCTGGAACAATAGGAGAGAGCACAAAACATACTGTAGACCATCATCAACATATCTCCATCATCAACACTTCTAATCCTAATCTTAATATAACCTTATGAAACCAATTTTGTTGATAGCAACAATACTCAATAAATCTTTCATTATCATCAAACATGGCATCACATCCAATCATGAACTTCAACAACACACCATGATAGGCCAACCTGAATGTTGTCAATAATGACAACTAATGAAAAAACCTTCCACATGATTGATAGCCATGTCAACAATCTCACAAAGTGTTATCATCAAAGATAACCAATAATCTCCCCTACTTCTCAAGTACTTAAAACAATTACAACCAAAACAAATTCACCAAGTGTTGACATCAATGACAACTACCAACACAAACAATGATATGTTGGGGGGAATGTGTTGAATGATGTGATTAATTTTTCTTTTTTGATGACATTAACCATGAAGAACTATCCAAAATTTGTGTGTGCTTTTTCAGTGATGTACATGATTTGATGGGTACTAGAGAGAGGTTGCATAATGTGGTATTGCAAACATTATAAGGATTGGGAGTGGAGGATGATGATGAGTCTTAAATGAGTAAGGTTGTAGCATATGTTAGGGATTCTTGAGAAGGGTATAATATTTGTATGTTCATGCCACTAGTGGAGAGATGAGAGCTATATGTTGGCATCTTTGTGTTATCCTCATAAGATATTACAATCACTCTAGAGGGTGAAAGTGAGATTTTGTGGTTTCCAGTACAAGGTAAGTAGGAAAATTTCCTACAAGAGGTGTCAAGTGTGAGCTACACCACACCTATGCATAATCTATGGGTAGAGCAAGAGATAATGAGGAGGGTGTTTCATTAATAAATATTATGGTATGAGATGCACCATGAATGAGAAACGTGGTGATTATGTTTCTGGTAGTAGATGGGAAGGGGGAAATGATCGATCGAGTATGATTATACTGCATTGAGAGGATGGAAGAAGAGGTGATATATTCCTAGGGCCATTGCATGTTGGTTCAGTTGTATCATAACATGTACCATTTTTTATGTTGAAAGGATTCATGTATCATGTTAGGGAGCTTGATATAGACATGGGAATTTGAGCACATAGCACCGAAAAGACCTATTAACTTTCTAGTTGTGATTTCAAAGGGTATATCCCAAGCTTATGGGTAGGAGACAAAACATAGGGGCCACTGGAGGAGGGGTGCATTGGAGGATTATAGATGTGAGAGATAAAATAGATGCTATTATGATCACATGGAGACCATATAAGTAAATGCTAGGGTAGCTAGATGATGCAACATAGATGTGTTGTACGGGGACATGATGATATATAAGGCGGCATACGATATTAGTGGATAAGTTCTACTATTAGAGGGCCATGCAATAATTTGAAGTGGTGTAGATAATTCCATTAACATGCCTACTATAGAATCACAGTTGGTGTGCACCACAAAAGGGGGAGATATGGATGTTAGTATTCCATATATAGGAGGATACAAATGAGGACAAGATGGTATAAGAGAAGAGTGTGTATAATGATAATGGCATGAACGAGTGATGAAAATGGTAGGTCACATGGTAGCCAAGACCATGATTAACAATAGAGTAGGAAGGTGGACCAAAAATAGCTAGAGAGGGAGTACTAACAACAAAGAGATTAGTAGTTGAAATGGGAGGAGTGGAGTTTGATTTATAAATTATAAGGGATTTTACTTAACATCTCATCAACAACTAGTTTCTATCTAGTAGTCCATCTTAGACACCTCAAACATGGCTATCATTATGCAAACATTCTATAAAAATAATCCAACTTAGTTATAGTATTAAAACATAAGGAAACATTTACAAAAAGAAATATGTAGGAGATATCATGGAAATTATTCAGACAACACAAGTTACCTTAGAGAAAGCCTACGAAGGATTTTTCAACAAGAGTGAAAAATTACTCCTTAATCCACTATAACCTGGTTAATTACACATCGTAGTGACACAATGACAAAACAAGATCAACAACATGACAACTACACTTTAAAAGGCTATAATATTGTTTGAAACCTCTAAAACCTATTCCATATTCTTAAAAAATTGTAACTTGGACATATAATGAGTAAAACATGATATTTAACCCTTACGCAAATTTTAATATATTGCATTATCATCCTCCAATATCTCAAGGTGCAAAAATATGTTTTCCTATGTGATTTTGTGTTTACAATAGAGATGATTTCACTCATTTTCTTGTATGTGATTTTGTGTTTACTATGGTTGGGATGAATTCACCACTTGTGGAAATTATCACTTCATCAAATTATATAAATATATATTTTTTCTATTTGTTATGGCGTAAAATTGCACCTAGTGCAATTTTTCCTATAATATTACCTCACTTTAGCCTTATAAAGCTGACAATGCAAAAAATTCACCACCTTTCCTTGCCTTTTACACGTGTTGTCATTTTCCATCAGTGGGGGAATTTTTGTTGGGGACTCCTGCGTGTTGCGCGTACGTTTGATCATTGTGTTTGTGTCTTGACAGGATTCTCGAGTCAATAGATGTTGGAGGCATTACATTCTCTATCACCTTGTGAATTGTAACGCCCCTTGCGAACCTTGACTGCCCAAAAAAATACTCTTACCTCCTAAAAAATGATTTTGAGCTTCATTCTCTCTCTCTCTCTCTCAATTCTTTCACCATCTACCACTCCTATTCACTCAACCTTCACTCTTGTTCTTCTTATTCTGTGCTATACACCATTTTTTCTGATTCTATACCATTGTTTATTATAGGTTTCCAAGCTTCATACTATTGGCGTGATCATCTTGCTTTCTTCCTTCCTCTCTCAACTTCTCCAAGCATGTAGAAAGGAGGGTAACATATTTATTTACTTGCATTATCTTGTTTATAGAATGGCATCTAGTTTTTCTTTGCATTCTATAAGATGTCCCTATTTCCATTTCTTTATCATTTTCTCTATAATGTGGTCTATTGGCTTTTTGTGAAGGTGGAAACACCAAAACATGGGTTTGAATAAGGAAAACTCCAAAATGCAACTGTAACACTTTTTTGTTGTTGTGTGTGTAAGTACACTTGGTTCATGAGGAGCTTGCAGGAAGTTGGACCTTCTATAATTTCAGTTTCTTCTTTTTCTCTCTTTTCATTTTGTTATTAGGTAGTTTATATTTCAAGTTAAAGTATTCTTCTTGTTGTTTTCTTTCATTTCTTTCATTTCTTCTTTCACTGTTAAACTATTAGATTAAAACTCTTGAGTTGTTAACACACCCTATGAGTTTTAGTCTGTGAGCTCTATTCTTTGTCTGTACAAGACACCAACATGCGTTTGAGATGATAGCGTTCCATGATGTCATCCTACTCATGTGCTAGTGTACTCTAGTTGAGAGCCAATCAACTTATAGTTTGATATCTTTTTGGTTTGTTCACCCATTTCTCAAAAACCTACAATGAAAATAGAAAAAGTAGAGCTTAGCTTGCCCCTCCTTTTCAACTTATTTCCTTTCAGTTAATATTGAGGTAGTTGAAGGATTTTTTTTTCTATTGACTTTTCTTTGTCCTAGAGACACAAGAGTAGAAAATCCCCTCTACATTTTGGTGAACTCAATGTGAAATTTCTCCTTTTCATTTCTTTGTGTCATTTTTTTTCCCTTAGGTCTTGGCTATGTTATAGATTAGTGTGTTGTGAAGATTTTATGAGCTTTACAACCCAATCTACAACCTATAGATTCATTGTCAGAAGAAGTCTTTGAAATACAAGAATATAATCTAGGAAGGTCAGTTCTAGTCAAACTGGTCCCTCTTTTGAAGAATTGTTTTTAGGGTTGTCTACTAAATTTTTCAGCCCCTTAGGGGGGCTGCCACTCATGTTCCTACCCATGCTTCTCCTTCCACTTCTTTTGTGGAGGAAGATGCTACTCTTGAGGTTCGTGTGGAGCATCTCCTTTCCCTAGAAAAGAGGCTTGAAGAGTTTGAGTGATATTTGGTAAAATATAGTAGTCTTGCCCAAGTGGCTACCATTGTCAATAGATTGAGAACCATGTTGGAAAAGGATCAGAGAGGTATAGAGCTTCTTCGCGGTATCAAAGACATTATGGATACTCATTTCCTAGCCTATAAATCTAACTTGGGTATTACCAAAGATGTTGGCTCTAAGACCATTGTGAAACAACTTGAAGTGTTAGTGTATATGGCTGAGATAGGTTCTTCTATCAAGACTACCTCTGTTCCTGAGTAGACCCACACTATCAAAGTAAACAAGGTGCCTCTAGAATTCAGTTTTTCTACCCCTAATGTTTCTACTCTTGGTGGTAATAATATTGTCCCTACTAATCCTGGTGTAGAAGGCTATGTAGGTATGGGGGTTGGTGGCTCTGATGGTAGTTTCTCTGGTCCAATTTCATCTATTGATCCTGTCTTAAATGCTCTATTGCAAAACATGGGATGAATGCAAAACTAGATAGCGAACCTAACCATTTCTCTTCATCTCAACCTATGTTCCAACCTTTCTCTCACCATAGTCCCTCGTCTATCACCATCTTAAACTCTCCTATCCCTTAAGGGATGGAGATTCCTAAGTTTGAGAAGTATAGTGGTCTTGAAGACCCTTAGACATATGTGTCAACTTTCAATGTCATGTGCAATAAATTATTCCACCACGATGCTTTGATGGTGAAGCTTTTTCCACATTGTCTTAAAGATGCCACTCTAGATTGGTATTATTCTTTTCCGAATAACTCTATTTTCTCATTTTATTAGCTAGTGAATCAGTTCCTTAGACAATTCTAGGCTAATATTGGGCCAAATATGACATTCATTGATCTTGTCTAATGTAAGCAGGGAGAGCATGAAAAGGTTATTGATTTCATTTCTCTTTATCAAGATCCGTTTTCTTAGATTTCTTACCCCAAGTGTTTGATTTTGATGCCTAAAAGGTTTTCATTGGGAATTTGTAGTGGCCACTGCGAGAAAAGTTTGTCTTAATGAAATACCCTTCCTTCGCGCATCTGTGTATCATTGCATGAGTATGAATAGATAGTTTCTCATTTCAAGGATTCGTCCTTGCACTCTCATCTGGATAACTAATCAGTAGTGTCAATTTCTGGTGATTCAAGGAAGAACAAGGCCATCACAAACATTGTCTCTATTCCTAAAGGAAAAAGTATAGGACACAATATAACTTAATTTTTTTTTTTTTTGAATCCTATACCAATATTCTTCAAAAGCTATTAAAGGATAAAATTATAACATTATTAGAAATCTGACCTCTCTTCAAGATGTATCTGCAATGGTATGACACACAACAATTTTAATAGTTCCATTGAGTACACATACATGATACCGAGTGGTGTGTTCACCTGTGTCATGAGATTCAAGATCACATTAATGATGGGACTATTCATCTTGATGGAAGGAAAGAAAATTCTAACAAATTTGTAGCTAAGCCTAACAACCAACTATAGATTTACATAGATCCTTTACCTTCCCATTCAACTAACTTGGTTATGTAGTCTTCCACATCTTCTAATCTAGTCCCGTTTGAGTATGTGAACATGGTCTTGTTCACTCATGTGCCTCATGTAGATAATGTGAGTGCTATTCCTAATATAGCCTTTACCTCACATGATCTAACCTTAAACAAGGAGCCCTATTTGTTTTTTTTTTCCGCCCAAATTAATGGTAACATCATGACTAGTGTTATGGTTGATCCATCAAGCCAAGCGATCGTGATCACGAAGCAGGCCTTATTCATTAAAAATTTGTACAAGGAGATGTATGATGAGTTGTTGGCCACTATTTCTTCTCATGATGGGTTGTCTATTGCCCCTATGAGGTCTATTTCTTTGTTAGTTTTAGTTGGTCCTAAGTTTGTGGATGTTGCATTTTTCATGATTCTAAAATCAAGCTTATTCAAAGAAAGGCTGGGCATTTTTTGGATAGCCTCTATGAATGCAATTGCTTATGTTATCCAAAAATGTCTTTAGTATCCCCATGAGGGTGTTGTGAACATTATCCAAGACACTGGATATAGGTCATTGGTAGTATGTGGGGATGTCTCTCATGACCAATTTTGGCCCACCCTAGTTGTACCCCTCCCTCCCAAGGGAGATCTCTTGTATTGGGCTTATTGCAGGGATAAGATTGGGGACTTGACACTGAAGGGTGATTTTCCTCCATTGCCTTATGTTGTGTCTTTGAATGCTTGTTTGTGTGCGCAACAACATGCTTCGTCCTTCACCCCTCCAAAGGGGAAGGACACACTTTCTCTTGCCCTCAAGACTTCTTCTTCTAGTTCCTATATTTTATCTTCTATTCCCCCTACTTCTACTTCTCAACCTTGGTGTTGTCCTCCATTCTCACTCCTGCACCTACTGCAGGAAAGGGAAAGACACCTATGCTGCAAAATTTGAAGCCTCGAGTTTTCTAGCTTCTTGTTCTTCCCACGGTTCCTCGTATTGCCCTATATGGGAGGGGGGATTTTTTCACGGGGTTCCTCCTTGTAGCGCTCGGAAAATTAAGAGCATTTTCAATTGTTCAATTCTGTTTCAAAAGGGTTTTCAAGTAATTAATATCATTCATAAAAACTTCTAAAATGAGCTCAATAAAAGAGAATTTAAATTGCATTTCATGTATACAAATAACAACATTGTAATTTATCAAGATTATGGCAAAAGTACATTAATGAATTTTCATATATACATATTCATCTATACTCGGAAGAGATCAATAATTCCAATGAAACATCTTTTTCAATGCTACGTCATAAAACTTTAATTCTACATATCAATGTTACATTAGATTCTTTCATGCCATACTTCTATTTCAAAGTTTCAACAATGAATGTCAAATATAAATATACATACAATGGCGCTATACAAGCCATTTCCAGAATGTTACACAAGTTCATCAATAGCAAATAAAACTCTGAACCTCCAACCGCCGTGACACTATCGGTCTTCTTGCGAGCTGGGGCCAAGAGTGTGATTCAGGCGCCTTTTCTGCCCAACCACGAAGTACATGACTTCCCCAGGTTCCTTCCTAACTCGAAGGAATCCCTGGCCCTGCATAAAGGAGCCTAGCAACCTGACAAAATAAAACATGAGGGAACTCTCGATGCATGCCCGGTGCCTATATGCATTTCTAACATGAGAAAACATATTTCTTGCAACAGGAGGTGGCAGAGACTCAAATACATATACATTTCTAGGCTTTTAAACAAATCCATCTATTTCAATGGTACAAGTGCTTGGCCAAGCATAAAATAAAATAAGCAAATGGTAGTTTAGAAAAGGTAAAGCTACCGTCTCTGTGGATCCACCTTCAGCATCCTGTCCCAGAAGTTACCAAAAGTAATGTATAATAAAGTACAAAAGCAGAAAGTTGTGCATTTTCCATACATGGTTCATGCATTCAATTTATTCTAAAAGAATTTCAAATGAGAATTTCATAACATCTTTTTGAATTACATAAATGAGAAGAAAGATTGCAAGTTCAGTAGTAAGATTTCATTTACTCTTTTGTAAGTAATTCTATTTCTGATTTGGTAAAGGACTCTGTTTTTAATCCAAGCTTCTCTTTTGAAAATGTAAAAAGAAATGTATGTATGTCATGATTCTATCAGTGTACAAACTCAAGTAGAGTAATTAATTAACTCTTTTGTATGGAATAATGTTCATAGTTTTATGTGTATTCTTCTACTCTTCCAAATTCAAGCTAATTGAAAGCGTAATTCTCAACTTACTACAGGTTTCTGGTTATTAGTAATATACAGAAACAGGGCAACTCATTCGGAATAACAGAGGTTTGAAAGAAAAACTTGCATTCGAGTTTATAATGTATACTATTATTCAGGAATGTACAACTGTATGTGAGTATATGACAATGTGATCAAAAGGAATTTCAGTTTACATGTTTTCTCAGAAGTTCTTGCTTTTGTTCATATTTCCAGCTTCCAATTACTGAGATGTTTGTGTATTTTTGACAGAAATCATATCATATTCTGAAGATGGTTTCCCTGTTCAAACTTGCATTTATGTATATATGTATGAATATATATATATATATATATATTCATATACAGCTAAGTGTATTTATATATATTTGCTTTAAAGACAAAAATACTGATTTTTATAATTGTTCTCACGTTTTCAGGCTGTGCATACAGAATAAAAGTATTAAACAGGGTTTTATGCTGGTGTTGAGCACCCTAAATGGTGCAGGAAGCCCTTGCCTTCCCCATGGGGAGGGCGCAGGCTGTGAGGGGGCTCGTGCCCCTTCCACAGGCCGCGGCCTGTGGAGGGCGCGAGCCTCCCCACAGAGCCGTGCCCTTCCTGTGGGGAGGGCTGGGGAAAAATCCCTCCCCTTCTCCCTACAGTTAAACAATTTCACAACAAAAGAAAAGAAATGTTTTGCCCAGTATTATACTGCGTTCAAATTTATCTCAAAGGAATTTCGAATTTATTTCTGGTGAAAGTGTTTCTGATCATATGCATTTATATATATATATGTATATATGCGCGGGAATACAGATTCCTGTGCATATATATATATATGTATATATATGTTTATGTATGTTTCCAAATATAATTGAAAGCAATTTAATAATTTGCAGCTTTTGCAACAGAATGTAACCCTAATCTGGAAGAAAAGATTGGGTATTCTTTCTATAATGCAACAATGAGAAGTAAGCTATTATCCAGATTCAAAATAAAATTGGAAAAGATTTCTCAGATATCTGTAATCATTTCATAGAATGATGCATTTCATTTCTTCAATTTTCTTACTGTAATTTTAAACTGATTGAAAGCAAAGTATGGTAAAGAACTTGGCAATTTTCTCCAGTGTAGATGCCTAGTATTACCTTCTAGTTTTCCCTTCCAGAGCTCTGATCATTTTCGAATGAATGTTCTCTTTTCCCCCTTCAAGCTTTATTCCTCCTTCCGAGGATCATGCAGAATATTTCCAATTGACAGATAAATTTTACATGCAATTTCCAGAGGGTGCCACTTGCCAACATCATTGATGGTTTTAAGGAAAGATTTTCCAGAGCCCAAAGTTTTCTCGGGGCTGTTCCTTTCTCCTCATTTTGGACTAAGGTTTTTAAAAAAAACATATGCAAACAAAGATATCTCCACCTTTTAATATGCCAATCAAATGTTTCATCCATATTATATGCAAATATAATATTTTCATTTTTATTTTTAATTTCCTATTTTAAATCAGATTTTTCCTTTTTATTGCACAAAATAAATGGGATAAGCTAAATAAAAATAATCATACTCTTTTCACAACCTTTATGAATAATTAAACTATATTTTTAATTTTGCTATGTTATTATAGGTATATATTTTTTATTATTTTTCTTTTATATCAATTACTTATTCAAACCATGTAATCAATTTAAACAATCACATTGAAAACAGACATGGCCTAATGCAACTACATGATTTTTAAGTGCTGTGTGTGTGATCGAGAGCTTCTCCTCTTTTACCCTGTCGGGAAGCTAACCTTCTTTTCCTCAATCACACTCTTGGCCTTCGAACACCTGCAACTCAATGCACTTAGGCGTGCAAAAACGAAAGTGTATTAGTAACCAATATAGAAGTATAAATTTAAGCAATAATTAAATCAACACTCCTATTTTGTATATTTTAAAATAAAATGCACTCGTAATTCTAAAAACAAATATTTTCCTACATTTCCATATACCAAAGCATTGTATTATATTATATTACTCTAATCACGCACCATCATTCATATAATAAATCCCACAAATTCATGGTCAAAACAGCATCAAAGTCTGAGACGTGACACTCCTACATTTTGACCTCTATGGCCTCCACCTATCCTCCCACCTCCCTCTAGGGCGGGGCATGGGAAGAGGCCCAATACCAAGACACCTCTTTCTGGTTTCTACTTTTGAGTCTATTTCTCCTACTGCTCCTCCTAAGGAGTCTCCTCTTCCATTGGTAATAGTTGTGGATGTCCCTCCTACGGTAGAGTAGGAGTCCTTGGCATTTTCTCAAGCCACTCCTTTGAGTGCCCATAGCCAACATAATCGGCTTGCATGTGAGAATAAGTGTCAATGAAAGGATCTTGCCGAGGAGCACACAACCTTGCAATAGGGTGCTGAGGAGTTTGTTGTTTCTATGTTTTCTCTTGCTTCTTCTACGGTTTCTTCTGCTTTAGTTCCCATCACCTATGTGATTCTTTTGGCTTCATTAGCGGACCTCGATGAACCTCACCCCAAAAGGGTTCAATTGTTCATAGCTCCTTTAGTGGAGCCTCTCCTTCTTACTTCTCTCCTAGATATTCCTTTTTCATAGCCCATTGACATGCCTAATACAAAGGTGGTGTCTTTTGTGGCTCCCTCTTGTTCCACTTATATTTCTTCTTCCTCTGTGGGGATTCAACATCCTTCATTGAAGTGTAAGTTGGAGGACGACTACACATTGAGAGATGGTCATAAGAAAGTTTCATATTCTCTGTAGTCTAGTTGTGTTTTGGCTTGTGCCACCCTTGTGATGGAGGTAGCCCCTGCTTCCATAGAGTTGGTAACTGCCCCTCTTCCTAAGGTTGGTAGTGACTCTCGGGTGCCTCATATTTCTCTTGCTAGGTTGACACATGGAATTATTAAGATATGTATGTTCAACTCGGTGGAGGATATCCTGACTCTGTCTTCAATTTTTACAAAATCGACAGCCTTTGCCTCACAGGAACTTGGGGACAAAGACCTCATGGGGCCTTCTTCCATATCTATTGTTGTAGGAGAGCCAAAGGGTATTTCCCTTGCTATCCCTCCCCTTTAGGATCCTACTCCCACCCCTTATAATGATTTAGATTGGGAGCAGGATGACCTACTGGTGGATTCATATTAGAGTGGTATCTCTTCTACATTTGTAGATTAGATTTGTGTGATTGTTAGTGTTCCCCTATACTTGTTTGTATGTGTTTTGTGCTCTTTCCTAGAGGACTCTTGCTACCCTTGTAGGTGCTTGGATGCAAGTGTGATAATTTTTTCGTAAACTTCTTCTATTTGTCTCATCATTCTTTTATGTGTTGTAAACTTTGCTTTTCCACATCAAGGATGATGCAAAGCATTGGGGGAATTTAGGCCCTCTTCCATGTTGACCCAATTTTTATTCTTCCTATTTCATCATGTGCTCTTCTTCATGTTTTGATATACTTTGGGTTTGATGAGAGTTCATACGTATATTATATTATATCTATCTATCTATATCTATGAGCACTTTTGACACTGAATTATCAAATTCCCTCGTCTCTTGATTTCTTCATCTCTACCTATCTATTTTTTGATGTTCTAGTTTTAAATATGTTGTCCCCTGAGTATGTGAAAACATACTATGAATACATCTTGCCATGTATCTCATGCCACAACATATCTCATCTTTCTCCTCCTTAAAATGACATGTGATCATCTACATTGTAAACATCATTCTAAGGGGGCTCTCATCTTTGCTTAATTTTCAACGAGTATTCTTTCAAAATGATTCCTTGGTGAAATTTTCTTTCAAAAAGATCCCTCCATGAAATAATCTAAAAGTTCCTTTCAAAAAGGAGCATTCTTTCCCCCTTGGTGAAAGAATTTGAAAACTTCCTTTCAAAAAGGAGCATTCTTTCCCCCTTGGTGAAAGAATTTGAAAATTTACTTTCAAAAAGGAGATTTCTTTCCAAAGGATTCCTCGATGAAAGATCTTTCAAAAAGATTCCTTGATGAAAAAATCACTTGCAGTCTTTCAAAAGGAGCGTTCATTCAAAAGGGTCCCTTGGTATCTTGATGTCTTATGAAAAGGGTTTCACCATGAAAAAACCCCTTTGTGAAAGTCTTTTTGAAAATAATTCTTTGGTGTCTTATTTTTGATATTTGATATATTGTGTCTTGATGTTTGGATGTCTCATATCTTGGTGTCTAGCATGGGGTCAACCTGACTAAACTTGTCTCTTTTGTGATTGTCTTGTAATGCAGTTTGGAGTAGCCATAGGCTTACATGCTTTTTGTATGATCTCTAACCAAGCTAGCCATACCTATCAGTAGTGTCTTTTTCCAATTGAAGTGTCTTATTATGTAAATATTTTATGGTGTCTAACAATTCTTGCTTTTTTACCTAACATGTTTTTCTATAGTTGACATGATTTTGGTGAGATCACAACAAGCTTTTTAGGACCGAAGACCCATTTCCTCTTCACATCCTAGTGACACTCATTCTATGTCAGGTATATCGAATTGAAGGACTACTTCCTCTACATTTTTGGTATATTCTCTTCAATCTCTTTCTACTTTAGCTCATACATGCTTAGAAAAATATGCTTGCTAAAGTGGGAGAAAAATGTTATGGTGTAAAATTGCACCTAATGTAATTTGTTGCAAGAATGAATGTGTTTTCATTGATGTCAACTAGTCAACTGGTTATCAACTGGTTGCTATTGTAATTGATGTCATGGATTCAGGTTATTGGTTGTATATGTCGAGGATATTGAGAAAATTCTAATGAAGAAAGGTTGCAGGTGTTTAGGGTTTGCTCCAGGTTTTTCTCTAGGATTTTCTCCTATGTTCGTGTGGTTTAGATATGTTGATCATGATTATTGGAAGCTTCTATGTCCAAATTTTGGGTTTCTAGATCATTGTATAGTGCAAGTTATGTTCACCAATTGTGAACTATGTTTGTTAGGGTATCTGGCTGAGGTTTGAGAGAAATGTAGTTTCTCTAGATTTCTTCTTGGTTGAGTCTTATGACTTGCAGTTCTAGAGTTAAGTTGTTATGATCATATTGAAGATAATTTTGTTGTCTGGGAAGATTGGATCATGTTAAGGATTGTGTGTGCTTAATTGTTCTATGTGTTTTACATTGGTTTTTCCAACCTTATGTTAAACACCAACTTCAAAGTTCATGAAGCATGTTGGGAATTATTTGGGTCCTCATCAAGTGTGTGTCTAGGTTTCCCTCATTCTAATTCCACCCTAGAATATTTTGGTGCTGACCTAATTTGAATTTAAATGATGTATGGCTAACTTTGGATATGTTTCAAAGTTGAAGATAGTATAAATACATGATGAAATATCAGTGAAAGGTATGCAAAGAAATAGATCAAGATAGATGTGAAATAGATGCGAAACAGTGTGTATGTGATGTGAGTGTGATAGACCAATGTGAAATATAATTATTGAGTTTTCAGATGTAGTGAGCTGAAGGTGTATTCTATCATTCACGCATGTCTGCAAGTGGTTGAGTGAATCATGGTGGAAATATCTGTTGCATTGAGATTGTCTTCTCTCTGTAACATATCTCTTCTATCTTCTTTATATTTGTGTGGAAGTGAGCCTTCTGGGTGGTTAACCCTTGTTGGACAGTGAGTCCTGATTCAAACAATGAGTCTTGTTTTTGTAGTGAGCCTACTCTAGAAGTGAGCCTTTGTAATTGATTTTGATATTCTTTATATTGTGAGCTAATCCTCACTGTGGTTTTGTTAGAAACCAAGATCAGACATGCAAACCAAAAAAACTTCCACAGAAGAGAAAATTAGAAAACCCAAAGCTATTGCAAAAAGATGTGCAAAATATTATTATTCAAGAATTTATAATTACATGAGATGATTTTCTTTATAAAAGAAAAGTATGCATAACCCTAATATTATCTTGAGCAACAAGATAACTCAACAAGATAAGGATGAAAATAATTAACCTAGGAATTAAAAATATTACCTAAGGAAAGTTATGCAAGTGTAATTAAATATTAATTACACCAACACCCCCTATAAGTGCAACTTAGGGAAACTAAAAAATCATGCACCTAAAACTAAGATGAATGCAAGAAAGCATGAATTGGTCTCAGCAACAAGGCCTGATTAGGTACCCATGTACAAATGCAATAATGAGGTAGAGAAGGAAAACCCAATGGGACAAAATCCCCCTACAATGAGATGACTGCTGCAAAGAAGCACTGGAAGAACAATGTGGAGTAACACTGGAACTGAAATCCAAAAAGCAAGGAAAGATACTTCTATCTACAAGAAACCAAAGCAGAATCATAATAATGCTACAATAGACCTGATGCCACAAAACACTAGAAAACTCACAAACTGGAACAACCTTGGAATCTGTGAAGCAATAGTAGATGAAATAATGACAAAATCTAGAAACCGTGTATCTTGATGTCGATGCCAAATTGAGACTAAAACTCTTCCATTGGAACAAGTACTATAAAAACTCTGGAACATTAACCATAAAAACATGGCCCTCAAACTGAGATGGATCCAATGCAGATCATTAACCATAGGCTCTCAATCTAAAGTGTGAACCGATGTGAATCTGATATGTGTCAAGCTAAGACAAGATGTGGCCAAAAGAAACTAAGAAACCAGATATAACCCATGCGAGTTGCCATCAAAACAAGATGGAGATCAAAGTGCATGCACACTCTAATCAGATTATTATGCAAGAAACCCCCCTGATGGAACTTTATCTCAGTTCATTTATTACAATAACCCAACGATTGTAAAAGGAGAGAATGAAAACATGCATAAACATAAAATAAAAATAGACCTCAAATCTATGTAGAGGACTGAACGAGCTTTCCAACGCCGCAAGAATGAACAAAAATAGATAAGTGAGTCAAAAGATATGTCGATTTTCATCTCTCAGACACTCTGGATCTGATGGCTAGGTCCGATCTACCTCAAAATGCACCAGAAGTTTCGCAACTCCCAGATCTGGAAAATCTTCAAACCCTCATAACTTTGGCATAAAATGTCGGATTTAGGCGAAACAAAAGTTGATCTTGACTTTTTTGACAGCCTTGAACTCGAAAATGAGATCAGATTTCCTCCAACATGTGTCAAAAGTGACCATGCAAGAGCACCCAAATAGAGAGACAATCTCAAGGTATGAAACCCTCGAGGAATCCCAAATGAACTCTACAATGATTTTCTCAAAAATACTAAGGGGCTACAAATCAAGGCTTTGATACCATGTTAGAAACCAAGATTAGACATGCAAACCAAAAAACCTTCTACATAAGGGAAAATCAGAAAAAGAAAAGCTATTGCAAAAAGATGTGCAAAATATTATTATTCAAGAATTTATAATTACATGAGATGATTTGCTTTATAAAAGAAAAGTATGCATAACCCTAATCTTATCTTGAGCAACGAGTTAACTCAACAAGATAAGGATGACAATAATTAACCTAGGAATTAAAAATATTACCTAAGTAAAGTTATGCAAGTGTAATTAAATATTACACCAATAGGTTTTTCCCTTATTGGGTTTTCCACGTAAATTTGGTGTTATTGTGTATGTGTGATGCTTTTTCAGTTTCTTTCTTTGCACTTAATGTTTAATCATTTTAGAAGAGTAAAGGATTTGTGATTGATCTAATTTCCAATGAAATTTTTAAAGGTTAAAATTTGTCACAACTGATTTACCCTCCCTCTCTGTTGTCTTGTTCAACATAATTTCCTATAATATTACCTCACTTTAGCCTTATTAACTTGATAATGCAATAATCTACCACCTTTTCCTTTCCTTTCATAATTTCTTTCATCGTTTTCCTTCAGTGAAGGAATTTTTGTCAAGGAATCTTGTGTGTTGTGTTGGCATCTTGAAAAGATTCCTGAGTCAGTGGATGTTGGAGGCATTACATTCTTTGCCACCCTATGAATTTTAACACCCCCTGTAAACCTTGACTGCCTGAAAATGTCCTCTTACATGCTAAAAAATGATTTTGAGTTTCATTCTCTCTCTTAATTTATTCACCATCTACCACTCCTATTCACTCAACCTTCACTCTATGTCTACAACATTGTTGCTACTTCTACACCATTTTCTAGTATAGGTTTCCAAGCTTCATACCATTGGCGTAATTGTCTTTCTTTTTTCCTTCCTCTCTCGACTTCTCCAAGAATGTAGAAAGGAGGGTAACACATTTATTTACTTGCATTGTCTTCTTTATAGAATATCATCTAGATTGTCTTTGCATTCTATAAGCTGTGTCTATTTCCATTTCTTTATCATTTTCTCTATACTATGGTCTATTGGTTGTTCATGGAGGTGGAAACACCAAAATGGGGGTTTGACTAAGGAAAACTCCAAAACATAGTCGCAACACTTTTCCATTGTCATGTGTGTAGGTACGCTTTGTTCGTGAGGAGGTTGCGGGAGGTTGAACCTTCTATAATTTTGGTTTCTTCTCCTTTTCTCTTGTTATTTTGTTATTATATAACTTATATTTCAAGTTAAATTATTATTCTTGTTGTTTTCTTTCAAAATTATTATTCTTGTTGTTTTCTTTCATTTCATGCATTTCTTCATTCACTATTAAACTGTTAGATTAAAACTCTCGAGTTGTTAACACACCCTATGAGTTTCAGTCTATGAGTTATGCTCTCTATCTGTACGAGACACCAACACACCTCTGAGATGATATCATGTTGCAATATCATTTGAATCATGTGCTAGTGTAATCTAGCCAAGAGCCAATGAACTTACAGTTTGAGACCTTTGTGATTTGTTCACCCGTTTCTTGAAAACCTCCATTAGAAAACATAAAAAAGCAGAGCTGAGCTTGCCCTTCCTTTTTAGCCTATTTCCCTTCAGTTAATCTTGAGGTAGTCTTGAGGTAGTTGAGGGAAATTTTTTCCCTGCTGACTCTTCTTTGTCCTAGAGACACGAGAGTAGAAAATCCCCTCCTCTACACTATTGTGCATACACTTGTTCTTTATCAGCCTTGAGATTCTTTGGATCATCCCAAGTACTACTTTTACCTATAAAAAATAATTTTAACCTTTGTAACCAACAATCATTGATCTCCTAATGATAGAAGGGCATAAAATGAGTTTGTTACTTGATTGAGATATACCCAATAATTTAATTTTACAAATCATAGAAATATTGAAGAAATTTATTTCTCACATCCTCATTTGAAAGGAATGCTAAACACAATACTATTTCATCTTCAAAAAAACGTTACTACAATGATACTAAATCCAAAATCATTCAACAAAGAAATAACAAATACAATAAAATTTAGCCTATAAAACTCTTACGGCCAAACACCCATAAAATAAAAGCATTATTTAGATTGCATTCATAGTAAAAATATTACAATACAATAAAAATCAATTCTATGCTATTAAGGATATCTTCAACATACATTATAAGCTTAAATGAGAAACACAACCACTAACTTTCTAGATCAATTTTAACAATAACTACCTATTCCAAAAAATTTCTTACTAACTCCAAACCTTGCATTGGACCTATATTGAAAATCTAATAATCCTTCATGCAACTTGAGCACCCTAATTTCTGCAGTAAAGATAAATCTCACAAGAATAACATACTTTAAAATTAAACTTAAATTGTAGGTTTAAGAAAGCTTACAATGTAAGTAATCTTAACTCTTATTTAACAAGGAATTAAATTATTGAATAATTCCAATAATCATCTAGAGAAGTGCACCCAAATTTAGCTTTCATAAGTATGATTTACAATATTTACAAGGATTACAGTGTGTACAAAAAAACCTAACATTCTTCCAATTGTTCCATATTGCAAATAAGTTTATAACATAGATTAAGTACTACCCATAACCAATTTACACTTCTCAATATCTACTAGCTTCATTAATGAATCTGTAACATTTTTTGAGGTCTCCACCTTTTCAATAATTACCCTCTTCTCCTCCACAATGTCACAAATAAAATGATATTGCACATCAATGTGCCTTTTTTACATGTGAAACATGGTGCCCTTAGCCAAATAGCACTTTAAAATACCATAGTCAATCTCAACTATATTATGTATTAGGCCCACATCTAGACATAACCTTGTAAGCCATACTACCTATTTACAAGCATGAATAGATTCTATGCACTTATCTTTTGTAATTGAAAAAGCAATCATAATTAGTCTCTTGTTCATCCAAATCATTGCATCACCATACATGTTAAACAAATAAGAACTAGTTGATCTCTTACTACCAATGTCACCAAACCAATTTGAATCCATGAAACTTTATATATTTAGTACCTTATCCAAATTAGGTCATTTTGGGAACACATAAGAATTTGAAGCGATATGAATATATTTAAAGACCATCTTAATTTAGCAGACTAATGTTCTTTGCCTAGATTAGACTCAAACCTCCTTAGGAGTCCCACTACTTGGGAAATATCTAGTCTTGTACAAACCATTGCATACATAAGGATTCCAAAAAAATAACATATGAAACTTGATTCATGTCCTCTATCTCATCCTCTAACTTAAGATATTATTCCATTGAAAATTTAGTTCCCAAGGTAATAAGAAGAATCATTCGATTACTATCTTGCATTATAAACCACTAAAGTATAAAATTAACATATTCTAACTTAGTTAAAGTCTTTTTTTAGCTCTATATATCCTCATCTCACTTCTAAGAATGATATTAATAGCCTTTAGATCCTTCATATCAAACTAAAGTGAAACTTGAGACTCAAGAACCTTGATTATATCATTTTTTTGTTACTAATTAACATGACATCAATATATAAGATGATAACAAAAAATGATAAAAAAACTTGCTAAATCTATACATAATAATTAGATTTAGCTCTAAAAAATCCTTTTAAAACATAAAAAATTCTAATACCACATAAATGGTGAGTGCTTCAAACTATAGACATTGAAAAATGTCCCAAGCTCGCAAGTAAAATTTTATCACCAAGCTTTAAACTATAGAAATTGAAAAATGTCCCAAGCCTACAAGGGGAAAATATATATTTTAATCTATTTATGGGGCTGGTTCAAGAGCTCCAAGACCTCCATGGAAAGTATAAAACAATTGTTCGCTGCAATATATCTACCATAAGAAGCTTAAGGGAGAAGGATTCTATCTTTAGTATGGTAAGATCACTCAATTCCAACCTCGGCCTTATGGTGGAATATGTTGCTAATCTAAAGAGAGATCATGGTCCTAGGATTTCCATTGTGGAGAGGAATTTTCCACAGATGCATAAAGATCTCAATGCTCTAATTAATCTCAACAAGGAGAAGCTTGAGTCCTCTACTTAAGGTTTGGTGTTCTTGAATGAAAAATCCAGGGAATGGACTGGTAGATCCTTGTTTAATGAGCCAGTGAACCAGGTCGTGGGTGAGGATGCTAAGAAGGGTATGTAGGCTACTGACTTAGGAACTGTGCTGAGTGTTCGTACTCAGAGAAAAACAAAATTTCCAAGGTAGGATGTTGAAGAGATCATGGGAATACATAATAAGGTGATATCTAAGGATCTAGAAGCAACTAGGATGTTAAGGGAACTTCTTGAGTCGCTAATTTTTCTATCTTTTTGTTTTTCTTGTTGTGTCTTTGGTTGTTTTCTACTAATGGTTTGCTAACTGCTATTTAATCAACTTGGTTTTTGTGTTGGTGGGGAAGCTTAACTACTATATCTTTGCTACCTTTTCTTTTGTACAAGGTTTTAAGGCCCCTTCAAAACCCATTTTACGCTAATCAAAAACATTTTATCACCAATTCACCTTCTTCCATAGATAACTAAATAATTTTAATTATTTAATTATTCTCTAATGTCATTTTCCCCTATTAATTAAATAATTCCTAAATTGTCTAAGTTCGTTTACATTAGCACATGTTGTGAGGGAGGAAAATAAAACTGTAGATCTTTTGGCTAATGAAGGGGTGACACAAGAGAATAGGGATATGGTTTCTAATTCAAAAAACATATCCGCGGAGTTGGGTGAAGTAGTACTCAAGGAAATGTCAAGGACTAAATAAGCTAAATCATTGGGAAGCTCTGAAGTGGAAAATAAGGTGTAAAAAGCTAGAGGTATTGTTAAAGCTTGTTACACAAAATCTAGAAGTGGATTTGGGATAGATGTGTGTATAGGTAAGGAGTGGTGGAGATGTTTTTTAGGATGAAACAACTAACTAGGATTCAAAATGGTGAGACAATACACCATCTGGTGGCTATATAATGTAGGCATTTGTTGATAAGTCTGATTTGGGGGTGAGCTTCAAAATAATTTTAATTTGTAGTGTTCATCAATTGTGGTATATGGAATTCGAAGAAGGGATTCACATGGACATAAAAGTTGGAAAGCATGTTGTGTAGGTAAGGAAATGGCATGCAAATTCTCAACATTGATGCAATGTCTCTTGGGTTGTGGTGCTAGCTCGCCACAAAAGGAGGTTGTTTTGTCAATATATAACAATCAAGGTGTATTTTCTATCAAGGTGAAGCAAGTTCGACTTAACATATGGCTTCATCAAGGGTTCAGACAAATGTTTCCTTTGGTGTAAAGTGCAAGTGTGTAAGTGAGGCCCATGAGGAATAGGTGAAATATCTATTTCAGAAGGTAGATGAGAAGGAGCGATCAACAATATTGAAGGTAATAGGCAATGATTGGTGGTTTGAGGGCCACAACCATGATGGGTTAGTTTTTCATAGAATTTTTTTGTGTATGTGTAGGTTTTGATGTAAAAGCTATGGGGAATTTGAATAGTAGGGAAAGTGGTTCAGGAAAATTTTGTGGATGCAGTTATGGGAGTGAAGGATGGGATGGAAGTGGTTCCAAGTTTTGGGGTGATATTGGGAATCTTCGATCTAAATGCAGCAAAAAAGAAAGTGAAGATGCAAAAATCCTAGAACATGTTTAAGAAAGGGGTAGAAAAGTTGAACAATACTAATGAATTTATTTCTTTTATAAGTGCTAATCCTGGGTTGATTTTTTAGGTTGATGTAAGCATGCTGCTAGATGTAGCAGTAGGGGTGGGTTATTTGTATCATTAAGTTGGTATGCCTCTATAATCATTTTTTTTTTGGTAAAAGGAATGATGCCTATATATATTATATTATATTAAAATAGGAGATACAAAATTTGAATTTCCATCACAAAGACTAGAATTGTCTTTTCAAAACCTAGAAACCTCTAGTTATCTGTCTAATAAAACATGACACTTTAGGTAGTTTTCATTGACATGTATAAGTTTAGACAACATAAACTTAATACTTTGAGCTTACATGAGCCATGTCAAAGCTATACAAGCCAATAGAATTTACATCAAAACCTTACAAAAAAACTTGATTTTCCTTAATAGTATACTACATTTGTTTTGCCATAAACTATAGACAATAGTATACTAGACTTGCCTTGACAGTAAGCATATGAAATTATAAAAAATTCACAAATTTTTCAACTTGGTTCATTCCTCCATGCATGCTAGCTCCACATAATTCTCCCCCTAACCTTTTGTAGATTATGTATCCACTTGTACTAAAGGGACATTCAACACATGAGCCACTCATTGAGCATAATCCCCTTGATAGCCATTCAGTGGAAGGTGATGTGCATGATCCCAAAGAAATGTAATTGTGTTGTACTTTTCTGTTATGTTAATATCCATGGCGGTGCAAAGACAATTGGAATTTTTCTGCATTTCCCTCAAAAAAATTCTATTGCAATTATGCTCAAAGGCTAATTTGATGGCATCATAAATTTCAAAAAACCCTTGGTGTTGCTTAAGATATTTCTTGGGGAAAATACCTCCAATAAACCCCTTAAATTTGAAAATATCATATTCTTGAACAACCCTTGAAAGATAATTGTTAGCCAAGAATTGATCTTTCACAAATTTCTCTACAATTTCCTCTAAATCCTCTAGAGAATGAAACAAATCCATCAAATTTGAAAGAAATATGGACAAAACCTCAGAAGGGAACAACACCCTTTTATCTTGTGGATTGGTAATTTTGATTCCTAGCACCATGTGCACATAATCTTCAACTCTTGAACAATCCAAATTAAAGATTATATCCAGGTATTCATGCGAAAGAAATCCTTTGAACGGTCTTTCCAAAGATTGCACCTTTATGGGCACTAAAAAATTATATGGCTTACATACTCCATTTTCCTCCTCTCCACATTTTACTTCTCTATACTTTTAACTGTTCAACAAGCTTGAACACTGTTGATCATCAAAGCTTGTGCCTCTCCGACAGTCTTATGGGAAATTCAGTGAGTGGGGGACTAATTTGCACCTCACTATATACCTCTAGGATTTTATAGAAAGTTGACTCTTCTTTGGGTTTCAGAGAAAAAGGTAGAAGGAAATGTAAACATAAAACATAAAAAAAATGGCAATGCACGAAAACTTTTACAACATTTCAAACCCAATATTTCCTATGAGTGATATAATTAGACACAAAATACCACAACCCTTCATTTTTGGAAAGAGAACAAACAACAAAAGCTAACAACAAGCACAGTGCAGACTTTCAAATATTTCCATAGGTAGTGTTCATTAAGGTCCGATCAAACATAAATATTTCCAAGGTTACCAGAAAAAACATTCATAAATTGCATAAAATCTCTCTCCTAATACAACATAATATAACAAAACAATAACCCTTCAAAAAAATAGAAAAGTCCATTGACATAATCCAGTTTTCACAAGTTATTATTCTACCATATAAGCCTACAACATGGAAATCAACAACTTAAACTACTTGAATTCAACTTGATTGACATAGTGTTTTATTTAGAACGAAATCATAAGAAAGGAAAACTTGATAAAGGCCATACATGCATAGTCTCAAAGATTTCTTCTCGATAATTCATGCTTAAATATCAAATAAACTTTAAAATAGAGGTCGAATGCCAATCCAATAATAGTTTGAGCATAAACCATATAACATGCCAAAGAAAAGTAGTTCTACAACTCTACTTCTGAAAATAGTTCTTAAAACCTAAGAAACATAAAAAAACTTTTCCTCAGCAAAGGAAATTGAAACTTGGAACCAACCCTTTCCTTTTGTTGCTGCCTCTCATTTATAGCTGTAGAAAGAAGAAAACGCCACCACAACATAGAAGTAATTACTACTAGGTGTTGGAATTTGATAGCACATGATCTAATCGTAGATCTTTAGTTAGGTCACAACAATCTTTGCTCATCAATTCTCAACTACCACATTAATGTTTTTTAGATATTTAGCAAAGATAGTTATCTAAAAATGATCAAATCTTAGAAAACAACCTGGAAAAAGTCCAGTTGACTAGTCACGTAACTCAGCAGTACTGACTCAAAGCTTCCATCCCGAAAACCAAAAAGGGCCAGCAAGCTTTGAAAAACTCCCAAAAAAGATCACTTTATAAAAGCACAAATTGCTCATAGCAAAGAGATGAAATGTCAAATAGGCAAAAATTTTCAAACTCATGAATATTTCTCCTTGAGAAAATCATCGATGAGTTGAAACATGTCCCAAATCTATCTTGAAAGGAAGGTGAAAAAAAATCCAAGTAGCCACTACGTGGTGCATTGCGCACCTTTCTATCAACTTTATTCAAACACAAACACATTTGAAGCTAAAAACATATACAAGCTGAAAATAAAAAATGATCAAGGAGAAAATGCTTCACAATTTTGGTGATTCATAGGGGGTCTTCACTTGCGGAGGCATGAACCTAGGCCTCTGCTAATTCTTGGAGTTTGAAGAAAGTAGAATGTTGTGCCTCCCAATTTGCATCTCTCAGTCAGACAAGAGTATGGATGTGCCTATATGCTTGCTCCAGTTTGAAAACTTCTTTGAAAGAAACAAATCCTCACTTGGAAGAAACTGCCCCAAGGTGATAAGAGTCAAGAAAGAGGAAAGATCTCATGCTCAACATCATCAACCATGGGCATCACACTTGAACTTGGGAGATTTGTAGAAGATTGGACCTTGCGTTAGATCGCATCCATGACCTATTCAATTGTCAACACATCTCCATTTGGTGAAAGAAGAGAGGGTAGCTCGAAGTCAACTAGGATGTCGAAGTCCTTGATTTCATTGACCCACTTGTTCAACACCTTCTGACAATCCTTGTACCTCACTATGACTTTGTGGCAGTTGATGATCTTATTTTCTTTGATAGAGGTCACTCTTCGATCAAGAATCCCTACACTTTTCAGGGCCTTATCAATGTCTATGCACAACTTGGAAATAAAGATTTGCAATTTCATTGATTGGGGAGCACATGTTTGTAGAAATTGATCGGCCATCGGGCCAAACTTAATATTTAATTCCCAAACATCCCTTAAGAATTGTAAAGTGGGCCCGAGAATAGGAATGACAACTGTGATCCACTCCTAATGTGTAGATATCAACTTCTTCATTATGGGAGGGTTCCAGATCCTTGTGCAATAGCTAGCTCTTGGTTACAACGAGCCTCTCTTGCTCTTACATCCTCCATTTGACTTGTTTTTATGAGGGAATTTGTTAGTTCTGAGTTTAGCCTTCCAATCTCCTATTTTGATTTTTTTGCCTCCACGTGGGCTTTCTGAAGATCATCAATATTTTTTGGATTAGACACCATCCAACTCTCTTTTCATATTTTCTTCAGTGTGTCAGTGCTCTACATTTTTTTGGCACTCAGTAGCCAACTCACCTTTTAATTTTTCAATTCTAGCATAAAGCTAAACTTGTTCACTCTAAACTTCTACTAGCAACTTAGATGTTTCCCCTTGCTGACCTTGTATTTGCCTTATGCGGTTCATCTCAACATCTCTAGCCTAGATCTTCTGCCGCCTGCTCATTGTTTCCTTCACATTTATCAAAATTTCCTCATGCTTCTTCAATTTTTTTCCCAACCTCTTGTAGTATACATATACCACCTTCTAAGTGGCCTTAGCTAGGACCACTTTGTCATGCGGGTGAGCTTCATTCAAATCCAATCCCATGGATCTAATGTCATAGTCCTCCATCTGCATCTACCCTTTGGGCTTGGACACGAATGGCTTCATGGTAGTGATTAGCAGAGAGTTCCACTCTTCATTGAAGCAAGCTTCAATCTTCTTGGTGGTTAGCAATGTGACATTCTTTAACATTAGTTTTTTCTTTCTAGCCTGTCGTGCCTACTTGATTGCATCAAAATCATCTTGGAGACTCTGAGCGATATCAATACTTTATGCTACAATGGTAGCACCAAGAGGGAGACCAAAAAGGGTGATAGAAGGAGAAACTTTAGATGTATGAGCATGTGGGGAAGTAAAAGGGAGCCTTATCATGGAAAAAGATAGGATACCAAATTGAGATTGGGTAGGGGAAAGACCAGTTAGGGTGAAAAGAGAACCAAGTGGAAGGAGAGGTGCCTTCCTAGAAGCAGATAGACCGGGAGTGACAGGAAACACAAAAAAATTCTCTTTTAATGGGGGCCCTTGACAGGGTGATCAAAGAATCAATAGTGACCAAAGTGGATGATGCTCGTTTGGCGCCCAGGGTAGTTTCAGAAGATTCATTAAAAATGGAAGGGGGTATTCAAGACTACTATCTTAGGGTTTAAGGATGAATGATTCCTTGCCATGGGAGGGGGTAGAGAAGTAACCAAAGATGTAGAGGTAGGAAAAATAGAGGGAGAAAAACTTACTTAGGCCACAGTGGTCAAAAAATTTTGCAGGCAAGACTTCACTTCTTCTTCTCCTTGGGCCAACACATCAAGTGCACCTAGATCTTGGACTCATTTTCTCTTTGCATGAACAAAACTGATACATTCTAATCCTTTGGTAGCCGATCCCTCCAAAACTCGGCCTTTGACAACTGTAGTGGACCCTCTTGGGGACCGTTGGGTCATTTTTCCTTTACTTCAGGCACTAGGGGAGGACGTGGCTTGTGAGTCCCTTCACTTTGAACCTCTTTGATTATTAGATTCCTGAGGCCAAGAAGCATGACATGGAATTTGATCCTCATCAATTTCATGATTGGTCTTTGGATTTCTATTGTCAGAGTCAGCCTCTTAATCATAAATTTCCTCAAACTCCTCGTCGTGTGGTTGAAAGTTACCGAATGTGGAACCGTGGCACTTCATTTCTTGTCAGAATCTCTAGAATTATTCCTTTTTCCTTTCTAACCATCCCCTGCACTTCAATTGTGTGTTGAAGGATTTTCCCATCAGGATGTTCTTCTGATACTCCACCTGTGGCACATAGAAACTTAGCTATTTTGGTCACTTGAGTGGAATGCGAGCCAGGTCAATATATACCTCCGACCTTTCTTGAGTTGGATTCCTCCTTCTCTCAAAATATTCCCGACTCTCATGTTTCAAATTGAAGTGTTTTATTGGGTTGTATCCCACTTTTCACAAATGAGAACCAAGCCAAAGGTCACCAGTAGATTTGTGAGCTCACCCTCAGCCTTTCACTTGTTCAACGTTACCTAACTATTGGAAATTTTGATGGGAAGTAGATATATCTTTTTTTTTTTTTCTTCCAGTGCCATAGATGTTGTCGACAAGGGTTTCTTGATGGCATGCCTCCAATGCAAAAACTCTATTCATTACAAATCTAGGGATTTGGAAAGGCTCCCTGACAAAACCATGAAATAATCCATTGGTGTCGACAAATTTTCCATCAATTGTGTGACCTCAGGAGAGAAATGACCTATAGGGTATGGCAACAAATCTTGAAGCACTGGCCTTAGAAAATGATCTACAAACTAGTAATAATCCCTATTTTTGAAAGTACATGGGTCCATATAGAATCTAGCTAAAAACAACCCCTTATATCCAACTTAGACACTCGTATATTTTTCTCTAGCCACTCAAAATTTTGATGCAAAACTAAATGAGCCAAGAAAGAAGAATACCTGAATTTAGACTCAGTGTTGTAATTCTTCAATTGCTCTAGCATGTTTCTAACTATCATCTCAACAAAATAATAATATCTTTGGTTCTTTTTCCATTTTGGCACAAAAGCCAGGCCCAACTAAAAATGATGGAATTCCATATCATTGTCAAGGCCGAAAACCCAAGCTAGCTTTGAGAACACAAATTGTGTGTCTTTCTTGAATTTCCTATGTGAAAGAGGAAAATAAAGATAACCTTTCTTTGGCCTTTCCTTTGCTTCTTCCTCATAAAAACTAGTTTTCTTGGCCATTTCTTCCCTAAAGATATCCATTTTTTCTTCATCAAAATGATCAACACCCCAAGTTGTAGGGATACACAACATATCCCATATGGCTTTAGTAGAAATGTTAACTTTGATCCTACTACCCTCAATGGTTTTTTTACTTTTGTTGAATCTTTTGGCACATGCATCGACCAGCTCTAGGCATGGGTGTACGATAGGTAATATGAACTGTGGCATACCACAATTCCAAAGCCTAAATGCAAAACCCTCAGATGTTTCATGCCCCACCATTCTTTGAAACACACCCTCCCTAAATTTTTTAGGGTTAGCTGACAACCTGGAGTTGAAAACATTGTTGGCGATATCTTGCACCACCTCTCTTAGGATGCATCTATCTAGCTGCACCTTTTTACGAAATTCAAATGGCCGCTCCTCAAGTGTTGGAGTGTTAGCGAATGAGTTCCGCCCAAAAATATCAGTGTAACCAATCCTTTTTCTTGTGGCTACGACCTTTCTACCAGAAGTTGATGGCTCCACTATGGCTATATCAAGAAGTTGCAAAGAGTTCCCTTAACGAAAATGACCACTTTCCTTTTGCTTCTTTGGAAAAATCTACTTTTGAGTGTATAATTAATTTCCTCGCTCATACATGAAGTTAAGGCTATGAATTTACTATTGGTCCATTAAATGTTGCCATCGAGGTGATATGCATGGATTTGAGATCCATATCCCTTGGGAATGCTGAAAACACCATGAGAATGGAATTAGTAAATTCTCCTCACTGCCTCTTTCACAAATAAAATCATTGCATTGGAATGCGTGCTTCTTTTTTTTCTATGAGAAATGTGCTGAAGTGATGCAAGGTACCTTTGAAAAGACATGACCATTAATTTTTTTAGAACTTAGCATGTTAATCCATGTCTTTTCACATGCATAAGCTGGTTGGTGCTGATGATGGAAAAGGTCACACGTCAACAATCGACATATGAGAGCATTAATTCCCAATGCCCAAATTTATTTCTTAAGACCTCTTATTAGATTCTTTGTATGATTTATCTACTTTCCTCCATTTTTCTTTAATATTTTCCCATTTCCATCTAACCAAAAATAGACCTTCCATTGGTTGGGTTTGTTGGCATATCTTTTCTATATATAGCTATGCCACCTTATGCAATATTCATTAAAAAATATAGCCTTTTAAGTTTAGCAAGGTTTTCGCTACTTCTCAGAATGTTGGTTGGCTTAGGCACTCCTATTAGGCTTCTTCCATAGAGGCCACAATACTACTTTGTGGGAGAGGTCACTAGTGAAATAATTAAGTACTTGGTGAAGAGGTGTGACCGCCTTGTTTTGGTTGTGTTCAGGTGGGTAGTTGGCCAGGACTTCATTAATGATGAGAACCAGCTCCAAAGCAATTGCAATGTTCTTTCCTACTTCATCGCCCCCTTGCTCAACCTGAACATGTCCAAACCCATGATAATTGAATTGTGACACGTGATGTTCAATGTTGCACTGATGGAAGGGCTTGGCAAGATAGTGCAAGTGGCTATCCTTGGCGTTAGTATCTTGAGTGCCATGGATCTTCAGAGGCACATAGACTTTGGGATAGACATACCTTAGTTGCCCTTTCTTTTTGACTTTTGCACCATGGACCTTGAGATGCACCACTTGTCTTCTCAACCAGTGGCCACCTACTTGCTATGGGAGTATGGTGTGGAGTGTGTTCTAAGGCTCACCTAGAGGAAGCACTTTGAGTTTCTGCTGTAGATCTGCAACAACTAGGCCTTTGGTCTACACCATGTGGAGCATGTGTGTGTTGTGTGTTTAACCCTTTTTTGCATCTTGATAGAGAAGAAGAAGAAGAAAAAGTTAACGACGAGCCCTCTTAGCTTCCTAGACAATGGCTGGAGGCTTTTCTTTACTATTTTTTTGCACATTGCCTCCTTTTTGTATCTTTTTTCTCTGTAACTCTTTTTGGGTTTGCTCGAGAGAGCCTTACATTTAAATATGAGCCTCAGGCTTTGTATTACATTGTAAATTTTTGATGAATATAATATAATACAAACTTTTCGATTCTTTTTTGTTAATCTCAATGGCTTATTCTCAAAATTAAAATGTATTTACAAAAAAATTACATATGGTACATAACTGTCATTTTTTTTAAAGAATTGGCTATTTTAATGGAATAACTTCAGATAAACACTGTTCACTAGTATATCTAAAGTGTTTCCTTCCATATCTTCAAGCTCATACACATTCTTTTCCTTGAACACGTTGATTTGGAAGGGTCCCTTCCATAGTGCTTCAAATTTTTTGTTTCCCTAGTTTCGTAGTACATTCATCGTACTTTAGTACTAGGCTCCACTCTCTAAATTCTGGGTTAGAGGTCTTTTTGTTGAACCATCACTTTATTTTTTGGTGATAGTTGATCATGGATCCATAAGATTTTTCTCTGTCTTCCTCCAATTTGAAGAGCTTCACCAAATGCACTTCTATTCCACCACTTTCTTCAATTTATAGGGCTTTCAGTAGTTGTAAGGAAAGAATTTCTATGGAAAAAGTAACACTGACTCTTTTTTGTATACCAGTTCATAAAGGGAAGTCTTCGAAATTTTCTTGGGAGTAATTTGGTTTGCCAACAGAGTAGCTCACAAGTGCTTGTGCCAATCCTTTTGTTGTTCCAACCCAATACACTTGATTAGCCTAATTAGGTTTTTGTTGGTCAACTTTGCTAACCCATTTCCTTGTGGGTAGTAATTTGATAAATTTTGAAGGAAAATCCCATGTTTGATAGCAAAACCTAACATCCCCGATCCTACAATAACTTGAGCATTGTCAAATATGATGGTTTTGGGTGGGCCAAATTTGGCTACTAGCTCTTCAAGGAAATTGACAATTTCCCCCTCTATGGCATTTTTTAGGGCTATGGCCTCCATCCACCTTGTGAAGTAGTTGGTCGCCATAAGGATCCACTTGTGGCTAGAATTGGAAATAGGATTTATAATTCTGATAAAATCCAAACACTATTGAGCAAAGGGCTCCTCGATTACAATTAGACTTAGGGGAAAAGCGACATTCTTTCTTTTTCTAAAAAAGAATTGGCATTGAGTACACTTTTGCACCAGATGATATGCTTCAAAAAATATAGAGGGCCAATAATATCCCACTCACATTATCTTTAAAGCGGTAGTCTTGGTGGAGAAATTTCCAACCTTAGGAATACGATGTAATTCATTGTGAACTCTTTTCACCTACAATTTTTTTAAACATTGGTGCAGGACACCATCATAATTTTTCTTGAATAATACACCTTCAATTAATACATACCTAGTGCCTTGCAATTGGTAGTATAGATCCTTTTATGGGACAAAAGGTTGGTTGCGTAGTTCCCCTTTTACATATACTATGTCTGATCTGCCACCCAGTATTTTTTAGACTTGAATTGGTTCGAGTAGACCTTGTTGATGGGTGTTTTATGCACTTTCTCAACACAAGAAATGTACAAATGCACTACCTCTCGAAAGGAAATCTCCAATAATGAGTTGCTAAAAATTACCCCAAGGTCTCTCGAGTGTTAGGTCATGACATGCTTGGAGTGTCTCAGTTGTTTTGATGTGATTTTGCTGGTAATCACAAGGAAAACTTACAGAGTTAAGTTGGAGGAGAATCGGATCTTCCAATGGAGTTCTTAAGATGGAAAATTTGATACATGATTGTTGTAGGTTCAAATAGTAGTCTAGAACTGCTACTTTAGATTCAGATTTGGCTTTACAATGTGAAATGAACCTTGTTTAAAGTCACTAGTAAAAAAAGGAAAAAAGGGCAGGGGAAGGGAGGAGTTCCTAGACCTAAAACTAGTAATGAATAGTGATAATGGAGGACCCTACTACAGACAACCTTCTTAAAACTAAATTCCACTTAACCAGATTGCTTCATAGTCTCATGAAATTAGTGCAAGCTTCTAAGGACTGCAAAATTTCAACCATTCATTCACCATTATCATGAATAAAAGATATAAATTTAGTGCAACTTTCAATTTATGCCCAGACTAACTTTACACAGCTATTTACCATCAATAAACAACAAAAATTATGGATTAGGAAGGTTTCCAACACACAATAGAATTCTTCAATATTAATGCACAACATTAACTAATCTACTAAAGCAAGCTAAAACATATAGAACAACAAAGTTAATCTACTTAAATTCACTAACAAAGAGAAGAAGAATCATAAAACATGCAAATGAACTCAAGAATCCACCAAAGTCAATGAATTTCTATTAAAATTCCAACAGCATATCATTACAACAACTCAACTCTCTCTTGAAAATGAGAGACCCCCTATTTATAGTATTCAAAAAGCAAACTAAATGGCCAAGATTTAATCTCATTGTGTGGCCAAGATTCACTACAAACTAGGGTTTCACCCACCCCCAAATATATTACAATTTAAAATTACATCCTTGTCATTTAGCCTATATTGTTCTCTAGTAAGCAACACTATAGCTCTTTTGTCTTCTAGCTGATTTCCTTTTGTTACAACTACGTGGTGAGGAAATCATCATCAATCACATGATTTCCTTCACTTTTCTGAATGGTGGCATATTCCACAAACTTTATAATCAACGCCTGGAGCTTGTTCCATTCCAATATATCCAACTGGATCACTTGGAAATTTAATTTCTTTGATTTGCTTGTAATCTCATCCTAGTCTTTATCACATTTCTACGTGTTCTTTACTAAATGCTCAGATTGAGTGAAGGCTCATGCAAAAAAACCCATGAAATCCAGTGTCAATGCATCTACAGTCCCATTTCCCATTTTCTTGTGGAAGTATGGCTTTAATTTCTCTGGGTCCAGCTCACTGTCAAGCACATCAAGATCTTCCATCAATCTTAGATATTCCCCATAGTTTGTCTTGATTTCTTTGACCCAATCAAGATTAAGATCCACTTCATGAAACACTCACTTCAACACTTCTTTTGTGTGATCTAGGCTCAACCTCCATGTCTCCACGAGCCAATGGCCACCCTCTACTAGAGAAAACTCCTCCCAGGATTTATCATTGAGAATAGCCTCAAGCTTGGGATACGTTATTCTATATAGCTCTGGGAAGTCGGTCCATAATTTCCTTACCCCTCTAAGTATCTTTTGCACCTCCAGGAACTTATTGTTGTCCTGGTACCATAGCCTATGCCCATGTTTCCATTATAGAGGACTTGCTAGAACCAATCCTCTGATGGCCTTTGTCCAATTCTTTCTTTTCTCTAACTTATCAATGTGATCCTTGGACAACAATTGCAGTGGTGCTAAGGACATGGTGGGGAGCTCTTCAACTAATGACCACTACTAGATGTATGCTGTTAAGTCAGCCACTTGTGATTTCAATGCCTCCTTGGAAGTCTTATCCTTGTGCATTTGGTGCACAATGGTGGCAACAGATCCTTGGAGGTGATTGATTTTCTTCTCTCTTATGGCCATTCCCAAATCAAGGGTAGAAACATTATAACTTACCCCTTCTTATCCCATAACTTGGGTGGCTAGCTGTATGTTTCTAGATCTGAACACATCCATTGTTTGATGAGATATGACCTTTGGCCTCTTTTCCTTCTTTGTGATTATTTGGGCTCAAGCCAAGATGGCCTCCAACCTTGCCTTTAGATTCCTCAGTGTTGGGGTTTTATTTTCCAGCGATTTCTCTAGCCATTCAGGCATATGAGATTCTCCTTTTGGTGATTCGTGATAACCCTCTTGTTTGCAGGAATGTTGGATTTCAACTTCTTTGTTTCCTGAAGCCTCTTGTTCCATCCTTTCTCCTTCTTCTTCATTAGAATCTTGGATGAATACTATTTTCTTTCCTAGGGATTTAGCAACTACATGTTCTTTGGGATTGTCCTCCCCTTCAGTGGTTTTCTCTTCTTCTCCTTGGTCATGCCCGTGTTCTTCATGATGTTCTATTTCTAGGATCCTTTAGGCTTCAGTCACTTCCTTGGGTTTGTCTTCTTTCTTTTCCTCTTCTTTAGGCTAAGGTGACACCTCTTCTTTCTCTCTTGATAGAGGCATCTCCTTATTATGGTTGAGACTTTTATTTTGTTCCCCAGTTGGTGGTTTGGTGTCCTCCTCCATTTCCCTTTCTACGTCCTTCTCTTCATCAAAAGGCGGCCTCTCTATTTCTTCTCCAACATTCTTGAGTTGCTGAGCCAACTCCTCCTCGAGCTCTAGGTCAAAGGTTTCCACAATATATTTGGCACCCAACTCTTTAGTGTCTTCCTGAGATGACTGTGTCTCTTCCTCCTCTTCTTCATGCACAATTTTATCAATTACTAGGTGTTGCTACTCAAGATGCTCATGCTAGTCATTCGCTTCTTCTTCCATCTCTTTTGTTGCTTCCCTTTCTTTCCCCTCGAACTCTTCTGATATTTGCATGGTTGCTTTCATTTCTAGCGGTTCTGTTGGAGGAGGAGGGACAAGGAGGTTTGCAACTATTTGTGTCAAGGCTGCTTGTAGTGTCGGGTTCATTAATACCTTGGACAGTTTAGTTGCGATATTCTACATGTGGCTGGGGAAGGCTTCTGGGAGCAATAGAGAAAGCATCAACATAGTTGTTGTAGTCAATGGAAGAGATGTTGATGAAGACATGGAGGAGAGGAGAGTGGAGAGGTAGTGGCAGAGGAGGAGTCTATAACCACGACTTGTTTAGTGGGTGGGGTGGAAGCAAGGTGGACTTAGATATCCATTGCGGGTGGAGAAGTGGCAACCATCGCTTGAGATTTTGAAGTTTCTCTAGATGGGGCAACAGCTGTCCCACTATTGGTCTCGCTTCCCAACTCGTCCTCAAGCTCACCATATGTCAATGTGACTCCTTGTTGCTTTAACTAGGAAATATTCCCATCGATCCATTCTTTTTTTCTTTCCTCGATCAGCTTTGTCAGAATATTGAGGTCATTGACCTCTTCTTCACTCTAGTTGATTAATGGTAGTGGGATATTGACAACTATACTGTACCGAGGATCAATTACTGTATTTTCATCCTCCACTATTTGATCTGGCATAGGGAACAAGCTGGACCTCTTGAAAAAGTACACCATCATGCACATGTAGTGCCTCAATTGCACTTTCTTGTTGTCCTTGTAGTTGGCCCAAAAGTCCTCAACATCATGCACATGGGCGTGTTCAACCCGACCATCTTTCTAAGTTTTCCATAGGGGTCCATCCGCGGTTGGGAAATATAGAGCTTTAGGTTATATTCTACAAGTTCTTTATTTGAATGGTCTACACATTGGGATGTGTGGAGTTCATACATCCCTTGGCTGAAGGAGAGGGGATAGGGAATCCCCACCTTATGCTTACTACTTAAGAGGGTGTGTGCTTGATTTAGCTACCGAGAAAGTTCCAGTAGCATCAACCAGTCATTTGGATACTAGGGAAACTTGTATGGTTTCTCTAAGAAACATTCAGCTCAAATATAGGTAAACTTTGGAAATTGTATGAATAAAAATCCAAACTAGCAGAGGAAAGCACTAGGGCTATGTGAGACCCTTCTTTCGAAGTCACCCCCAAGCAATCTGATAACATGGCTTATGAAGGCATCATTGAATCTGTAGTAGTCCTTCTTGAAACTTATGTATTGGAGCTGAGGGTAACTGTCATAGACCTTTAATTTCCTACCTAGAGTCTCATCTAGAGCCCTAAAAAAGCCTTTGTATTTCATTTAGTCAACCAGTAAATAGACCAAGTAAGATGTCATGTAAAAGCACGAGGTCTTCTTCACAGCCACAAATTGCTCATGCAAGAAATTACAAATTATTCCTACCTATTATAATTTGGTTTTTCCTCATATATCTCTTCCATGAAGTATAACATCCACTCCTAGAAGTAGGCAGTGTTCAAAAGGTCCATAACTTTGCTCAATAGGGTTACCAAGTCATGGTAATCCTTGTAGAAGTCATTGTGGAAGAGCTCTTGGGGTACTTTAGCTGCACTGCCCCTCTTTTCTTTTAACCATTACTGATTGATGATCTTTTTGCACTTGAGGGGGTCTACATCCAACATCTCCTTGTAATCTTCTTTGGATGCTTCCTCCATCTCACCAAATGTAGGGATATGAAAAGTCTTCCCTATTGACTTGGCAGACAAATCAACCAATACATTCCCATCTCGGTCTACAATTCTTTTTGTATCCTCTGTATAGGCCTCCCTGCAAGCCATCACAAGCTCAGGAGCAATGAGAGCAGGTGGGAAACCAACAACTTTGGCCAACCCACCACTTTTAATCTTTCTAGCATGTTTTGTCATGGGGTTGATTCAGACCCTTTGCTTGATTTCATCAATATCTATGTGTCTAATATTTGTATTTAAGATCTCCCTCTAATCTGTGGTGACCTTGGAGTTAAGGGTTTCCCCTTGGAATTTGTACTTCATCTAGTCTTTGTCTTCTTTTCCTCCAAGTGCTTTGGCTGACTTCTTTCCCTTTTCTTTCTCCACGATCATGTCCAAAGGTCCTACACCTGGTTCCATATATCTTGTGGGTGAGAGATAGGTAAGCACATTCAAGTATAAAAGATGGGAAAATTAGCCAAAATCCTAAAAAATGATGTTACATTCGATGATTCATCACTTGAGAATCCTAACATCTATTCCAGATTGAAATTAACCTTTCACAAGAGGGAGTTACAACAATTCGGGCCCAAGGGTGTAGTCTTGCCTGGAATGGTGGCCATTTTGTAGAAGGGACGACAATCAAGGCATGACGACCTGGCTATCCCAACCCACATCAACATTTAGGTAATGAGGTGGGGTCCACTGAGGAGGTTGATCCAATTTGGTAGGTGGGTCAAGTTCACTTTGAAACTTAGGAGACATTAGGCCCATCTTCCAAGCATTCAGGTGCAGTGGGTTGCCTCATTGTTTGAGGGCCTACCATTGAAATAGCACTGGTAAGGTGGCGTTTCGCCATGTGAGACCTACGACTTCATAGGATGGAGTTGGAATTATTTCCAACAATTAATACAATAATAAAGGCTTGAGATTTTCCCAAATTTAATCGTCTAAAAAAATTGTCCTAAGCATATTAAATATTGTCCTTAAAATATTGAAATCTCGTAAAAATATTCATTCCAAAAATTCTACTAGGAAAACGCATAAACCACACTACCACTGAGGGGAATTAAGACACTTGTGGGTTTGCGGGGGAATCCACACTACTGCAAGGATTAGACTAGGAGGCCATGGGGTTGCGGTAGACAGCGCACAACTGCACAAGACTAAAGAAGGGGCTGCGAGTCTACGGTAGACACTATACAATTGCACAAGACTGAAGAAGGGGCTACGGGTCCAAGGTAGGAACCACACAATGGCACAAGACTGAAGAAGGGGCCATAGGTTCATGGTGAGTGATGGCCACTCGAGACAACGAAGGCTAGATGAAAGTCCGGGTAGGTAGTCCTACATGATTGGGTTCGCATGGAGCTTGGTATTCATTTACTTGTTTATCATCAGTCATGAGGCAATGGAAGGGTCGGGCTCCACTAGTCAGGAGGATGTGGTTGAATAGCCGTTTGAAATGGTGAAGCTAAAAGGAATTTTGTAGGCGACAACAAGTGCCTGGGGACTCGAGAGGGTCAATGGCTCTCTGTTTGAGTTTGTGAATTGTAGCTAAGTTTAGAGTGGCTGAGTAGGAGTGTTCTCCTATGAGGGTGGACCCAAAAGAGGAGATCATCGTTATTAAGTTTTAAGCATTGTTTCAAAGTCAATGATGACGATAGTGAGGGTGTGGGCCCATAGGGGATGAAGGCCTTAGTTGAAGAATGACCGCGGGAGCGTGAGTTCCGCAAGTGACACATGGGGTGATTTTCAAAGTTGATTAAGATTTGAAGTCATGGGTTTTGTTCATCTAGGTTTGCTCTAGCTAGTTTCTAAGTTTTCTTCCTTCAAATTTGTTGGTGTAATTAATTATTACACTAGCATAAGTTAACTTAGGTCATAAATCATTTAGTCCTAGGTTGCAATCATTTAATAAATGGGATAATATTCCCTTATTTGTAGGAGATAAGATTCCTTCTAGAACTTATCTCATCATTTAATGATCATCACCATTAGGGTTCACATGTTGTTTGATCTTGACACATGGCAACATCTCATGCATATTAGGGTTTAGCTCATGCCTATATATTCAAGGCATCTTGTACATTTGTAATATATCAAGATATCAAGATATCAATCAGATATCATATCAATATCATATCAATAGAATCTTCAATTAGCATTCCATTGTTGCAACACTTCTTTTGTGGTTGATTATCTTTCATGGCTAAAGTCCTGCGTTGAAGATTCCGGAGCTTCAGGGGCTGTGCAATTCATCATCTCAACAAAATTTAGTAATTTTATATAGAAATCAATGAAAACTTAAAATAGGGCATGTGGCAAAAAACTATCCTTTAAGACCCGATGAAGGTGAATGATCAAGTAGTTAGAAAATGTCCTGAATTGGAAAATGCACTTAGCGTCTGTGACAACGACATTTGCAGAGGGCTCTGACTCACTCCTAAAAAATTAGCAGATGAAAATGATAGCTCAAATCAAGCTATATGTAGAAAATAGTGCATTTAATGCACCTCATTAATACTTGTACAATGATGCTAGAGGTTGGCGGATAGTTAGTTTGAAAAAAACCACAAGGATGGAGTCTGCTAGACACATGATAGCCAATAGTTAGTCGCTTGGGGTTCGACAATGGAAACAACATTGGAAGATGCGGGTTCCACGGGGCAGAAAGGCGCTAGATGATGGCTGTTTGGAAGGACCAAGGAACTGGTGAAATCCACATAGGGTGGCCTATGAGGGTGGACCCGCCCATCTCCAAGGATGCTAGCTCTAAAGAGTGAAGGAAAATAGCTAAAGGAGTTCCACAAAGGCCCAAATCCTTGAAAATTTGAGGGTGGAGAAACATGGTCACGTCAAGATGATTTCCTTAAGACTCACTGACCACTCAGAACATAGAACAGGGGGCACACAAAATGAGGTAGTGACAAAAAGTGGCCCAGTGAAGTGAAAAGAAAGAGGGTCCCCGTTCCAAATGGGGCATGTGTGCTATGGGCACAAAAAATGGTGACTCTGCTAGGGAATGCTCCTAGGCATTCTAAGGAGAAGTATTCATTTAGAACCCAAATTCTTTGGTTTTATAGACTAGGGGCCGATTTCCAAAGGTGAACTAAGAGAATCGAAGGAGAACAAAATCTATGACTAAATTAGTTCACAAAAGCGTCTCAGAAGTGTGTGTAAATGGGGAATTCATTTCCTCTCCTTGTAGACTATGACCAACAATTGTTAATCAGGCTAAGAAAGCTATGCTAATTGTCTAATTGCAAAAGTAACTTGGATATTACCCTGCTGCCAGTTAGACATCCATAGTCCCAATGGAGTTGTCACTGTGATCCCATGAACATTGCTCTACTACTGGTCGGGCATCCATAGCCTCGATAGAGTTGTCTGGACACCCACACGGTTGCTTAATTTTCAACATTTCTTTCTTTTTCTTGATATTCTTTTGATACTACTTCTTTTGCTCAATCATGTAAGCATTGAAGCTTACTATGGGCTTGGAACTACAGTGGTCATTGAAACAGATTTAATTTTTTTTACTAGGCTCACTTTCATAGCGGCCATTGTATAGCTCCTTGGAAATAATTAGTGTATTTCATGGAGGATCCGAGATGAATGTGAAAGGATTCAATAAAGGGTTGAGTTCTAGGTCAAGCGCGAGTTCAATTAAGGAAACTACTCATAGCAGCAATCAAAGACCAAGAGTTAGGAGTGAATAATTATCCAAAGAACATTAAGAGCGGGTACCAAAGTGAACCATTCATTGAAAGAGCATGACCACCATATCAGGAACATGGAGACACCATCACTAAGATAAAAGCGGCTAGGAGACAAGCAAAACAAAAGAAACACAAAGTGAGGAAACAAAGGAAACCAAAAGCAACCCCCTAAACTAACCTATTTATAGGTATTCACAAGAGTAGCCCAAAAGAGCTCAAGCTTGGAAGTAATGCTTTAGGTGTTTCCTGTTGATGGGCAATGAGAAATCTTCACTGGTTAAGGTCTTGAGGTGAAAAGCATTATCTCTGAGGATTTCAACAATTTGAAAGGGGCCAAGCCAGAGCTTGTTGAATTTGTCATATTACCCTTTCTTCTCATGGGCCTTGTTCCAGCATAGGACTAGATCAACAATTCTAAAGGCCTTGAATTTGGCTTGTTGATCGAACCATCTTTCGACCATGCCCTGATGCTTGGAAATTTTTTCAATTGCACAGTCATGTACTTGTAGGTGTAGCAACTCAACCAAGCAAGCTTCTCTTCGATCCCCTTCTTTGTAAAAGGTATTATTGAATTGCAGAGTGGCGATTTTTAGGTGAATTAGGAACACCTGCTCTAGGCCATAAAAAAGGTGGAATAGGGAATCTCCCAAGGAGGCCTTGTGGCATGTGCAATCTTCCAAAAGGGAAAAATGAAGCTGGGTATGACAGTCCTTGGGATTCTTGTTAAGCAACTTTTTGATGATGGTGATGAGGTTCTTGTTTGTAGATTGTGCTAGGTCATGACCCTGAGGATAGTAGTTGGATGGGAAATTAAGGGAAATCCTATAATCAAAGGACCAACTGGTGAATTTAAGTGAGGAAAAGGTTAGGCCATTGTCACATACTAAAGCATATAGGCAATTGAAATGATTTAAAATAAAACTTTCAAGAAAATTCACAACTACCTTTGTTGTACATTTCCTACATAAAATAGCTTCTATCCATCTAGTACAATAATCAGAGGCGGTTAGAATGTACCTATGACTCGTAGATGATGGTGGGCTTACCAGACCAATGAAGTCGAGACCCCATTGCACAAACAGTCTCACCTCCAAGACTAGTTGCAATTGGAAAACTACGTTCCTTTCTTTGGTTGTGGCAGTTTGGTAGGTATGGCATGTGTGAATGTGGCTATGGGAATCCTTGAAAATAGTAAGCTAGTAATATCCTACTTGTAAGATTTGATGAGTAGTGGAGGGACCAAACCCATGACCAGTACCAAATTTATCATGAAATTCTTTTACGACCCGCTTTGCTTCTTCTTTTCCAAGTCACCTAAGGTAGACACCTTCATGATTCTTCTTGCAAAGTATGGATCCCTACACCATGTAGCTACTGCTTTTCAAACATAGAACACACTTTTGAACTCCCTGTAGCAAGGTGGGAACTTTCTATTCAATAAGTAGTAGATGATATCATCATACCACTCTCCAGGGGAAACATCTTCAAGCTGATATTGTTGTACTGCAAGCTCGGGTCCTGCTTCAGCTACTATTTTAGCTATTGTTCAGTTGAGGGCTTATCGTCTTAATAATTTCATTGGCTGAATTTCCATGTCGTATTTTTCCAGCAAGGTAACCCACTCCACTCTTCTTTCACCCAACTCATTTTGCATCAACAATGTCTTTGCTTCCGGATCGAGCACAATGTCGACTATTTTGTTCCACATGATGTAATTTCTAAACTTCTTAACTCCTCTAACAAGAACATATGCTTGCTTTTCCACATTGTGATACCATAGTTTAGCATCCTTCAATGGACCACTCATTAAAAAAATTGGGTGCACATTTCCTTCGTTATCCTTCTGCGTTAAAATGTTGGCACATGAATGATCTGAAGAAAATGAGTAAATGTAGAATGACTTCAGATAATCAGGGCTAACGAGCATGGGTGCCTCAATAATAGCTTTCTTTATTTATTCAAAGGCCTATTTTGCTTCTTGGGTCCACTCAATTTTTGCATCTTGCTTCAACATTGCATTGAGCTGCTTGACAATTTCAACAAACCTTGTAATAAATTTGTAGACGAAATTTATATTTCCAAAGACAGATTTCAACTCTTTCTTGCTACCTAGCAATTGGATTTTCAAGAGGGACTGAATGCACTTAGGATCTATAGAGATTCCTCATTCTAAAATAACATGCCCAATGAGCTTTCCTTCAATGACTCCGAAGATGCATTTCTTCAAATTGAGAGAAACCCTAAATTCTCTACACCTTTGAAATTTTTTGCATAGATCAAAGACATGATCACTTTGCTTCTTTGAAAACACCGTCAAATTATCCATGTAGATGATTATACATTTTCCAATTAGAAAGTGGCACTAACATTGATGAGTCCAGACGACATCCTTCTGTATGCAAAGGTTCCCCACTTGGTGGTGAATGCTATCTTGTGATGATCTTCATATTGTACCATCACTTGGTTATATCTAGAATATACATCAAGGAAGGACATCATATGTGATCCGTTAACAATCTACAATAGCTCAACCAATGAAGGCATTGGATAGTTGTCCTTCTTTGAAGCTTTGTTCAGGTTACAAAAGTCTATTCACAATCTGATTTCTCTTTTCTTCTTCCTAACCAGGGCCAAATTATCCATCCATGTGGAGTGCCTGACTAGGAATATAATTTTGGCTAAAAATAGCTTCTACACTTCTTTATAAATGATAAGCTTCAACAGTGCATTGATGGGACGTTGTCATTGTTGGAATGGTCAGATATCCAGTCTAAGAGGAATAGTGTGCGTGATGATGGAGATATCTTACGTCTTCAAATCTTCATAGCTCCATGCCACTACATCATGATACTTCCACAAAGCATCATTGATTCCTTTTATTTCTTCTAACATGCAAAGTTTACAAATAAATACATTTTTAACCCCTCGGGTGTCTCGAGGTTGTGAGCGTGGCACTAATTGTTCATGGAGTCTTTCTTTGCCTACTGATCTTGGTCTTAGATCTGATCTAGATCAAATATACACTCTAGCTGGACCATACCTCTTGGAATGGTGTTTGTTTTGAGATTGATGACCCTTTCTATATCTAACTCAACTTCTTCAGACTCATTTTCATCAATTATTTGGGTAGCAAATACATCGGAATTGGTGATGAATTCCAAGATGTGTTTGTCATCATTAAACACCTAAAAATGGGTGACATTATCTGACATAGATGGAGTGGAGGCCAACTCAATAGTAAATTGTTTGAGGATGGACAAAGAAAGTGGTTGAAGCATGCTGGCTACTTGAGCCAAGGAATCAATAGTATGGTTTTGGGAGTGAGGGATCAACTAGATATTAAAGGCATCCAGGATCTCTAATAGATCCCAAACTCCTTGCCTATAGTTTTCTAGCCTTCTATCACGGAAAGAGTATAATTTCCTAACTTGTTTCACTACCAACTTTGAATCACCAAAGACTTGCAACATTTTTACCTTCTTCCTTAGAGCCATTAGGATACCATGTACTAATGCTTCATATTCTACTACATTATTAGTGCAAAAGAATTGGAGTCTATGGACAACAAAGTAGGTCTTACTCATAGGAATGATGAGTTCGAATTTGGATCCTTCTCCTTGCTTGGACTTAGATCCATTAAAACAAAATGCCCAAAACTTGGACGGTTCTTTGGATTCTAGGTGAATCATACGTGCATCCTTCCTTCGTTTACCATTTGCATCTGTCACTTCTGAAACAAAGAGTAGCTCATCATGGTTGGTGACAAGCTATTTGGTTGGAAGCTACTTTTGAAATGTGGCTTGTCCTTTGAAATGCTCCACTATAGTTTGACATAAGAAACTCTCAAATTCAAAGTGGGTAGCATTGTGAACTTTGCACCAACTAGGCAACAAGAGCTCTTGGAAATTCATCTTGGCCCCTAAGTTGAGCTAATCTTATATACATTTTTCAATGAAAATTTGGAATTCGTCTAGCAGTCCCAAATTTTCATCATCGTATGTGTTAATACCTAAAATTTAAAAGTTTGGAGCATTGTCTGGGGCATCAAAATCTGACATCGTCTAGGGCATTGAAATCTTCTTTGAGCATCGACATCAAAATTTTCTTTTAAGCAACCTGTAAACACATCACTTCAAAGAGGGGAAAAATGCATACATCTAAAAATGGTCATCATATTCAAATAATTAAATACAACCTATTTAATTAATATTTCAACTATGTATAAATAAAGTCTCACTTTATTTATATTATTCACTCTTCTATTAATTCTCCAAAATTATATTCTTCTAAATAATTAAATAAACAAAGTATCCTAAATGTGTTTATTTACTTAATCTTCGTTGATCCTGATTAAGAATTAGAGCACATGTCTACTGCTTTTTCTTGTGCTGCCTCACAAAGGTCACCTAAAAATAAATAAAGCCTAATTATTAATTAGAATTATCCTCACAAACTTCTACCAATGAGAAAAGGCACATGGCTTTATTCCCCCACACTTCCAACAAATTTGGAGCACATGGGTCTTTGTTTCACACACTTGGGTCTCCCATCCTTTTGGCATGTTTCCAATTGGCCAAGGGATTCTCTCCACACATGAAATGTTTTCCTTGGTCAAGGGGACAACATATTGATTCCTTCCATCTCTACCATCTATTATTTCTCCTTCAAATCTAGACTGTTGATAAGTGCCACCTCACAAAATGTTTGAGAAACCCTATAAATACACCCTCCTTCCTTTCCATTTATGATCCATAATTTGAGAAAAGTTACTATGCAGGTTTATCTTAGGGGCTTGGAGCTTTCATGGAGTCTTATAATTAGTTTTCATATCATGTGTTACTTTGCATTCTCATTTAGATTACTTAATTGCTTCATAGTTGCATTTTATCATCCCCATTGCATCATAGTTGTATTTTAGGGTAGTTTGTTTTATGTTTACATTTGATCATATGCATAATCATGGATAGTTTAATATAGTTTCATACCATCTCACTCATCTCCACTTGTTCATCTATCATCAACATCATCTTTCGTTTATCATCATATTCATCATCAATTCCATCATCTCATTTCATTTAGAAGCATGCCACTAATCCTTTCAGCACACATTTGCGCATAGAAATCATCTTAGCTTGCATATTAAGCATCAATTCTCATTTTCTAGGTAGTCATTTTAACAACCATTGTGCCCATAGAAATCTAAGGGCCAAACGGTTTAATAAATCCCTAGAAATAGAGGACAATGATACATATTTGAAAGGTTTGATTGCCTTACAAATAGAGTAATTTTACTTGCTTCAAACTTTGAATGTAAACCATCTCATTAAGGTTTGTGTTGATGTTAGCTCTCTCCACATTTGACACATGCACAAAATGGTTCCGGAACAACTTGCAAGAGGCACCAAAATAGGTGCAAGAGGCTCCAAAACTCTAAAAGCGGCCAAAATGGTCCCGGAACAGGTGAAAATAGTCTCAGAACAACATGCAAGAGGTGCCAAAACTCAAGCAAGAGGCGCCAAAACAGGTGCAAGAGGCACCAAAACTCTAATAGTGGCCCAGAATGGTCCTAGAATAGGTAAAACAATCTTAGAACAACTTGCAAGAGGTGCCAAAACTCAAACAAGAGGTTCCAAAACAGAGGCAAGAGGTGCTAGAACTCTAGAAACAACCCAAAATTGCCTCAAAATAGGTGCAAAAGGCTCTCAAGCCTCCAATTTGAACCTACAATCATGAAATTTTCAAAAAAGTTAGAAACAAGTGAGGCAAAGGCCCCACGGTGGGTGCCATTTTGTGCGTGTGTTGAATGTGGAGAGATATGACGTCAACACAAACCTTAATGAGATGGTTTACATTCAAAGTTTGAAGCAACTAAAATTACTCTTTGTAATACAATCAAACCATTCAAATACGTATCATTGTCTTCTATTTCTATGAATTTATTAAACTGTTTGGCCCTTAGATTTCTATGGGCACAATGGTTGTTAAAATGACTACCTTGAAAAATGAGAGTTGATGCTTAATATGCAATGTAAGATGATTTCTATGTGCAAATGTGTGCTGAAAGGATTAGTGGTATGCTTCTAAATGAAATGAGATGATGGAATTGATGATGAATATGATGATAAACGAAAGATGATGTTGATGATAGATGAACAAGTGGAGATGAGTGAAATGATATGAAACTATAGTGAACTATCCATGATTATGCATATGATCAAATGCAAACATAAAACCAACTACCTTAAAATGTAACTATGATGCAATGGGGATGATAAAATGCAACTATGAAGCAATTAAGTAATCTAAAATGAGAATGAAAATTAACACATGATATGAAAACTAATTATAAGACTCCATAAAAGCTCCAAGCTCCTAAGATAAACCTGCATAGTAACTTTGCTCAAATTTTGGATCATAAATGCAAAGGAAAGAGGGTGTATTTATAGGGTTTCTCAAGCATTTTGTGAGGTGGCACCTATCAATAGTCTAGATTCAAAGGATAAATAATAGACAATAGAGATGGAAGGAATCAAGATGTCCCCTTGACCAAAGACAACATGCCATGTGTGAAGAGAATCCCTTGACCAATTAGAAACATGCCAAAAGGATGGGAGACCCAAGTGTGTGAAACAAAGACCCATGTGCTCCAAATTTGTTGGAAGTGTGGGGGAATAAAGCCATGTGCCTTTTCTCATTGGTGCACTAACTCATTTCACTATAAAATCTGACGATTTTTTTTGACAAAATATGTATAATTTGATGTATTGTCGGGTGCTTGTAAAATTTGATGTGTAATTTTAATTTTTTAGAATTTTATTCCCGACGTTCATCAAAATTTCAACGAACCTAGGTTTTGTTGAAATTTCGACTAGCAATTTAGTCAAAATTTTGACAAACATAAAAAATAAGAAAAAAATAAAATTGTGGCTGACATAAAGAAAAGTGAGTTCGCTGATTTATTGCGACAATTTTTTGCTATACTTGTGAATTTTCTCTACTTGAGATAGTTTGTGGAGAACTAAGGACAATTTTTTTGGGAAAAATAAGAAAAAACTCAAGAATATATCGCTAGGTTGAGGGTAGTCATTGTCTTTTTTCAGAATTCAGTTGTGAAGACAGATTTGTAGTTCCAGGTTTGAAAATCATATTTTAAAGTAACATCTCATCAGATTTCATTTTTAGAGGTTTAGGGTTTTGAGAATTTCATGTCCATATTTTGTTGTGTGGAATCACCATAAGATCACAACCAAGGAATATATTCCTGTAACTGTAATTAAGTGATCCATAACTCTATTGGTCATGTGGCACAATTGTGCTATAACAAATACATGATGCATTCATGTGTGACCCAGTTTAATGTGGCTATGTTGTGATAGAAATGGAGACACTCATATAATGTAGTTAATTTAGGTTGTATAATGTAGGTGTTAATCATCATTGGGTGCATTCAGGTTGTCTCAAGTTTAACAGGTTACAATGTAATTATAGCATGATCAAAAAGTGATTACCTCTTGCTACAATAAAGAGCCTGTAACTCTAGTTGATATGTAAAGTGGTTGTGTTATATAAATTATGTAGTACATTCAAGCACAACCCATATTTAATGAGCTACTCTAGAGAGTGATCAAGATTTTCTAAACCTTATGAATGTTACTTAAAAGTGTATAGCTTAAACTACAAACCAAGTTTGTTACATACTTGAATGCAATCTTGGGTTACCACAAACTATAATAATGTGATCTGCTAATAACCATTATGGAAAGTATTAAAGCAAGACCCATGCTATATAGGATACATTTCTATGATCAGGTTTACATACCTTAATGATCAAATACAAGCTTCCCACACACTCTAGGATACAATCCAAGATCATACCACAACCCTGTCAAGACAAATAATTTTCTAACCCAAAATTTAAGTTTATTTTTTAATACCAACAGAAGAATTGGTAAGAGCATGATTAAGGTACGAACCCTAGGCCTTCGTAGAAACATAAACAATAACTCTAGCGGATTAGTGAGGTTGCAATACGAGAAAGATTGAGACATTGTAGCTAATAACAAAATATTGCAATCTAAAGATTGTAGCCAATAACAAGCACACTATGTAGCTTAGTGACATTTGTAAATGCAATCTACAGTAAGAGGAATGACAGTCAAAAAGAGGTTGAGCAGTGACAAGATAACAAATCTCAAACCTTGCATAGTAAAGTGGAGATTTTAATAGTGAGTTTCCTTTACCCCTTGCTGACCTTAAGGGTTTTTTAAATGATTTTGGTAGTGATAGACAGGGAAAATGCAATCAGGGAATGACTTTCCAAATGAAGTAATAGTGGTAATAATAGGTTCAATGTTTCTTCTTAGCCATTGTATAATAGAGGTAGTGGATTGCATGTTTGAGTAGTGTTTTGAGACTTATCAAAGATTCTCGAATAGTGAATAATACCTTGTGGACTATGAAGTAATGTCAATAAGGTTAAAGGATCTTAAGATCTACAATACCATGAAACAATGAGTCCCCTATAGTAAGTAGGCAATCTATAGGGCATAGTTTGATTTTATAGAAGGATGCTCATGAAAGAAATCTTCAAGTGATAGTGAGTGAGCTGTTTGAGATTGTAGCTAAGGATGCAATACCTAGTCTCAAAGGAAGTTAGCAAAGCAGTAAATGTGCAAGAAAATCAAATTGTACACAACAAACAATTCACAATGTTATCTTGCATAATGCCTTGAGTTTGAAGACAAAAATCTCATTGTATTTTGATGAAAGTGGTGACCTTAATGGTCAATCATTGGCAACTATGATTTTAAAACATGCTATTGTGCTTATGGAGACAACATTTTAAGCAAGGTAGTGAGTGGTGGTTTGAAACAATGGCAAGTATGAAGAATTTGCTTTGTATGCATACTATGTAGTCTAGCTTAAGACAACGTTTTTAGAGGAGATTGAAGGTGGATTATGGAATACAAGAGTTACCATAAAAATGATTAAAGCAAAGATTGAGATCTATTTAAAAGCCATGGTAATGAAGATATTAAAGATGTCACATGCAAAACCCTAGTAGCTAAAGTAATGAATACAGTGCCAAAGAGGATAGTGTGCTGGGGCAGATTTAGATCTCCACATTATCTAATTATAGGGAAATACATTATTTATTTAATTTTTTAATTAAAAGAAACCATTCTAAACCCTATATAAGATACATTGATACTTCAAAAGCCTCAGAAGGAATTTGAGATCATGCAAATATATGTCAGGTAAATACCTAGATTACAAATAGTAGTGGGAACAATGTAAGATTTGTTGAGCATAGCAGGAATGAGATAAGCAACAATGAATCCTATGCCTCCTTTCACACACATCTCCTCACCATTCTCTATCATTCTTTACTGAAACACTTCTCCATTTTGATGGTCTATGCTTGAAAATAATGTTTTGTTATGATATTGCTATCAGGATTCAACCATGTAGTTTCAAGTCAAACTCATTGACCCATGTTTCATGAATAGTGGTTCAACAAGAACCCATCTCTCATGATATCGAATTGTCCACTTAGCACTCATTGCATCTAGGTGATGCTCACAAAGGTGAAGCACTGGTCCGTCCCGGGAGGTCACCCATCCCAGTACTACTCCAGCTCAAGTGCGCTTGACCAGGGAGTTTTCTCCAAGGTTAAGCCCACTTGAGTTGTTACCCCATTCTCTTATAATAATGTTTTGATGAAGGTTTTAGAGTATGTTGATTAAAATAAAAACTCTATTTTGGTGGGCTATGCATGAAAATAATATTTTGACAAAAGTTTTAGGGTATGTTTATTAAAATTTTAGAGTATTTTGGTGGGCTATATTATTGATTCCTTAAATGATTTATTCAAATGGATTGTGACTAAATAAATGACTAACAATTTAGTCATTTTTATTTGTGTGACTAAATAATTTTTAATCAAAGACCAAACTAGTAATTTATTTACTCATTTATAGCTAAATTGCAAAAAATGAGCAGAATTTAGTCATTTTTAGTTGTTGTGACTAAAAGTTTGTCACCTAGTCATTTATTTGCCAAATTCTACTAGTGTGTGCTTCCTTGTGTGATTAGGGATCTCTTAATGTTGAGGGCCCTAGGGATAAGCTCATCATAACAAGTGACACATTGCATCTTTAACTAAAAGGATAAATCCATATTGACATTAGCAATGATGATTCTAACTTGTTGCTCCTTAGGAATCATGGGTCACTTGCTCTTAGTAGCTCGCTATCTCCATTGTTGTAGGAAGTTTGCAATCAAGTTCAATATTCTAATTTTAGGAGTCTAACGGTTGGAAATTATAGTAAAATCAAAATTTAATAAGTTTTGAAATTAATATTTTAAAGTGTTTTTTGGGGTCATTAACTTCATACTATCTTCTCTTTTGTAGGGGTGGTTGCATGCCAATTTTTTTTGGTGTAAAATATTAGAATTATTAGATTTTGTTACCTATCTAAGAATAAAAATTATTGGAGTGTGAGTTTGATATTTTTTGAAGATCTAAATAATCAGGCTTGGTAAATAAAAATCATGTTAGATAATATTATTCTAGAACAAAATGAAGAGACACTTGATAGATTGTAGGCTAGATTGAAAAGAAAGGGTGATGCAAAATGTTATTGTCCTTGCAATAATTGCAAGGGATTAAAGATGAGACAACTTTTAATCACAACAGTTGAGAAACATTGTAGGCAGCATGGTCACGTTGAAGGGGGCCATGATTATCATCCATTGGTAAATTGTTCATTATATGTATTTATATTGATTGAATTTGTAAATTTTTATATCATTTATATATATATATATATATAAAATCACTTGATCATGATCATGGTTTATTTGTGTCTATCATTATTATAAAGGTGGAGCACCCTAGGACACATGATATGGATTATCACGACTCGAAGAATGTGGTTTTGCAAGTAGATGAACATGGAGCTGTGAATATCGAAGATGAAGTTAATGATCCTATGGAAGAAGAAGATCATACTCCAAAAAACATAGTTGAAGATGATGGTACAGATACATTAATCCATGACATATTTAGTGGCAGATCTAATCATGATGATCAAGATGACTTTGATGATGTTCATGATTTATCTATATTTGAGAAGGCATACGAGCCCCTTTATGAAGGCTCCCAAAAAACTCCTATTTGCTGTATTATTGCTATTGAACTTGAAGGTTATGAATGATTTATCAAACATAGCAATCTCATGGATGTTAAGGTAGGTCAGATATATTATCTTTTTTCATTTATTTTTATTGTTGTTAGTTCATCAATACTAAATAAATAATGAAATATGTACCATTAATATTCTTTATATTAACAACTTATTTTTTGTTGTAGATTGATTGGTGAATTTTTGTTACCACCATCAAATATTTTACCTTGCTCATACTGATATTTATCTAGAATTATGAAAGATATCAGAATGGAGTATCAAGCAATAAATGGATGTCCCAATGATCATATTATATATCATAAACAACATGAATTTGCAACATAATGCATGGAATGTCCTATCAGTAGATATCAAATAGATCAACTAATAAAAAAGGTGCCTTGCAAGGTTCTTCGTTATATTCCCATTATTCCACATATTCAATGATTATTTAGATACAAAAACTTAGCACAATTTATGGATTACCATGCATGGAATAAAAGTGGAGATGACATTCTTTGAATTCTTGCAGATGGTTCTACATTTAGGGACATGGAAGAAAAATGGTGACACTTTAAAGAAGAACCTCGTAATCTCAGACTTTCATTGGGAGCGAACAGTGTCAATCCATTTGGAGAGCTGAGATCTATTTACTTGGTGTAGCCTGTTTTTGTTATCAACAATAACATTCCTCCATGGATGTCAATAAAGAGGGAGCACATAATATTGTCAATAATTGTTCCAGGTATTTGTTTACATCAATTTTCTTTAACATAGTAGAATCTCATTTGTTTTATTTGTTGCATAATGACTTATATTTTTTTCATTCAATAGTCATGTACATTAATTTATATATATTGCAGTAAAATGATTATAATAATTATGTAATGTTTATGTTTATTCAACTAGGTAAGTACCAAGTTAAAGATATTAATGTATATATCGAGCCTCTTATCGATGAGTTACTAAAGTTATAGAATGGTGCCACTATGTATGACGTCTCTAGACCAATTGGACAAAGACAATTTCAATTCCATACAATGCTTGTATTGACAATTCATGATGCCCCAGGGCTAACACATTTTTGTGATATGTTATAATGTTTGACTACACTTTAACAATATTTAATTTTATGAAGTAGATATCATGCATATTTTTAAAATAATCTATTTATTATATATAATTATAAAAATTGACATATTTAATCTAATTATATATGATCTTGCAGGTCTTCAAACAAAGAGAAAATTTGCATATCCAATTTGTGGTCCAAAGATGAATCTTGTCATTCAACAAGTTTATGAAAGTAGGTGGTTGATGACTATATGCACTTCCTCCATAGAAATCATAAGTATCAAACTACTAAAAAACATCTTTTCAATGGGAAAGAAGAGACTACATCAAAACCACGAAGAATGACACCTCGCCTATGGAAGTTGGAATATAATAGAATTAATCATCAAGGTTATACATCAGATCAAATTTTTTATCTATCATATATGATATGTTTTGAATTTATATTTTTATATTGTGTTGTGTTTATTCATGCTATAATTGACAATGATTTCTATTGTTAATTTGTTTAACTTATATGCTTCATGAAGGTCGTCAAGACATTAATGATCGGCTTCTATAGGGACTGAAAAGTTATTCCAGACAATTTAGTAGGTTTCCCTACTATGAGCAACTACAAATTGTGCATTTGTTTGATACAATGCATATCAAAAAGAATATAACAAAAATGTTATGGAAAATATTAGATGAAAGGCATGACAAAAAAATTGTCAAAATTTGCAGTGACATTCAGGAAGCCAATCATACAATAAAAAATGTTATTCAATTAAATAGCAATGAAGACCAAATTAATATAAGTGTCATTCCTTGGTTATTAACAGAGCAACAAAACAATGCTATAAAATAAGTCATATGAAAAATTCAATTTCCCACAGGATTTGTTGCAAACATAAACAATATAATAACAAAGAAAGGTGAATTTGGGTCAGGGATGAAAATGCATGATTGACATACCTTCATTAAGGTAATTATTCTGGTATATTATATACACTTGTATAATGCATGTACTTTTCAGTGTATTATGTTTACTACTTTTAAAAAAATAATGAAAAGACCATTTTATAATTATTGTAGTATGTTCTACCTCTATCTCTCCTAGAAAAATTTGACAACAATGTCAAGCAAGTTATATATGATCTTAGAAAATACATGAGGTAAGTAGCTATATTTGTTCAATTTGTTGTATACATCTTATAATTGCCATTTGTTTTATTTGTTATGTAATATATTTTATTTTTTTGTTAAATCTCGTTAATATATTTACACCTTTAATCACTTGTAGATGGCTATCATCTAAAGAAATCCATAAAGAAGATATAAATTATTGGAAGAGAAAAATTTCTTGTCTAATGTGTGAAATGAAAAAGTTTCTGCCTTTGACTTTTTCAATGCACAAGAACACTACCTCATACACCAAGTTGAGGAGATTGAATTGCATGGACCTATACACACAAGGTCAATGTGGATGGTTGAGAGACACTTGAAATTTTTGAAAGCTTTGGTTAGACAAAGAGCACATCCTCAAGGTTCTATGGTGGAGGGAGATATGGTATACCGGACCATGGTGTACATTAGTGAATATCTTCTTAATTTTGCAACAAAGATCCATGTAGATCGCATTTGGGATCCCAACTCCATTCACAAATTTAAAGGGGAGTACCTAATGGGGAAAGGTCGATTGAAGAAAGTGAGGTAATTATAAGATGGTCATGGAGATTAATTGGAATATATTTTACACATAATTTTTATGTATATTGTACTTATTTAGTTTTTAATCTTCAATATACATCAATTATAAATTAAGGTCGTATAATGTGGCATTTAACTAATTATACGTTGTTTGTGAATTTCAATTTTTTTTTATACAGTTGGTCGAGAGTAGGATGCACTACATTTGTATGTTGCAAAAAATCTTGATTTGATGATGGTATGAATTGAATGATGTCAAAATCTAGTCACACATTAACATGGGAAGGTGTGGCTTCATTGGTTAAAGAAGTTCATCATAATAGAAATTCTAATGTTACTCAAAGGGAAATTGATTTAGCATATGGTTTAAGAGATAAACATGTATGTATAAATATATTAATCACCCATATTATTTAATTATTTTCAATTATATTGATGTATATATATGTTGATTTTTTTTTATTTGCATACATTCGGCCAAGAATAAATATGTTTATCAACTGGTGATATTGCAATAATTTTTACATGTTTGACATATTGCAGGTGAAACACCACAAGGCTATGTAGTGCAATGGTCATAAATTTTAAATCAAAATGTTGGATGACATGAAGAAAATTTGTTATTTTAGTATAATTGCAATCTTTCAGGTGACTAATGTTTCATCTAGAAGTGACATACATTTAAAAGTCTCAGAAATTGAAACTATGAGATTTTGGATAAAATACTTGAGTGTGACTTTAAGTCCTTCAGATTAATTATGTTCGTCATCCTATAGTATAGGCTTCGATTGAATGAAAATGATATTGAGAGAACTGATATTGAACATGATAATGGATTTACCATGGTTAATACAAGGTCGATTGAGTGAGCTAGAAATGAGCCCTATGTTCTTCCAAACCAATGTGAGCAGGTATTTTACTCAGAGGTTCTAAGTAAACCAGGTTGGTTATTTGTTGTTAGACATGATCCAAGAGGAAGGCCGATAAAGTATAATGTGGTGGAAGAAGAAGATACCAAAGAACTAGAAGATGATGTAGATGATGATCAAGATCAATAGTTAGTTGATGATGTCCCTGACAAATATGTCGAAGAGGAGGAACTAGATCATGATGATGTAGGAGTTAATATTCATGAAGATGATATCTGTGTGGATGATGACATTATTGAAACTGATATCAATGACGACGATGATGATATGACCAATCCTTACAATGTCAAATCTATATGGGATGATGCAGACAAAGAGTTGGATGAAGAAGAAGATCAATGACATTGAAATGTATGAGTTATGCGATTATATTATCTATTTGATATTAATTTATTGATAGAATTATATTTGATTTATGTGGTTACATAATTAATTCGTGATGTTTTAATTTTTATGCCATTACATAATTAATTTAATGATGTAATTTTTAATGTTTGAAAGGTCAAAAAATAAAACATTTCAATAGTGATGTTAACAACCTTGAAATTAGTGTGTTTTATGTTTCATGTGATCATAAAAGATTAAAAAGTCAGTTGTAGAGGTGGTTGTTCAGTGGTTGACGTGTAAAGGCCTTTAAAAGGCATAAAGTGATCATTGTAATGGTTGTTGATGGTTGAAGATTCAAAATACAAGCTCTTTATATTCAAAAATTTGTGTTTTTCTTTAAAATATCTATATTTTTCCTGTTATATAGCACTATACGGTCACATGTAGCCATATTTTGATGTGAAATCAATTATAGGTTGTGAAGATATGTGTTAGTTTTGATTTGAATATGATTTGAGGGCTTAAGGTGTTGATTTGAGTTATAAAACTTCATTTCTTTGCATACAACCTAGTTACCCTATTTTTGAGGGTTTTGTAGTCCAAACATGATATAAAGGGGCTCTTACACTTTTTTTGATTACTATAGCTTATGTAAGAGACCCCATGTAATTTTAGGATGAATAAATAGGGCGTAGGATGAGAAATAAAGAAGGTATAGTTGTTGTCCTCAAGAGTTTTGTGAAGAAAAGCATGTGAAATAAGAGGTTCAAGCCTAGGTTTCAACAAAATATGTATGGGAGATATGATTTTATGAATTTTTCTCCATGTGTAGACCTAATGAGTTGTTTCTGAACACTAAATATAAATGATATACATACACACATATATGTATGTATATATGTATGTATGTATATGTATTTTTAAATATAAATATAAATGCAATTATTGGATGCTCTCCTAGAACAATAAATGCAACATATCAATAAAGAAATATATATCTATGTATATAAATGTGTATTTCGAAATGCAAGTGTAAATGCAAAGAGCATATGGTTTTGTAGCGTTATAGATACAACATATCCATAAATTAATGTAATTGAAATTCTAAAGTCTTCAACACATATAATATGAAATCGATCGAACTATTAAACTACATGAAAAATAAATGAAAACAATAAATGCATATGTAAGTGTATTTATAAATGTAAGTGTAAAATGAATAAGAATAATGAAAATTATAAAAGAATACAAGGGGAGACTAGTGCCTTATGGTATATGGAGTCTAATGAATGTCTGTAAATGTGGATTTCAATAATGACAATAATTCAAACTGTCATACACATAAATTGTTTACAACTTGTGTAAACATGCAAGTGAATAATTGAAAAACTCTTCTTGAGATAGAATGGAAATTCTAGTTATGCAGTTCTTCTTATTAACCCAAGTAACACTTCCCAATTGTTGTGATTGATTAAATTTTTTTAATCCCTACTTTAGAGAATCGAATAACCAGATCACACATATATAGAAAATGTATAATGATAAACTGAGTATAAACCTGCCATATCAATTTAAACAATAAGGAAGCATCAGAATGGAGACAATCAAATAACTACATAAATTTAATAAACAACTGATACCAAAATTTTAATCCACAACTTAGATATCTTCATTTACTCCATCAAAATACATGCATTTGAGTCTCTGTATATCAAAATTCATGCATTTGAGTCTCTGTATATCAAAATTCATTGTCTGCTACAAATGACCTATATGACATATGTCTGGTGTTTGTATCTTGGCTCTCTTCAACACTTAGTTCTCTAGGACCTTCGAGCAATTGTAATCTTGAGTTTTTAGTTCTCTAAGAGGGCTAAATAGAAATATGAAATTATAGAATAGAACCTTGTAATCACATTTGATGCAGATTCAAATACTAGTTGTTGATCCTTCACTTTGGTTAGATGATCAAATGACTGCCTTAAAAAAAAATGAAACAATCTCCATCATGGCAATAAGGGCCTACCATACTATGTGTTTCCAAGGAAATCCACATGGCACTCGCCCACGATATTGCGATCGATAAAGACCTCACAAATTTTGATCACACGATGGCAGGCAACCGTGGATCTCAACCATCAGTAATCCTGTTCATTCAACACAATCGCCAACTTTGTCATTAACCATTGAGCACCTTTCCTACTGAGATTATAACATCTCTTTTTATTTGAAACACGTGCATCTCATAAATGCTTTAGTAACCCGCTACATAATGTATTAAAACTAGATAAATGTATCAAAGTATTTCTATCATCTCTTCGGCTTCATTAAATGAGACACATGGTGCTCACCCATGATATCATGATCAACCAAAACAGTGTGGTGGGGTCATCATAGGATCTCGGGGATTGAATGAGATCAAATGATAATTGATCTACGATCACACAAACTTGTCCCTCTGCAAAATATAAAACATTTATTAAAAGAATGAGGGACATCACTAGGTCGATGATAAATAATGACATAAGCTATTTTTAAAACTAGTATGGGACCATACAAGACTTAGGAAATAATAAAGTTAGGAAAAGGAAATAAAATGATAAATCAAAAGGGGCCCAACCTAGATGAAGCGATGGGGCTTAAGTTGTTTTAAAACCCTCCCTAAAAAGTAACGGCCGAAAAGATACCACCCAAGGCGTAAGATAAACACTAGGGTTTTACATGAAGACAAAGGTAAAACCCCAACCTTAGGCTTTTCCCAAACACCATAGATGACCAGAGACATAAGGCAAGATAAAAATGGAACACAAAGAGCAAAATTTTGAAGTTCTATCACAAGGAAAGGTCTCCATTCTTGGAAGTGATAACCTCCTCCACACACAACCCTTAAAAATTATGAATAGAGGAATATAATATTTGAGGAACTCAAAGTTGATTCTCTCCTACCTGATACTTTTAGTCATTTTATCTTTACAAAAAATTATAGTGATTACTAGAGGCACATAGACCAATTCTTCAAAATAAAATAATTTGATCATACTTTTCCAATAATGGCATTATGAGAAAACCCTAGGTTAAATGAATAATTCCTAGCTAAGTTCTTTAAATCATGTCCAACCATATAAGAGAAGACCGTTGCTATGTGTACCTGGATACCATGGAGAAAAGATCTTTGGGCTCTTTCATCAATCATCCTACCTTAAAACTTACCAAAAGTCTCCTAGCAATTAGACATAGGAAGATTTAAGATGATTTTGAAATAATTTATTGCAAAAGCATAAACTTATGATGACTTAACCAGGCCTAGTATAGACTTCCCCACTGTTAACCACTTAGATATATGGAAATTAAATGTAAAATTGCTGCTATTTTTAGTCATGTAGGTGTCCAATAAACCACTTGGTGGTGTTTCCCTTCAAGTTTATTTACTTAAATGAAGAGAAAAAGTCCTTTGACTACAATTAGAGAATACATTTGAGGCCTTGGTTGTGTAACTAGTGGACCATAGTCAAATTTAACACTTGTTACAAAGTTTGGGAGTTAAAATGTTAAGTAGATTTGATTTGTGATGGACACATTTGGATGGTAGTAACAATAACTTGCAATCTATCAAGACTTGATTACCTTATAACCTGTGAAATTCTAGTGATGAAATGATAGATTAATCATAATGTCACATTGGAATCACATCACCATGAAAAAACTTCATCCAACATCCTTATGAGTGAAGGTACCACCAAATAGGTATTTGTCAGATCTTTCTTCCTCGATCGAAGGAAATTCAGGAAGAGAAGAGGAAAGCAAGACATGTAGTATGTCTAAAAGAGGAAGATCAACTAGAGGTCAAAAGATTAGAGGAAAATTCTGTAAACGCATGGAATTTTTTCTTGCTGAAGGGGGGTCATGTTCTTATGATGATGAGAGCATAGGTGACGTTGAGGTGCCGTTGAGGTACAAACATCTACTGAAACAATGGGTACCCAAGAAACTTCCTCCAATAAACATTGATTTTTGTATCAACGAGAGGATATATCGCATAACACCATTGTCATTATATGGTTTGGGCCTATTTTACATCGATGACATAAATGTCTGTTATGAAAAAGTTAGTAAATTGATGGAGTATGTCAGACCCTATTTTAGTTACAAAGATTGGATGCAACTGGTTCAATATACACGAAGTATGCATAGGTATGCACTATCAACAAATTATATACAGCTAAAAGATAAGGATCAAAATAAAGGAGTGACTATGTACATTGATGGAAGGCCAAAAGCATCAGAGAATATTGCAAGTTTTATAAAAATTACATGACCTGGGTCAACAAATGAGCAACCCAATTGCATATTCAAGGCGCGCAAGGGAAACCGTGTATTTGTATGTGCGATAAAATCAATAATTACAAGGGAAGAGTTGCTAATCGATTACAATTTGAATCACTTAGTTACAAACATAGTTACTATGGGGGTGGTACGTACTATGTACCATTTACCCAACCTTCGATTAATGACTCCAATATACCATTTTATTCTTATGGTTTTTTTTGTAAGTCTATTGGTTTCATTTTGGTAATACTTTTTTATATTTAATTTTTGTCATAGCAGGACATTGATCGTATGGAGAACACTCCGGCTTAGAGCATAGATCATGATGTATCTTCAAGTGCTTCTACCTGATAGGTTTACTTCATTGTAATTGTACAAATTAGATATGAGCAAAATGTTTTATTATTATTTTTGTTTTCATACGTTTATTGTTGGTATGTGGCGATTGATCATGCTATACTGTATAGCACATGGTATATTGTACACCCTTGCCCCTATCCTTGTAGGGGTTCGGGGCCGGGCTGGGCCTCGGGCGGGGGTTTGGGGTGGCAGCCCCCGAGAAAAATTTTCCTCCTACTTTTTCGCGTGATCACCAAAAAAGGGAAAAATCAATGGAAAAAGAAAAATATGATTTTGTAGAACCCAAAAAATTTGGAAGCTTCTAAACTTGGTAAAATGGGGTTCGGATGGGTATTATTGTATGATGAAAAACACGATTATTTGCAAGATTGTAATAGGTTTTTCACTAGATAATAAAAGTATTGGATGGCTGCGGTTTGGTGGATGTAGCCCAGATTGGGTGAACCACGTTAAATTCTGTGTTATGATTTATTCTGTGCATGTTTTAGCTTCTCTGTTTTGTATATTAAATCTGCATTTAATTGTTAGATCTGCCATCTCTAACCCTAACAAGTGGTATCAGAGCGGGTTATGTTTTGATTATCATCTATAGGAAAGATCTCACAGTTGAGTGGGAGTCTCACAGTTGAGTGGGAGCAATGGCAGACAAGGGTAAGAAGGTTGAGAAGTTTAATGGGCAGAACTATCAGTTATGGAAGATGCAGATGAAGGACTATCTCTATCAGAAGGATTTATGACAGCCATTGGAAGGGAAAACCAAGAAACCTGCAGCAATGTCAGATGAGGACTGGGAGATCTTGGATAGAAAGGCTCTTGGCAGTATTCATTTGTGCCTAGCACAAACAGTGGTGTTCAATATTACAAAAGCAAAGACAACTCAAGAGTTGATGGAAACTATGGAAAAGTTATATGAAAAGCCTTCCACTTCGAATAAGGTATTTTTTATGAAACGTTTATTTAATATGAAAATGGTAGAAGGTGGGTCAGTTACTGATCATTTAAATGAGTTTAATACGGTCACCAGTCAATTAACTTCTGTAAAAGTAAACTTTGATGAAGAAGTTAGGGCTTTTTTGATTCTATGTTCTTTGGCCCTCCTGAAAGTCGGAATAGCTTGGTAATGGTCGCTAGCAATCTCCGGCTTTCTAGTTTGAATACATTGAAATTTGATGATGTTGTTGGTGTTATTTTGAGCGAAAATTCATAGGAAAAGCTCAGGTGGAACATCCACATCAGGTAGTGTTTTGAATGCAGAAAGCAGGGGCAGAATAAAGGAGAGAGGAAACAATTCTGGAAATCGTGGGAAGTCACGAGGAAAATCAAAGGACAAAAGGTCCCAATCCAGAGACAAGAGGGATTGCCGGTATTGTGGTAAGCCAGGTCATTTGAAGAAAGATTGTTGGTCTCAAAAAAATAAAGATGGAGACAACAAGGAAGGAAGCAAAGAGGAAAATGTGGTAAGTAATAAATCTAATGAGGATGCTTTGATTCTTTCCCTTGATAATGTTGATGATTCTTGGGTGTTAGATTCAGGGGCTTCATTTCATGCTACCCCCCATAGAAGTTATTTTCTTGATTATGTCTAAGGGGATTTTGGGCTAGTTTATTTAGGAGATAACGAACCCTGTCAGATTGTTAGAAAGGGAAGAATCAAGATTAAGTTGCATAATGGGAATCATTGGCTACTACGTGAGGTAAGGCATATTCCAAAGTTAAGCAAAAATTTAATTTCAGCAGGGCAACTAGATGATGAAGGTTGTGTTGTTACATTTAGTGATAAAAATTAGGTCACAAAGGGTGCCTTAGTAGTAGCAAAAGGTGTGAAAGTAGGCACCTTATATCTTTGTACAGGTCATACTATTCCTTCTACTTTAATTGTTATAGAAAATGGTCAATATTCAGGAATAGTTGCTGCAGTTAAGCAGGTAGAAGATCATACAGCTACTATGGACTTTGAATCAACACTGTGGCATAATAGACTTAGGCATATGAGTGCAAAAGGTATGAAAGTAATTCATTCAAATAATGTTTTACTAGGTCTAAAATGTGTTAATATAGATTTATGTGAAAGTTGTGTGTATGGAAAACAAAAGAGAGTTAGTTTTCTCAAGGATGGGAAGCAAAAGAAAGATGAGAAATTGGAGCTTGTGCATACGGATGTATGGGGACCAGCTCAGGTATCTTCTCTCGGTGGCTCTCTGTATTATGTTACATTCATCGATGATGCAACTAGAAAGGTATGGATTTATTTCCTTAGGCAGAAATTTGATGTATTTGAAACTTCAAAAAATGGAGAAGCTTGCTGAGAGCCACTGTGTAAAAAGATAAAATGTCTCGTGATCTGATAATGGTGAGTATTGCAAGAAAGAGTTTCGAAGATTATTGTTCCTCTTAATGGTATTCGTAGGCAGAAAAAATGGTTCTGCTGACTCCACAGAAAAATGGAGCGGTCGAAAGCAATACGAATAGGACAATAAACGGGAGTGTGCACCTGACCATGATTGCATGCCGGACTGGCCTTTAAAAAATGTGGGCGTAAACCGTGAACACCGGTTGTTTATTTAATCAACAGAGGTCCTTCTAATCCTCTGGGTTGTGGTATTCTAGAAGAAGCATGGAAAGGTAAGAAGGTGAGTTATTATTATTTTCTCAAAACCTTAGGTTGTGAAGCATTTGCACATGTAGATTCTGAAAATAGAACCAAGCTTGATGCAAAATCAAAGAAATGTGTATTTGTTGGATATGACATTGATGAATTTGGTTATAGGCTTTGGTATTTTGAAAATAAAAAAATTGTGAGAAGCAAGGATGTCATATTCAATGAGAAAGTGTTGTATAAATATCTATTGCTTCAGCATGAGAAGAAAGAAAAAGATTATGTAGTGTTGGATGATATTCCCAACAATGATGTTTTAGTGGTTCCTCATGCTGGGCAACAATAGCAGCAACAAATACCACAAACTCCTGTTAGACGATCTTCAAGGTTAAGTAAACCTCCAGAAAGATTCTCTCCCTTTTTGTATACTATTCTGTTAACTGATGCTGGTGAACCAAAATATTATGATGAAGCTATGCAGGTGGATACCAAGGTTTAGTGGGAGCATGGAATGAAAGAAGAAATGGACTCCTTGCTGGAAAATCAGACTTGGGATTTATGCAAGTTGCTTGTAGGTGAAAAGGCTTTACCAAACAAATGGATTTACAGGCTGAAAGAAGAGGATGGAGGTAAGAAAATATTTAAAGCCAAATTAGTTGTAAAGGGATTTGCATAGAAAAAGGGTATTGATTTTGATGAGATTTTTTCTCCTGTTGTTAAAATGACTTCTATTCGTATTGTGTTAAGTATTGTGGCTATTGAAGATTTGCATTTAGAACAACTTGATGTTAAAACAACCTTTCTCCATGGTGATTTGGAAGACAAAATATATATGGAACAACCACAAGGATTTGAGGTCAAAGGTAAGGAGAAACTAGTGTGCAGATTGAAGAAAAGTTTATATGGCTTGAAGCAAGCACCTTGGCAATGGTACTTGAAATTTGATAGTTTTATGACTAAGCAAGGCTACAATTGGTGTAATTCTGACCATTGTGTTTATTTTAAGAGGTTGGATAATGATAGCTACATTATTTTGTGTTTATATGTTGATGATATGCTTGTAGCTGGGTCTAACATGGACCACATAAGAGATTTGAAACAACAGTTAGCAAAGTCTTTTGCTATGAACGATTTGGGGGCAGCAAAACAAATCCTTGGTATGAAAATTCGTAGAGATAGGAAAAACAAAAAATTATTTTTATCTCAGGCTAATTATGTTGAAAAGGTGTTGCAGAGATTTCATATGGAGAATGCAAAAGCTGTCAGCACACCTTTACCTAGTCATGTTAAATTGACTAAGGATATATGTCCAAAGACACATGAGGAGGAAGAAAAAATGTCCAAGGTACCATATGCTTCAGCTGTAAATAGTTTAATGTATGCCATGGTATGCACTAGACCGGATATTGCACATGCTGTAGGAGTTGTTAGCAGGTATTTGAGTCATCCCGGAGTTGAGCATTGGAATGCAGTAAAATAGATTCTCAGGTATTTGAGAGGTACATCCAATAATTGTTTATGTTTTGGGGGCTCTAATACTGATTTAAAAGACTATGTTGACTCAGATTTAGCAGAGGATATAGATACTAGGCGGAGTACCACAGGTTATGTATTTACAGTTGGTGGGACAGCAGTGAGTTGGATTTCTCGACTGCAAAAAGTGGTTGCTTTATCCACTACAGAGGCATAGTATGTTACTGCAACAGAGGCGGCAAATGAGATGATATGGCTGCAACTTTTCATGGATGAGTTGGGCAAACAACAGGCTGGAAATTATTTGTTTACAGACAGTCAGAGTGCTATACATCTTGCAAAGAATTCTGCCTTGCATTCTAAAATAAAACACATACAGTTGAGATATCATTTCATTCGGTCAGTGTTGGAGGATGGATAGGTCAAGTTGGACAAAATACATATAGATGTAAATCCAGCAGATATGTTTACGAAGGTGGTGCCAAGGGAGAAGCTGAGCTCCTCTTTAGCTTTGGTTGGTCTTCAAGGTTGAATTCAAATATAACAAAGCAGTAGGGTCCAAAGTACTTATTTCTAGTGGGAGCTATAATTGCAGCAGTGTCATCCAGGATTAGTCTCCAAGTGGGAGATTATGTTGGTATGGAGCCTGATTAGTCTCCAAGTGGGAGATTGTTGGTATGTGGCGACTGATCATGCTATACTATATAGCCCATGGTATACTGTACACCCTTGCCCCTATCCTTGCCGGGGTTCGGGGCCAGGCCGGGCCCCGGGCAGGGGTTCGGGGGCGGCAACCCCAGAGAAAATTTTTCCTCCTACTTTTTTGCATGATCACCGAAAAAGGGAAAAATCAATGGAAAAAGAAAAATACGATTTTGTAGAACCCAAAAAATCTGGAAGCTTCTAAGCTTGGTAAAAAGCGGTTTGGATGGGTATTACTGTATGATAAAAAACGTGATTATTCGCAAGATTGTAATAGGTTTTTCACTGGATAATAAAAGTATTGGATGGCTGCGGTTTGGTGGATGTAGCCCAGATTGGGTGAACCACATTAAATTTTGTGTTATGATTTATTCTGTGCATGTTTTAGTTTCTCTGTTTTGTTTATTAAATCTACATTTAATTGTTAGATTTGCCATCTCTAACCCTAACATTTATTGAGTTAATTTCAATAATGTTTTTAATATTCTTATTGTAGTTGACTGATTGAGGAAAGGCACCAGCATCCATAAGGAGGTGCAGTCAATATTATGTGATGATGACATCACTTATTCAACAAACCCTCTCGATATGACAAGGAAGACCCAAAAAAAATGCAATGACGAAATCCTTAAGTTGCTATTCATAGTGCCTCAAAGAGATGAGATAAGAGGGTTAAAATATTGACTAAGAGATCACAAAACTTGCAAGTAAGTTGTCATGAAGTCTTTAATTATAACAAAAGTTCATTCATGGTTTTATATTTTGTACTTTTTTATGTCATGAACTAAAATATGTGTTATTTTTACAGGATTTTTTGCATCCTCATGATGCTCTTGGCCATGATTAAGGTATTGCAAGTGTTGCCTGAGGAGTAGGGGTTGGTATAAGTGTCCATCCTGATATTCCTGTGAATAAATCACATCATCTGACCCCATCATCCATGCCTATATTGTTGTCTGAAATGTCAGCAACACATACCATGCAGGCATCTATTAGTGCACCTTCTGGCAGTGAACACATGCTAGAACATGCGTTAGGAAATGTACCTGGGGATGCAGAGGCCACTAGTACTTATGACATTTTAGCAAAATTTCCTAGATCCTCCCGTATTACTAGTACAGGAACATTGCCAGTCGCATTTTTGGTGGTTGAGGATTTCATTCCCATAAAAATAGAGAAGGTCCCAGGTACTTTAAAATGTTTTAATTATTATTATATGTAATCCAATTGAAATTTACTTATTGATCACTCTTTTTAGATTATTGATCCCATGATGATTTTGTAAGAAATGATGTTTTTTATAAACATCTAAGTGATATTACATTGGATCTCTTCAGGACCACCATACGTACATGGTGGAATACCCAAAATCAAGATTTAAAAGATGAGCTCATTAACTATTTAGTTGTGTTGTTCGGTGATAAAAAATTCAACCGAACCAAGGTCTTTAAGAAAGTTGGTACCTATCTAAAGCATGTGAGGGACGAATATAGGTCACATTTAGAGAAGAAAAAAAAGTACAAGCATCCCCCCATGATTCTGGAGAGGGGTGGAAGGACTTGGTGTCAGATGGAAAGGAGAAGGCTGAAAAAAAAAAGGAAAGACATCATCGGGCCAAAGAAGGTATGTGACTATTAACAATGTAATTATATATTGATTACTCTTTCTTTTTACATAATATAACGTATTTCAAACTTTTCATAGGCTGCCTAACACATCGAAGGAAACAAAGGCAAGAATAGAAAAACACGTGCACCACAAACTTGGCTCTAGTGGTTATATGAAATTAGCCGCACGAATTATAAGTATCAATAAATAAAATATTGTATCCAAATAATAAATTGAAAACAATTTTGGTTTTATCACACCATAGAAGCAAAATTCATGATCTTATGCAAAAATGTAGGGCTCTGAATTCAATAGAGTTCCCACAAAAGAGGACCTAAAGATTGCCTTCTAGCAAGGCTATGGAGCCATAGATGAATGCCTAAGAGTCTTGACTGGGAAAACACAATCTTCCACTACATCTGACATGCAAGCAAATAAACTCAATAAAGTTTATTTAAAATTGAATACTTGTGCAATCTATTCAATATTAATTTCCACCATAAAGTAATTATATGCCTATTTTTTTAAATAGTCAAGCAATGATAATACTGTACATGACATTGGAATGCATCCTAGTGAGGGTGGAGCAAAACTTGCAGATGAAGGTCATGGCGTGCATCCTAGTACTTTAGAGCATGTAGAGAGTGATAAACATGTTGAGCATGATCAGGCTAGAGAAGATCAGGAACATGATGTGGCCCCATTAGGTAAAGATGACCACTCTAAAATTCTTTTAAACATATTTAATTGCAATTGGTGTATTAATTATTATAACCTTTTGTGTTTCAACTTTAGAGTATGTAGAGCATGATCAACGTGTTGAGCATGATTAGGCTAGAGAAGATCAGGAACATGATGTGGCCCCATCAAGTAAATAGGATCACTCTAATGTTCTTTTAAACATATTTAATTTCAATTGGTGTATTAATTAATGTAACCTTTCGTGTTTCAATTGCAGATTAGGATTTAGATGGTGTTTAGCATGTTGAGTATGAGTCTATAATAGAATTTTAGGAACATGATGTGGACCCATCAGGTAAAGAGAACCACTCTAATGTTCTTTTAATTAATTAAATACTTGTAACAATAATAATAAAACATATCAATTTAACATTTCTTTATTATTGTAGCAAAACCCCCCTTGCAGTGGCATCCACGTCATGAGCAGACGACTAGGCATACATTAAGATCACGAGCAGAGAGAAAAACAACTAAAGGGGGGAAAGATGATTTAGAAAATGATACTCCACTTCAGATTTTTTTAGCTTTAAAAAAGAAACAAAAAAAAAGGTGATTATAATCATATTATGACAACTATATTTTTGATAATATGCAAAAATTGAAAGAATGAATATTATATGTTAATGAATAAATGTGAATATGTTAATTAATGAATGTTATATGTTAATGAATGAATGTTACATGTTATTAATGGATGAATGAATGATTAATGTTATATGATTGGGTATGGGGAATTGAGAGTGATGTGAGGGGGGGAGGTGCCAAATGAGCTTCCACCATCATGTGGTTGGCCCTGTTAAATAGAGAATATTAAACTATTCTCAAAACAAAGAGAAGCTCAATAAGGTAATGCACTTTTCAATATAAGAAATGCATCATTTGAAGCATCAAACCAATATGAAAAGATGAAAGAAAGTGCTAATTTTTCACTATGGTGGCAGAAAAATAATTCTTTATACCCTGAATCCATGCTCTACATCATAATTTGAAGTTGTTTCCATTCCAATGTTCTGAGTTTAGTTTGTTTGTATGGATATGTATGAATACCACATTGTGTTGTGTGTGGATTTGGTTTCAAAGCTCTGTTTCTTCTGTTTTTAGTGGTGACATAACTCTAAAATTTGACTTTTGTGCATAATAGGTTAGTGGAAAAATTAGAAGCTCTGAAGGGTTTAGAGGCTTGATTGAGATAGATACATGGATATTTGGATCTTGTTGTTGATGGGAGGCTTCCACTTAACCATGAAATTTTGTACCATCTGCAAGTATGCAAAAATTTCTCTACTTACATTCATTCTTGATCATAAATGTTCTAAATTATATTAATGCTTCAAACTTAAGATTTGTTTCATTGTTATAATGATCAAAATGGTATACTTTGCTATACATTCAAGCATTCTCTTGCCCCCTACCCTTTTCTCTCCCCCCCTCCTTTTAAGAATTTTCTTTGTTATAAAAGATTCACATTTCTGTCTCATTTACACAAATTTATCTGAAGCGCTAGGAGTGAATAAAGATATGTAAAAGATGATGGATTATGTCTAAATAACAACTTTCCATCTTATAGCTAATTAAATCCTTAATATTTGAATAGTTTAGAGCTTGAATAATGCTTGTATATACATGTGTAGCAATAAGGGAGCCTATGTGAAGATTGATATTTAAAACATCACTTTGGTATTTTTCCTTAGGTAGTGAAATGATATTTTGAGTAATACAAACCTACACACACATTGATATTTTTCGGCATTGCATTGAGGAATTTTTTTTCTCTTATACCTACCCTCGGCTAGACATGGAGGTATATAATATTAGTTTCTAAGTTTTTTCTATAAGTAGTTAATTAATTTCACAGAGGAAGACTAAAATCTTCTTAATGTCCTGTTAGGTGTGAAAGCATATGAATCACTTGCTGAAGGCACCATTTTGTATTCATCCAAAAACTGGTTTGTTCTTTTTTTATGTTTCTTGCATGTGTGTCTTTTAGGCTCTAGAGATGTAGCTTGACTCTTTCCCTTGCACTTTTCATCTATTTTAATGATTACAATAGATTGTCATAATTTTTTATGTAAATCTATTTGTAACCTTATTTTCTACCAATCAATTTGCAAACCAATCACATATTAAGGACCATTTCACTAACTTGTAGTCATCCATTACCTCATATGTTGCAAGTCGTGTCTGTGTGCCAATAAATCCTGATGATTGTGAGAACTTTAATCCTACAAGTGTACCCAATCTTTCTCAAGTAAAAGTATTACCTTATTTTATAGTACTTTAAATGGTTAATTGAAGGTGCTTCTTTAGATCTAAGATAGTTGAACCCTGGATTAAAATATGGTATTAGATGGGCAGTATAATGATAAAATCTGAGGTCTATTGAACACAAATTATGAACATAATTTATTGGACTATGAATAGTGTTACAATTATAATTATTTCTCCTTTACCTACCTTTTCATTAATGAAAAAGATAGTACATATTGGAAGTTCATTACATGTCTCATGTATGTGTTAGTATTTTAATTTTGTTTAATTTGTTCAAGAGGTTGATTAGGTCAAGAATATGTTCTACAAGCTCTGTTCTCTTGACACTGCTCAATATTTTTCCTACACATTTTCTCTTCAATCAAGACGTTTCTTAACTCCTTCCCTTGTTAGCCCTTGGTTGTTCTCAAGTGTAATGCTTTTTCTATGCATCTTGCATTCTGTATGTATGATTAGTCATATCTTATGAAGCATGGATAACCTTTCATGGAATTGTTTTTGTGATTAGACAATTGCCATTGTGAGAATAATCATTTAATTTGTATGGAAGTAAGTCTTTTTCATATTATTTGACTTGGTATTGTAAACTTGTCTTTACAGGATTCTCTAGGGAGGAACAAAAAAAATGTGATGATAGGTAGAGTTGTACAACACCATAAATCATTTGGAATTATCAATATATTGCTTATAGAATACTCTGTGCAAGTAAAATGGAATGTGCAATGACAATTGGTCTCGAATTCAAATCTGAATATAAGTACAATACACACAAAAAGATGGTATCTATTCTATGATTTAAAGAACCCCAAAATAAGAAAATTAATAGGTTCCATCTATTTACTTTATCTTAGACACTTGTTTAATTGGTGAGACCCTCATAATGTCTTGCTGATAACCAACAGTGTTCAAAACTCCTGAAGAGGCCAGATTGGTGTGACATTGGATCTGTCTTGCTGATGGAAGTCATCGACAATACATGGACTATCAAAGTGAGTTTTCTATCCTATGTTGATGATTGATCTCTCATTGATGGGTTGGATTCAGTGGTCATCGCCAAGAGTCTTCGCGATGACATGGAGTAGGTCTATTTAAAACTCCTAAAGAGGTCAGATTGGTGTGACCTTGGATCTATCTTTCAGACGGAAGTCATTGAAATGACATGGATTATCGAAGTGAGTTTTTTGATCTTGTGCTGATGATTGATCTCTCACCAATGAGTTGGCTTTGGTGGTAATCATCAAGAGTCTTCGTGATGGTACATTTCAATGAATATTTTTTTTTTTAAAAATTGCATTGTTTCGTCACAATTTTGACAAAGGCCATTGATGAATCACCAAAAAGGTTCGATGAAGTTGCTATAGCTGCAAAAAAGGCTTCATCATAACTCCTTTCCCATTTCATCAAAATGGCGATGAACTTCTAGTGTTGTTTCGACGCTTCGGAAGAGCCATTGCAATTACATTTTGGTTATAATTCATTGGTGGATACATGAAACTATTGTTGATATTCCGATCAACATCTGAGTTATTTTATGATGCCGACGACAGACGAATCTGCACCATTATTTCGATGTTTAATTCGTCATCAAAATTTTGACAAAAAAATGGCGACGAAAATTCTTTCATCAATTCATCAATTGTCTGACAAATGTTTGTTGAACGACTGAAAAATATTTTTCAAAAAATGGAGTCAAATTTAGTAGTGGTGGAAGTGTGTGCTCGGATAATTCTAATTAATAATTAGGCTTTATTTATTTTTGTGTGACCTTTGTGAGGTGGCACAAGAAAAAGTAGTAGACATGTGCTCTAATTCTTAATTAGGATTAAGGAAGATTAATTAAATAAAAATGTTTACGGTATTTTGTTTATTTAATTATTTAAAAGAATATGATTTTTGAGAATTAAAAGGAAAGTGAACAATATAAATAAAGTAAGACCTTGTTTATATGTAGTTGAAGCATTAATCAAATAGGTTGTATTTAATTAATTAAATATGATGACAATTTTTAGGTGTATACAATATGTTTCATCACCATCAGATTCAACCAAAATTTCGGTGCTTTGGGGCATATAGGCTAAGTTGGTCAGGGGGCTACATAGCACCAACAAGACTTCTTCAGCAATCTCTTCTTCTTGATGCTCTAATTCTTCCTAATATGCCACAAGAGAATAATTTCCAAACTTAGTTTCAGCAAATAACACCTCATTGACGTTGTTGAACTCTGTAATCATGAACTTCATGCGAGGTTCACAGTCAATGAGAATCTGGTTTGGCAACCCCTTCCATGGCAACCGCATGTGAGATAAATTAGTTGCGACATACCCATTCAATGCTTGAGTGAAGTCACGTCCCATAATTATTCCATATGCATCAAGAATATCTGTAGCCTAGATGTCAATAACCTGCTATACCCTCGGATCTGCAAAAATTTGCATAGGGATATGATTAATCTCTACAACAATATTCACCTTAGTTTTATCCAATTGAGTTACTTTTCTTCTCAAGGGTGTGGGGACAATCCCAAGAGCTTTGCATACAGCCAAAGGCATGACGTTGGCTCATGCTTCTGAGTCAATCAGACAATTATGCAAGTTCTTCCCAAATACTCAGATAGTAGTAAGGAAAGGGGGAATTTCCAACCTCCCCTAGAAGAGTCCCATAGGTTTTTCGGCTTGGGCCACTTGACCTTTATCCTTTTCATTTTTTATTATCCTTTGATTTTCCTTGACTTTGTTCCTTAGCAGGTTGTTTTCCCATTTGCTGATTTGGAGGGACATCCTTTTTCTTGCCTATAATTTCTTGAATTACTGGCTCATGTGGTGGATCTTCGAAAGAGACTCTTTTAGCTGGAATTTCTTGTGTTTCCTTGGAGGAAGGAGTCCCATTAATGACTCTAAAGAAGGCGTGCCTAATTGCAGGGACCTTGAGTAACTCAAAGGCAGACAAGCTGATTTTTACCTTCTTGAACGTTTCAATAGCATATTCACCCATTTGCTCAATTTTAGCCTCAAAGAATCTACCTATGGAAGAGCTAGCTGGCTGTTTTTGCATTTGACCCTACTATTTGTTCTTATCAAAGTATTGCATTGGTACATGGGGAAAACCCGGATTGTTGCTAGCTTTAGGGTCAAGCGTTGTGCTAAAGTTATTGGGCAGAGTGGAAGTAGTGAAAGATCCTCCTGCTTGTCAATTTCTTAAGAAATATGGAGATGTTCTTTGGTGAACCATTTGGACCTCATCCTCATGAAACTCCTCATCTACTAGACCATTATCTACTGAATTAAATAGCTGAGATAGTGTTTCTTCATTACTTACCTCTTTCACTTCTTTATTCTTTGGGAAGGTAGTCTCAATTTCTGGCATGTTGCTATCACTCTGCGGAAAGGGAGCTTGATTGACAATGAGACAAGAGGAGTTGTATGGCTCAAATGGGACTAAATATTGATAACTAACATTATCAATGACATTCTAAACTTCAACTTGGAAGATTTCCACAACCATGAGGAACTTGGGGCAATCCAACTCAGAGTGTCTATTTGTCTTATGAATTCAACACCATCTGAATAAAGTAGACTTGGTGAGGTACACTCCATTGGTTGTCTTCTCTATTTTGGAAGGCTAATCAAGAGGAGTGGGAACACTTCCATTATTTTTCCTTTTATTCCATGTCTGGTTCTACCTTTGTGAAGGTCTCCTCTCAAAATTTTGATTAGAGGCCTGCCCTCGCTTGTAGTTTGGTGCAAATGAGTTACCTGCTTCATGATTATCCCTGTTGTCTCGATTAAGGTTGGATTAGATGTTTCATTGAGAGGCTTGTAGCTGATTATTTTGATTCTAGAGGTGATTCATCTCTGTGGAATCTTTCTGATCATCTCTATCAAATCTTCTAACCAATCTTTCTCAGCATTGCTTGGCTGTGGTGTTTGATTCTGGAGAAAGACAAGCTATGTTGCTGGTTGGTTTTGCTGAGTACGCAAAAATTCGGGCCCTTGTAGGTATAAGGGAACTTGAGGCTACTGTCAATATGCTTGCTATTGTTGGGGCTATAGATAATGAGGCACAAGAGGTGCTTGATTCATGGGTTTTTCTTGGGTGAGGAACTATAGGAAATTATGGTACCAGGTTCATAAGGGGCATGTGGTGTTGGAGAGCTTGATTGAGCCCTTGAATCTGCATAGGATGTGTGACCTTCCCCAAGGAAGGTAGTGGACAATAAATATTTTTCCCCAAGTCTATGCTGGCTTTGACTACCTCAACATAAGCATCCACTAGTCTAGCGGGTGGTGGGTTCATTCTCTTCACAAATATTGCAATGAGATTGTCTAGGGCAGTGTAGTAGACAGGCAAGACAATGACATCATTGAGTGAATATGTAGCTTGTAACCTTGAGTATGCTTATTGAAACCAATCATTGAAGGAGCCTATTGGTTTGTTAACCTCTTTGTGAATAGACATGAACTACTAATACATCTCTGAAGGGCTGAACGAGATCTTGTATTTCCTCAAGAAGGCATTCATCAAAAGGTCCCAAGTGGTAATGGTCCCCATTGATATATTGATGTACCAGTAGAAAACCTCTTCGCCCAAGGAATAAGGAAAGAGTCTGCATGCCACATACCCATGACTGATCTACATATCCTTTAGTGTTGTTTGAAATATTTTGATGTGCTCTTCTGCTATCCTCTATGGATCCCAAGATTGAACTTCATGCAAAAACTCTCCAGATTTTTGGGCATGTCATGGTAGGAATTGGGAAACAATGGAGAAGGATTATTCCCTAGCCAAGCCATGAGGGGAGGTGGAGGTGGTATTTTTTTTTGAACAAGAACTTGGGGTTGCATAGGGGCAGCGATAGTTGGGACTACACCTTGGACTTGGAAATCAGGGACTGGAGCAACACCCTGGTCGTGGGAAGCAAGCAATTGGAAAGCAGTTTGAGATGGCTAAATGGAGGAGGTGGAAATGGAAGAAGAAGGATGAGTGTGGGGGGAATGGAAGGAGGAGGGAGGTGAAGATGAAGGTGAAGTGGATGGAATGGAGGAGGAAGAAGAGGCTACATCCCCTCTCTTAGTCCTTCTAGCCTTTGTAGGGGGTTGTAGTTTCTGAAATTCCCCTTTATTTGGTGTTGACCTTAAAACTCTATGGAATCTCTTAGGGGAGAATAAACCAATTTGATCTAGCTAAGCTCAAAGGGACCTCCTTTTAGTTCTAGTTCTGTTGATGGGTGTTTTATGCACTTTCTCAACATAGGTAATGCATGAATGCACTACCTCTCTTGAAGGCAATCTCCAACAATGAGTTGCTAAAACTTACCCCAAGATCTCTCAGGTGTTAGGTCATGACATGATTGGAATGTCTTAGTTGTTTTGATGTGATTTTACTGGTAATCACAGGATAGACTTACAGAGTTAAGTTGTAGGAGAATCGACTCTTCCAATGGATTTCTTAAGATGGGAAAGTTGATACATGATTGTTGTAGGTTCAAACATCAGTATAGAACTCCTACTTTAGCTTTAGATTTGGATTTAAAATGTGCAATGAACCTTGTTCAAAGTCACTATTAAAAAAAAGGAAAAAATGGTAGGGGAAGGGAGGAGTTCCTAGACCTAAAACTAGCAACAAACAGTGATAATGGAGGACCCTACTGTAGACAACCTTCCTAAAACTAAATTCAACTCAACTAGATTGCTTCAAAATATTATAAAGTTAGTGTAAGCTTCTAAGGACTGCAAATTTTCAACCATTCATTCACCATTAGCATGAATAAAAGATAGAAATTTAGTGCAACGTTCAATTTATGGCCAAACTAACTTTACACAACTATTTACCATCAATAAATAGAAAAACATATGGACAAGGAAGGTTGCCAACACACAAAAGAACTCTTCAATATCAATGCACAACATTAACTAATCTACTAAAGTGGGCTAAAAGATATAGAAGAACAAAGTTGATCTACTCAAATTCATTAAGAGAAGAAGAATCCTAAAAAATGCAAAGGAACTCAAGAATCCACCAAAGTCAATGAATTTATATTAAAATTCTAGCAACATTTAATTACAACAACTCAACTCTCTCTTGAAAATGAGAGGAGACCCCATATTTATAGTGTTCAAAAAGAAAAATGAATGGCCAAGATTTAATCTCATTGTGTGGCCTAGATTCACTACAAACTAGGGTTTCACCTACCCCCAAATATATTACAATTTAAAGTTACATCCTTGTCATTTAGCCTATTTTTTCCTCTAGTGAGAAACACTGTTCCTCTTTTGTCTTCTAGCTAATTTTATTTTGCTACAACTACGTGGTGAGGAACTCATCATCATCACAGGATTTCCTTCACTTTTCTTGATGGTGGTATATTTCACAAACTTTATTATCAATGCCTAGAGCTTGTTCCATTCCAATATATCTGACTAGATCACTTGGAAATTTAATTTCCTTGATTTTCTTGTAATCTCATCCTACTCTTTGTCACATTTTTTTCTATTCTTTACTACCTACTTAGATTGAGAGAAGGCTCGTACAGCAAAACCCATGAAATCTAGCATCAATACATTCATAGTCCCGTTCTCCATTTTCTTGTGGAAGTATGGCTTCAATTTCTCTGGGTCCAACTCACTGGCATTGTCGTCAATCTTAGATATTCCCCTAGTTTGTCCTAATTTCTTTGATCTAATCAAGATTAAGCTCCACTTCATGAATCACTCACTCTAACACTTCTTTTCTTTGATCTAGGCTTAACCTCCATGTCTCCATGAGCCAATGGTCACCCTCTTCTAGAGAAAACTTCTTCTCCTAGGAATTATCAAGTATCTTGAGAATAGCCTCAATCTTTGGATACGTTATTCTGTATAGCTTTGGTAAGTCAGTGCAAAACTTCCTTATCCATTCAAGTATCTTTTGAACCTCCAGGAAGTTGTTTGCTATCCTATTAGCATGGCCTATGCCAATGTTTCCATTATAGAGGACTTACCAAAACCAATCCTCTGTGGCTTTTGTCCAATTATTTCTTTTCTCTAACTTATTAATGTGATCCTTGGACAACAATTATGGTGGTGGTGAGGACGTGGTGGGAAATCTTCAACTAATGACTGCTACTAGATGTATGATGTTAAGTCAGCCACCTGTGCTTTCAACTCCTCCTTGGAAGTCTTATCTTTGTGAATTTGGTGCACAATGGTGGAAATGGATCCTTGGAGGTGATCAATTTTTTTTCTCTCATGGCCATTCCCAAATCGAGGGTAGAAACATTATAACTTACCCCTTCTTCTCCCATAATTGGGGTGGCTATCTGTATGGTTCTGGATATGAATGCATCCGTTGTTAGATGAGATCTGAAATTTGGCCTCTTTTCCTTCTTTGTTCTTATTTGGGTTCAAGCCAAGATGGCCTCCAACCTTGCCTTTGGGTCCCTTTGGGTTGGGATTTTCTTTTCCAACTATTTCTCTAGCCATTTAGGCATCTAACATTCTCCTTTTGGTGATTCATGATCACCCTCTTCTTCACGGGTGTGTTGGATTTTAACTTATTTGTTTCCTAGAGCCTCTTGTTCTATCCTTTCTCCTTCTTCTTCATCGGAATCCTAGATCAATAATGTTTCCTTTCCCAGGGATTCAACACTTACATGTTCTTTGGAGGTATCCTCCCCTTCAATGGTTTTCTCTTCTTCTTGGTCATGCCTGTGTTCTTCACGATGTTCCATTTTTGGGCTCCTTTGGGCTTTAGTCTCTTCCTTGGGTTTATCTTATTTATTTTCCTCTTCTTTATGCTAAGGCAACACCTCTTCTTGCTCTCTTGATAGAGGCATATCCTTATCATGCTCGAGACTTTTATTTTGTTCCCCAATTGGTGGTTTGGTGTCCTCCTCCACTTCCTCTTTTGTGTCCTCTTCATCAAAAGGCCACCTCTCTATTTCTTCTCCAATGTTCTTGAGTTGCTCAACCAAATCCTCCACAAGCTTCGAGTAAAAGGTTTCCACAATATATTTGGTACCAAGCTCTTTAGTGCCTTCCTTAGATGACTATGTCTCTTCCTCCCCTCCTTCATGCACCACTTTATCAATTACTAGGTGCTAGTACTCATGATGCTCATGTTAGTCATCTACTTCTTCTTCCATCTCTTTTGTTGCTTCCCTTTCTTTCCTTTCCAACTCTTCTAATATTTGCATGGCTTCTTTCATTTTTGGAAGTTTGGTTGGAGGAGGAGGGACAGGGAGTTTTGTAACTATCTATGCCAAGGCAGCTTGTATTGTTGGGTTCATTAATATCCTAGATAGTTTCATTGGGATATTTTGCATGTGGTGGGCGAAGGTTTCCAAGAGCGATAGAGCATGAATCAACATAGTTTTTTTAGTCAATGGAAGAGATGTTGACAGAGACATGGAAGATGAGGAGAGTGGAGAGGTAGTGGCAGAGCAGAAGTCTATAACCATGACATGTGCAATGGGTGGGGTGGAAGCAAGGTGGAAATTGATATCCACCATGGGTGGAGAAGTGGAAACCATCACCTAAGAAGTAGGCCATGGGGTAGAAATGGTGGAAATGTCAGTAGCAATGGTGACTATGAGAGTGGAGGCAATAGGTGGAGACTTTGGTTTCTCAAACTCTTGTTCTTCTCCTTCATGGAGTGGGTCCTCTTGAATGGTGGGCATTTCTGTGAAACTACCCGATATTTTCTGATTCTTGGAGGGTTCAACCTCTAAAGCTTTCCTTGAATACACCCTAGGTTTAGGATGCCTTTTAGTAGTTTCTTTTCTCTTTCTCAACCTGGTGGTGGGAGGAGATTTTGAAGTTTCTCCAGATCGGGCAACAATTGTCCCACTGTCAGTCTCACTTCCTACCTCATCCTCAAGCTCACCATATGTTAGGGTGTCTCCTTATTGCTTTAACTGGGAAATCTTCTAATAAATCCATTCTTTTGTTCTTTCCATGATTGACTTCATCAAAATGTCGAGGTCATTGGCCTCTTCTTCACTCCAGTCGATTATTGGTAGTGGGAGATTGGTAATTGCACTATACCAAGGATAAATTATTGTATTTTCAGCCTCCACTATTTGATCTAGCATAGGGAACAAGTTGAACCTCTTGAAAAAGTACACCATCATGTGCATGTAGTGCCTCATTCACACTTATTTTTCATCCTTGCAGTTCACCCAAAATTCCTCAACATCATGCACATGGGCATGTTCCAACCTGACCATCTTTCTAAGTTTTCTGTAGGGGTCCATCCACAATTGAGAAGTATAGATCTCCAAGTTATATTCCACAAGTTCTTTATCTGAATGGTTTGCACATTGGGATGTTTGGAGTTCATACATCCCTTGGCTGAAGGAGAGGGGATATGGAATCTTTTCCATATGCTTACTGCTTAAGAGGGTGTGTGCTCACTATAGCTACCAAGAAAGTTCCAGTAGGACCAACCAGTCTTTTGGATATTGAGGAAGCTTGTATGGGTTCTTTGAGAAATCTTCAACTCGAATATAGGTAAATTTTGGAAATTGTATGAATAAAAGTCTGAACTAGCAGAGGAAAGCATTAGTGCTATGTGAGACCCTTCTTTTGAAGTCACCCTCAAGAAATCTAATAACATGGCCTATGAAGGTGTCATTGACTCTCAAGTAGTGCTTCTTCAAATTTTTGTATTAGAGCTAAGCGTACCTATCATAGACCTTTAATTCCATGCTTGGAGCCTCATTTGGAGCCCTAAACAAGCCTTTGTATTGCATTTGGCTAGCCAGTAAATAGACCAAGTAAGATGTCATGTAAAATTGTGAGGTCTTTTTCATAGCCACAAATTGCTTGTGCAAGCAATTACTAATTATTCCTGCCCAATAGAATTTAGATTTTCCTCGAAGGATCTCTTCCACGAAGTATAACATCCCCTCCTGGAAGTAGGTAGTGGTTGAAAGGCCCATAACTTTACTCAATAGGGTTACCAAGTCATGGGAATCCTCGTAGAAGTCGCTGGAGAAGACCTCTTGGGGTACTTTTGCTGCACTACCCCTCTTTGCTTTTAACCATTACTGATTGATGATATTTTTGTACTTGAGGGGGTCTGCATCCCACATCTCCTTTGAATCTTCTTTGGATGCTTCCTCCATCTCTTCGAATGTAGGGATATGAAAAGTCTTCCCTATTGACTTGGTAGACAAATCAACCAATACATTCCTTTCTTAGTCTACAACTCTTTTCGTATCCTCTTGATACGCCTCCTTGCAAGCCATCATAATCTCAAGAGAAACAAGAGTGGGCAGGAAACCAAAATCTTTGGCCATCCCACTACTTCTAATATTTCTAGAATTTTCTATCGTGGGGCTGATCTAGACCCTTTTCTTGAATTCATCAATATCTATATGTCTGATATTTGTATCTAAGATCTCCCTCCAATCTATGGCGACCTTGGAGTTAAGGGGCTCCCCTCGGAATTTTTACTTCATCTAGTCTTTCTCTTCTTTGCCTCTAGGTTCTTTGGTTGACTTCTTTCCCTTTTCTTCCTCCACAACCGCCTCCAAAGATCTTGCACTTGGTTCCATATATCTTGCAAACGAGAGAGAGGTAAGCACATTCAAGTATAAAACAATGGGAAAGTTAGCCAAAATCCTACAAAATGATGTTACATTAGATAATTAATCACTTGAGAATCCTAACATCTCTTCTAGATTGATATTGACCTTTCACAGGAGGGAGTTACAATAATTCGGGCCCAGGGGTGAGAACTTCCCTTGGTTGGTGGTCATTCAACAAAAGGGATGGCAATCAGGGCACGACAACCCGTCTGTCCCAACCTACATCAATATTTAGATAATGAGTTGGGGTCCACCAGGGAGGTCAATCCAATTTGGTAGGTGGGTCAAGTTCACTTTGAAACTTAGGAGACATTAGGCCCATCTTCCAAGTATGTGGGTGCAGTGGGTTGCCTAGATTTTTGAGGGCCCACTATTGAAATGGTGTTGGTAAGGCGGTGTTTTGTAGGTGACATTCCGCCATGTGGGAACTACACCTTTAAAGGATAGAGTTGGAATTATTTTCAACAATTAATACAATAATAAAGGCTTTAGATTTTCCCAGATTTAATCATTTAAAAATACTATCCTAAGAATATTAAACATTGTCCTTCAAATTCCCATACAATATATAAATGACAAAATTATGCTAGGAGAATGCATAAACCGTAGTACCACTAAGAGGAATGAAGAAACTTGTGGGTTTGTGGGGGAAACCACACTATAGTAGGGATCAGTTTGGGAGGCCGTGAGGTCATGATAGACATCGCACAACTACACAAGACTAAAGAAGGGGCCGTGGGTCCACGGTAGACATCGCACAACTGAACAAGATTGAAGAAGGGGTCACAGATTTGTTGTAGAAACTGCATAACCACAAAAGAGTGAAGAAGGGGCTATGGGTCTACAACGGGTGATGGGCGTTCGAGATGGTGAAGTCAAAACAAAAGTTCAAGAAGGGAACCCCACATGATTGGGTCCGCATGGATCTTGGACTTCATTTGCTTGTTTATCATCAGTTAGGAGGAAATCAAAGGGTTGAGCTCCACTGGTCGAGAGGATGTGGTTGAATAGCTGTTTGAAATGATGAAGCTGAAAGGAATTTTGTAGGTGGCAACCCGTGCTTGGGGACCCGAGAGGGTCGACACAACAACAAATGGAAAACATGCAAGTGAGCACAATAAAGAAAATATACTCAATGGAGGAACTATGTCCTTATCCATTTGATAGAATCATATACATGCCATCTTTTCCTCCACACTTTAATGCCAAAATTCAACAAATACAAGAAAAAGGGAGATCTAGTAGAACATGTGTGATAGTTTAACACTGATTGTATGGACATCGATTTTGAGCCTACATATCTAATGAGACTATTCCCACATAGCCTTTTGGGAAAACATTTAGAGTGGTTCGCACATCTTTCTCCTAGGATAAGAACATGGAATGAATTAGTTGAAAAATTCATCACACACTATGCTTATAACATTGAAAGTGATATGAACCTTGCAAAACTATGCAAAATCAGACTAAAGGAAGGGGAGTCACTTATATCATTCTTTCAAAGATGACAAAGTATGTAAGTAAATGTCCTTTCCACATACCAGAAAAAACAACTAGTCCCCATTTTTGTAGAAGGCCTCAAAACAAAATTTGATGATTCAAATTTAAATCTATTGCTGCAACATATTGGAGGATGTCATTGAAAAGGAGGTCTTCATTGAGAAAGAACTTGTTGCAAAAGGATTGGTCAAGATCTTCAAAGAAAACCAAAACAATCCCAATGACATAGGAAAATTTTGTTCTAGAAACAAAAATGTCACCAATGATGGGGTAGTTTATGCTAAAATGGATAAAAAGGTTCACCCCACCATTCACCTCAAAGTTCCTTCCACACAAAACAATCCTACACCAAGCCAATATAAAACTATAAATGCAATCTAAAACAACCAACAACATAGAGGTCCTCCATGAGAAAACATTCCTAAATGAGCATATAAACCCTTAAGAGAACCCATTGAATCAATCTTGAAGAAATTATTACAATCAAATGTCATTCAACTACCAGAGGTTGAACCTTATGAACCAACAATATTCAAACCAACTTAGTGGAATGACAATGAATTTTGTGAATACCATTAGACACTTAAGAACCTTATCCAAGACCTCATCGAACAAGGTGACATATCAATGGATAATTCGTAAGGAAAGACAAATGCTGACCATACTATTTTCAATAATTCCTTACAAGACCATGGAAAAGGAAAAGCCTCCAGTTCAGGGAAACAACAATTCCAATTACTCTAGTGTCTCATATGAGTATATTGTTAATAACACTCGAGCCTTTAATGACAATGCATCTACCATTACCATAAAGAAAATTCCAAAATGTGTTGTCACCACCCAAAGAGCTAAAGTGACCTTGCAAGGGGCTACTTCAGATACACAACCAAAGTGTCAATATAACCTTTTAGATCATCTATGAAAGACTCTTGTGCAAATATCCATTCTTGAGTTGCTTTGCATATCCCTTGAGCATAAAGCCATTTTGGAAAAATATTTGTAAGAAACATCCATTCCCACTGACCTAAATGTTAATCAATTGTAGGATACTTAGCTACAACCCATCATGTCACATTTTTTGAGAAATATTTTCTTGCATAATGACCAAATCATAATGACCCATTACACCTTGAGGTATATGTTAATAATCACAAAATCATGAGTCTTAGTAGATGGTGGAGCAGGTTTGAATAAATACATCTTAAAATTTGTCATAACATTGGGATTCTCTAAAGCTTATATACATACGTTTAAGAAATTATCATAAAGGTTTATGATGATGTTGAGCATTCATCCAAAGGTATAATCACACTTCCTGTGAGGGTTGGGCCTGCTATTCAAAATACAATATTCTAGGTCTTAGATCTAGATCTACCATATAACCTTCTTCTTGGTCACCCATGGATTCATGTCATGAATGTCATTCCTTCCACATACCATCAATGCCTTACGTTTCCATATAATGGCACCAAAATCACTATATCAGGTGATCCTAATCCCTTCTAACATTGTAGTAATCTAAAGGAAACCAAAAAACATCAAGTACCTATCAATCAAGAAGCCTATATATCCCCCTCATTACATTACATTACATTGATGCCTCATTATTCAAATATTCCACTCCATCCATTCCTATTCTCAAAGCTAAAATACATATTCAAGACCAAGGACACAAAGAGTATCATATTGATAGTTTATTTTATATTGGGAAGCTATCCATGTCACTTAAGCTTGTAGGTGAAGATATTAATGCTGCTAAGAATATCCAGAGCCCTAAGGATGCTGTTATGTCAACTCCACATATTTGTTAGAATATGCAAACAAATGACCATGTTGGGATGGAAAATTTTTGGTAACTTAAATATTGTTTAATCCTTACCATATCTGCTCCATCCCAATGCTTTTAGGCCCATGAGAATCTTGTGTTTGATCATGACATCTATGATAATCCACTCTTACATCATGATCCTATTGATGATGTTCAAGATCATCCCCTTCCATCTCATGATCCTCTTCCCCCTATTCCATCACCCTTCCATTTTGACCATCTTGAGTTAGGGTATGTATCCCCTATTGTTTCCTTTGTTGATTCTTCTTGAGAACTTAGTAAGGATGTTAAGCCTCCTATGACATTAACAATGCCAAAAAGGTAGTCATGAAGAATCCATTGAGTGCATCACCAACCTTTTTTATGAACCACACATTCTTACCACCTCATCTATATCACCCATCTCACCCATGTTCATTCACCTCATAGATATGGATCAACAAGTATCACCTCAAGAAAATAACAAAGATATAACTCAAGAATAAAAAGTGAAAGTGCCTTTTTCAAATGGAGATCCAAAATCAAAAGAAAGAATGTGAAGAAAGAGAGATAAAGAAAATTACTTTAGTCAAAATAAAATTTTATTGGAAAAATCAAAGATAAAAATAAAATTCAAGAATAAAAGTAAAAAAAAATATCTCCAATTATGTCTCTTCATCCAAAATAACTAGGAGCATTTATCAAAGAAAAATGTCAAAAGAGGAGCTTACTGATCCCAAGTTTCCATCTTCATCATCTTCACCCAATCTATACACTCTACCAAATCCACCCATATCCACACTCCCATCATATCACTCCATCTCCCTTGGAATTTTTTCTTGATGAAACTTTGAGGACAACCCCCTCATGTGTTGTAACTTATTGGTTTCCCAAACTCCTTTTCATGTGAAGCATGATGACCCATGTATTGTCCACATTAGCAATCATAACCTAGATCCCTTCATTCACCACACCAATCATCCTTCGTATCCATCATTCACACCCTTCATTCAAATCATATCCTTTCATTTGACATGGCCATCTAGATATGCACCTAACTGGTTGGGTTCTTACATCATAACCACAACATATGGATTTGGTACTTATTAGCTTGCCATGCTTGAGTGTGAACCACTACCAAATCCCATCAACAACATGCACCTTCACAAGTTCTATACCTAACTTTTAGAGAATCCCATCAAAACAAAAACAATAATATAGAAAAATAAACTAAAAATCATAAAGAGAAATAATTTTTCTAATAGTGAAAACCACTTCGGTGGTGCTTTGGATAAGTACCATGGTGAAAACTTGGAAAATAGGCACCATGTGTATTCTGTATTTTCTCCATCATCTACTATCATTCCATCCAAATTTTTCACTTCCATCCATGACCTCTTGCACATATTCCATTCCATCGTAAGACCCTACTTTTCCCATCCATTCATAATAAAATCTTAGTTATCCTTCTCATGGATTGAGAATTGTTGATGGTTAGCATTCTTCATCTTAACATATCCATTCACATTAAACTTCACCCATCCCTTTCACATCCATAATAAGTTGGTCCTATACCTAATTGGGGGAAATTCCTAGAAATACGTCTTACAAGGGATCGTAAACACAAGTCAACATTAGAAAATGCCAAAATCCAAAAAAACCAAAAAATTTCAAAATAAAAAACAACCAGAAAATGTCAAAATCCAAAAAAACCAAAAAATGTTAAAATTCAAAAAACTAGAAAATGCCAAAAATTAAAAAAGTCAAAATCCAAAAAATAAGAAAAATCAAAATCCAAAAAATTAGAAAATGTCAAAATCAAAAAAAAACATCAAAATCCAAAAAAATAAAAAACTACCAAAAACTCCTTGGAAAAATAGAGTCTATGTTAGTCCAAGTGGTTGAACTACGTTGCCTCTATGTCTTCACATAGGCAAGGCCATCATTGATGATCACTTGAGGCTTAGGTTAGTCCTTTAGGTTTTTTCATAATAAGTTGTCAAGTCCATCCATATTTGCATCTTTCCATAATAAACTATCCATGGTCAAGGTCAGTCGAGCTACATTTTCTCTACACTTTACATAGGAAATGCCATCATCGATGAGCCCTCAAGGAATTAGAGAAGTCCCTTTGGCTTTGTCATAAAAAAAATTTCATCCATCATGATCATCCTTCTCACAATAATTTTTCCCTTGCTAAGGATGACACTTTGATCAGACACAAACTACAAATCATCAAACAAAGAATTGAGCTTAACCAAATTATGAAATTATTAAAAGGTGCATGAAAAATGAGAGGGGGGGGGGTGAATCAGTTGTCACAAAAATTCAAATTTAAAACTTCAACAATTATCAATTCCAAAACCACACTATTCTGTTATTAAGTATGAACATGGAACACAAATAACAAAAAGGAAAATCAACACAATCAACACCAAATATTTATGTGGAAAACCCAATGAGGGAAAAACCACGGTGATGATTAGCTCATAATGTAAAGAGGTCTCAAAACTAAATATATATAAGGCTCAATGCCAAGGGATCACTACCCTGAAAGGACTCACTATCCAGATACAAAATATTATTGCTTACAAGGGAGGCTCACAAAAAAAAAATTGGGCTTCACAGTCAAAGTAAACTAAAAATAATGCACCTAACAAGTGCTGATACAGTTCTAGTAATGCTCAATAGATTGACTTAACACACTTCATCATTTTTCGCTCTTCTTCACTTTCACATTCACGACTACTTCATTGATTACATACACATTGTACTCACTTTCAAAAACTATTCAAAACATATATATACTCGATCTATTTGCAAGCATCAATTAGGTTGGCCTAATTAGATGCAATTCTTTGCTTACCAAAAATACCAACCTATTGACTTCATGTATTCACAAAACTTTCCAAATGACAATTCAAATGCTTAATACGCTACATCATGTCAACATGGACCTGAGATAGGTCACACATATATCCGCATAACAATATTAATTCACCTTATTATGACTAATCAAGAAGTCGGCCAAGAAAAATAGACTTCATTGCAAAAAAGTAATTAACACAATAATGCCAATACATCGTACGAGAATCAAAGCATAAGAAATTTTGAGCATACTTTCCTTAAGAAACCATGAATAGATTCCCAAAACCTCAAGAATCAACTACCAACTGTGGGGGATTGTTGACTAGAATACTGGAGACTGCAGCTTGAAAACCAATTCAGATACCAGACCAAAATATCGGACCAAGCACAAACTTAGACTTGCAACCACAACATGGTGACATCAATGAAAACACAAAATTGTAGAGATAATCATTCTTCTTCGTTGTTCCACTAGAAATAATAGATTAGACTATCCAATTAGCCTTCAACCATCAATGATCAATTTCCTAAAAACATCAAACAATCCTTATCAGCTATCAAATAGTCTTAGGAAAAGTGTTGCATCATTCGGTTCGCTGGGCTTATACAACATGCCTTATTTTTGAAAATAGACTTTATCCATCAATCCTATCAACTTGTCTTATATAGTATGTAGCATCATCAGGCTCCCTAGGCTTATACGATATGTTGTATTTCTAAAACCATATTTTATCCATCAACCTTTAGTCTTAGACAAGATGTTACATCGTTGGGCTCCTTGGGCTTATACAACATGCTTCCTTTTCTGAAACTAGACATTATCATTATCCAAAATTTTATCATACAATTTGGAAAATGATCTAAAATGGTTACTGACTCTATTGGTCCAGTTTGTCTTATCTTTTTATTTTATTTATCTTTGGTCATGTTACTATGCACCTCGAGGATGTCCTAAAAGGATTTAGAGAAGCAATGATGGATCATGACCTTTTTATCTTTAATTGCTAATTATAGGTTGTCTTGGCAACATGACTAGGGAAACTAAGTTCCTTGTGTGTGATTGGGGTTCTATTTGGCATAATCAAAACATCATATGCAAATCAAAGGTCATCTAATGCTTTCTTGCATTAGGAATGACATGATTTTTCGTTACTTCCTCACAAATTCCAACAAAGTTTTGTAGTTAGTAGTTTGGGTCATGGCACTCCTTGTCTGTCATGTGTCTATTTTGCAAGAGATAACATATTACACCTTGATCTATGTCATATCTTGGTCTTCTATACCCATTTCCATAATAAGTTCTATGATGATAATTATGCAATAAAATAAAATCTTGATCATTTATTAACAAGATCTCAAGATAGCGGTCCTAATTCATCTATTCATTTTCCATCCTTGCCAGCTTCTTCCATACTATGTCGCCAAAAAATGTATAGTTGAAATTTGTATGCTCACTTGAGTCTCTCTTTTGGACTTTGGCTTGATTTTTCCTAAATTTAATGTTGTAATGTGGTCAACCTGTTTACATTATGTCTTGAATCTTTAAGAATCATTAAAACTTCTAGGATGTATTGTAAAGGTGTTGTGAAGTGTTGTAACTCACTTTCACACTTTATAGGACCCTTTCATCATAATTCACCTAAATAAATCCTTTATATCACTTACCAAGTCTTATTTCAAAGTGTTTTAAAGTGTTGTAACCCACTTTCACACTTTCCTAGACTTGTCATCACAAATTCAACCCTTTCTTATGTTAAAATGACCCCTTAATACATTTTCCAACCATTTTTAAGTGTGGTTTTGAGGATATCCCCATTGGAAAACATTTAATGCCCCATAATTCTTGATACCCACTTCATTTTCTTAAGTGGGACTAAGTCACCAGTAGGGGCGACTTAGTCCTTTTTGGCACAAAAATCAAAATAATTTTAAATTTTTAGTGGGATTTTGTCCTCTAACCCTTGAGATCAGTCTGTGATGTGTTATTTTGGGAAATTGTAGTAAAATCATGTATAAATAAGGGGTTTTCTCCTCATTTTACATATCCCATTCAAGCTCCTAGTTCATCAAGCATTCAAGCATTCATTAACTCAATCATTCTCAAGCATTCAAGCAATCAAGCATTATCAAGCCATCCATTGGAGCACTTCATTACATATCTTCAGATTTCTACATCAAGGGTTTGGTAAGTTCATGAAATTGCATGTTTTTTATTTAGCATTCTCCTTACATTTCATTTCATTTCATAGGGTTTGATTACCAAAGTGGGGTTTGACCAAGGAAAACCCCTATACTCTAACCCTTAACCATTTTTCCCCTTTTGCATGTGTTTGCAGATTTGTTAAGAAAATAGGTGTTGAAAATTGGTCAAGAAGTATTCAAAGTCAATCAATTCATGACAACCCTAATTCAAGCTTGGAGAGACTTTTTAGCTCATTTTCTGCATAATCAATTGCAAACACCTATCAAGAAAGCAAGTGCAGACTTGTGGCTACAAGATTCTGTCCAAAAATTCTTGATATTTTCAAGAGGAATAAGTCACCACTACTGGTGGATTAGTCTCACTTCCAGGCCTCAAAAGTGATTGTTAAATTTTTGGATACCCATTTGGTAGATTCCTATTTGAACAAAGTTTTCTGAAATTGGTACTAAGTCGCCTAGCCTGGCGTAAGTGTTTGAATCAACATTTTTAGTCAATTTTTTAGGATTCTATAATTTCCCAACATTAGATTCCATATTCCAGGTGCATATTTTTAATTTTGTACAGTTATTTCATCATTTATTTGCATTTGTAGGCATTTCTACATATCACATTATGTTTTGAAACAATCTGCATTTCTTAGGTTTTGCATCATTAGATCATTTCATTTTCTAATTAGAGCTTTAGTTCATCTTAATTAGACATAATACATCTCATTTACATTAACTTTGAGTGTAGAAAATTGCCCATTTTGGCCCATTTCTCTCTCCTTTTAGGTGAAAAACCCTAGAAGTGTTAGAAATAAATTGGGTGCCAAAATCATTGTCCACATTTTGGTGAACTTAACTTTTGAACATATTTACTTCTAATTTCAAGTACATACTAGGTTTCATTTGCATTGCATTAGGTATTGCATTGTTTAAACTGTGTCCTAGTGTTTTCAAAATTGCATTAGTGAAAAGCTTAATTAGCTTGCATTTTTTCATTGAAAAGCAATAAAAATTCTGCATTTCATAGTGTAGTTGCATATGTGCATCTAAAAGACATAACATTGTATTCAATTTTTTTGAAAAATCTAAAAAAAATCATTAGTGGGACTAAGTTGCCACACTGGGCAACTTAGTCCTCTAGCATATTTTGCACTGATTTTTTTGGTAATTTCTAGGTAATTTTTGTACTTCTATTTTTTGGTACTGCATTTCTATTTCAGTTTACAAAATCTTTGTTTTTTTTATTTTCTTATACCTATATTGCATTGCATTTACATCCACCTTGCCTCTTGTGGTATTTTTATGAGTGTTTGGTGCCTTATTGATGAGAAGAAGTTTCCAACTCATGGAATCCCATGATAACACACTCATTGTGGACCTTGGGTTGTCTCGAGCTCCTACTCTTGGTATGGAAAATGGTGCATTAGGAATGGATACTACCACTAGTACACGTTTACCTTCACATCCAATGCATGTTGACACACAAAGTAGTTCCTTTCTGCAAGATAAATTCATTAACATTCATGAGGATCGAGTACATTTGCAATAGAACTTATGTCCTGAAAACATTTCAACCACTACCATTCTTGCTATAGAAAACATCCATCAAATTCTTGAAAGTGATGAGGGCTTAGATGTTATGAAACAAATTGTTGAGATATACCAAAAACATTCTTCTTCCATCTCTAGCACATCTCAATTAAAAAATACTATGGTTAGCCAAGGAGGGTCTCATATTCCTCCTCCTTCAACTGTAGCATCCATACCTACTTATACCACTCCTCAAGTGACAAAAACCATGCAACAAGTTAGTCATGTGACTCCTTTCACTATTCCAACTAGCATTCCTAGTTGTTTTATGGCATCAAATTTTCCATCCTCCACTACCTTCACCCATATTAGTGTCCCCTTCACTTATCCCAACACTACATACACTCCATCACCATTATCTCATCCACCTCACCCTACTTACATTGAACCTCTCATTACACAACTCTTCCAAACTATTTCTTCGATGCAACAAAAAATGTCTACCATAAACCTAAACCAAACCACACCACCCACCTACTATGTCTATAGTAGCCCATTATCATTGGAAATATTAACAACACTAATGCCACAAGGAATTGAGATGCCTAGGTTTGAGAAATACAAAGGTGAAGGGGATCCTACTAATCATGTCAATGCTTATACAACCTTATGCAATGATTTTGTACTTAATGATAAATTGTTAGCTAAATTGTTTCCTAGGACCTTAAAAGACACTACCTTGGAGTGGTTTTCAAACTTACCTAATCATTCAATTCGATCATTTAATAAACTTTTTGATGCCTTTATATTTAATTTCAAAGTCCATATGACTCCTAAAAATAGAATGGTTGATCTAATGAGATGTAAACAAAATAAAGATGAAAAAGTCACTGATTTCATTTCATGCTATTAGTCATTGTATGCTCAAGTAGATGTCAAGATTCTTGATTCACATCTCCAAAAGATGTTTACCAAAAACTTGCAAACTCACATCTAGGATAAATTTCCTATGATGAAATTCCATTCTTTTATGCATTTATGCACAACCCTTTGTGACTATCACAACTTAGATACTAGCCGTGATGTAAAATCCACTTCTAACCGAGCTGAGAAATTTGAACCTAGCACTTAAAACAACTCAAAAATTTCTCAAACCAAACAAAGGGTTTTTACAATTCAAGCCCCCTCCTCAACAACCACCTCAACTTGTCAACAATCAAGTAGTAGCTATTAAAGCTGCGATACCTTATAGTTATGGAGATCCAAAATGATAGTTTACACCATTACCAGAAACCCTTCATAACACCATGACCCAACTTATATAGCAAAAAATGATTTCTTTACCTCTTTTTAAACCATTAGATACAACCAAACCATTGCCTCTAACCTTTCAACAAAATTCCTATTGCCTTTATCATAGAAAAAATGGATATGACATAGAACAATGTAAGCGTCTCAAACACATAGTGCAAGACCTCATTGATTCTGGCCGTCTATCCATTTCCAATGTTACTACAAAATGCAATATGTTCATTGCCCCACCCAAACAAAATTTACAAATATTTACAAATCCCCTGCCTAAACATAATGAGTCATTCGTCAAGGCTAGTGAAACTCAAAATAATGATGTGATGATTATTCATAAAGAGATTGAAAATCCTAATACTATTCAAAATACACCCTCTATTATCCTATGGATGAAATGGTAGGAGTGATAGACGTTATCCTTCGTAAGGGCCAACCTAAGAAAAATATTGATATTAATTTCACTTCTAAAGATATTCTTCCAAATCTTCCCAATGGTTCTCTCTACATAACTAGATGTATTTATGATAAGCCCACTAATGGGATACTCATAGATCCCACCTGTGGCAAGAATGTGATCAGGGATAAATTTTTGGTTTTACATGAACTTTATCAAGATAACTATGACCAACCAAGAGCATGGATAAAAAAACATAATGGTTTTGCATTCCCTACAATTGGATCGATCGTTCTTCTGTTACACATAGGACCTAAGATAGTAGATGTTACATTCTCTATCATTCCCCAATCAAATAATTTTCTTTTGCAGCTAGGCTATCCATGGCTTTGCTCGATTAAAGTCCCTTCAATCATACACACATGTTTAAAGTTTCTGCATGGCAATGACATATTCACCATCCACCATAGTGGCTTTCACCCTTTTTCTTCTAAAGGAAATTTTTTCCTTAGAAGCCTTTTGGCTAGAACCCATGGAGCCCATCACCCCTCACAATGATTTCTTTTTCATTGCCTATCAAAATTTTTAAGAAAATAAAATTGCTGAATTGTCCCTCCATAACCAATCCCCATCTACTTTCGGTGTCCCCACCCTCGATGAGACAATGCTTCAACTCAAATCCAAACTTGAACAAACAATGCAACCTCACAAGCAACCAACACTAAACATTTCCCCTTCTTCCTCTAAAAATCCACGAGATAATGAAACCAACCCCGTCATGCCTCCTCGCATAAAATAAGTATATAAAGAAAAAGAGAAAGTGATTGACCCATCTTCTTCAGTTCCTTTTAGTCCTCCTCCTCAAGAATAAAAGGAGCCTATGGTGGTTCAACCCACTCTTACACCTCAAAAACTCCAAAATCAAATCAAATGAAATTGTGGTGCTAGGGAGCGTAGGTGTCATCATCGTCTACTTGCTCATCAATTGAAACCAAAAGAAAACAAAAAAAATCAACCTTTTCCTTTGACAAAAGCAATATCTAACATCCCTCCTACTAACCTACCACAAGTTGATGCATTACAACCATCACAAAAAAATGATCAAATCCAACAACCACCACTTCTGATACATACCTCATTAGAAATTACCATTCGCCCCCTTGTTGTCATTAATTTGGATGACGATGATGAAGAGGAAATTGCTAAAATAGATGAAGAGGTGTATAACGATCTAAATTATTTGTTTTCCTCTTCCATGAGCTTAAATGATAAATCTCTCACACCAAGTGAAGAACCTGGTACTTCTCCTAGTTTGACACTTGCAATTCCTCTATTGTACGGTCAACCACCCTCACAATACACTAAACATGATTGGGAGGTGGATGATTTATTAGATGGTCAACTTGCATTCACTTTGCTAGAATTTTACATTTTTCTTTTATTTTTGTTTTGTTTGTGTGTATCATGTTCCCCTGTAACATGCATTTGGTGTTCTCTCTCTCTTTGTGCACTTCCTCTATTTGTACCTATATTCTTCTATATGTCATACATTTCCTTTTTTTGCCTTTTTTTGTGTTTTCCTTTTGGGGATGATGCAAAGCATTGAGGTTCCCTATGTCTCTTCCATGTTGACCCAAAAGGTCCTTTTCCTTTTTCATTTGGGGATGACACAAGGCATTGAGACCACAATGTATCCTTCATGTTGACCCAAAAGGTCCTTTTAATTTTTCACTTTTTCTTGTGTTTTTTCTTTTGGGGATGACACAAGGCATTGAGATTGCAATGTCTCCTTCATGTTGACCCAAAAAAATTTCCCTTTTTTTTTCCTTTTCATTTTCCTTTCACTTGTGTTTTCCTTTTGGGGAGGATGCAAAGCGTTGAAACCACAAAGTCTCTTCCATGTTGACCCAAAATGGATTTTATTTTCTATTGTTTTCTCCCTCTTTGTGTTATTCTTCTAGTTCTATGTGTTTTGGGGAATGATGATAGTTTCAAGCTCTTTAATCAAAACATTGCAGCAATGAACGTACTAACCCCAAATTCATAGATCCCTTATGTGCTTGGCATGTTCCTTTTTGGGGGAAACCCCTCTTTCTTTTCTTCATTTTCCTTTAACGTGCAACAACCTTACTCAGAAACATATGACTTGATATAGGGGCTTTCCAAGTTGGCTCTCATGTCTTGTTTCTTATTTCATTTTTCATTTGCTACTTTAAAGTAATTGCTCATAGAATGGTATGTAGCAATTCCTTTAAAGTGGGAGCATACATTGGTACTATTCATTTGAATTTTTATTTTTCTTGGTCCTTAGTGCAACCTTGTTACTTCATATGATGTGTTTTTCACTTTGTGGATGATATTGGGTGTGATGTCCTTCATAAGTGTGACCTATCTTATCTATATTGCATTCCTCTTAGTGGCCGGTTGTGATGCACTACATCCCCTAAGTTGTGAATATTCTATTATTTAATTGGTCCTCTCTTGGAGACATTAGAGATAATGTTCTCTAAGTCATAGAACTCACATGAACTAAGCAAGACTCATTTGGACATCTTTTAAATTTTACATTTTTAAATTTTTTCATTTACATGGCCGCCTTTTATAACACAACTTGCATGCCTATGGTACCTTTTAATTTTTTCGCGAGTTCTAAGCATAAAAATATTTGCTTGTCTCATGAAGCACGAACTAACATTGTCCTTTGTGGTTCCTTATTAAAGTTATCAGGAGGTATAACTTTAATATGGTTGAGTGGGAAAGCCCATCCAATGGCATGATTTTTCCCCATAGCCACCTACTTGTGAGTGCATACCAACTGAGTAAATGTTTCTAACCTTTTGGGCCTTCTCACCCCATGGAAAACCAAAAGTTCCATGGCCCCAGAGTGAGTATACTTGGGCTTTCTCACCCGGTAGAAAACCATGAGTATCGTTGCCCTAGAGTGAGTATATATTTCTTAATTCAAACAAATAGCCTAGATCTAATCAACAACAAGCTAGACAGATGATCAAAGATTTCATTCTTTTTCATCATCATGTGTGTTCCTTTGCACTTATGATTGGTTTGTCATGAGATCTTGATCTTTGGGGATTGATCATCCCTCTTGATTGTTGTTTCATCTTACCAACATGTGTGCATTTGGATCCCTCTTGATGTGCACATTGAGCTACTTTAGCAAGAGTTTGAACTAAGTTCATCCTTTCACTAAAGTGGGGGCATAATGTGTCACTAAAAAATGTATAGTTGACATTTTTATCCTCACTTGAGTCTCTCTTTTGGAATTTGGCTTGATTTTTCCTAGATTTAATGTTGTAATGTGGTCAACACATTCACATTAGGTCTTGAATCTTTATGAATCATTAAGACTTCTAGGATGTCTTGTAAAGGTGTTGTGAAGTGTTGTAACTCACTGTCACACTTTTCTAGGACCCTTTCATCATAATTCACCTAAATAAATCCTTGTTATCACTTACCAAATATTATTTCAAAGTGTTGTAAAGTTTTGTAACCCACTTTCACGCTTTTCTAGACTTTTCATCACAAATTCGACCCTTTCTTATGTTTAAATGACCCCTTAATGTACACTTTCCAACCATTTTTAAGTGCGTTTTTGAGGATATTCCTGTTGGAAAAAATTTAATGCCTTGTAATTCTTAACACCCACTTAATTTTCTTAAGTGGGACTAAGTCAACCGAAGGTGTGACTTAGTCCTTTTTGACACAAAACTCAAAATAATTTTAAATTTTTAGCAGGATTTTGTCCTTTAACCCTTGAGGTCAGCCTGTGATGTGTTATTTTCAAGAAATTTTAGTAAAATAATGTACAAATAAGGGTTTTTCTCCTCATTTTACATATCCCATTGAAGCTCCTAGTTCATCAAGCATTCATTAACTTAATCACTCTCAAGCATTCAAGCAATCAAGCATTATCAAGCCATCCATTGTAGCACTTCATTGCATATCTTAAGATTTATACAACAAGGGTTTGGTAAGTTCATGACATTGCATGTTTTTTTTTCATCATTCTCCTTACATTTCGTTTCATAGGGTTTGATTACCAAAGTGGGGTTTGACTAAGGAAAACCCCTATACTCTAACCCTTAACCATTTTTCCCCTTTTGCATGTGTGTTTGTAGATTTTGTATGTAGTTTTTTCAAGAAAATAGGTGTTGAAAATTGGTCAAGAAGTCTTCAAAGTCAATCAAGTCATCACAACCCTAATTCAAGCTTGGAGAGACTTTTTACCCCATTTTCTGGAGAATCAAGTGCAAACACCTGCCAAGAAAGTAAGTCTAGACCTGTGGCTACAATATTTTGTCCCAAAATTCATGAGATTTGTAGGAGGACTAAGTCACTACTATTGGTGGATTAGTCGTACTTCTGGGCCTAAAAAGTGATTTTTACATTTTTGGATACCTATTTGGCGGATTCCTATTTTGACAAAGTTTCTTGAAATTAAGACTAAGTCGCCCAGCTTGGCGTAAGTGTCCCAGTCAACATTTTTAGTCATTTTTTTAGGATTCCAGAATCTCCTAGCATCAGATTCCATATTCTAGGTGCACCTCTTTGATTTTATATAGTTATTTCATCATTTATTTGCATTTTTAGGCATTTTTGCATATCACGTTGTGTTTTCAAACAAGTTGTATTTCTTAGGTTTTGCATAATTAGATCATTTCATTTTTTGATAAGAGTTTTAGTGTATCTTAATTATACCTAATACATCTCATTTAAATTAAATTTTAGTGTAGACAATTTCCCATTTTGGCACATTTCTCTCTCCTTTTAGGTGAAAAACCCTAGAAGTGTTAAAATGAAGTTGGGTGCCAAAATAATTATCCACACATACTAACATCCCATCCATTCATCCCTAGATCAAATTTTGATCCTATTTTTTTCCATCACCAATGCATTTGCACTTATCCAACTTGCTTATCGATAAACTTGCCAAATTTTTTTATAATTTTTCAAAAATTTGGCAATTTTCCCGAGGGGTTATATGATCATATCTTGCATCTGTTGGGGCATGTCAGTCATATTGGGCCAAGTTTTGATCTTATTTTATGATTATTCTTTGACACAACACTTGAAATCACATTATGTCAAATAGGGGAAAAATGTACACTAAAAAATATCCTGAGCTTGCAAGCAACATTTTATCACTAATTCACCCTTTTGTTTAGACTACAGAAATCATAATCGGGTAGCTGCCCCCTATAAACTGTAGTGTGCTTGGTAAAAAAAATTCATGTGATCAGTGAAACTAGAGCAACACGCCCTCTAGTACCATGGGGATGGTGGAGAGACTAGACTTCATGACCTCTTGCCTGCAATAGGATGCTTTAGCCAATCGAGCTAGGCCCACCACCCCAACACTAATTTTCCTTCTTCCATACATAATTATTTAATTATTCTCTAGTGCCATTTTCTACTATTAATAAAATAATTCCTAATTATTTAATTAATTCACTTTATCTTATTAATCTTTTGATTAATTTAAATAAATATCAATTTTATTTAAATTTCATCACTAATTATCTTTTTCTATCCTTAATTAAATAAATTTTATTTATTTAATTTTTTTTCCATTTTCCTCTATAATTAAATATTTATTTTAATTAGTTAACTATTTATCATTTCCCTCTTTCCTCTATTAAATAACTAATTTTAATTATTTAATATTTTAACACCCCACCTTCTTCTATAATTAAATAATTTTTTTTTAATTATTTAATTATTCATTTTCCCTCCTTTAAATTAAATAATTGGTACCATTATTTAATTTGAATTTATTCTTAGCCAAGCCCTAAACCTCAACTAATTTCTTGAGTTTTGGTCCATCCTTCCCATCCTTATCTCTTTTCTTCTCAATTAATCTCATCCATTGATCATGATACCTCATCATTCAATCCTAACCCTTCATTTAAATTGGGATTTCTATAAAAGTGAGCCATCATACTCATTTCAAGGAAAACCACAATCTTCAATATTTTGCTTTCAATCATCATCTTGAAGAACCACAATCTTTGAAATTTTGCTATCTTGAGATCTACAACTATCAATCGTCAATATCAAGCTTATCAAATACATTGCATACTATTCTTAGAATAAATAAAGAAAAATGGATAAGAGAAATGGAGGAGAATCAACTATGGCATAAATATTGAGGTTTATTGCTTCATTATTGTGATTTCTATGTTCATTTGTGCTTCATTGTTAGATTTGGGTCTTCATAGCTTGAATTAGATAGTTTTTTGGTTGATTCATGCTTTATTCTCTGAATTCTAACCTCATTCTACACAAACCATAAAGGGGATTCTTCAACTTGTAAACCAAAATTTTATTTTCCTTTTCCACTAAGTGCTTAGTCTATTTTGTGTATATTTCCTCCAAATCATCATGGAAAAAATTATGTCTTGTTATCTATTTTCTCGCACTCTAGGTCATAATTGGAAACCACACATAATAATAATGTAATATAAGTTAATTTTACAATAGGAGAAAATATCACCAAAATCTATTCCCTTGACTTGGGAATAACCCTTAACAACTATTTGTTCCTTACATTTTTACTTTTTCATCATAATTTAACTTCTTCTTGAAGATCATTTTTCTTCTAACATGTTTTTTCTTTTCTAGTTTCAATAAAATCTCTAAGTTAGTGTTAACATGCACTCAACATATGATTCCAACAAGAGGAAAATATGTAGGTCATTAAATTAGCCCATCCTTAAAATCACACTTGAGGTAATTGAATAAACTTCTAGTCTTCCTAAGAATAATAAGTATGCTCCTATAATCATTAAATATATAGTAGAATACTATGAAAAATAGACTATTACTTGTGTCGAATGCTCAAATGATAAATAATTGATAAAGAGAAGAGCCATTGTCACAAGGATGCCCAAGATCTATCATAAAAGTAAATTTATTGAATACATAAGTGATTTAATCACCCTATTGATTAGAATGTAGTAGGAAACCCAATGGATACATAATTTCATCCATGGATGCTCTATTTCATGCCTACTATTATGGATAATAAGAATAAAATTGATTGAACAAATTCAATCAATGATCATCTACATGAACAAATCTATGAAGTTCAAAAGAGAAAATAGTTCTTAATGACTTCATATCTTGTATAACTCTTGCAAAGGAAAAAATATTTCTTAGGATTGAATAAAATAGGATTCATGGGCCTAGGTAAAAAGAAAGTATATGAACACTATTCATGGTTGGAGATGAGAGAAAGCTACAAAATTATAGTAGGGTGAATAATGCTTTAGTTTTCTACCCGACGAGGCTCATGGATAATGAATTTAGTAAAATAATTTCATTGTAAGATACTACTACAATTACTAATTGGGGAAAATAGTTTATGCAATTTTCTATATTTAATTATATCAAATTGGAGGATTTAATGGTATTCTATATACAAGATTCTAAAATATCCTAGAAATAGGACCATCAAGCATTGGATTTATGTATATATCTATGTGACGTTAATAATTTTCTCTCAAGAAAACACAAAATAGGTGTTCAAATTTTCTTATTTCCATTGGTGCTTATAATTTCTCTTATCTTCATGCTAAGAATGGTGAAAAATAATGAAAAATTAATCTAAATTTTTATGAGAAAATAGGTGGACTTATTCCCAAAGAAAATGTTGAAGAATTGATTGGACCACTTTACAAACACCAACTTGAATTATAAGAATTTTGGGGTGATTTGATGGATGAGAATGAATTCAAGAAACAAGATTACTCCAAGTTGATCTCACACCAAATTAATGCATTTGAATTTGGTATGGTAAAAAAATGAAATTTTGATTATAGAAAGGTATTAAATCCATCATAGAATTTAGAGAAGTTTTATGCCCAACCAATAACAAAAATAAATTGGTCAATTGTTGAAGATAATTCGATTAATAATATAACTCAAATTGTGATAGTAAGGAGTTTGATATATATTAGGTCTCTAAAGACACAAATGGAGGAAGAAAAGAGGTTCTTAAGAGAGATAAACATCAAACCTTGTACAAAATAAAAATACATTATTCCTTTCCATATATCCACACAAGTTTCTCCCACCAAAAGACTTAATGTTGAAGAAGAAAACAATATATAAGTGGACATGTGCCATTGGTAAGGAAGAAGCCTAATATTATATTCAAAGTTAAGAGTGCAAAGAATTGAACAAGTGGTTCTAATGATACTGCATAATCACTACTACTACTACTAAAACTTCTTATGTTCATCCCCCTCATCCATTTTATCAACCTCTTGCAACCAAATTTTTTCCTATTCAAAAAAATGCTCTAGAACAACAACAAAAACCTATTAAAGGTTCATATTTCTATGCATTTAAAGAAAGACATAAAATATATATTTCACATTAACTTCAAAATTATACCAAAACTAGGAAGGTAGAGTAGACACAAAGTTAAAAAATGATTATCATCCTTTTAAAATTAAAGCATAAAGTTTCTATTTCATTTCCTATACAATTTTTTTATGTGAGTAGGCCAAAGGTCTTGGTTTCTATTTATTTCACATTTCCTATGTAAAATGACTTAAAAACCCTTTCCTCGCTAAAATCCCCTTTACAATGTTCTTGCTTTATAGTAAATAGGTGAAATAATTCACCTATCTCATATAATCACTTAACCTCTCAAAAAAAATGTAAGGTTTCTAATGAGTGTGAATAAGCTCATTGAAATTCATTAAATTGAAAAATATAATATGAATATGTTCATTATAATATTTAAAATGTTCAATTGGTTTTGACAAGCTTATGATTTTTGTAGTATAATCTTGAATAATTTGCATGCAAAATCTACATGTGTAGATTAATCAGATTATATTTAATGATTCACAAGAGGCATCTCTACTTTTACATATATGTTTACTGTGACATTTGAAACTTTGACATTTGATAATAATATACTCTTGTTTCATGCTTTTATAAATGACTGTGTTGATTTCAAATGTTACCATTTATAACATGGAAAGGATACTAACACATTACTTATTTGGTTTTATTTATAAATTAGGGTTTAGTTTATGCTCCAAAATATAGATAACAACTCCTATGACAAGAAAGGATTCCCTAGTTGTAAAGCACATATTTCATATAAATGACTGGAATAAAATTGAAGGATTTGAATTAACTTATATAATCCACATAAATTTGGGTAAAGTATGCATACTTTGATCTCATTTTAGAACTATTATATGATTTATCACTACATTAGATTACTTGGAAACAACTTCCATTTGAATGGAAGTAGAGGCACATTATACAATTTCTATTCTATTATATTAGGATATATTTACAAAAATTAAATAATCATATAGTTCTAAGGAAGTAAAAAAAAATATCATAGCATAATTATTTGTGCATAGGGAAAACCCTTTCAAAAGAAAAGCCCCACACTCCAAAGAAAATAAATATATTATTTAGTAAATAATGGTTACAATATGTTTTCAAAGTATAAGCCTTTATAAGAGTATTGACAACAAGAGTTATAAAGTAATTTTGATATTAATGTATATGCATATATATGTACATATAGGAATATATAGTATGGAGTATCATAACTAAAATTATATTGCATAATTGTACTTAAGTGAAAGATCTTAAAACCACCCAATATAATTGGATTCATTAATATAGCTACAACATTACAAAAAGTGTCAACTTTCTTCAGCTTCACCCTCAAATCCTCTAATATTTCTCAAAAAAAATGGTTATGGACAAAAATATGCTTTAGTATTGCATGAAAGGTTCAATTATTTGCTAGACATATGCCACTTTGACTTTCACAAGGAACTTTGACAACTTCGTAACTCAGCTACACATTTGAATATAATCTCTTAATCTAGATGGCATCCTTGCATGAGTAGTTGCCTTGTTTAGTGGATCAAGTGACCATAATTTTCTACTTAATAATCAAAATAATAATTCCACCAAATAAAATGATAAAAATATAGGTTTTCAACCTTTTTATGTTGAAATTTGCTTAACATTTTATAGTACTAGGTTTTAAGATCCCTATAAAACCTATTTTTCCCTTGATAAAAAAACCACACCACAAAATAAAATGAACACATATCCACTAATGGATATTTTACTATCAACATCTTGTACCCAATAAAAATCATGAATCCACAAATATCCATTGAATGATGGTCCCTTATAGATCAAAATAATAACAAATAGAGTACTCAAAGCTATCCCACAAATATCTAAATCCCTTCTTAACTACATCCCAATGGTATTTTCTAGGATTAACCATAAAGAAACTCAGACTCCAACTACTTGAGTAAATTCTATTCTAGTACATACCATTTGATATATCAAATTCACAATTGTATTGGCACAATGAGCATTAGCAATATCCTCCATCTCAATGAGTGTTATAGGATACTGATAGCACTTAAAGGTTTGTAATATGCCATGCTAAAATGCTATGGTACCATGTTCACATACTTATGATGGCCTAATTAAATCTTTCTATTCACTCCCATGATCTATATACCTAATATTCTTGGAAACCTCCAAGAATATCACATCAAATTGTTTGAAAATTGAGATTTAAAATTATAAATTATGTCCTTATTTTTACATAAAAATAACATATCATCTACATACATTATGATAAAAAAGAATCAATTGCCATCTATTTTATAATAAACATAGTGATATGATTTAGATCACATAAATACTAAACCCAACACAAAGACCACATCCCATGAGATTTCTTTAAACTATAAAAATAATTTTCACCTTATAAGCCAAATATCTTTTACCTTATTCCACATAGTGCTCTAGATATGTCATGTAAATTTCTTCCTCCACATCACCATGAAGCAAATTTTATACTATTCATTTTCTCAATCTCAAGGTCAAAGGTTATTGCAATAGACAATAAAAATAGAATGGATGCCAACCTAGTAAACTTGGAGAAAAGATTCACCCTAATCATTTCACTCAACCTGAGAATAAACCTTTGCAATTGGTCTATCCTTGTACTTCTGATCACTACATTCATATTTGATCTTCCTTTTGGACACTCATTTACAACTAACACATTTCTAACTATTAGAAAAAGGTAATAAGTCCCATGTGTGTTTTTTGCTCAATGTATCCAAAGGCACTCTCTGGGACTCATAATCATCTTACCCAATGCTTCCTTCATGGTTCTAAGCTCATCTATGTTAGTAATAAAAGAAAAAATACATCTCCAATAATGAGGAATATACTTTTTTGGTTTTTTTCTAAGTTGGGTAGACATTGTTAAGAGTTGAGATAAAGGTTTTACATCCTCTTTGAAACTATCTAAACTATTTGATATCTCCTCCTCTTCAAGTTCTTCATGAGTTTTTGGTTGAAATATATTAGTATTAGGGGGTAGTTGAACCATATTTTCTTATTCTATTTTGGTTACAAATCTATATGAGAAGGTATAACCTCTCTAAAAATAACACTTCTATTATACATAAATTTCTCAACCACATGATTCCAAAGTTTGTACCCTTTCACACCAAAAACACAATCGATGAAGATACACTTTGTTGACGATGGTTTTACTCGCAGTAAATAGTTTGAATAAAATCTCCATAGACAAGACAACGAAGAGCCTATCCTTCTTGAAAGATATGGAACAAAGACAAACTAAAGGTAAATTTTTCTTTCACAGGACAAATATTGGTTTTCGTTCAATCCCAAGTCTCCCATAACATCATGAAATCAAAAGATTCAATATAATATCTTATGAACATCACAAATTATTTGCTATCACTTAAGAAAATTTAGCATTAAGCATTCAACAACTTCATGGAAATAAAATATTTTCAACAAAATTATTTCGATTCATTTATATTTTTTGGAAAATTTTCAAAATATTAAACATCTATTCTAAAACAAAGTATAAAAAATACTGAAAAATAAAATTTTCTCCTGATTATTCTCCATGGATGCCCCAAAGAATTAATCAAAACAAAGCAAACCGCTTTATATTTCACTAGATTATTTCACATCTACGTATAAAATGGTGCAAGCTTTTAAAGAGAGGGTTTCATTTATGGACACCGAGTAGATTCTATATGCACCTTTAAATGGTGCAACATACAGTCTTGTTTGGCTGAACTTACAAAACCAACTACAAAAGATACTGAAATAGGTAGCTATCCATAAAGCTTTGATATCAATTAATGTCTACATGCATACAAAGTTTTACACTGGAATGGTTCAGAAAATAGGGAAAAAGAACAAAACTTAAAATTTTATGCTCGTTCGACATTCACAAATTTTGAACTTAAAATAAAATGTGGGAGGAGATGGCCTTTTATAGAAATAAGGCCCCAAAAGTTGAACTTAAAAAGTTTTTCAGAGAATAAAAAAAAATTAAAATGTGGCATGTGGCATCTTCCAACTATCATCAAGAACATTCTAGAATAGTCAAGGCTTTGACTTCATCCACAACAACACTTCTCTTCATACTTCAACACAAACATTTTGTATCAATCAAGGCTACCAACTTCCAAAATACCAGAATGAGGAACATCTACCGGGACCAAGATCAACCTACAAATTTAAAATTTAAACTAAAACAAACTTCATCATATTTATGGTATCCAGTATCTAGTTCTTTCTCTTTTTCTTAGGACTCAAGCTCTGGGACTCTTCCTTATTTCTTCAACTAATATTCTAGGAAAAATATTAATATTTGATGCATGCACTCTTTTGAGATTCTTTGTATTGCTCTCCAAGTGAGCTTGAGCCAAATATATTCTTTAGTTACTTGAAGTATGACAACATTTTTTTTTGCTTTGTCTACTTTAGACTTGGCTATAACATTTTTGTAATGTATTATTTCGTCAATGACCTCTTGTGTCAGCAATTGAATAGGATTTCTATTTATCCTTTCTATACATTCCTTGAAATATTTAGCTTCCTTTCCCTCCTATCCTAATGTTTGGGGATCAAAACCTTGACATGTCAATATTTCAATAAATTATTGATTTTCACTAATCAATCTTCTGCACTCAATGGTGACTCTTTCAAATCCTTCAATACATTGTATTAACATGTCACCTTCCCATTTCAATTGTTTCTTCCACTTTCATAGAAATGAAATTTCATGTCCTGATATTACATTATTTTGTATTAACTCTTGGATGTATGTCTGCATGAGAATTTCAATGTTTCACCTTTCATCAATGACCTCCTGGCAAAATCTACATTCATCTTCAAATCTTTTCAATTTCTCTAAATGATAGCATGATTCCTTGTACTTTCTTAGTGCATTTGTAATAAATTATTCTCCTTGCTTTACCCAGTATTCAATCCATTCTTCAAATGTATTCATTTTATGACGAATTGTAGCAATTGCATCTACTTGTTCATGTGACATTAGCACTAGATGTTGGGGCAATTCAGCTTGTTCTCGACTAGATAAATTCAATGACTTAATAAAGCATTCCAAGGTAGAAACCCATTCTTTCAATTCTCTTTTCTTCTATTTATATATCTGTATTCTGGCAACAGTAGCATTTTATAAGTTTACTTTTATTTCCTATAATTCTTGCTGCTAAGATGAGTGTCCAAGATTAATACTTATGATCTTATACTCCTTAGGAATTATCTCATGTCTATCCTTTTCAGTTGTTGGAGTGGCTATCTGAATAGTTCTATTAGCATCTACATTCCTTTGTATGACATGTTTTGTCTTTTCTTTGCACCTAGGTTTAGGAGTACCTACTTCTTGTATAAAATTATTAAGATTCAGAGGTAGTACTTCCACTTCCATTGGAGAAGCTAATTCCCTGACTAAACAATCAGGTGTATCATCATCTTGTTGTACCTCTATAAAATTTCCTTGTTTACCACTTGTTTTAGGAACTTCTTCTCTTTGGTTTGCCATATTTTTGAAACAGGGGTTTCCTCAGTGATATTTGGCATAGATTCAGGATTGGTAGGATTTGACACTGCCTCCTTTGTTTGGAGACTTATATTTTCCTATCTATCAAGATTTTCCATTTCATCTCTATGAACATTATCTTCTTCATTCACTGCTACACTAGGATTCTCTCTATTTTCAATTCCATCTCCTGAAAACTGTGTAGCTTCTTCTTCTAGAATTTCAATTTCAATTTCAGTTTCAACATGGCCTTTCTCTGATTCTTCAAAGACCTATGAGTGTTCATTAAAATTTTTCATATTTACAAGTGAAGGATGGGAATCAAGAGTATCTTCAATAATTCTTTCATCAATAGGATTTTTCTCTGTAGTCTCCCCTACTTCCATTTCAAGTATGCTAGGGTTTTTTCCTCTAAGGTGAGTGTTCCTTGAATAAACTCTTCTTCAAAATTTATGGGGTTAGAGCTTGTATACTAAATTTCTTCTATCATCGGGTGTACCATGGGTTTGTCTTAGACTTCTTTTCTTTCACTTTCTCCCACATATAACCCCATTTGTCCATCTATTCTTTAATTCTTGCTTCATCTTCTTTAGAAATTTCCTCTAGAACTATAGAAGTCCCTCCTAGTGCTTGTTTCATACTAGCCATATTAGCAAAAGGGGGATAGGTAAATAATGCTACAACCCTTTGAGATGCATACCTAGTTTGTGCACTGACATTCTCTAATGCTCCTATTCCTTCATCAATAATTACTCTTGTTTTGAGTTTAGTCATGGAGGAAGATGCACTTTTAGGTCTTACTTTTGATTTATCCTTACTTGTATCTACATCTTTTTTTTTGTCAGATGGTTTTATGGGAACTTCTTGTCTTGTAGTTTCATAGTTCTTTCTTCAATTCTAACACATGGAGTTGCCTTACTAGTCTTTATTTTCTTCTTGGTAGGCTCTCCACTTTCAAAAGTAGTTTCATCTCTTTGTTTCCTCCTTTTATCTTATGAGAAGATACATTCAATTCCTCTTTCTCTCAAACCTTTACAAAAATCATCAACACAATGTTGAGTATACCTTAAAACTAGTCTAGTAAAGTCATCAATTGATGTCATATCTTCATCATCAACACCTAGGTCTAGGATGGGTTCATCATATAACTTGTAATTCTTGTAAAATTGATTCAACACCTAACCATAATTTTCTTCTAATTAGTCTGGTATGTCATAAATCTTGAGCATCTAAGAAAATATTAAAGTCATTCTTTCATATTTTCTTCTTCTTAATGTGTGCTCGTCTTCATAGTTAAGCCAATAATCTTCTAAATGAGGCACATGAGCATGAAAACGAGCTATATTTTTAGCAATATTTTCTTCAATATCTTAATACAATCTCTAAAGAGGGAATTATTCAAAATGGTAGGTCCTTAATTCTTCTTCACACAAATTAGTCACTCTAATTGCATTGCACTTATAATTTCCTATTGTAATGGGAAATTTGAAAGATGCCTTTTTATGAGCATGGCTATAAAGAACTTGAGATGGTTTTAACTGTCTCACTAATTCCAATAAAATAATTTTATCTCTAGGATACCTGGGCAGCATGAATGGGTGTCCATCAAATCCCTCCACTCTAATGTAGGAGTAAGTTGGGAACTATATGTACTAGCCTCCCATAGGCCAATTGGAACTTTGTGCTTCCAGGGATAATCTCTTAGCTTTATCACCTTCCATTTTTCTCACCAATTTCATAGAGAACAAATAATTCACTTTCCTATAATTATCTTTATACCCGTGGATGGTGATTTGGGGTAGATGTGCATATATCAAATTGTTGCCAACTTTTGTGCCTAGAGTACCAATCTATTTCAACTCTTGTTTACTAGCTCTCATAGCACGTGAGTAAATGACATATGATGACATGTAGAAGCATATGGTTTTGGGGAATGTAGTAATCTGCTCATGTAGTATGTCACTTACTAATTTTCCCCAATGTAACTCCACATGATCCTCCATCATGCGGGATATTATCATGAACATCTAGGGTTTGAATTTTCTTGCATCTCTTAAACCAACTACTCTACTCAACAAAGTTATAATGTCTTCCATTTCTTGTTTAAACATAGACCTCTAAATTACCTTGGTCTATTGTGTAATTGGTTGTTGGCACCATTAGGTTCCCATAATTTCTCTATTACGCTCTTTAGTGCTCTGATATGTCTTGGTCTTGGTCTTCAGGTCAATATTGAAAATCTATGTGTAAATGGGGAGACCAAATGTGTATATGATTCCTTTCTAAGATAGGTCTACATAAACTCTCCCTTCTTTCTCAGCAAACCTCTTGGTTCGGTTATAATGATTTATACATTGCATAACTAATTTAGGAGCTTCCATTGTTGCTATAAACCCTCCTACAGGAAGTAATCCATTTTCCACAACACTCTTGGTACATTGTGAAGCATTCTCTTGTAATAGTCGTGAGCGGATTTCAATGTCCCATGTGGGTATTTGTAACCACTACATTGATGTGTACTGCTTGTGAATTGTAATTCTTGAATTCATCTTCTGCCCTTGCATTAGAAGTACTCATTTTGTATATAATATGCTCTGTAATTTTTAGAATATGTGTCTTGTGTGCGAGTTAGGGTTAGATTTAACCAAAAATTATGTTTCATAAAATTTTCAATTCATTTTTTATTAAATTTAGCAATTAAGAGAATAATTAACATTTCAATTTTACAATGGGAAATGCCATTATCAAGATTTTTATCCTGAGAAATTCTTAACAAAGTATCAGTTATTTGGAACATACCTAGTTTTGGTTATTAATGGTGATTCTTCATAATGCAACTTCAAAACCCTTGGTAGTTGCGTCTTAGTTTCTCAAAATTTGACCTCTCTTTCTGGGCTAATGTTGCTTCGTTAATTCAATGTCCTTAGAAAATTTGCAATATCATGCGAAGTGGAGTGTTAAAAAAGAAATTGCATCCTTGAAGTGGTGCCAAGTACATAGGTAGTTCACCACCTTCATTAAATACCTATTATTTCACATTAATTCCTAGAATAAAGGTGCAATCATTACGGATTATGGTCCAAATCACGAACACCTAGATTTTTGCGCTAGCTCATTATTTGAGAAGAAAGATGGCACAGTGATTATACATGGCAATCAAATGTCATGTTGGTTCTTTGCAAGGTATACATCATTAAATAAATGTGATCGATTACTAATCGTCGAGATTAAAGCTTTCTGATATTGCTTCTAAAAGGGGCAAACAACATCGAGGTCTAGGAAATACCTTTTTGAGAAAAAAGAAAACTGGGATGAAAGGAAAGACTGTAAATAGAGTCTAAAAGATAAATTTAACATATTTTCAAAGCAGACTCTCTGGTTTCTGACTTGCAAAAAGAAACAATAAAATACCAGACTCCAATAATAAAGGAAATTACCATGATTAAAATTTTGATCAATGAAATACCAGGTGGAGCTAGAATCTTATGAAGATACAATTTCATTTTAGCTCAAACATAGGACTATGGGATTCCAATTTTCAGTAATAGACTAAACATTAAGAGCATGCCGAAACTCCAAAATTGAGAAACAAAAAGGATATAACAACAAAAATTCCAAGTGAAAATGAGAGAGGAAATTAGCGACCGACCGAGCATCAAAACAATGCCAAAATGAGTGAAAACAAAACAAAAAAGCAAGGAAAAGAAAATAAAAAGAGGGGATCAACATTTTCCCAAGGGGAAAAATGAGGCGTGTTGTGAGACCACACAACACACTTAATTACCCTATTCTCCAATTTTGACCACCTCTCCTTAGGCGTGTGAGCATAAGGTGAAAATAAAAAGCTATGTCCCACATTATGCCACCTTATTAGCACAAAAGGACCTAAAAATTTCCAACTAAAAGTCAATTTTGGTTAATTATATTATTTAGTTGGATTTATTATAACTAAATTAGATTTAGACCACACTTTTTCCAACTAGAATTGTTCACTAAATTCATATGTTTAATCACTTTAGGACCAATTTAAAATAAAATCAAATTCTCACAACTCCTCACATAAATAATATTTAAAAAATCCTAAAAATAACCTTTTATAGATTTGTAAGTGTAGCTTATATATACATAATGCTTATTTATTTCTTGTATTTTATTTATTTATTTTTACTAAAAGTAAGTCATCATCACAAAAATATAAGGTTGAAATTGTTTTCTTAGGAAAATCTATTAAAGAATATCTTTAAAAAAAAATAATATGATGCACTAGAGGAGGGATTCTAGGTTGAGATGACATAAATTTTTCTATTTTTAATACTTGTATATATATATATATATGCAAAAAAATTAATCCATACACTAAAGTTTTAAGTTGCAGATACAAAAAAAATAAAAAAAATTACTATATAAAAATGATGTCCCACTTAATTCTTTTTTATCATTTTATGAACAACTAAATTATGATGTTAATTTTACAAAAAAGACACTCAAATAATTTTTTTATATAAAAAATATAAAAAAATATGTATTTCATTAGTTCACATCATTTTAAAATTTTAAAACATTTGCATCATTCTCTAGTGATTCAAGTTAAAAAAAATAGATTAGTGTTGCCATTTCCTTTATAAAAGTGGGACACAACTTTGAACTTTCACCACATATGCTTCACAACCAAAGATACAAAGATTCTCTAATGAGTGGTTTTTTTCTTGACCAAGCTTCTATATGAGTCTAATCCATAAGAGATAATGTAGGATAATTGGGTAACAAGCTCTAGCAACTAACTTTTCTCATAATTTTTTCAAACCAACTCCTTTAAGTATACTCTTATCCCTCTCCCTTAGTGTCCCTTTCATTATTTTCACAACTTCATTATGTCAAGAGGTATATGGAGTTATCTTGTGTCTCTTTATCCCATTCTCCTTATAAAATATATCAAATTTTACTAAAAAAAACTCATCACCATCATTGGTTCTCAAACCCTTAATCTTCCTACTAGGACCTAAATTTATATAAGAGCCTTAAAATCTCTAAAATGACTGAAGACTTTGGATTTATTTCTAAGAAAATACACCCATGTACTTTTAAAGTAGTGAAATGGAGGAAAATTGAAACCATAGGATTTAACTATGGAGTTTAAGCACTTTCAATATGGGCATTTCATTAATAATTTGAGGTAGCGAGAGTTTTATGGATTTGGACAAGAAATAGGACCAAATTACAACTTGAAAGGTGAGTCAACCTACCCTTGACCAAATTTGGAATGGATTTTGGAATGAAATACAATGATTTAACTAGGCTAATGATGTAAATAACTATATGATTTAAAAGTAGCAGACCTGAAAAGTAACAGACAAATTCAAACTTCAGAAACAAATTGAGAAGAGCACTGTGCACCTGGCATATGAATTTAAAGCTGGTTTCTATGGACCAAGTCACCTAGGGTGACTATGTCCTAGTTGTTGAAACTAAGATTTGATTTCGCAATCCTGTAGGTCCTGTTCAAAGCCTTCTTTTCCCAACTAACACACTATTAGATCTTTGTTGAGTGTCGAGATAATTGAATTTTTGTATGTTTTCAAGTTGTAGGGTTTGAATGGAAATATGAATAATTGAACTTTAAACTTCTCCCAGTCTTCTTTAGACTTGAAAACAACACATTCAAAGAGATAGGAATCGTTGTACCATATAAGAGCTTGTCTTGATCAAACCTCGTGTTGGTGTTTCCACCTCCACAATAGAAATGTTAATGAAAGAGACCATATCCTTTGAGGGATAGAGGTTAAATGATAAATGAATGATGAATCAACAATGAACTGTAACTCACCACTCAAAAATGGATTCCTTGAAGTATTGAAGTCATTCACATTTCCTCAAGGCTTGATTGTTGTATGCTTGATTTTCTTGAAGATCTATAAGGGTTAGATCTCACAAACAAAATGATAACATAAACATGAACAAACTCACATAAAAATTGACACTACGATTCAATGTTGAATTGTTGCAATAAATTTTCTCTTGAATTGATAATAATTTCTCTTGACAATGCTCTTGATCATAAATTGATAGTTCTTGCTAGATGTTTTCAAATGATTCAATGACTAGGTTTTTATATGCAATGAATCTAATTTCCCAAAAATTAAATCCTAAGAGCCAAAATTTGACATTTGAAATTCAAATAATCAAATGATGACTCCAACATACTAAATCTTGGAGGTGAAATAGGGGGACCAAGTCGCTTAGGGAAACTAGGTCTTGGCCCTATTTTACAAGATATAAGGTGTTGGGGGTAAAATATTAAATGTATGCATTGGTTTTCTATATGGGTTTTCTTGGTAAATATCCAAATAGGCTATAGAATAAATCATTTAGGACATTAGATGTACAATTAGGTCCAATTACTTAAGGGGGAGCAAAAAATAGTGTGAAATTGTCATGGGTGACAATTTAAAATGCTACATTTAGCCCCCAGCTTAGTGAGAGTATGAACTTACACTCAAGCTGACACTAAAGTAGAAAATATGTCAAGAGGGGTGCGATTGTCTAAATTTTGAAGATATAGGATGACAATGAATCTTAGGTGGAGCACAAACCCCTAGGATTCAAGATTCTATGGAAATACAACATAAAGAAAAAAAATCACACATATATGTAATGAAACATGTCAACACAAAACATACACAATGTTAAAACAAAAAGGAGGCTATGAATAATCATGGACTAGCAAGTAATGTTATGCTAGTATCCACACCCAAGGAATTCATGATTCATGGGATAAAAAAGTCTAATATTTGCTAGGTGAATCACAAACCGAAGGAAACATAGGCTAGTGAAGTTTAATATTCACTAGGTGAGCTCCCTAGATAAAGTAGAAAAATGAGAAACACACAAGGACTAGTGAAGTTTTACTTTCACTAGGTGTGCACCCATGTCAACCATACCAAGAATATACTCCCTGATAATTTTAATAAAGTGCTACAAAAATGATCAACATGCTATGCCAACAATTCACTAAGTCCAGTGCATGTGAACAAAGTGAAACACAAATGCCATGTCAACACATTTCTAAGTATAGCACGTGTAAAAAAAGTGAAACACATAATAGAATGTATGCCCCCCTTTAAAGTAGTTACAAAACACCTTGCTATGAGTAATTCCATTATAGTAGAAAAAATGATAAATGCCATGTGTTAAAGTCATGAGAGCTTATTTGGAAAGCCCTATTCCAATGATATGTTACTAAATGAAGATGACTCATGATAAGGGGTTTCCCCCAATGTAATAAAAAAAACAAAGATGAACACATAAGGGGTCCATAGATTCGATGTCTATATACATGTTGTCACCTAGAAATGCACCCTATGCAAAGTTATAAAACTGAGCTTTCTAGTAAAACATTGGATCACTCCAAGGCTGTGGGTCACCTGAGATTGGAGTGAACCTCCGGAGAAGGCTGGATTCCTTTGGGTATCACCTAAACTATTGATTTTGTGAAGGTAAAAGGAGAAAGAAGACATACAAATAATGAAACTAAACTGAACTATTTTATGGTGATACACCGAGTTAATAAGAAAATCATGAAACAAACACATGAAGAACATACACTGGAAAGCAAAAGACAGCGTTTTCACTTACTTAACATAACCCCTTTAAACTCATGCACTATTCTTAACAAGCTTGCTCTACATGCATATCTTAGGAGGGAAAGACGAATTTCACAACCTTAGGTATGAATACAGATTTTAGAAAAACACAGCTAAGAACTTGCATAGTCTAAATACAGAAATGAGAGTAATATAAACATTAACAGTAGCTTCCCAGGTAAACTCTGTGTTATATTCCAGATTCTAGTTGAGTTACAAAACATACACTAGTTCAGAAAGGATTGACTAGAATCACTAACTCTTTTTAATGCACAATCCAAACTATTTACAAAAAGGAAAAAAATGCCTTATATACAAACTGTGTCGGCCCCTTAGGGCTTACAAAAATATCGGGGCTTAGAAAGATCTATCCTCAAATCTTTTGATTGAAATTAATGTTGCAGCCTGGGTGTCCCTACTGTGTGTGTTGGTGAAGAGCAACTGCCTAGAGAAACCCCCTTAGATCTTTTGAAACTACTAGATGTATTTACTCCTAGTCCTTGTGTCCACCTACTGAATCCCCCTGTTGAGTGCCTTGAATGCTCTTGAGTCCAGATTCACGTTGCATTCATCCTGTTGACACTCTTCATTCTGTTCAGATTTCCATGACTCACCTCAGATCCTCCTGGTTGGTTAAGCACATTCCACGTGGGCTCTTTGGGCGGTCAAAATTCTTTTGAAAGGAAACGCATCTCGGTGAGACACTGAAAGTGTCTTGCTGATGTGATTATCATTCTACAACTTATCAACAATTAGTTGCACCGATGAGCTATCCATATCCATCGCTGAGACTACATGCATTTGAGAGGACATCTTATCGAAAGTAAGATCTCCTTTCTAAGTCTCCCCAAATGCAATACCCCTTTCTGTGTGACTGGTAATTGTCGCTGAGACCTACGCCAAACTCTCGCATTCTAACTGAGCTCTTCATTTCCTTCGGCAAGACTGTGGTAGTTCAGAAATACTTCATGGTGAAGCTCAGATGTCATATTGATCTGTCCTCTGTCGCTGAAACCACATGATGTTGGTAAGACATCACTCCAACAGTCGGGTGCTATACCACCAAAATTCATGTTAGGGAGACCTTCTACTAGTCAGTGAGACATTGGTGTGTCGGTGAGATCCTCCATTGAGCTTCATTTTGTTTTGGTGAGACCTCTCGGCGTCGATGAGAATTTTATCTTTAGCGACTTTCCTTCATTTGGTCTTTCGGTGGGTGCCCTTTCCTGTCGGGGAGACATCTCCATTTCAGCATGACCCTATAGTGATATCCAATGTTCTTGGTGAAGTCTTTCATGGTCGGCAAGACTCTTGCTGAAGGAAAACATATCGAGGCCCCCCCTTTCATCCTTTGGTAAGACATCCTCCACTCGCCGAGACCTCCTATCGAGCCCCTCACCTTTTCTAAACTCTGATCTCAGTGAGACATTATGAGTCGAGGAGACCTTATCTTCGATGGTTGCTCCTTATGCCGAGAGTGCCTCAACCTCATCATTTTTGGGGAGACTTCAATGGTTGCCCAGACATCTCAGTGAGATCCCTTAGTCGTACCGAGGGCCCCTTTTCTTTTGGTGAGACATTTCCTTTCGGTGAGACCTTGTAGCGATGAAAACCTACTTTGCCAATGCCGTTTCATTTCGGGAGTCTTCAATGCATCGGTGAGACCTCCGCCAATTTTGCTTCATGTCAGTGAGACTTTCATGGTCAGCGAGACCTCTTGTCGATACTTGCATCCTTCACTGAAACCAACCTCTTCGTCGCAGCTAGTCGGTGAGATGTCTTGAAGTTGCCGAGACTTCACCCCGAAGAAAAACTCCCATTGATATGCATATCCTTTTGTCGTCGGGACTCTAATCGATGTCTTGCCAAAAACAAACTGTAGGTGAAAACTAATCACTGTGACATCTCCGGGGTCTTGCCGATAGGAACCTGGAAGCATATTTAACCAAAGTGCACTATGGGTCAGGGAGACCCAAATAATCTTATGCTGATAGGATCCTTAATCTGAAGCATACAGACTTGATGGAACCCCTGCTAGTTGGAAAGACATTTGGAAGGTCTTTCTGACCTTCTCCTTAAAGGAAGATTATGTCAAACTTGACTGAGGCCGACCTTGCAACTAAGCTCCTTTGTGAAATGTCATCAAATGCATAGAATAACCTTCAATGGAGATATCCCATTTGGCCCTTATGAACATCTGCAACATAGATGCATTACTTGATTTAGCCTGAGGGTGAAAAATAGGTAACATTTTTGGCGACCTTTGTTGGATGTTTTCCTGCTAAACATGAAGACCAATAGTCTAGGCTATCCATTGGGCATGGAGTCATTAGGAGGCTCAGAAAACAAAATAAAAAATATCAGCTTTGCACAGGGCCATAACTCATTTGAGATCCATAGGACACAACAGATTTCCAAAAGAAAAACAAAATAGGGAAAACGAAAAAAAAAAAACATGCCATCACAACACCCAAGAAATAGAGAATAATTAACCTGAAGTGCAACAACACTTATTGAAAACATAAACCTAAACTAGTATGTACAGTAGAGGAACTCTATCAGATTTGAAAATAAGGCTTAAGGTGTACCCCATTTATTGGGATAGGGAGTACTTTCCCTTCTATTGTAGCCAGCTAATAAGCATTGTGCTCCTTGCAGTCTCTAATGATGAATGGGCCTATCCACATGTTATCAAACTTGGTGTGATGGCTAGGCCTGCTTTTCAGAACATCCCATTTGAGGACAATGTCACCCTCTTTAAAATTATTGGTTGTAGCTTTCTTGTTGAATGTTCTTTTCGTCTAAAACTGATGATACTTCAAATCCTTCATTGCTTTATCCCTTAATTCTTCAAGTTCCATGAGCTCTGCATATCTCATGGATATTGGGTCTTGTTCCTCAAGCATTCTCTAACTGGTGAATAATGTCTAGAGCTAGAAGCTCTATTGATAGGGGAAATCTTGCCTCTTTTCCATAGACCAACATATATGGTGAGTTAGCAATAGACCTCTTAGGAGTCACTTTGTCTACCCAGAGTGCATTCTTTAAACTGATGTGCTAGGTCCTTTGATTATCCTCTATGGTTCTTTTAATAATCCTGATGAGGTTCTTATTTGTGCTTTTAGCTAAACCATTACCTTGAGGATAATAATTTGAGGATGTATTCAAATGAATGCCATGTTTAACAGCCCAATTAGTTACTCTTAGACCCATGAATGCAAGAGAATTATCAGATATGATGGATTCGGGAACTCCAAATCTGGTGACTATATCCTCATAGAAGCTCAAAACTGAAGACTCTTTTGCTTCTTTCAAAGCTATTGCTTCTGTCCACCTTGTGAAATAGTCTATGGCTGTAAGCACCCACTTGTGACTAGTACTGGAAGGTTGATTTATTGGTCCAATAAAATCAATGCCCCATCTCATGAAGGGATGCTCCACTTGAATTGGATATAGAGGCATAGCAGGCAGTTTTTCCTTCCCTAAAAATAGAGCACATTTGATACACTTTCTTGACTAGGAATATGCATCCTTGAACAAGCTAGGATAGTAGTAACCAACTCTCATGATTTTCTAGGTAGTAGTTCTGGGAGAAAAGTGACCTCCTACAACTCCATCATGAAACTCATGGAGTACTTTTTCAATTTGATAGCTGTGAATGCATCTTAATAGGACACCATTCAGATATTTTTTAAAAAGAACATTGTTTACCAATACATATGGTATGGACTACAATCTAAAGTATCATCTTTTAGCTCTGTTTAATCCTAATGGGCATTTACTAGTTTGTAGAAATTGGGTCAAATCTTGAACCCAATTAGTTATCCCCATAGGCACATCATCTTGAGCATCCTAAAACTCATTTGTATTAGCAAGGATAACATCCTTTTCTAGTTCACTTTCACTACTTGATGTAGTAGCAAGTTGTTCACATAGACCCTTGCCTCTAACCAATTTGGTGATCTTAATATCTACATCATACTCCATGACCTTAGTGATCCACCTTACTCTTTTTTCATTCAAATCTTTATTCAATAAAAATTCCTTCACACTTGAGTGTGCCACCATGACATGAATTTTATTATGAGAGATCAAAGGCTTGAATTTCTTCAGGCTTCTGATCACAACAATAACATGTGCTCTACAAAAGAGTATTTATGTTCATAATCAACCAAACCTTGACTGAAAAAGGCTATTGGTTGTTCTAAATTCTCTTCATTTTTCTAAACCAATATTGCAGAAATATTACTTGTGCTACCATAAGCATACAGATAAAAATATTTAGAAAAATTGGGATTTACCAGCATAGGAGCTGCTGCTAAGGCCTCCTTAGTTTCCTCAAAACTGTTCTTGGCATCTTTCATCCAACTAAAAACTACATTTTTCTTTAACATAGTTGTTAAAGGTTGTAACAAATTTGCAACATCAGGGATGAATCTTCTTAAAAAGTTGATCTAGCCTAGAAAGCTCTGTAGACCCTTCTTGTGATTAGGTAGCAGCAACTCAAGTATGGCTTTGACTCTCTCAAGATCAATAGTAATTCCTTGCTTTGAAACTATGTGTCCTAATAATTTCCCTTCATGAACAACAAAGATACTCTTTTTTGGATTGAGAGAGATACCAAACTCTCTGCATTTTTCAAAAAAATTCCTAAGATGTGACACATGTTCATCAACATTCTTAGAATATACTGTAATGTCATCTAAATAAATCAGTATAATCTTATGGATCAAACTTTGAAATGTCATGTCCATGGCTCTCTGAAACATGGCACCAACATTAGATAAACCAAAGGCATCCTTTTGTATGACATGGTGCCCCATTTAGTTGTAAAAATAGTTTTGAACTGATCTTCTTCCTTAACCAGCACCTAATTATACCCTGAAAAACCATCTAATAAGGAAAATCTTTCAGAACCAACAACCTCTTGTAAGATTTGTTCCATGGAGGGCAGTGGGTATTGATCTTTCAGAGAGGCTCGATTAAGATCCCTAAAGTCTACACAAAATCTTATTTCACCACTTTTCTTCCTAACCGGAACAAGATTAGAAACCCGGGATGTGTGTTTAATTGGAAAGATGATACCCCCTTCAACTACTTTGGTCAGCTCTTTGATCATTAAGGGCTCAAGCTTAGGATTCAAGGGCCTTTGTTTCTGCCTTACTGGCGTAGCATTGGGTTCTAACTCAATTGTGTGATGAGAAATATGGGGATCAAACCCCTTCAAATCTGAGTATTCCCAAGCAAATACATCATGAAATTCTTGACATAAAGCAACAAAAGATTGTTTATCTTTATGTGAACACATTTTTCCTATCTTAAGAAGTTTACCTTTGAAAATCTCCAGTTCTTCGTAATGTTCTTTGATTTGCAAGCCAACTTTACCCTTTTTAAGCTGATCATTAGTACTAAAACTTGAATCTAAGGTAACAAGACCCTTGGTTAATTTATTTTTCTTCAGCTGTATGACTTGATCACCATACTGTTGCTTGAGTTTTTCTTGATTCACCATGGAGAACTGATCTTCTTCGAGCAAAAAAGAAAGAATCTGTTCATCACTGTCAAAAACTTGCCAGTGAATGTTGTTATCAAGAATTGATGGTCTGACTACAACCTTCACATACTACTGCACTTTCTCTTTTCTAATGTCACATGAAATATCCAACTGTGCCCCAATGGTTGCAAGCCTATCAACATGCTTGTTTTGATTCCTTGGAATAGATACTAAATTAAAGGCATCAAATTCCTCAAGCATGTTCCAAACCCTATTTCTATAAGACTTTAGTGTGTCATTTTTAGCCACATTCAGGCCTCTTATTTGATTAAAAATTAACTCATTGTCCCCATATACTTTTAAGTGGGTTATTCCTCTCTTCCTTGCCCACTCAAGACCTTGAACAAGGCCCTCATACTCAACAGTGTTATTGGAGCATGCAAAAGAAAAATGGAAAGCAGCATAATACTTATCACCTTGTGGGGATACAAGCATTGCACCTCCTCCAGTGCCATTTTTGCTTCTTGAACCATCAAAATACATCTCCCATAATTCATTCTGCTGCTCAAACTGACTTTCTGCACTTCTCTCAAGATTTGGCATTTCTATCCCAGCTTCATGCAATATATAATTGCCCAAACCAACATCCTGAATAAGCTCCTTTGGATTATCAACCACATCCTCAACTTCCCATTCATTCAAGAGCACCTTAGGTACACTCTCAACTTGTAACTCTTGTGTTGCAGCAAGTTCAGTATCCTCTAAAACAATAAAGTTAACATTTATAGTAGATGGCACATAAGGTTCGATGTGATCCTTAGCAAGGGACTCAAAAGTTATGGTTACCTTCATACCATACCTAGTCTGAAAAGGCATATGGGACCAATCTAAAGAAAAATACCCTCTAATTTTAGCCGTGAAGTCTCTAGATAGGCATAAAGCAAAAAATGGAGGCAAATCTATGAAAAAGACATCTTGCGGGATTGAAAAGTTGGGACAGGCATGTAATGTGAGATTCAAAATTTTAATAACACCTATAGTGTTTACTGCTGTCCCATCCAATTGAGGTACTCCCTTTCCCAATGGATGGTATTGTAAACCTAGCTGGTCTGCAATCTTTTTTGGCATTAAAGAACTGCTAGCCTCGCTATCAACCATGCAATTGTGTACTAATTTATTCCCTACTATTAAGGAAACATAGAAAGGAGGGGGCTTAACATCGTCACTTTGATGTGTGGTACTATCCAAAGGTGCATTGGTTAAAACTGACTTTGTTTGGCCTAAAGAGACTTCATTTGGAAGATTCAAATTAACTGGATTTGATAAGGCTGACTATAACAAATTGATTTGACCAGGGATTGCTAAATAATCCCACATCAAAATTGAATCATTCATCTTTTTCATACTTTCAACAATGTTGAAAGGTGCAAATATATTTACATTTGGCTGTGTCTTCACAACAACATGGTTAGGTTGCACTTGACTTGCAGATGTAGCATGCAAAGATTGCTCCTTACTAGTGTCATGACCTCGTTGCAAGGTGCATGGTACCTACTGATTTGATGGACCAACAACTCCTTTATCTTTATTTGTTGCTTGTTCAACCTCTAAAGCCCTCTTCTTAGATCTAGTGTTAGCAGCAACATATGTGTCATCCTAGTTCACTCCACAAAATTCTTCTCTTTGCCAATTCGGGAGGGTTGAATCATCTCCAGGTTGATCCTGCTGTTGTTGACACCCCTCCTTAGGCGAATCTTGTGCACCTACAACATTTTGCACCATAAGAGCTTGATTGATGATGCCATTAGAGCATGTAGCTTGATTATGTGGTTGATTACATGGATAACACCATTCATAATCAGCAGCCAGATTGTTTTAAATAGGAACAAGCTCTTTGGCAACACTAATTGGAGCTGGATTGCAGGCCTGAAAAGGTCTTGTAGCAACATTTTGTCTTGATCCTTGGTAATTGCCTTGATACTACTATCTATTCCCCTAGAATTGCTATTGTTGACCTGGAAAAGGCTAACTTGAGGCCTGATTCTATTGCTGATAAGGTCTAGAATAGGACTGTTGTTTTTCCAAGTTCACCAACTTGTTACCAAAAGTATGTAAACGACTTTTGATCTCTTGTAGCTCCTGTGATGAGCCTAAAGCAACACTCTCTTATCTATCAAGGGCTGGAACAACAATTGGTAGCGTTGGAACAGCTGGTAGAGGTGTGAAAGGAGGTATTTGCAAAGGAATGTTTGCATGAATTTCTGGAAATATTAGCATTGGTGGCCTGGGAGTAAGCTTACTAGCTTGTATTAAGTTGTTTTAAGCTCTGATAGCTATTTCAAAGGAATCTGGTAAAGACACTCCTCCCATTGACTATATCATGATAGCTATATCACTATTCAGAGCCCTCAAGAAGTACAAAAATGTATACTCTGGAGTTGGCCTCACTGTCGTAGGGATTCTATCCCAAGTTCTTTGGAATATGAAGTTAAAGTCATTCATTTGCTCTTGTGGAGCCCTCTTAATTGGAGTCAATTGTTCCAATAGAGATAAGTTTTCAGACCTATCTTAAAATTGCTTATACAACTTGTCTCCAAATTCATCCCATGTTGCAATTGAACTGACTGGCAGACTCCTATACCACTGCATAACTCTTCCTTTTAGTGAAGCAACTAGTAATCTCACTGCAACATCCTCTTGGGTTATGTGATGGACTCCACATAACGAAGCCACATCTCCCATATGTTCAATGGGAGTAGTTTGGTCTTCTCTCGTGAAAGTTGGTAGACTCTTCAAGGTTGCCATTGGGATGTCGTTGTGCTGTGCCAAATTTAAAGGACTCCCTCCATTGAAAGCAACAAAGGGTTGATTCCTTGGAGCAGCCATTGGAGGTATCTGAGGTGGATTTGTTGGTGCAGTGAAATGGGATCCCACTGGTGGAGGAGTAGACTGAGTTCTTCTAGAATGGATAACTATTGTTCCTCTTTTTTCTATTGCTTTGCCTTTTCTTCTTGGTGGTGATAGCTACAAATATTCGAAGGGACTTGAGCTGCCTCTTGTCTGAACATTTCTCATAAACTGTAGAAGGAACTAATTTCTGGAGTTCTTCTTCTTTGCGGAGTTGCCAAGTATGCCAAATGACTTTTATAAAGTCTGGGAGTAGCTGGTTGCATACTAAACCAACAATTCAATCCAATTTCTATCCCATCAGGTGTGCCAGAAACTATTGTCACCTAGAAATGCACCCTATGCAAAGTTGTAAAACTAAGCTTTCTAGTGAAACATTGGATCACTCCAAGGCTATGGGTCACCTGAGATTGGAGTGAACCTCCGGAGAAGGCTGGCTTCCTTTGGGTATCACCTAAACTATTGATTCTGTGAAGGTAAAAGGAGAAAGAAGACATACAAATAATGAAACTAAATTGAACTATTTTTATGGTGATACACCGAGTTAATAAGAAAATCATGAAACAGACACAAGAAGAACATACACTGGAAAGTAAAAGACAACCTTTTCACTTACTTAACATAACCCCTTTAAACTCATGCACTATTCTTAACAAGCTTGCTCTACATGCATATCTTAGGAGGGAAAGACGAATTTCACAGTTGTAGGTATGAATACAGATTTTAGAAAAACACAGCTAAGAACTTGCATAGTCTAAATACAAAAATTAGAGTAATACAAACATTAACAGTAGCTTCCCAGGTAAACTCTGTGTTATATTCTAGATTCTAGTTGAGTTACAAAACATACACTAGTCGAGAAAGGATTGACAAGAATCACTAACTCTTTTTAATGCACAATCTGAACTATTTACTAAAAGGAAAAAAATGCCTTATATACAAACTGTGTCGGCCCCTTAGGGCTTACAAAAATATCAGGGCTCAAAAAGATCTATCCTCAGATCTTTTGATTGAAATTAATGCCGCAACCTGTGTGTCCCTGCTATGTGTGTCGGTGAAGAGCAAATGCCTAGAGAAACCCCCTTAGATCTTTTGAAACTACCGAATGTATTTACTCCTGGTCCTTGTGTCCACCTACTGAATCCCCTTGTTGAGTGCCTTGAATGATCTTGAGTCCAGATTCATGCTGCATTCATCCTACTAACACTCTTCATTATGTTCAGATTTCCATTGCTCACCTCAGATCCTCCTAGTTGGTTAAGTGCATTCCACGCGGGCTCTATGGGTGGTCAAAATGCTTTTGAAAGGAAACACATCTTGGCAAGACACTGAAATTGTCTCGCCGATGCAATTATTATTCTGTAGCTTATTGGTAATTAGTCATGTTGATGAGCTATCCATATCCATCGCTGAGACTACATGCATTCAGGAGGACATCTTACCGAAAGTAAGATCTCCTTTCTAAATCTCCCCGAACACAATACCCCTTTCTGCATGACTGGTGTTTGTCACCGAGACCTATGCCAAACTTCTGCATTTTGACTGAGCTCTTCATTTCCTTCGGCAAGACTGTGGTAGGTCAGAAAGACTTCATGGTGAAGCTCAGATGTCATATCGATCTCTCCTCTGTCGTTGAAACCACATGATGTTGGTAAGACATCACTCCAATAGTCGGGCACTATACCACCGAAATTCATGTCTGGGAGACCTTCTGCTAGTTGGTGAGACATTGGTGTGTCGGTGAGATCCTCCACTGAGCTTCATTTCATTTTGGTGAGACCCCTTGGTGTCGGTGAGACTTTCATCTTTAGAGACACCACTTTCCTTCGTTTGGTCTTTCGGTGGGTGCCCTTTCCTGTCGGGGAGACATCTCCATTTCAGCATGACCCTACAGTGATATCCAATGTTCTTGGTGAAGTATTTCATCGTCAGTGAGACTCCTACCGAAGGAAAACATATCAAGGCCCCTCCTTTCATCCTTCGGTAAGACATCCTCCACTCACCGAGACCTCCTGCCAAGCCGCTCACCTTTGCCAAACTCTGATCTTGGCGAGACATTACGAGTCGGGGAGACCTTATCTCTAATGGTTGCTCCTTATGCCCAGAGTGCCTCAACCTCATCATTGTTAGGGAGACTTCAATGGTCATTGAGAATCTCAGCGAGATCCCTTAGTTGTACCAAGGGCCCCTTTTCTTTCGGTGAGACCCTGTAGTGATGAAAACCTGCTTTGCCGATGTTGTTTCATTTCGGGAGTCTTGGATGCATTGGTGAGACCTTCGCCAATTTTGCTTTATGTCAGCGAGACTTTCATGGTCAGTGAGACCTCTTGTCGATACTTGCATCCTTCACCAAAACCACCCTCTTTCTTGTGGCTAGTCGGTGAGACGTCTTGAAGTCACCAAGACTTCACCCCAAAGAAAAACTCCCACCGATATGCATATCCTTTTGTCACTGGGCCTCTAATTGGTGTCTTGCCGAAGACAAACTGTAGGTGAAAATCGGTCGTCGTGACATCTTCGGGGTCTTGCTGATAGGAACCTGGAAGCATATTTAACCAAAGTGCACTATGGGTCAGGGAGACACAAATAATCTTATGCTGATAAGATCCTTAATGTGAAGCCTATAGACATGATGGAACCCCTGCTAGTTGGCAAGAGATTTGGAAGGTCTTGTCGACCTTCTCCTTAAAGGAAGATTATGTCAAACTTGACTGAGGCCGACCTTGCAACTGAGCTCCTTTGTGAAATGTCATCAGATGCATATAATAACCTTCAATTGAGATATCCCATCTGGCCCTTATGAACATCTGCAATATAGATGCCTTACCTGATTTAGCCTGAGGGTGAAAAATAGGTAACAATACATATTTGCTACAATAATATAAGTGAACTCAAAATTGGCATCATTCCACAAATACTCATGGAACAATGAATACAATGGAATAATGACAAAGAAAACAAACAAGCTTTTGGGTCAACATGGAAGAGACCTAAATGTCTCAATGCCTTGCATCATACCCAAATGGAAAACACAAGATAATGAAAAATAATGTTCACAACATAAAGAAGAATGGAGATACAAATAGAAGAATATCGTAATAGTTTCATTTCCTTTGGATTCTTGCGCCAATAGAGCAACAAGGGTCCTCTAAAGAAAACTCTAAAAAATAAATACATGCCAAGTGACACCACATGAGAGATCACATCACATGCAAGAAAAAAAAAAAATTAAACACAAAAGGTACCAATCATGTGATCCAATCTAAAGAAAATTATCTGCATCCCAATCTTGCTCATCATATATAGAAGGAAGACAACTAGCCAAAGGTACTACAATGAGTGTCATACTAGGGGCATCACCAAGTTCAACATGTGGTGAAACTCTCTCATTAGGAGTGATTTGTAAAATGATCCTACTTATGAATCACTTAAATAATTTGTTAGATTCACCTATGGATCATATATTTTATTATTATTGATCGTTGAAAAATTGCATGTAAGAAAGAGCATAGAAACGAGCATTCAAAGAATAGATAGAAGAATGAAATAAACAAGATTTGATAATGAGGTTCACCCAATGTTCGGGCTACGTCTCTGAGCTTGCTCAACTACTATGTCATTTTCCACTATTATGATGAAAAATTGCCTGGTTACATCACTATGGTCTTCAAGCTGCAATACAAATTATTTTGCTTTCTAGGAAGATTATTGCTCTTCAATCTCTTCCTAATTTCACATCATGCTGACATAAACTTCCTAGTAACATTTTCATGGCTAGCTTCTCCATCAGTTTTACAATGCTTCTAAATCAATAATAATGTAGCTCACTCTCTCAAAACAAAAGTATAAAAGCAAAAGGCATCAAGCCTCTATTACAAAGCCACTGAGTAATTTCTCTAATTATCCTTTTGTGAGGCCCACCTCTATGTTACATCCAGTGTGTAGGCTATTTTAAGTTTAATTATTGATTATGCCTAATGATACTATTGATGATAGGAGATTTAGACATTTTTGTTCTTGTGATGATTTGATTATGACTATGCTACATCTAGAACTTGGAGTATTTTGAGTTTGGTTATTATCAATGCCTATTGATAAGAATGATGACGAGATATTTAAATGTTTAAGTTCATATGATGATTGATCAAATTTTATGCTAGTTATTGAGTTTGTTTATTTTGAATCTAGAAACTTAATGATGAATGAATGAAACCAATGGTGGGAACCAATCATGCTCCAATTGGATGAGTATGAAAGTTATGGTTAATGAAAAGGGGATAAGATAGGTGTCTAATGATTTTTCAATTATGTTATTGGATCTTTATGCTATGTGAATTATGAATCTTGTGTAAATGCAATGGTTTGATTTTTATATGAATATGATTTACTTGGATGTATTAATGGGTGCATTGAGTGTGCAGGTACACTTTCCATGGCCAATGGAAATTGGAGGTAACTCTTGGGAACCATATGTAAATTAACCAGTGAAACCGAGCTAAAGTCCATATGAAGGGACTATAGTTCCATCATGTAATTATTGATGTTATTTGTGAATGTTTTTTTTTCTTTTTATTGGGTTTTTATTGCCACGTCAGTCCATCCAGGAGGTGAGTTGTCTATCCATGTGGACAAACTCATATTTGAACTTTTAGGGATTTTTTTTGGGGATTGAAAAGTGATATTTTTTAAGTGTTTTTATGGGTTTAAGGTCCCTAGGGCAGGTACCTATGGGTTAGGTGCCTTTTTAGCTCAAAATCTTGGGTCAGTCTCAAGATTGGACACTCTTTTTGAGGCCTTTAAGAGCTTTGACGAAATTAAGGTTTTGGGAAGTGGGATGGGGACTAGTATTTTTCATTCCCACTTCTCCAAATTGCCTTGAAAGGCTCCCAAGATCTCACACATGTGTGAGAACACATGGGTGAGTGTGCTTGGGAGAGTGAATGGGAGGTTGACAAATGTCAACTCCCTATTCAAAGGAATTCAAACTTGAGTTCCTATAAAACAAACTCAAAACAAGGGTTATGTGATTCTTTTTGCATTCTTGATTTGGGTTGAATTTTGGGAGAGTGAGGGGTTTGAAGAAAAATCTTGGAAGAAGAGGAGTTGTGTGGATCCTCAACCCATATTCCTTGAGCTTGGTTTTAAGGTAGATTCACCACTTTCATTTTTCTACTTCTTCATGTTTGTATTTGAAAGATTATATGTGTAGGTAAAAAGATGTGCTTGAAATTTTATCTATTGTGTTTGATTTGTATGTTTATTTCAAATTGCTCTTGGAGCCTATCTTCTTGTGTTTTTGATGTATTATTGTGTTATGGGAAAAGGGTTGTATAGGGATAGGCTCACCCAAAATAAGGGAAGAGCATCCCTCGTTGGGGATGCTATGGATTAGGAACCTCCATGGGGAAGTTTAATCCCTCCCTAAGAGGAGAGGCTCAAAAAGGGTATGAGTACCCATATGTAATTGTGAAATGGTAGAAATGATTTTGGGTGGTATGGGTTTTGGAGAAAGAGGAGATATTGAAGGATTGCATGGGAAATGATGGGAGTATGATATGAATTATTTTTGTTGTTATTACTATGAGTCCCCATATGGAGTGCATAGTCCACTCTCTATCCCCCACATTGGATTCTTGATGGAATCCGAAAGTTATGTGAAATTCCCTTTGGTGGGTGTGAAAATAATCTTGTGTGTATCATGTGTGCGTAAATATTGTTTTGCTTGGTTTTTTTTTGTACCCGGTTCCCTCGGTTGCCTCCTAGCTCGGGGGTGGTTGGTCTTCCAACCAAAGGTTGGGTGGTGAGCACCCCATTGGCCTCTACAGAAGATTTTGGATGTATTTTTTAGGTTGGAGCTAAGTATGAAGGTTACAGATTCAAATTAGCTAAACAGTTTTCGGAACAACTATGTTTCTTGTGGATATTAATGGTGTTAATATGTAAAAAGGAAATCCGCCATTTTGATTTAATGTTATAGCCATGAATGGTTGCTACATAGAGCTTGAGATAATATATTGCTAGTATGTAATGGTTGTACAAAGTATTTCCTTAAAGAACTAAACTGCTACTTTGTATAGTGTGGATAGAAGAGATAATAAAGTAGGCATTGCAGAAAATAAAGGAAAGAAAGGAATGTATTACTCTATTTTCAATAGAAAAAGACAATAAAAGAAAAGAATAGAATGTTAATCCTTGGTTTTAAAATATCTTCACACTGTTATATATCATAGAAAAGTTGTAAATAATAGTAATCTTACTTTCTTTTTTAACCTATGTTTCAGATAATGTTATGAATCTTGTTACAACAAAAATAAATTGAGATGTGTATTCACATATAAAAGTTATAATGATAACAAAATTTGAGACTGTTTATGCTTCTTTGTCTCCCTAGTAAAAGCAACATTTCCTTTGCAAGAATCAAGTTTTTAACAAGGGTGGCCTCAGGCATAGATTAAAATGATACTCCTTGGTTACATTCATGCCTCATTGACTAGATTGAAGTCTAGATATAGCTGAGTTCATAAATATAGATAGATTTCATTTCATATAGTTTACAACAGAATAAAAGTCAATGTTGTAATGACTCTAATATGTTAATGACGAAGCTATTTGTTATTTTAAAAGAGAAGTATACTTTGGTTTCTGGTATTCTCCTAGTACGAGCTCATTGGAAATTATCAACAGGAATATTACCTTATTACTATTAAAAAAGAAGAAGAAGAGGGAAATTACATTAACTAAAATGGTTGCAGTAGTAAATGTGTGCTCCCTAGCACCTCCTCCATCAAACGCCTCTCCTCTCTTGTGTAGCACCACATTCTTAAGTTTTAGCACCCCAAAGATTAGCACAATCAATGACTTATTCCATGCATTTAAAAACTACATTCATTCCCTTTCCATCGTTTAAACTTGATGCTTACTGCCATGAACGGGTATTTGACTTAATCCTTTTCAAGTGCTTTGCTCACAATACTTCAGGCCTTGGCTATTACCCCATATACAAAAGTGCCATGATTTACTTGCCAACACTGTATGATGCATTCAAATTATACTATATGTTGCGCGAGTTTTCCATACTAGGTAGCCATTTGCTTTTAAGGCAACACTTATACACATTTTGTTTTGTCCTCCAAAGCGTGGTTCAAGCAGAGGCCCTGATTCAAGCACTTTCAACTTGTTTATTGCCATTTATGAGGCTATCTTACCCCTCTTTAAACTCAACATAATATTCCTGTGTATAGAGTTTTCTCTATTATCATGAATGCCAGCTTAACCTTGTAGTCGTCCCATCAAATATATTAATATAAAAAAAAGGGTACAAGGCATGTAGCAGTACATGCACAGTAAACTAAATCAAACATTAGTGTCAGAGAGACATCAATAGAATTGGCACAAATCCTTTCACATCATAAGAACTTATAAGCCAATTAGGAGTGATAAAGTAAATATCAAATATGTTGTGTGTGTGTGTTGGAAGACTATGGGGTGTGGCTGAATTTTCTCTTGCATATGAGAGCATGTCACATCGCATTAATGTATTCTTCCTCCACCATTGATCTTGGCCTTGAGAAGTCCCATTCTCCCTCAGGCTTATTTCGACTCTAACATACTCTGTTGTGTTTAGGATGTCAGTATAGATTCTATTAATGTATGTAAATGAATTTGGCTGTGTGGTCGGTTAGTTATCAGCCTCTGCCACCTTAGATGGAGTGTTCAACTGGATATGGGGCACCAAAAGATCTACCAATCGCATTAAGAAGAGGTGGCTGGTTTGCGTATGTGCCCAAGTTGTTCAGTGATAGGTTCATTTCACTAGCATTAAATAGAAGTCAGTCTCCAGCTCCTGACCATTTGTGACCAACGAGAAGCAATCAGGGCTGTGTGATCTTATTTGAGGTGATTTTAAATATATATATATATATATATATATATATATATATATATATATATATATATATATATATACCACTGAGTATACCTGAGTCTCTAGCAGGCTTCCCTTCAGTAAATTTGTTATGCTATGATAAAAATGTATTGCATACAAAAGGATATAGTTTTAAATGACTCACACTTCCCTGCTTGCATTCCATGCTCAACAATCACAGTGGTTTGTTATTTGACAAGAACCCCATCTCTTTTTATAGGGAATGCCTGGTCTATTTATACGATTGTTATTTCACTATAAAAATAATGCGATGAATACCGTGTCCAATTTTTCTCTTTCTATCTGTCACATTGATTTGTCTCAATCATTATATGGTATCAGTGGCTAGTTTGTTTGAAAACCAAAGCCAACCTCACATACGTGCGTTCTTGCTTTAGTAATTTAAGGGACTAAATAGTCACATTCAAATAGATATTATGTTCATCAAATAAAATTTTCTTTTAGTCCTTATGTTTCTTTAAAGGGAAGAAAGAACAAAATTCAAATATGAATATATTCCCCAAAAGATTCTTTCAATTTTAAATATGAAAATCTGTGAGGAAAAGGGGCCCACGTAATAATAGGGAATTCTTAAAACAGGATAGTTCTCTTTATTTATTATCCTTCTTCCTTCCCTTAAAATAAAAATAATAAAATGTAAATATAAAAGAGTGGTAATAAGTTTTAAAAGTACTCCTTTTAGGAGGAGGGGAGGCTACTAAAAAGTATTATTATTTTTATCCATTTAATAATATAAACACTGTCAGTAAATTAAAATGAAAATGACATCTTGATTTATGGAGTCAACAGTATCACTTCTTATATCAATATCAATGTGGTTGGGTAATCATATTTTAATGGTAATAGTCTCCTCTTGACCTTGTTAATAGATTGTCAGGAACTCAAATATTGATATGGATATTTGAAAATTAATGTTAATATCAATCTTACAAAGGACAATAAAACTTATAGTTATAATTTTAATATAACGAGAAAACATTAATAATGAAATGGTTACATACAGTTGATGATGATAGCATTTGAATTAATGGATTGGAAATTAATGTAATTAGTAATGTTATTGTGCTTAATAGTGAGTGTGATACGTTTATGTACCTAGAGGGCAATAGTACAACTTAAAGAAAATGTGGTTAGGACAATTGGGACTATTGTTATTATAAGGATGTATTTATTTTTACTATAAAGAATATTAATATTTAGGGTACTAAAACCACCTTATTAATGTTGAGGGATAACGTTTACAAGGGTAAGTTTAATTTTTATTTTTTTTATAAATGGAGGCACTAATTATGAAAGAGTATAATGAGTAGACCTCAAGGGGAAATGTAGTATCAGGTGTGTTAATACTTCTTGTATCAATTATTGATTTAAACTAACAACAAGTTGGGGATCAAATTTATTGTATATTCAAATTAAATAATAAGTCTTAGGGGCATTGGAAATGCAATGCTAATATTATTATCGAGAGATCCATTACCTTGATTACCTATAATATTAAATACTAAGATAAGTGAAGTATTGACAAAAACAAAAACAAAAACAAAATAAAAATTTGGTCATGTTTTGCCTGGGTAAATTATGGGCATTACACCTTTCAAGAGAATTCTTCTAGAAGAATTGAATCTAAGCATTCCAAGCCTTGTCTAAGCATTGTAACCATCATTTTTACAAAGATATAATACCCCCTTATATACATGCTTATATGCTAATAAGGGGTTGCAACAATAATATTTGCAAATATTTGCTATATCTCCATTTCGAGATTACAAATCTTGAAAATATAGCTTATTTACCCATTATTTTTTATGAGAACCCCTTATTTATTTTTTAAAAATCTCATAAAAATCATAATTCAGGCTTAGGAATTTTTTTTTAATATTTCCCTAAATTAGCCCCTTTAATTTTAAAAACCAATGAAAATCCTTTTGAAAAGGATTAGGCTTTATATTTGTCCTATGCTCCCCCTTAATTTTATCCTTATTTTATGGTTTACATAAAATAAAGCAATTATTATGTTTATTTAAGGTTTATATATAGGGAGGAGCTCCCCTTATATCTCAGACAAGGCATGTGGTGCAAGAGGATTTTAAGGCACGGGTCAAGAGATCAAATCCCACCAAATCCTCTTTGTTTAAATTTTAGACCAAATAATTTTTTCTTTAATAAATATGGTTTAATCCTTATTTTATTACTTAGTTGGTCCATGACAGTGCCAACTCACTGCTCCCACCACATCATTTGCCATGTGTCCTACCAAATGTCTTTGACCAAGTTTGACCAAAACTTTGACTGGTCATAACTTCCACATATAGACTCGGATTTTGTCCATTCAAAATGCATCAGAAAGCTCTCACCGAGCTATATGCGATGGAACTGGTAGAGAAATGTTTCATGATCATTAATTTTTCCATTTGACCAGCTTTGACATCATGCTAACCAAACTTTGACTAGCCATAACTTTGGCATTCGATCTCCATTTGAGCCCGTTCAAGTTGCGTTGAAAAGCTCTTATTGGGATCTACATAATGATGCCAATTTATTGAGCATTTGGAATAGCCAAATTTTTAGGGTTTTTGAAGATCCACCTAGATCAAGGAGGATCATCATGGTTGTCCCCATATAAATCCATAGACTTTGAGAACAACAAAGATAGTTTATTATGCACATGTTCATCAATTTTAGCATCTTCATCCCCATCATCCAAATTTATCACAATGGGAGGTTTTATGAAAATGTCAGTTGTGTGTTCTTGTTTCACTTTTTGATTTTTGGTTGAGACATGTAAGGTTTAGTTTCATGTTTTGGTTAAAGTTGTAATTAATCTTGATTTGTTTGCATAGTTGTTTGATCATCAAGCAATGTTTTATTATTTTTACCCAACTGACAAGAAATAACACATCGTTTATGCCTATGCTCTTTAGCATTTCTATTTCTTCTTATTCGGTTTTCAATTTCTGAAGGGGTAAGATCAGGTTTCTCAACCATTGGTCTCTTTTCTTCCCTTAGGGTAGGAACTGGAGAGACCACCGAGGGTTGGGAGATTGTTGTCTCCTTAGGTATATAATTTTTTTCTCTTTTGGTGGCAAAAAGGTAATCTTTTGATTTTCTCTTGGTATTTTGCATGATATTGGTGGAGGAAACACAACACAAATACCTTGTTTACTTGGAACAATGTTTTCTTCAAACATGGGTTCATCCAAAACTTGTGGGGTGGGAGGAACAACCATAGCTCTATAATTTTTAGGAATATTACTGAGGGATAACTCTATTATGTCCTTAAAGTTTTGAGATGACTTGAAAAGGAAGTCCTCATGAAGCTTCATTGGTTCCATACATTGAGGCAAAAAATAGTCCAATGAAAAGTTTCCACAGAAAGACAATGAATTAAACCCACTATGATGCACTTTGCATATTTGATTTTAAAATGGTAACTTTATACACTTGTGGATAACTGACTGGAAAAAATTCATGGGGTGTAGCCATGGATAACCTAGCTTCACATGGAATTGGTCCAACATTAGGATGGTGGAGAATGATACATCAAATTATTTTGGTCCAACTTTCATAGGTAGAGTGATCAAACCTATCATAGGGTGAGAAAAAACATCATGAATTTTTAACCATGATTTTAATTATTCATAAGAATCTTGATAAAGATCGTCCACAAAAAAAAAAAAATCTCAGTAATCACATTCTTTAAACACACGGGATCAGTGAGTATCCCTAGTGTAGGTTTATCATTGATACATTAAGTGATATAGAGATGAACATTAAACACATGTATAGGTGCATCAATATGTGTGAAAGGAATGTCAGGTAACAAAGTGGTTCAAACCTTATGAGGTTGAACATATATTGCATTAATCATATTTTAGACTATCCTCATCTTCATTCTTATCATCACAAGCTTGCACAAATTTGGATGCATGATTTGGCATGGGATTTATGAAAATTTGGAAATTTTGATTTGGTAGGGCAAAAAACTTGTTTTCTTTATCATTAACAGCAGCCAAGTGGATGTGATTAGAATTTATGAGGTCTTTCACTTGATGTTTAAGGCATATACATCATTTTGTATCATGCCCATGTGTATAATGTTACTGCAAAAAGGATTTAGGGTTGAAATTTGGAGATAAAGACTTTATTGTATCCACAGGTCCAATCAGAGGTAATTGGCGTAAGTTCTTGCTTAAATTTGTAACATGATCGAATGAAGGGAGTTAGGAAATTGGGTAAAATTTCTATTTCTTGGCCTAAATTGATAGGGATTTTAGCTAATGGTTGCAACTTGTGGCTCAATATGGTTGGTTGTTTGAGGTGTGCTTATCTTGATAAAGTTATTATTTTTCTTCTTGAATAGTTGATAGTTATTTTGAGGTACAGATTGAAATCACTTAGTAGGAGTTGATGAAGATTTTTCTTCATACTAACTAACTAAATTTTGATAATCACAAATATTCACACAAAAGTGTGTAAAGAATGGATACTTATCATCAAAATATTATCCCTAATGTCAAGATTCAAATTTCCTATGAAAAATATTTGAACATCAACATCAAGAAGAGTGTAATTTATTTGTGACTAGAGTAATTGATATCATCCTATGAAGTCTATTAAATTTTTATTTTTTCCTTATTTTCACTACACTAAATAAATTAATGTAATTTGAGGACCAATGTTTGATTGGAAGTGTTGGAGGAATGCATCAACACATTCATTGAATAAATGAATTGAGTTATTTGGCAATGAGAAAATAGTTTCAAGTCCATGTCTTTCAATGACCTGGGAAATATTTTGGCTAGGACCTTATCTTTGAAGATGAAATCACTACACAAGGTAGTGTAGGCTAATATATGACTATTAGAATCTCCTTTGCCATGCTACTTCTCAAATAGGGGAATCTCTATGTATTGTGGCATGGTTGTTTTCAATGTTTCAAGTGACAATGGGCTCCTTTTGACATATTGTAGTGGTTTTCCATTTTGAGTTTGATTCAATGTGGATATTTGTTATTGAAGTGATGTCACATTTTGTAAAAGTTGGATTATGACGGAATCATTATTTGACACATTTAAATGAGAATGTGGTGAATATGGTGGGATTGTGTAAGTGTTTGGTGGAATACTATGTTGCAAGTTTAAGAGAGGTGATGAATATTGAGGTGTCACATGTGATGTAATGAAACTATAAAGATTCCCACTAAAAAACCTAATCTTGGAGTTATTCCATTGGTTTGTTATATCATTGAAGCTACAGTTGGTAATGTGAATGCATGAATAGAGATTATAGTTGTGGGGAGGGAGATTTGGATTCCTCCTTGGATTTGAGTATTTCCCAATGCTTGAGCACAACTGGTGACCATAGGGATGCTAGCATCAAATATATGGGATAGACTACACAAAATCTCTAATCCTTGAGCATCATTGATCAATTTCCTTAAGTTGTCCACTATAGGCACTATTTTTCCCCTAAGGATTTAATGCTTAAGTAGTCTTGCAATCACTCTAAGTATTTGTCTAATTTTTTTAGTTTATCTTTAGGAACATGGGAAATAATAGTCTCAACATCCATAAAGGTTCTCACTTGTGAAGTTTTCATTGGTATGGTAGGATTAGGGATTGAGTCCAAGATGGGCTGGGTATTGACAATACCTTATGTAAAAGAGTTGGAGGACTCAAGATACACAAAGTATGTAACAACAACACAGGACGCCATAAGTCTAAAACTATGTCTCACTAGAGTAATGGAAATAAGACACCAAGTTTTAAAGATCTTACAAGTTTCAAAACACTAGGTGTGACCGCTATGAATACAAAATTTCCAAACAATCACATTAAAAAACTCATAAGTAAAAAATAGAAAGAAGTAGATAAAAACATAGAGATAAAGGTCTGAGACAAATTTGAGCCAAAATACTTGGGGTAACTATGTCTTGTAGAGGTTTTTGAAAATTTCAAATTTTGAGTATCTATGTTTTTGTTTAAGGTTCTCTAGACTATGTGTGTACAGGTGTAAAAGTGAGTATTTTTCTAGAATTTTCCCAACTTATGATCATGTAATTCAAAATGCAAGTATGCAAAATTTTTCAAAATGTGCAAGCAATACAAGACAATTGTAAATGCAATTTACAAATCTAAAATGCAATAGTTGACTGATTCTAATATGCCAAAATCTAAAAATGATGACGTGGATGCCTTTTTGAAACAAAAAAATGTAATTTTTCACTTTTTTTTGAGCTATATGCAAGATTCCTAAATGAATGCAATGACCACTTTTAGATTTGATTTTAGATTTAAATGACCTAATGCAAATTTGTAAAAGCAATTAGAATGTAAATCTGACCTATGATGGCTGAAATTGACCCTATTGCAACCTATAATGCAATATTATATATACAAAATTTTGAAGTTTTATGTCTTTTATGATGCAAAAATGAATGCCTAAATGAACAATAAAAAATAAAGTAATGCTAAACCTAGATATAGGATGGTTTGCCTCAAATTTTAGAAGGTTTATAATTCTAACATGATGGGTTCACCAAAATTAAATGGTTGAAAAGGGAAATCCTAGGATTTGACTCTAGAGTTTGGGAACTTTTCCATATGAGAACTTCATTAATACTTTGAGGTAGTGGGAGTTTGATGGATTTGGACAAGATATAGGACTAACTTACAACCTAAAAGGTGAGTCAACCAATCCTTGAACAAATTTGGAATAGATTTTGGAATGAAATATAATGATTTAACTAGGCTAATGATGCAAATAACTATTTTGATGCAAAAATAGTAGATCTAGAAAGTCAGATAAATTCATACTTTAGAAATAGACTAAGAAGAGTACTATGCACCTATCATATGAATTTAAAGCTAATTTTTGAGGAATAAGTTGCCTAGGGAGAATATGTCCTAGTTGCTAAACTTGAGATGTGATTTCACAGTCCTCTAGATCTTGCTCAAAGCCTTCTTTTCCCATGTGTCACACTATCATATCTTTGTTGGGTTTCGAGATAGCTAAGTTTTTATATGTTGTCAAGTTGTAGGGTTTGAATGTAACAATGAATAATTAACCTTCAAACTTCTCCCAATATTCTTTAGACCTGAAACCAACACATTCAAAGAGAGAGGAAGGGTTATGCCATATAGGGGCTTGCCTTGGTCAAACCTTGTGTTGGTGCTTCCACCTCCTCAATGACAATGTCAGTGAAAGAGAGCTTATAATTTTGAGGGATAGATGCTAAATGGTAAATGAATGATGAATCAACAATGAACTAGAACTCACCACTAAAAAATAGATTCCTTGAAGGATTGAAGTTATGCACATCTCCTCAAGGCTTGATTGTTGTATGCTTGATTTACTTGAAGACCTATAAGGGTTAGATCTCACAAAAAAATGATAACATAAACCTGAAAAATATCACATAGAACTTGACACGATGCTTCAATGATGAATTGCTGCAATAAATTTTCTCTTGAATTGATCATAATTGATTTGGATAATGCTCTTGATCATAAATTTCTAGTTCTTTCTACATGTTTTCAAGTGATGAAATGACTAGGTATATATATGCAATTAATTTAATTTCTTGAAAATTAAATTTCGATAGACAACATTTGACATTTGAAATTCAAATAATAAAATACTAACCCTGACATAATAAATTTTGGAGGACAAATAGGGGGACCAAGTCGGCTAGGGCAACTAGGTCTTGGTCCTATTTTAAGGGATCTAAGGTGTTGGGGGAAAATATTAATTGTATGCATTGGTTTTCTATATGGATTTTCTTGGTAAATGCCTAGATGGGCTATATAATGCACAATTATAGGACATTAGATGTACAATTAGGTCCAATTGCTTCAGGGGTAAGAAAACATAGTGTGAAATTGTCATGGGTGACAATTTATGATGCTATAAGTAGCCATTTACTAAAGATACACTAAATATTTTGAAATTGAAATAAATTTAACTAGACTAAAACATCAAAATGAATTTGATCCAATACCCCATAAAATTTGTGAGAACACAAATAAAATTGAATATACTTTTGTTTTCCATATATATGTAATGTCTATATAAAATCAAGCTCAAGAGCACAATCATTTAAACCATCCACATGATTTTTTTATTTTTACAATCCTACAACTTAGGTAAGTGCAAGAACTTGGGTCCACATTTTGGCCAAAAAAGTTTTTTTTCTTAAAAATCAAAGTTTGTCATAGTTGGAGTAAAAATTTGAAGCACTGGTTGAGTTTTTTTTTCTTGAATGGCGCTCTACAATGCTCCCAATAGTTAGTTTTTAAATTCATACTCTGAAGTTGTTTACAAACTTGACAATGGATGACATCATCATAGGAAGCAAGTGTTTAGAGCATGGAAAGGTGGCACATCTTTACGGTATAATCAGTCCCATCTATCCAAGCCAAAATCATGTGGAACATTCCATCCAACAACACACTGAGATCTAACCACTTTTCTAAATAACATCCCACTACCACATGGGGCTCATCATAGAAAAAATCTACCAAAATAGAAATAATTTAAGGTCAAAGAAAAATTCCAAAAACTGTAAAAAGAAGAAGAAAAAATCATAGTCTAGTGAAATCCAACCTCTCTTAAGGAAAAATGGGTGTCGTCTCAACCTATAACTAACCCCCAATAGTAGAATCACCCTAGTTCTCCATTGGATGAAGAAAAAGCCCTAGGTGAATCCAAGATAAAGGTGATGTTCTATGAAGAAACCCTAAATCTATAGATTTAATACTTAAGGGAGAGATATTTGATTTCTAAGTTTTAGAATTTCATCCTTGATATTTCTCTTTTATTAGAATGGATTGATTAAAACTGGGAAGGGGTGAATCAAATCTTTTACATAGATCAGGGGATGGATTTTTTGTAGTAATTTTCTCTCATAAATATTATAGAGATGATGTCTATAAAATTAAATCCTAGACCTTTGAGGGCTCTGGCTTATTTATTCATCCATGGAACTCTAACTTCAATCCAACTACAATGACCATAAAATTCATTCCCTTTTGGATTCAAATGCACATGTTACCATTGGAGTACTAGGAACTGAGGGTTATCAAAATTCTAGGGAATCAAATGGGGATCTTTCTCAAGCATGAAAAATATTTCTTTCAAAACCTAGCTCTCCCAACAAGGTTATGTGTTCTTTTGATTACAAAAAAGGACCTTCCAAAATCCCTTGAGATATAAACAAAAAATGGTATATAGATTCAACATATTTTTCGGAAACTCTGGAGGCCATCTATGCAACATGCCATCTTTTAGGGAATTTTAGTAGGGAATTCCCTAACTCCAATCACAATATGGTATTAAAAAAAGGGAACAATACTTTGTCCTTAGAACTCGAGCCTATAACCCTTGCTTTGACACTTAGGGATAGGGAAGAATCAACACTAAAAAGGAATATCTTTCTCTTTTTTGAAATCACCAACCTAAAGGATATCAAAAAGATTCCTTATAGGTTTGAGGGTTTGGAAGATGACTTTGCCTCTCAGGTAACAAAACCCCTAGAGGCACCAAATGAGCTATCAATGAATGCATTTAATACTTTCGATATATGACTTCAATCAAAGCCCAAAGCTCTAACAAAATTTGAGCCCCTAAAAATGTTGGTTGTGGCTAATGATCAACCAAACCTAGAGGATGTTTAGGCCAAGGAAATAAACAACAAGCATCCAATAGTAGTTGTAAAAAATACCCCCACACAAAAAGAAAAAACTCAGAATTAGGAGGGTGAAATAAAATTTGATGCATCAAATAAAGCTCAGTATGAGGAAAAATATGAGCCCTTGCAATTGGTGGTTGTGACCAATTACTGGTCACCTAATCCCAAAGAATGCTAAGGCCATGGAAATCCACAACAAAAAAGCAACATTCATTGTGGAAAACACCCCCACACAAAAGGAAAAAACTCAAAATCAGGAGGGTGTAGCAGAATTTGATGCATTAGGAAAAGTTCAACAAGCAAAAACCAACAACAAGCAAGAAACTCAAGATGGGGAAAATATCATTCTACCTCCAAAATTAACCCCCACCCTAAATTGTAAGGAAGGAAAAATAACCAATGTTCCTTCTAACTAGGGGCTAGAGGATCTAGAGTCAATGGTCAATGATATCCTAAATAAAGTAGGAGAAAATCTCATTGAAGAAATAACACATCAAGTAGTTGAGGAAGATGAACCATTTGAATGACCCCAATCCTTGGCTATCTCACAATCAGAATATGTGGCCAAAAACACAAAAGTTAGTACACCTCTAAAGAGGGGAATGAAGTAAAAAATTAGAAAAATTTAGGATGAAATTGATGTGGGTATCCAAACTACCTTAGACAAATTGGTAGTACATCCAAGGAGAGTGTGTCACTCTTTAGGGCTGAAATGAGAATAATATCATGGATAGTCAGGGACATAAATTCCCTAACAAAATATTCCTTATAAAGCATCAAATAGATTCAAGTGATGCAAAGATAATTCTCCTACAAGAGACAAAAATTTCACAAACTCAGAATTTGGAAATCTTCCCAAAATGGTCAAAATGGTGTTGCATTCACTCTCCCTCAGAGGGGGATTATGGAGGACTAGAAATCTTATGGAATTAGTCAACTATAAAGCTTGATTTGGTGGTGTCCAATTAGAATTGGATCCTAGAAAAATCCATGCATATTGACTCCTCATGGATTTTTAATATATATAGCCCCACGACAACAATGGGGAAAAAGCAGTATAGGATTCTTTGTCAAATATTCTCATGATAATAAAAGAAGAGAAGGTTGTTCTAGAGGGGATTTTAATGCAATAATTATTGGGAATAGGATGACATTTAATTGCAATCCTAAACATATTTCATGTATCTCTTAAGTCCTTCGAAAGTTTTCCCCAACACTAGGATTAGGAAGAGATTAAATTCAAATGAAATGAATGTGTAAATTGACATTTGTAATTAATTCTAAATGATAGGAACATGTGGGGATGCCCAAGAAGGGATCATAAAGAATAGGAGCACATGGGGCACCCACATGGAAGGTGGAACCCACCTTGAGTTCAGCTAACTATTTAGAGGAAAGATAACACTTCACTAATGCATGTAAAGATCCTAGAAGTTAGGAATTGATATTTACATGAGTGGAGTTTAGTTTAGTTTAGTTCAGTTCAGTTATGGTTTAGTTATCGTTAGTTGCATGTAGTTAGTTTTAGTTGAATGCTAGTTGAATTCAGTTGAATTGGAATGCATGAATAATAACTTGAGTTGCATGACATATAACAAGTGATACATTTAGTTAAATGGGGATGATCACTTATGCATCACGTTTGCATGAATTAATGGAGAGATATGTTTATGTTAACAAAGATTGACTTGGACCCACCTTGGGTGCCCAAGTTGGCATCTTAAAGTTAAAACCTTTTGCATGAGAATATATTTACAAGGCTAAGTTTAGTGGGCTCATTCTTGGATGCCAAATTTGAGGAGAATCTTGGAAAACATTTTCTTGACCAATAATCAGTTAGGAGTTCAATTTGGGGTGCCTAAATTGAGGAGATATTGGATTTGACTTCTTGTTACACATTGAAACTCTACTTTCAAAGAATAAGCACATGTTTTTGAGAGGAAGCCTTGTGCTTTGTAATTGACAACTCTTTGGAGTTTTCAAGGCTCATTATTGTCTATTAATTGCAACAAGTTGAAGAGAGTTTGATCAGAGTTTATTGCAGGTTGTGAAGAAGAATTGTTGAAGGAAAAAGAAGCATATAAAGCAAAGGATTGATATAGTTTTATTGTAATCTTATTCCAATGTTAAATAATACAAGCACTATTGACTCTAGTGGTGGATTTTTTTTCCAAAAGGGTTTCTCCATGTATATGTTGTGCCACTTCTATCTTCTTATCTCATTCTTCTACAATCTTCTGTCTACTTTCTACAATTGGTAAAATGAATCTAAACAGATAATCATACACAAATAATTTGTAACAAAGAACACTTAATTAGATCTAAAATATCATAGTTTTACAAGTCTTAAAGCTACATAATGACCTCCATTTTCAACATTTGGTAGCAAAGCTAACGGTTGGGTAGAGTTCAGGACACCTTTCTCTTAAAAGATTGAAGGTTTTTTGGTTGTAGTGGGAGGATTTACTATTGTTTTATTACTGATTTGTAAAATAAGTGTGTTACAATGAGTTCTACTTATTTAGATATTGAAAGATTCAATGGATCTAGTTATGAGATGTGGAAACTAAAAATGGAGGATCTCCTTGAAGAGAGAGATCAGTGGTTAGTTGTTTGTAATGAGACAAAGTCACCTATAATGATATCAAATGAGGATTGGGCTAAGCTTGATAAGAAGGATAGAGGGACCATAAGATTATGTCTTGTTGATGTTTCTCTCTTGAATGTTTCAAATGAAACTACCACATATAAACTGTGGAAGAGGATAGGTGATATATACCAAACCAAAAGTATTACTAATAAGTTGTATATGAAAAGACAGTTGTATTCTTTAAAGATGAAAGATGGTGATTATGTTGCACATCATTTAAATGATTTTAATTTGATTCTAATTCAATTAGAATCTATAGATGCAAAGCTAGAAGATGAAGATAAATGCATTTTGTTACTTTGTTCTTTACCAGAGTCTTGGGAAAATCTAATTGTTGCTATCAGTGGTAGTGGTGCAGATCCTAAGATGGACAATATAATTCCTACTCTCCTATCAAAGGAGATGAGGAGGAAGTATAAAAAGGGATCCCAAGATGCCTTTTTTGTAAGAGGTAGGCCTAAGGAAAAGGAATCTAAGGTAGACAAGAAAGGAAAGGGTAAGTCCAAAGGATGATCTAAAACCCCTGGTAAGAGTAAGGTAAAGTGTTGGAATTATGGGAAAACTGGACATGTAAAGAAGGATTGTAAGAGGAATAAAAAGAGTTTTGATGCTTCTACAGAGAAATCCTCAGTTGAGAGTAATGATGCATTGGTCATTTCATCTAATAAGTATGTTTGTGATAACTCTTGGATTATTGATTCAAGTTTCTCCTATTATATGACTCCTAACAAGGAGTGGTTCACTAAGTATATTGCATATGATGGAGGGAATGTCTTCTTTGGAGATAATAGCACAACAAAGGTTGTGGGAAAAGGAGAGGTAAATTTTTGTTTCAATGATGGTAGGGTTAAAACCCTTAATTATGTTTTACATATTCTAGGACATGCTAGAAATCTACTTTTTGCATCTAAGTTCAATGATTCTAGAATGCATGTGACATTTGAAAAAGGTGGTTACAGATTGGTGAAATGGAATATGGTGGTTGCTAAAGGGTCTTGGATTGGGACTTTTTTTAAGCTTAATACATCCAATTTGAATAAATCAGCCAATGTAACTAAAGCTAAAAATACATGTATGTTGTGGAACCATAGATTGGGCCACATTGGTGAAAAAGGTCTTAGGACCATTCTTAATAAGAAATTGGTTGACGATATTCCTAATTATAATATTGGAAAAAATGATTTTTGTGAGCATTGTGTGTTTGGAAAGAAATCTAGATCTTCATTTCCTAGTGGAACAAATAAAGCTAAAATATTATTAGAGATTATTCATTTAGATGTAATGGGCCCTGTGGATATTGACTCTATTGGAAAATCTAGATATTATGTCACATTTATTGATGATGTCTAAAGATGCACTTGGATATATTTTGTGCATAACAAATCTGATGTGTTTAATAAGTTTAAAGAATTTAAGGCTTTGGTTGAGAAACAATCAGATCATAAGATAAAAATGTTGAGATTAGATAATGGTGGTGAATATTATTCCAGTGATTTTGATGTTTATTGTAAGCATGTAGGAATTGTGAGATAGAAAAATACTCCATATACACCTCAACAAAATGGAGTAGTAGAAAGGATGAATTGAACCTTAATGGAAAGAGCTAGGAGTATGTTAAATAGTGCTAGGCTAGATCGGTGCCTTTCGGCCAAGGTTGTAAGTACTTCTTGTTATTTAATCAATAGATCCCCTAGTTCATATATTGAAGGTAAACCTCCTTATAAAATGTGGTTAGGTAGGAAATCCAGTGCTATATATTTAAGGATCTTTGGTTGTGAATCTTTTGTTCATGTTCCTAATGAAAAGTGATCTAAGTTGGATCCAAAAGCACAAAATTGCATATTCATAAGTTATGGTGAAAATGTAAAAGGTTACAATCTTTGGAATCCTCTAACCCAAAAAATTTCTCTATCTAGAGATGTGATTTTTCAGGGAATTTATAGCTTATTCAGGAGAAGAAAAACCAAAGGAGAAGGATACTTCTCGAACAATGCATTTTGAGATAAATACCGAGAAGCATGAAGATGAACATGTTGAAGAACAATTGGATGGATTGGATGAGGAGAGTTCACATATTTCTTTTGAGATAGATGCTCATGATGAGCATATTAAGGAACAAGAAGAAACCCCTTTGAGAAGATCCACAAGACAACGAAATATCGTTGATAGGTATAGCCCACATGATTTATGTTGTATTTTTTCTTTGATGAGTACTAATTATGAACCTAGATCTTACAGAGAAGATTTGTCTTTAGATGAGAAAAAGCTTTGGTCACAAGCTATGCATGAGGAAATGGAATCCTTTGATACTTGTGACATGTGGGATCTTGAGAGTTTTCCTGAAGGAAGAAAGGCCATTGGTTGTAAACGGATCTTTAAAAGTAAAATTGGTGTAGATGGTAATCTTGAAAGGTACAAGGATAGATTAGTAGCCAAGGGCTACTCCCAGAGAGAGGGAGTTGACTTTAATGAAATATTCTCTCCTGTTTCTAAATTAACTTCCATTAGATTCTTTTTATCTATTGTTGTTGCTTATGATTTTGAGATAGAGAAAATGGATGTGAAAAATGCTTTTTGTGCATGGAAATCTTGATGAGGAGATTTATATGAGGCAACCTGATGGCTTTGTTGTAAAAGGAAAAGAAGAATTGGTTTGCAAGTTAAAGAGATCTTTATATGGATTGAAACAGTCACCGAGATTGTGGTACTAGAAGTTTGATGCTTTTACATTGAAAATTGGTTATGTTAGGAGTGAGGAAGATCATTGTGTTTACATAAAATTTATTGATGATCAACTTTTAATTATTATCTTGTATGTTGATGACATGTTTTTATTGGTAACAAGGTAATGATTAGAGACTTGAAATAACAACTCTCTAACACATTTGAGATGAAAGATCTAGGGGATGCAAAATATATCCTTGGTATGGAGATCAACAGAGATAGAGGTAACATAAATCTTTGCTTAAGTCAAAGCAACTATGTTGATACTATTTTGAAACAATTTAACATGTAGGATAGTAAACCAATTAATATTCCTTTAGTAGTTGGCACAAAATTATGTTTAGACATGAGTCCTAAATTTGATTTTTATTATGAGGAAATGTCTGAAATTCCATATGCTAGTGAAATTGGCAGTTTAATGTATGCAATGGTTTGTACAAGACTAGATATAGCCCAAGCAGTGGGAGTTCTGAGTAGGTTTATGTCCAATCCTAGTAAAGAACATTGGACTTCTGTTAAGAGGGTGTTTAGATATTTACGATGTACTTTTGATTATTGTTTGGTTTATCATGGTGCTAATGATATTGATATTATGCACAGATCATTGGACATGCATGGTTTTATTATTCAAATTGGGCAGGAGACCTGGAAATTCAGAGGTTGACAAGTGGTATGTGTTTACTTTGTTTGGAGTTGTGGTTAGTTGGATGAGTAAGAGGCATAACAAGGTTGCTTTGTCCACCATAGAAGTAGAGTACATGGCTGCTACACATGCCTCTAAAGAGGAAAATTGGTTACAGAGACTTGGGAAATGTATTGGTTTTAATTGAAAGAAAATTAAACTTGAATGTGATAGTCAGAGTGCTATTTGTTTAGCCAAAAATCCTATGTATAATGCTTGTACTAAGCATGTTGATGTTCAATATCAATTTGTGTGAGAAATGGTTGAGAGTGGGAAGGTATTGATTGAGAAATTTGACACTTTGATCAATGCTATAGATTATCTTACGAAAAAAATTCCTAAAAATAAGTTCTCATGGTGCAGGAAGGCCATTGGCCTTGAGTCCTGTACTTAATTTATAGTAATGATTCCTTGTTTAGAATAATTGCAATGTCTAATTTCAAGTGGGAGAATGTTGGGAATAGGATGTCATTTAATTGCAATGCTAAAAATATTTCATGTATCTCCTAAGTCCATGGAAAATGTTCCCCAACACTAGGATTAGAAAGAGATTAAATTTGAATGAAATGAATATGTAAATTGACATTTTTAATTAATTATAAATGATAGTAACATATGGGGACGCCCAAGAAGAGCTCCTACAAAATAGGAGCACATGGGGCTCCCACATGGAAGGTGGAACCCACCTTGAGTTCAATTAATTGTTTGGAGGAAAGATAACACTTCAGTAATGCATGTAAAGATCCTAGAAGTTAGGAATTGATATTTACATGAGTGGAGTTCAATTTAGTTCAGTTCAGTTCAATATCAGTATCAATTCAGTTCAATTTAGTTATGGCTTATTTATCTTCAGTTGCATGTAGTTAGTTTCAGTTGAATGCTAGTTGACTTCAATTGACTTGGAATGCATGAATAATAACTTGATGGAGAGATATGTTTCTAGTAACAAAGATTGGCTTGGACCCAAGTTGGCATCTTGGAGTTAACACCTTTTGCATGAGAAGATATTTACAAGGCTGAATTAAGTGGGCCCATTCTTGGGCACCAACATTGAGAAGAAGCTTGGAAGATATTTTCTTGACCAACGATCAATTAGGAGTTCAGTTTGGGGTGCCTAAATTAAGGAGATATTGGATTTGACTTCTTTTTACACATTGAAACTCTATTTGCAAAGAATAGGCATAGGTTTTTGAGAGGAAGCTTTGTGCTTTGTAATTGACAACTCTTTGGAGTTTTCAAGGCTCATTATTGTCTATTAATTGCAGCAAGTTGAAGAGAGTTTGATTAGAGTTTATTGCAGGCTATGAAGAAGAATTGTTGAAGGCAAAAGAAGCATATCAAGCAAAGGATTGATACAATATTATTGTAATCTCATTCCAACGTTAAATAATGCAAGCACTATTGATTCTGGTGGTGGAGTGTTTTCCCGAAAGGGTTTCTCCACGTATATGTTGTGTCACTTCTATCTTCTTATCTCATTCTTCTACAATCTTTTGTCTACTTTCTACAATTCGTAAAATGAATCTAAACAGATAATCATAAATAAATAATTTGTAACAAAGAACACTTAATTCAATCTACAATCTCATAGTTTTACAAGTTTTAAAGCTACATAATTACCTCCATTTTCAACAATAATAAGTTTGTAAGAAAAAAAGGAGGTATAACCCCCCTCAAAAATTAATGGAAGATTTCAACAACTTCATTAACACCAACAACCTTTTGGATTTCCCAACATAAAATGGAATTCACACATGGTCCAATAGATACAAATAATTTTGTATGATTGAAGAAAAAAATGGATAGATTTCTAGTCTCAGCAGAATGGTTTCCCTTTGATCATTCTTTGAGTGCTTCAATATTGCCCTTTTTAGGCTCTAATTACTTCCCCATATTGCTTGAATTATTCAGATCGAGGGGGGTCAAAAATCATCATTCAAATTTGAGGAGATGTGGTTTAGGGACAAATTTTTTATAGGTTTTCTCCAACATTGGTGGGCCACCATGCCTTATGTAGAAGGCTCAAGAATGTTTCAACTAAAGATAAGAAATTGGGAATGATTAGAAACCAAATCAGGAAATGGAATGTGAATCACTTTAAGAATATATTTAAGAAAAAATAAGTAGTTCAGGAGGAACTAAAAAATCTGAATTAAGAAACAATAAAAAATGGAATGGACAAATCCACCTTCCAAAACCAAAAATGCCTACAGGCCGAGCTAGAAGAAATGTCATCTCGTGAGGAGGAATACTGAAAAAATTGAGGGAATTATGGCTCAAAGATGGGGATAGAAATAAAAAATTATTTCATGTATCAACAAAAATATGAAAGCAAGCTAATTCCATATTTGAAATTCATTTGAAATCACAAGGTCCAATTTGAGAGGAAGCAACAATTAAAAGTGAAGCAATCTCATTTAATCTTCTATCTCCTGCTCAAGATGGGCCTCAATTACAACTTTGAGAAACTACAAATCAGATTTTGGATTAAATCCCACCACTGGTATCATTGGAAGACAATATGGATTTTATGAAATCCTTCTCTCTAGAAGAAGGTAGGTAGGCAGTTTTCTCAAGTTCCCTCCTAAGAAAGCTCCCGACCTTGATGGATTCACTACATCTTTTTTCCAAAAATGTTGGGCCTTTATGGAAGACATTTGGTGTGATCTTGAGGAATCCTGAAGGAATGCTAATATCCTCAAAGCCTTCAACACAATATTTATAGGTCTGATTTTGAAAAATCAAGCCTCTTCTTCATTTTGTTCGCACATTCAAAAATTTTGAATTTTGAGTGCCCATGATGAAATAGTTGATTTGCACACTCTAAAGTGTCCTTAAAAAATCTGCCAAAGTGACCTACTTTGGAGGGTCATAATTTGAAGCCAATTGATTTTCATGAAAAACCTCTTTGTGGACACACTCATGTAACATATGTGAATGTGTATGTCAGTTTTTAGCTTCCCATGATGAGTTTTGAAAGTTTTTTGAAAAGCAAAGCTGGAGGGTTTTGACACTTTTGTTGTTTGTGAACTCTTAGTTTTATGAATTGGCCTCCCGTTCGAGCTGATGTTTCACAACTGGATGATTTTCATGATGAATAGATTGTTGCTCTCTATTCATATGCTTCCTTGTCCAATTTCAGAGCCTTGGGATCAGATTTGCTATTTTTCAAGATCAAAAGCAAATGCAATTTGTTCACTTTTTACATCTACATTTTAAAAACTTTTCAAGGTGGTCAACTTTAGCCTTTAATATCTTGTGAAGAATGATGCTTGAGGGAAAGCCCTTTCACACACATACTCCATAAACCTAAATGATATAATATTTCCAACGGTAGCTCCCCAGAAGATGATTTGATAATTTTTCAAGGAGGTGACTTGATGTGCTCGAATTGGTTTATGATAGGTGAAATTACAAAAAATTATGAGTAAGCCACTTTGGCATTTAATAGCTTGCACCTCAGGAAAATATTTGTCATGTTGTATAATGCACTAAATTTTTAGTTCAAATTCTAACATGTCTACTCAGTTTCGAGTCCCCGGGATGAGTTTTGATGGGTTAATTAATCCTTTTGTTACTGCAACATGGCCGAAAATGGTGTCCTGAAAAGTTTCAAAATTTCAAATTCTAAGGACAACCCATTTCCTTTTTTGGTTTGAAACGTCTATAGCTCCATTTGCATAAAAAAAGAGGTCATATGATGCATTATTTTAATGCATTTATGGTGTGGTGAACATGTCCCAAGGGCCAGTTTACAAAGGAGGTACCTGATTCTTGATGGATAGGAAAATTTTAAGAAAATGGGTTTTCTCTAAATAATTTATTATGGCCACATGCAAAAAATCTTAGCTCCAAGGTTCACCGTTTGTGCGCAGTGAATTTTCTCCAAATGGGTTGTAGGCGTAATTAGAAGTCACAATTTTTATAATGTTTCAAATGTTCATATTTAAAATATTTTGAATATTTAAAATATTGTGCAAATGAAAAGGGGCATTTAGGGAAAACATAAAATGCATTTCAAATGTTTTGGAGGAAAAGCAAGTTTAATACTTGCTTTCGATTGGTCCAGAGGTGGCTTTCACCAAAGGAACAAATCAGAGATGCAATGCTTTCTAGTGATGAGTCTTCATTTGGGAAGGCTAATTAAAGCCTTGTAGCAAAAGATAAGTTTTAATAATTTTTCAAAGTTCTTTGAGGCATCGCGTGTCGTGATTCCAAGTCATTGATTTCATATTTTTTTCTATCCTGGCTTGAGAGATATGTGATGGCGAGACCGTAAAGGCATTCGAGGCAGTTTTTGAAAATTTATTAAATGTTGGAGAAATAATGTAAAGGGGTAATGAGTTGTTGTTGCAATTGGATGAAAGAAGATAGAGTTACATACTGGCTATTGTAAACATTTGCTTCATACTGCCAAAGGTTCCCAGGGAAGCAACAAAACATAAGTTGCAGAACAGAGAATGAAGGATTCCAATTGAAAAGTAGAATATTGCTCATCACAGTTTCATTCCACTTTTCCCAAACTCGTCAACAATGGCATGATGATATTGCCCATTTTTCTTTTGATTTGCATTTTCTCATTATATTAGCGATGGGTGAAGCTACTTTGCTTTCATTGTGCATCACTAATAAATATTACCTTTTCCACAATGTACATGGGCGATGTGTGATGGTGGCTAGAAACTTTGTAAAGCTTCGTAGGCCCGAAAGTTTCACAAAGTTTTAACTATGCAAAGGTGAAATGCATGGTAAGTATAAGGTGCATAGGTAAATTACTTTTCCCGATTAAAATATTAAAATCCTTTATATATAAAAATTAAAACAATAATCTTTCTTTGGTTGGGTGTGAAAAATAAAGGCCTGAGTAAATTATTTTATTGAGCTAGTTAAATATAGCCCATTGCTATTGTATTCTATCTCTCTCTAAGTGCATTAGAGATGTGCGATGAGGACAGTCAGGGAAAGGTTCTAAGTGAGCCTGATGAATTTTTGAAGGCAAAGAAGCTTTTAAATATAAAGTGCTACTTTGATGGTGAATTGAAAAGTGCCCGGTAAAAAAATTTGAAGCATTTTAATTATTTAAAAGGAAATTTTCAAATATAAGGTGAAAAATGTGTGGGGACAGGTAAAAATATTTGTATACCCAATAATGTAATATTTGAAGCTTTCATTATTTTAAAATGTAGATATGAAATATAAGGTGAAAGTTAAAGGCATAGGAAAAATAAACTTGCCCAATAAAAATTAAAAGATTCCTTTATAAAAGTTTAAAACTTTATTTGTTGGGTATTGGAACAATGTATTTCATGGAGACTACTATAGGATAGTGAAGTAAAAAATGCCCAGATAAGAGGAATTTTCTACAACAAAGTAAAGGGATTTTTATGGTGAAAATGGAGCAAGTTTTCATCTACTAGGTAAATGGATGAAGTGAAAGTTTCTCACAGAGAAGGGAATATCTTTCTGTTACAAGTGAATGATGAAGTGGGAATGCAAGGGTAGATGGGATTCTTCAAGCGGTGGAGGCAGTTATTGATGTATGTACCTGAATGTGCCAGATGTCTTTGGGAGAACTCCATTTAGGGTTTTGCACTTTTCTTAAGTGCAAATTTTTTTGTTTCAAAAAAGAGGTCGGTCATTCTTTTCTATCTCATAGGAATACTCTTGTAACAAAGTCTGAAATGTATAAGTTTTTGTCTTAGGTTTCTAAAGTTTTCTAAGTCATGTAATGAAGAACTTATTCACAACAATGTTATATTTGTAGGTAAATGATCATGTCTCTATTATACATAGTGCATAGATTATGAATAAAAGAAATCAAGGGTTTTATGATATTTGTCTTCTAATTTTACCTTGAATGTCTGTTTTGTGTTGTTACTTTCATTCAAAGAATGAATTAAATTGTATGAACATTAACAAAGGTTTGTGGAACTATATGCTTGGATTGATAAAGTATGATTAATTTGGCTTCTAGTATCAATGGTGCAATGCATCATTTGATAGGCATAAGTATGACAGAATGAAAGCTGTAATTATGAGTTTTAAACTTGATGGTTTAGGTTACTCCACCCTAGGATTAGGCATTAGTCTTTGATGTTATAGTTTCTTGAGATGGTTTGTGAGAAGTTGTATTTTAAATCAAAATTTACTTATAAATCTCTATATCTTTGTATGTTGAGCTTTAATGAATCATAGCTCTCATGTTTAGTGTGTACACTGCCATAAAGATAGCCATACCTTCAGGTTATTGTGTCTACTAAGTATATAAAGGAGATTTACCTATTCACTATGTGTTTGATACTATGGCACACAAGTATCTGAAAGCACATGGTTGGGATCACCCTCCTAGGTTTAACAAAGTCTGAAATGTAGGGGAGAGAGGTTTTATTTTAATCTCTTGTTTGTTGGCCAAATCTCTCCTTGAATTTGACCATTAGGCATGACAACCCTTTAGGATTCAAGTGAATAGCAGATTTGAGTACCAACAAATTGGCGACTCTATTGCGGAGTAACTTGAGAAAATTCTGACAGAAGATCATCTAGCCTTAAGAGTCAATAATTTGGTGAATCTGAACATTTGGTTCAGATTGAGAAGTTTTTCAAACTTGGAAGTAGTTACATTGTAGCAAATTTCAAAGAATTTATGTGTGACTCTACTATTAGAGAAGACCCAGAAGGAAAGTCGTCTTTCAAAGAGCTTCATGCTATTTGGAATTTTGTCCTCTGTGAAGAGAGGTGGTGACTCTGTCTGAAGAACCTGATGAAGATGTGAAGAACGTTTCAAATCTACAACTGTTTCTAGTCAGGAAGAAGAATTTGCAATAGTTGCACATATCTAGGTATTCTTCAATTTTTAGTTTTCAAGAAAGATAAATTTGTATATGAAAACCATAGTTGTAAGTCTTGTAAGACCTTGATTCCCTATTGAGTGATTAAGCACTAAGGAAGGGAATAGTAGTGAATTTTTCTGCATACTTCTATACTGCTAGATTGTAGTATCTATTATGAAGTGAAGTATGATTTTTTTTTGAAGAAACTCATTTAGAAGATCTTAAGCAAGTTGAGATAGAGATTTGTATTGTAAAAGTTTAAGACCGGGTTGTAAAAAAAGTTTGAGTTGTCCTGTCTAATTTCATAGTATGAAAGGGCTTGTAGAGTTTTAAGAAAAAGTGCATCAATATATGCGTCCTTGTATGGTTCCTAGTGCAACCATGGTTTGTAATCAGTCCCTGTCATATAATAAAAGAAATTTCAGCACTGGAAGAAATAGAGCCATAAATTTTTGTGGTATTAATGGTTACCCAAATGTTATTCCATTTGACTTCAAAGATAAGTTACCAAAATTTAGTGGTACAAAGAGTGAATCAGCAAGAAAGCATCTACAAGAATTCAACAATTTAATGGAAGATTATGAAGTTGATCATGAGGATGTGATTATGAGGTTGTTTGTTCAGTCCCTAAAGGGAGATTCAAGAGAATGGTTCTCTGATTTACAAGCATGCTCTATCTATTCTTGGGTAGAGTTCAAAGTAGTTTTCATGGAGCAGTTTGGTGAAAGAAATAGTGCTAGTTCTTTGTTCAATAAATTTATGAGAATTGAGAAAGAAGTGGATGAGCCGGTCACAACATTTAACTAAAGATTTACTAAAACATTGAGGGTTATCCTTGAGTTTTTGAGACTAAGTGATGCAGTATGTTTGGTTGTTTATTTGGAAGCTTTTGATAATGAGATGAGCTATCTATTGAGAGATAAGGATCCTAAAACCTTGCATCAGGCATATGGGATGGCCATGAACATTGAAAACATATTTGAAATATGGAATGCAAAGGAGTTATCTATCAACAAGTGTTTTCTTCCCTAAGACATCAAAAATTGATGAAGGGTGTAAGTCAGAAATTGAAAATGAATGTTAGAATATTTAAACTCCTATTGTTTCAACTTATACATCATTCCATAATGTTGATCACACTAGCCTTGTTATGGGATATGATTCAAATAATAATGTGAGTGAAGAAGACTTGTCTTGAGCTATGATTATTTCTCATGTTGATAGGAAAAAGTTTAGTGAGCATCCAAATAATGTGATGTATGTACCTGTGGATTACATCCATGAAGTTTTAAATGCACTACATAATGCAATTTATAAAGACATGGAAATAATTTCAGATAGTTGGCTTATCACACCATGTAATGAACTATTAGTTGTTCCAATGATGAGATCATAGAGAAGGTTCATCTGCAGTCTTATGGTTTGAATGAATCTGGTAACTTGTTTGATGATACGAGTGATAATGAGATAATGTATTCATCATTCAACATGCAAGAACCATGTAGTCTTGATTACAATATTGATAGGGTTGAAAGATTTGTCAATAGTGAGCTTGGTATCATTGGACCTATTCATGCACGTTCAACTCATGAGGTTGATCATGCTAATTATTATTTTGTTGGTTATAGCAGCTTTTATGAAGTAGAGTTGGAAATTTTTACATCAAATGAGGATAAAATTAGTATGCAAGATGTTGATGACATTAGTTCACACTCAAATGATTAGGTTATGCATTGTGATAAGAAATTGAGTAATAGGATGCCACCATTTTTGGGTGATAGTGCTATAAAGCTTGAAGAGCTTTTTGACCATGATATCTCA